>CM076649.1:13291634-13457786 GCA_038496675.1 Rachycentron canadum | reverse complement strand
GGGGGGGGGGGGGGGGGGGGGGGGGGGGGGGGGGGGGGGGGGGTGGTTGGTGAGTTTTTGCTGAAAACATAATTGGCATGGCCCCGGTGACACTGTCCATCAGATTGTGCTTTGCCTCTCTGTGTGTATTTGCAGGGCCCCTGCGATGTTTCATTAAACAGGGGCCTCTGAGGAGATGTTTGTGCAGCCTCTGTGGCTCCACCACACAGTGAGGAGCGCGCCTCGCCATCGACCCGACACAACTATAATTAGCTATGCAACCCCTCATATACATTTCCTCAAGTCTTTGCATGTTTGTGTGTGTTTTAGAATTTAAAATGAAAAACTATGAATACTTTTCATCAAGGAAAACTACATTTGATACTATGTATGGTGAAAAGTTTTTTCAATAATAGCCATTCAGTGTATTTATATTTTGTAATTACCTGGCTCTAATTATTTTTATTATCAGTGGCAAGGTCTCCATTCCCATACTAGATACACACAGCCACCATATGCACAAGGGATTCACAGAAAACAATGTGTGCTAGTAATCCAGCATTACTGCAAACTTAACATGTCTGCCTCGTTCATGTTAAAGGAGTTCAGCTGTCAAAAGATGTTGCAGCTTTTGTGAAAGAATCACAGGAAAGGCAAAAATATTCATCACAGGGGTTTGTAAAAATTGCAAAGAGTAAAAGAACAAGTGGGAGCAGCAGTGAGCTTAAGCGTTTCAGGCGACAGGCTGCAAACCTACCAGTGTCTCAGCAAGGGAACCATCTATCTTTCCTGTATTCTGCTATTGGGCCTGAAACTACCTATGATGTTTGCAACCTCATATCACATTGTTGTTTCTCATTGCATGATAGAAAAAGCTTGATTATTGACTGACTTCTATATTAACATATATCAGTTTGCTTGGTTGCACTGTAAACACATACATAGTTGATCTTCTGTTGGGTAATCTTATGTCTTTTCCAGAACCTAAAATCAGTCCAGTTGCCCTTGTCTCAAGCACTTAAGACTATGGCTGACAATGTAGCTGCCCATAGCATTCTGGGACCTGTAGTTTTAAACCACTACTAGTAACAGTGGGTGTCACCAAATTAACCAGGACAGAAATTTTAAGGATTATTGTTTTACAGAGGTGCAAATTGGAGGCCTTTTACTGTGACTTAGTGAGGGACAGTGTCCTTGATACATGATTTAATTATCAGTTCAAGCAAGAATTAAAACATTCCTGAAATGATCTAGGACACAGAGACTCTGCTAAACTGGTTCAAATTTCTAAGAGGAATTTCTGGGCAAGTGAGCTGAATGACTGTATGACAGACTCAGTGAAGTGTGGTCACATACAAGTTATTCAGTGATGCCGTCAGTGTTTGATTGTCATCACCTGGTTGGAGGGATCATAATTCTGAAAGCATGTTTTCCTGTAAACCATTGAAGTAAATAGAATAAATTGTAACTAAATCTGCATGTCTCCAAACAGTCACTCCACAGTTTGGACAACCATCTGCAGGGAAGAGAACCAATTACACAACTGCTAGACTATGACACAGAAAACATAAACCAAGATCCAGTTGTGCATAAAAGGACCGAGGCTCCTGGTCACGGCCCTCAACTTCAACAAAGATAATCATCGGAGATATTGAATTAGGGGGGATGTGAAGATAATACGAAGCATGAGAGTCAGAGGAATCCAAGCTGCCTTATAAGGTCTCGAGTGGTGTAGAGAGGGCAGAGGAGTTAGCCAGGGCACAAAATGGTGGACAGTACCAGCTCATCCATGAGAAAACTTTAATCTGTGGATGTCAAACTAACAAAAATTGAATGCGTAATACCACATCCATAAGAGATTCCACTGTGACTAGATCACTTGTGTCCTGTTGTCTGGATTTAATGATTCAAGGTAGAGCCAACTTTTCTTCAACTTTTCCAACGTTTTTAAAAAGGCTTGATACCCTTTCCTGAATTACCCTTAATTCCACCATTCAAATGGTTCTAAGTATTTTCCACTAAGCCATCCAATCCTGTCCTCCTACACTATAGTTAACAGCTAGATCCATCACTAAATAGCACACTTGTACTTCTCACTATGCTCATCTGTCCGTCAAGTGAAATTTAATAATCATATTTGTGTAACTCACCCTCATAATTCCCATACACTCAACAGAAGCTAAATATATACCACTTCGGCTGGCTCCACACATCTAGTTGTGTCTGCTAGCAATTAGTATATAGGTTTGTGCGACTCCATTGTTTGGACTGCCGGCCTCTCAGAGAGATAATGAACCATAATCGCTGAGTGACGCTATAATTGCCAAGGTGTATGGTGACACGACAGCCAACGCAATTACCCTACTTTTGACATCAATGCTCTCATTAAATGATGTCATTGAAACGTGACGCTTGGCATCCACATACACATCCAGTCAGTCTTGCATTTGCACATGCGTGTGCACACATGCATCACAGAGTCTGTAAAAGGGTTTGCAGGTATGTTGAGCATATGCACTTGCAAAAATCACATCAATAGAAATTTAGAAAAGACATTTTTCATTAATCTTTTGTGAGGAAAAATCTTTCATCAAACATCAACAGTATTAGTTTTGTAATAGTGACACGATCAACGGTAATATTTAGTTTTTTTCTTTTGTAATTGGATAATTATTATTGGAAGAGATTGGACAAAATAGTTGAATTGTGAATATTAGAATAACAGTTTTCAGTGTTTCAACTATTTTAGAACCATTTTTTTTTTATTTTCATGCCAAAATGATTTCTCATTTAAAAGGTATGTATGTCTTTTGTCAGAATCAATACATCTTTTGTTATGTCACAAAACTTACAATATCCAAGTAGTTAATGGATATGGCATATACTAGAACAAAGGTTTGCCTTTACTTTATAATTCAACTCTGTGAACCGTAACCCATACTAAGTGACTACAATATTCATCCCTGTTTTCACTTAAATCTGGCTTAGAACTGCATTTACAAGGTGCCTGTGCAAAGCGTACAGACGTATTTCTTTATTAAGTGTTAGAAGCTACTGGTGTTTTAGTCACCACTTAAATATATGCTGTAAAAAGGTGTCAAGCAAATAGCTTGTAACAGTTTTATTGTCACACCTAAGACTATTCATCCAAATCACTTTTCTCTACTAGAAGTTGGAGAAACTACAATATGAGAGGCAGTGATAATAACCCTACTGCCCTCAGAAAGTTCTCATATTTATGCACATATATTTCGAATATTTTCTCATGTACACACATACACTTTATCTCTCTCATGCACACTTACACACCTCTTGGAAGTACTTTACCTATACACAAATACACACTTTACTTACACAAAAATACACACATAAGCTCACAACATTGACCATGAAGCACTGTCAAACAGGGCACAAGCAAAAGGCCATGACCATAAATAAACACAAGAATTTGTAAGGTTGACTTTTGCAATTAGGACTGCAAGGGAAAATATATCTCTGAGAAACATTTTAATGATCTTTAGCTAAGCTGCCCTGCTTTCTAAAAAGAGCACCCCAATAATGGTTCATCACTCAAAAACTGATGTAGGGAAAATTCTTGAGGGTGTGAAATATTTCACCATGTTCAGTGATGGCTCAGTAAAGAGCCTTGGCGTCATAAAACCTGAAGGCAATTAAAAGTGGTTATTTTTCACCCGCGTTTCTAAATTCTGTAGCAATTAATCTGCCCAATTTGATTACGAACGGCACAAATTAAACAATAAAGACCTGTCTAATGAGGGATTAATTATGGGTAGCAGGAGGGTAGTGAGACCGAGGCAACGACCATACGTCAGTGTCTCCTGCAGACAGCACACGGCCATAAGGAAGACAAAGAGGCTTCTCGTCCATGTGGTCCTGCACTGATAGGGCCCCCTCATCACAGATCAGTAGATCCACAGCCCATGGAGCCCATAAAGGGCTGAGCTGTAATTGAAAGTGCCAAAATCAATAGCGTTGACAGACCTTAATTAAATTAAATATGTCTCCCATAGGAGAGGGGTGGGGTTGTGGAAGGAGGTGGGTACCAATACTGCTTCCCCAGTGAGTTCACTGTGTGAGAAACTGTGACTGCAGGGGCATCTTTGGTGCATGTGCATTATGGGTATTTGACAACACCCTTAAATGATTTTATTATAAAGTGACATGTGATGATGGCATGAAACAGGCAGTGGCAAACATGAAGATGTTTTTTTTAAATGCTGTTTTTAAAATTATGTCAGAATAAAAACAACATAAATTAACAAGATCATGGAACACCCAGGGTTTCAGATTTCCTGCATTTTAACTGCCATGCCAAACTACAGGCAACAGCACTCACTGCATACACATAAAATCTGTGAGTGTTCGGTCACCAGTGATGCAGAGCTTTGATGTGCATTTATTGTGGGTGAATTGGACAGGTTAGTTTCAGTTTCATTCACCTCAAAACACTACCCAATGCATTATACAGCAGCCACCCCAAAATCCCACAATGACAACTATAGGCCTATGTTACCAAGGAGCCTTATATCATTTGAACACATAGTCAACAGTGAACAGATATAATTTGAAAAGTACTGTAAAATTGATCAGACTACAAGTTTTTCCTTTTAAATTGTATTTCCCATGTCTACCTTTAAAAAAATCTTCAGATTTGTCAAAGCTTTCAGGTTTTTTCCCAAACAAACAAAGGGGATGTACTGTACCTACAGTAGTGACCAAATCCTCCTGCATTCCTGCTGCAGTGTGCCCGATGCAGGGTTTGCTGCCTGGCCCATTACAACCAGAGGATCTCTTGTGTCTTTAGGCTGATACTGCTGGCCTTAAAGGAAGCAAGGAGAGGCAAAGGACATCACCTGTATGAAGAAAAAAAAAAAGCCCAACTCCTCATCATTTCAGGCTTTGCCCACATTTAAAGGATTAGTTGGCCAGAGTCAGCAAAGGGTCACTAACAGACTGTTCTGCTGGGTGGAGGCAGGCAGAGGACAGAGGTGGGTTAGATGGGATGGTGATGGGGGACTACGAGAATCTCAACCCCCTCTGGATAAACTTGAGTTGCAGACTGTTGAGACTTGTGAGATTAGGATGGAGCCAAGTCTGCTACACCGTGATCTGAAGGACAGGGCAAGCAGCAGCTTGCCGTTCATAGAACAACTTCCCAGACAAACCCCCTGAATCTGCCCCCCTTTGTTGTTTTGGTTTGCTTTTCTTTGGCCAGATGTAAAATGGGAGGGAACTGCCTGAAATGATGGGCTTAAGGTTTTTGTGAAGGATGGTTTATGTTTTTGCAGTGATATTTTAAAAATGGCTGACCTACACACTACTGTATAAATCCTTATGATTGCATTTCAAAACCTATTTGTATCTGATGTCAGTTCCCACAGAAATAATGCCAACACAATTACCTACAGTTATTATTCTTGCTTATCTTGATTATAGTGTTCCTAGGAAATTTTGATTTACTGATGCTATCTACAGAAGAAATATTATCTGTTTAAAAACAAAAAATGTAATTATTTTATATTTGGGTCAATATTATGTTATAACATGCTGAACAAATCGAATAAAAAGAGGTGATACCCACTTTAACACATAGGAAAATACTCCTCATAACCCTTACATTAAACATTCTCATACTATTTTATTTAATGTAACTTAATTAAATGCACAGTTGTTATTTTATTTTTTTTAATTATTATTGTTATTTTATATATGTATGTTATTTTTATTATTTCAAAAAATATAATAAAATACAAACAGAGGTGGCAGCAGAAGGCCTCTTTCTATCCTAAAATAAGACTGAACATTCCTGCAATTTGTTTTGACCTCTGTGAAATATGGCTGACAGCTGTTTGATGCTCTACATCATTTATTTCAGCATTAAGCATCTTTTAGTTCCCAGTATACGCAATTATAGAAATGTTTGGTGTTAAAAAAAATATTGCTTGTTATGCGCTTAATAAGCATTTCATTTAGGAATCTATTTAGTTTCTAATCAACAAGCGCACTCGGCCTAAGAAAAAGCCCAAATGATGGACTTATCTAAATAAATCCCCTGATTTGTCATTAGTTAATCAGTCCATTTAGATGGTCTATATCATATTACTCAGGCCAGTGACTTGCAAATGATTTTAGTATGCTTCCTGTTTAATGGCGTGAAAGAAATAAAGGGACGATAATTCAATTTCACACCAATACCTCGGGTAATTGAGATGTCTGTGATTGAACGATGAAATGTTGTAAATTCAAAAAGCCGCAGTTTTATCTAAGTTTTACAGAAGAATGAACGAGGGCAGAAACACTGATACCGCCGCTCACATGATGAAATTATTTTGATTTTCCAGTCATGTAGAGGTCAGGGAGTGAGGGAGAGTGATCCTATCTGGCTCTAAGAGAGTGTGTGTGTGTGTGTGTGTGTGTAGCTGAGAGAGAAAGGGGATGGACATTAAATGTAACACAAAAACCTGCAGAAGAAGCAGCCGACGTGTGATTTTTAGCTGATTTTGATTTTATGTATTTGGTTATTCAATTTTTTAATGATTAATGGTCTTTCTTTATACATTAAAGGAAATTATTTTTATTATTTAGAATAAAACTGTCATACAACAGCGATAATAATATTAATAATAATAACAATAAATGGTGATCATCGCCATCTGTAAATTACGTACTAATGAATAAGCTAAATAGCCTGTTAGCCTGGTATATAATGACCTATCCCCTGTTGCTTATCTTCATTTTTTTTATTACGCCAACAAAAAAGTAATTTAATAAAATAAAAAAAAAATTATTACAAGTGACAAGACTAAAGGCTGTGCAAAGATCCCTATGTGCACTTTTCCTAACTGTATTGTTTTTTGTATGCTGTTTAATATTAAAGCACAGTCAGGCCAATATTGTTCGCAAAATGTTCCTTTTGAAATTTTGTGTCAATTCAAATGTGTAATTTAGGCAATTTATTCTAAAATTACTTAACAAGCTTGCTGCCTTAAATGATAGTCTTCCAAAAAAGTATTAGCGATGTGGTTCTCAAATAACCTCAGTCACAACAAGAGGAAGTGTTTTTTAAGCAGCGCATTAATATTGAATCAAATAGTGACGCGGTCACAGGTGTGTCAGGGAAAGTGCGGCTCAGCCAATTAGATCGCTACACCGGAACTGTTCGCTGGTATGTGTAAAAAGTAAAACAAACTACCAAGCAAGAGACTAAAAAAAAAAAAAAAAAAGAATAAAAAAAAGAAAAGAAAGAAAAGCAGAGAAAAGGGGCGACATTAGAAATGATTTCCGAGTGTCGCCGGTCATCTGCTTAACATCCGAGCAGCAGAGTGTCGGGGTATCGATATTTCCTCTAGCAGACAGCTTCAAACCACTATGCATCATTTCCGAGTCACTTTGTGGCGATGCCAGGCAAGTATTTCTTTTCCAGACTCTCCTCTAACAATATGGCCCCCCGCCGGCCTGGCGACAACCGAGCTGAAAACCTCTTTTTCCCCCTGAACCGCAAGAGGGTTTTTATCATCACCGAGGGACACATTCATCCCGCCTGTCAGCCGGGGAAAGGTGAGGGGGATGAATGGGGAATAAAGTTCACTAAGCGGTGGATCTGATTGACTTAGAGAGTTAATAATTCCAAAAACACCTATTTCTTCTTCTTCTGCTTCTTTCTTCGAGCCGCGTGAAGTCGTTTAATCCCCGATGCTTCAAATGCATTGATCATCGCGCCTCCACACTAGGAGTCTGTTTCTCTCCGAGCTGCTGTTTCCTGCTGTTCAGTGAGGCTCCTCAGTGCACAGCTGTAGGCTGGAGCTCTCCTCCCTGACATCAAGATAAAACTGAAGGCTGCACTTCAATCTGTATTTAGTCACCTTGCTAAATATTTGACAAATCCAACTTTTTTATTATTATTATTATTTTCACACTCACTTATAAAATGCGCTAAAATAAATGTCATTTTCATCAAATTTGCCCACAGTTTGACACAATAAATATAGGTTGTTTTATTATATAGTCATAATAAAATATCTAAATAGGTCAGAGTTCTTCTTTCTCTATTTTTACACGTCGTGTGATAATGGTTATTTTATATTGTTATTGCAATATGTAAAGACTGAAGTTCCTCGGTGTCTACTATGGCTGTACAGTATTAAGGACTATGTAATAATATCACAAACATTGTTTTTCTGGGAGAATGGAGGGTTTACCACAACATCAGCTGGCTTGAGTAAACGAAACGATGACTTTTGGACTTTGGACACATCCACCTGCCAGAGTGAGTGGAGCTGTGGCCCACAGGCGGCCCTGTGAGCCAGAGAGCGAATGGCTTCATGAAGCCTAAATGGCCGTGATGCATTGTTACTCACTGGCAGCGGAGTGATCCCTGTCCGCCTGGCTGCGCTAATTGCTTTGAGATAGGATATATAGTAGAATTATGCAGAGCTCGGTCTGGACTGTACCGGCTGGTCTTTCATCTCGCTGAGGTGCATCAGGAAGTCGCTGTCATACTGACTTAAATCACCCCCCAAAAAAAGTTGCTGAGATTATTTTACCACACCTCACAACACTGACCCACTTTATCACTGCGCACAGTGATTTAATGTCCAACGCGGACGTAAATTAAAAACCCGACCGACTCTACTCACATGCGCGGTGCCATCGTCCCCAGGCGAAAGTCGTTCACTGGCACCAAGTGCAAATATTTTGCCCGAAAATGCCTTTTGACGTCCACGTTGCCTTTTATGTCTTTACAGTCTAAATTGACAGGGTTGCATGAAAAGGGTTAAGACAACTTTCAGAGGAGCCAACAATGGGCCTTTGTGCGCAGACCCTGCCTCCTGACTGGGAATCAAACGTAGTTTATAAAGTTAAATAAAGGCCCGAAGAGCCTTACAGTTGTTTTGTATCTCAGCTTGACCCTCATTTGTTGCCTCGGAATTTAAATAAAACGCTATGGTAATCGTCTTCTCCGTGGCATATCGCTCCTCTTAAAGGCTGCTGTTTGGGATGCTAATTGCCACCGGCATTGTTTTCCAGCACCACTGTCCCTCTGTTCTACAGACAGATAGACTGGAGACTAGAGGCTTGGATCCTCACAATCAGGTTCAACAGATGCTCCCCTGGTCGAGTAATAAACGAAATCATCTAATATCGATGAGGTGAGACAGTGGTGGAGTATGGAGCAGACAGGTTGAGTGATCAGATGATAAAAGACTGGCGTGTGAGAGGGAATCATGATTATAATAATAATCACAGAGGTGGGGTGTTTTACAAGTCAAACATCAGTCTGATTTATGAGTTTATGAACATCCCCACACAAAAAAAAGAAAAATAGCAGGCTACGCGTCGTTGCCAAATAGCGCACTGTTTGCCCATTTGTGTTAACATGCGCTCGTTTAACGAGTCCATGTCGGAGGACGGGTTAAGTGTCTGAACCCCAGGCGGAGGGGGACTTCAGACGGACGTGGGAGCCCGGAGACTCTCGGTGACTTCAAAGCTTTCGGAGCAATGCCACTCGTTCCAGGTTAGAGGCTTTAAGTGTTTCCAAACACGCCGCAGCTGCACGCGGAGTCTGCTACCTGCTACACCACACACACACACACACACACACACACACACACACACACACACACACACACACACACACACACACACACACACAGGATGTGCTGCAGAGGAAATGATAAATAAAGACTTGTGTGTTAAGCTCTTAGAAACCGAGTGGAACCAGATTATCTGTTGCAACACAACAATTAAGCACCTGTAACCAACCGGAAACCACTCACTGTTGCCCAACACGTTTTTAAAGAATACCTTTTCATTTGAAAGCGTAAAAAACAATCACCGTGTTATTGTTTTGTTTAATTTAGATCTAGATGAATAAGGACTCTCCCCAAGCAGCAAATGATTGACCTTATCGTGTCATCTGTATTTGCTCATACAAGCTCAACAGAGCGACTGTGGTAAATCACTGAGTCACCTTGAATGTGAATCATATTGTTCCAGTGCAGGAGGCTATTTAATATTTTAACCGGTCAGACTTCACACGATTCAACTTTATCGGGCACTGGCTCCCAAAGTGGGGTCCGCGGCACCCTCTACGGTCCTTCTTCATGATTTCCTTCGTGGCACATGCAGTGGATATATGATGAGGGTGTGCGGCTTGAGACCTCGCACCCCCCAAATTGCCCTGCAAAAAGTCATAACAACAAACAACCCGTCAGGCTGGGATCATGTGATCTACTGTGCGTCTTGGGAAACGTCGAGGAGTCCTTTTAAGTCAAGGGACTCAGAGTAACTAGTAGGCGCTGACCTTTTCTTCTGAGGAGCCTACTATTACACCGTCGATAGCGCTCATTTGAATAGATGGAAATGTCGTGCGATCGACTGAGAAGAGGCTAATTTCTCAGGCTGAATGGCTCAGTGTCCCTGGGCTAGGGCGGGTATGGAGGAGGCGGTGGAGGAGGGCGGCGCTGCGCTCTCGGTGCGCGGGTTCAACTTTTTTTTTCAAAAGTCTCGCGAAAAGTCGAGCGCTTTGATCCGGCCGCTGCTGGCGCCTAAAAACAACAGAAGTTGTCTGCGCGTCGGGGAGACTGACAAAACGTGACAGATTGTTTACGCCTGGCAATTAGCGACGCAGACGCTTCCCCGAGAACTGACGACACCGCAAAAAGGTGATCTGCTCTCACGTCTGCCCGACTCCCGAAGCCTCACTTTTATTGCAACGACGTGATTTGATGTGAAATCCAACGTTACGCCCGCATCCAATAAAACAGGGCCCTTTTCCATATAGATACAATGATATATTTAACGCGCTCTTTCAGGGAGTGCCGATAATGATAAGGTGGCTACAGGAGGCACAGCCAGGTAAATCAATGACAGTCCTGGTTTAAATCCCTCTCTGGCTCCACGCTGCCTCCTCCCTCTTGCCCCCCTGGACTCCACATAATTTTTGACTTTAATGGATGTAGTCAAGGGGGGGGGGGGGGCAGCCCAAGCCCAATAATTACCCCTAAATGACAGCGAAGGCCTGTGTGTTTCAATCTGATTAGAGCCCCGCAGCCATCAATAAACAGCGCGCTGCAAGAGGTTCATCACATAACGAGGGGCAGTGAATTGTTGTGCAATATGTGAAGGCTCACTACAGCAGAGGATGTATGCACATGGCCCGAGTCCTTGTGTAGGTCCAACTGAATAAAGCCTGTCCAAATGTTTGGGGCAGAAAAGTTATCAAAGATGGTGTAAACATGGTGAGTAAAAATAGAAATAATGTACATGCCAACAGCCCTTATTATAAAATGTCAGGGAGTTAATGGAAGGATAATTACAGGGTATATTTTCGGGTAAAAGATCATTTTGTGGGATTTAGTCTTGGAGTTTGTTGTGTTTATGTTTATCTGAAGTTGGTTGAAAAAAGGAAAAAGTAACTATTGTTAACTTTCCCACTGTTTTTTTTTTTTTTTTTTTTGGGGAGTCTCAAAGGGGCCAGCCCATCTCGCCCCTGATTGGCTGCCTCTCTCTCCACGCCTGCCTTATTATAGCCCAGCACCGCAATTTGGTCACATAAACATGAGGATACCGTCACCCTAGGGCGCACCGCGGTAACTTTTTCGTAGCTCTTTGCACGACACCCACGAGCAGTCGCTTCACCACCAGTGCCAGTCGGACCTGTATGGCCCCATCGACCGTCATGTCAGCTTTGACCGCTGGTTTGAAAACCGAAGACCTTCCTCCACGCTCGACTCTCGTCAGCAGAGGCGAGATGCAGACCAGCCTGAGCTCCGCAGAGGAGACCGGGAAACCCAAAGTTGCAATTCTGCCCTTCAGCGTCGAAGCACTGATGGCTGATAGGAAACCCAGCAGGGAGGTGCCATCCCCGGATGCCCCGTCCGTTGCCGGGACGTCCCAAGTGCTAGGGAAGAGCGCACGGATGGGCTCTTTCGGTAGTCTGGATAGTTCACTTCCTGCTTTACCCATGAGCTCTTCGTTTTCAGTGGGCGAGATCATGAACATGCCAGAAGACGTGCTGATTAAACCCGAGAGCCCGGACAGTAAAGAGAGGAGTTCGTGGATACAGAGTCCCCGTTTTTCTCCTACACCTCCACGTAAGTTGATGCAATGGTGTCAAGGCAGAGGCTAGAAATAAATAACATCTGGTTTATTTTATACTCTGTGTTTTTAACATGAGAACTTTGTGCCCAGTTGATTTGTCCTGCGTGGCATTACGCATCGCGATCCAAGCTTTTAAATGAAATCTCTTGTCTTCTTGCAGGAAGGTTGAGTCCTCCTGCATGTCCCCTGCGAAAGCACAAGACGAACAGAAAGCCCCGGACCCCCTTCACCACGTCCCAGCTGCTGGCCCTGGAGAGGAAGTTCCGCCAGAAGCAGTACCTTTCCATCGCAGAGCGCGCAGAGTTCTCCAGTTCCCTCAACTTGACGGAGACCCAGGTCAAAATCTGGTTTCAGAACAGGAGAGCCAAAGCCAAGCGGCTTCAGGAGGCAGAACTTGAAAAACTGAAAATGGCAGCTAAGCCTATGCTGCCTCCAGCTTTCGGGATTTCCTTTCCTCTCGGTGCGCACGTCCCCGCATCCTACGCAGGGTCGCACCCGTTCCAGAGGCACTCACTGCCGGTTTCCCCCGTGGGTCTGTACGCCGCTCACGTCGGATACAGTATGTACCACCTCGCTTGACAACACAGCACGAGGGGTTAAGACTACTTTCTCTGAGAGCCCCAAGTGCGGGGTGGGTGGGGGCGGATGGACAGGTGAGGTGACACTGTAGTAAATACAGAGGCTTTTTGACGGTGAGCTCAGTGTCACATCTTGTCAGGGGGCCCAGGACCAATAGACCCCCCCTCCCCTCTGAGGACCTTGAGGTTTATCCACTTCTCTTGACCTCGCCAGTAAGTTCACACACTGCAAAAATAATCCAACTTAATTAGTCATTTAATCTTGAACGTTAAACCTGTTTTTGTCAGTGGATTTTAAATGATGATAATAATCGCGATCATGATCATATTGACAGTAGAAATGTGATGAGCCCGAGACGAAATGACTAAGATGGATATTTTTGCGGTGCAGAGGTGGAGAGCAAAATAGTACTTGTTGGCCTATGGTATATCACGAATGGACAGTCAAGTATGGACAGCAGGCTGTGTGCCACAGGGTGTCAGACAGCCCACTCTTTGGCTCTACTGCTGCCTATAGCCAGGTAAAAGGGCTATTTCACAAGCCTCTATGATTAAATAACAGACTATTGCGCAGCTTGAAATTTTGCACCAACACACTTAGGTTGGGCCGCATTTGTGGGCTGCTGTCACATTGCGAAAACCATACTTCTTATTTTTGTTTGCATTCATATCAATGCGTAACTCTAGTGAGTTACTGGATCCAATGTCCATGAATGCTCTTTGTGAATTTGGAGAACCACAGCATTTGTTCTTATAACAGCACTGTCTGTTGATGGATTGATTCCCTTCGGAAGGGATATGTGTACTGTAAAATAATGTATATTTGAAGAATATCCTCATTTATATTATGAATATATTTGTGACATAACTTAACAATAAATTGTTTATTCTTTTTCATTAAGAAGTTTTCCGTTTTGACTGACACTTGCATGGTGCCTGCTGCACAAAACCTAGTCTATTTATTAGTGCTTGAAAAATATATTCTCTTATGTTTCATGAAAACTTTTTTAAAAAATCTATTTTAAGTTGAGGTTTACGGTTGTTGTGAGTAGGGTAACTACTTGCTATAGCGCCAACACAGAGAATAACTCAATAACTATTCTGTTACTATATTATGAAGCTTGTTAAAGCATGTAAAAAAAAAAAAAAAAAATCGGAGTATGGATCAACTGGAGCACAGGATATAAACATGATGCTCTTTGTAATTGCATTGATATCCAGGCTCGATGGCTTCACGTGACCCACATCTGAACAGTGCTGACAGTCATCTCAGTGCGCGTTGCTTTGCTCTGTCAGGTTGTTACATCCAGACCCTTCTCACTTCCTGGGCGCACGCGAAAGTCGCGCATATTTCAGGCCTGCAGAGCTGCTGCGCACTGTGAATTCAAACTTGTCATGTGTTATTTTGGTGGAATGTATTGCTACAGCTGTTGCCTATTGCTTTGGAACAACTAACCTAGATTTTGTTGGCGCCAGAAGAGTTTAGGGGCGGGGGTGGGAAGGGGGGGGGGGGGTGAAAAGCAGTTGTGCTGACTTCAAAACACACCGATAAATATTGGAGATTACTTCTCAGGCCCAGATTGCTTGTAAACAATCCACCGTGTCATTATGAGTGTCATTATGGGGTGTTTAGGGTGTAAAATGAGCTAGGTGACACCCTATTATGGAGAAGACTAGGTGTTAGGACCCATGTGCCAATCCACATCTGAGCATATTACATTTAGTGGAGCACATAAAGAAAATATTTGAACCACCTGTGCGATGAACTTTGGCTTTAATGACAAAACAGGGATCGGATAGAGGGAAAATTACAGGCCAGTCCACAGCCGTTTGAGAGGCTTTCTCTTGACTCCTCTGCTATTCAGGCAGGGGTTAAACTGGAGTAAAATAATTGCTGTAATGAGCAAAGGCAATCTGCCGCAGACTGAGGCCGGCTCCAGCGAGGCTGTAGCTCCAGGCAAGGCGGAACTTTTATCATTCCTAAAATGTCAACGGGGGACTGGGACGGGCAACACTTCTCTCTGCGCTGTGATCTCCTCCTTCTCAGCGTCGACAGGCTGCTGTCCTCAACCAGGGCCTGGCAGCCCTGACCTATCCTCACACACATATATGTGTCTACAAACAGGCAACACGTCCTTTTTCATTGCGCCTGTCAGTATGAAAGTTGTCTAAGTCTCGTGTTTTCTTGTGTCTACTTTAATCCAGGCTGACTGTTGCCCTCAAAAACGACTACTATAGCTACTATATCCATGAAGCATGAATTAATACATAATCTCTGACAATGAGTTAAAATCACACGGATGAACGCTCCAACTGAAAAGAAAGAGAAACTTGACACAAAGGACCAAAGGGGATTCTCCTATTCTTCTAAACTCTTTCACTCTTTTGTAACCCCCCTCCTCCGCTCTCCATCTTGCCAGGAGCCACACAGAAAACAAAACTCACTTGTTTCTATCATCCAAAAGATCACAGGAGGCTGTTAGTCAAACCCCTTGATCCCCAGGAAAAGAGAAATGGCTCATAAGAAGTCCCCTCAGATAAATGATTATTAAAGAAGACGCGGGCTGGATGTTTAAAAGACCTTCAACCTCTTTTCAGGACGAGCAGACGATGCCTCACTGGGCGTTTTATGAGATGAATTCATCAGTTCATGAAGAAAGTTCGCCAGTAATGTACAAAGTTTATGCGTTTTTATTCCTTAACAAATAGCGTTGTGTTAGAAAAAATAAACGTGAACGGGCTGTTCAAATAGACAGATCTGAGCATTGCTCTCCACATCTTTTCAGAGATTTTCCGTCAACCTTTCTGTTTTTTTTTTTGCAACGCACAGAAATACATTTTAAGGCCTTTATGATACGACCATTAATGAATCTTTAAACTAGTGAGACAATTTTATGATTGGACACGAGTTCATTTAGTCATTGCCTTTAAATGCAGAGGTTTTTTTAAAATGTTTTCTTTTTCCGTTTACAAATGAGTAAAATTTCCAACTGAACTCTGCAACAGACTCAATAAATGCTTCACCTGAACATTTTATTAGATTTTAAATGTAAGAAATTATAGTCTGTATTAATATGTCGGTGTGACTGTTGCAAGTCGCAAATCAGGTGCTGTCATTTTACTTTAGATATTAGACAACGTGTCCAATGCAGTTGCATCAATAACTGAACCTTTCGTAAAGTCTTAACATCCATTTACCACAAAAAAAAAAAAAACTAAAAAAAAAATCCATCACGTCTATTTTTGACATGTGGGAAAATTGACCATTAAAAACCATAATCCATAAAATTTGTAAAATCTCGCAAGTTACTTCCACGGTGTCTTTAAAATACCACACCACCACCTCCTGTTCAGAGCCGGAGTAACAGCACAAAGTTAAATAAGTTTTAACGTTTGACATAACTAACTAAACTAAAACTAAACTAAAAGCCTGAATGAATCCGGAGTAATTTGTATAATTCGTCCTGTGCCATTTGAGTTAGATCTATTTGTTGCTATCTGTATCCAAGTAAATATATTTTAAGGTAGAATAAACTACAGCCCTAATAATAATTAATAATAATAATTAATAACAATAATTAAGAATCTTAAATAACTATTTTAAAACTCTTTTTCTGTAAATAATTGAGCTCAATGAGATCATTGCTTGCTCTTCAGGAACATGTCTTGTAGTCGCGCGCTGAGGACAAATATGGCTCATTTTCGATTACATTACTCATCAGGTTTTTTTTAAAATCTGTTGCTAACAACATGTTTACTCCGAGTCAAAGTACAAACAACAGAAGCATTTGGGCTAAACAATGAATTCACTCGGACGCAGGAATTTATTCTCAGTTTCCATTGAGAGAATAAATAGGTCAAACTGTATTAACTTGGACGCACAAACATGTCTTTAGTGCGCAAATATAGATGCACTGGAGGTCCTGCCAGAACCACATGCTGTGGGCCTAAATATTAATCATGCAGCATGGCTGTTGTAAGTCAGTGCTCAGTCTCAGCAGAGATAGCCATCATCACTCATTTCGTGTGGTTGCCTTTACCGAAAAGACCTATAAAAGCAGTCCCCTGCAGAAAACCAGATGTTCTTTTACAGAAAAACTTACAGAAATGTTACAAGTATATGTCTAAAAATGAAATGTAAAAGGCTCACTATGAAGCCAGTTTTGAGACTATCACAGTAAAAGTCTATCTTAAAGAAAGGACTTTAATAGGGCTTCATTGTTGAGTTGGACATGTTAGAACTAGGTTGCATAGCCCCAACAGACCTGTACATGCTGAAATAATAGTCCCTTTTTACTCTGATCTATTTATCTGCTCGAGTTATTCCATAATAGTGATAAAAGTGCTGCCAAGTTAAAATAGATTCACTAATGAAGACGTTTTCAGTCATTTTCTACTTACATAGCCTGTAGTGTCCACTAGAGGGCAGCATGTCTTTTTTTTTTTTTTTTTTGGTCATCCTGTGTTCATGACCAGAGTCTGGCCACTGTACACTATCAGACTGAAGTTAGCAGCAGCACAGATATAAAAAGAATCAGCCTATACAACTGTTAATAACTGTATTCAGCTTAATGAACAGGCCTCATCTCCCCCTGATATTAGAAGTCCTCCAGTGGCCCTCTATTGAGTAATTACTTCAGTGTGTAAATTCATGGAACAATTGTACATTTATAAGGTACATTTACTGTTGACAGGAGGGGCAGCAGTCTAATATAATATAATACAGTCTAATATGAGAATTTTGAATCTCGGTGTGGGTTGAGCACTTTAAGGCAGGCCTCCATGCACAGCAGATTTACTGAGCAGCGGAATTACAACAAGTGTGGAGTGTGTGCCAATCCTCTATTGGAAATTAAGGGGGAAACATTTTCTTATGTGCACTAATGAGGCAACATTTCTTTTAAAGGTGCTATAAAAGTGCTAAATGTGATGGAAAATTGCCTGAAACCCCCATAAACAAAAACTGCATCACAAACTGCATCACTGAAACTTTAATGCAAATAGGTTTCTGATCTGTCTTTTACAAGATAATTTATTTCAACAGAGCAGAGAATGATTACTGTCACCCTTCGGCTAAGTTGTTGTGTTTTATTGTGCAGCATTTTGTATTTTGGTGCAGTGTCACAGAACATAAAACTGTTAATATACACGACTGCCTGTGGTTTAAATGTTCTGTTCTCATTTTGCCTTAATGATAGAAAACAAAGTGGACTCTGCGGCCCCTCTAATCCTGATCAATAAGTGCAGGGATTAAGCTTTATAACCACACTGTGGGACGATTTCTTAACAAGCCACATGCTGCTGACTAACATTTTCATTTTTGTAGGGTTAGTTAATTAGCAATGAGGGTTTCAGAGTTGATGGTTCAGAAGTGCAAGAGCTCGATTCTTGGCACAAAAAGAAAAACATTCTTGTTGCAACACGGGCCAAACTAAACTCAAACTGCAGGCTATAAAATGATTAGTAAAATGATTAGTATGTTATAAGATGAAATAGTTCTTCTGCATGGGAGTGATGGAGCTGTACGAGGTGTATTTCAGTCAGGGTCATGTGTGTGACGAATATCATCTGTGTATTACAACATATGATTGTGCTATTAGACATTTTTTGGGGGGGGGGGGGGTAAAACTAAAAAAACAAACTGGGTCTGTGGATTTAAATTATCACTAGTTTGGGAATACTTGGGAATCCATGTGTCACAATCATTTATTCCTTTTGTGTGTAAGTTCTCATCGGTAACAGTAAATAGTTGGGCTTTTTTCAACACCACGACTGCAGATTTTACTGTATTTTGACAGATTTCACGAAGGTCGATCTTAGGCCTTAATCCCTTTTATCATATTAGAAATACAAACTTTTTGAAACACGAACATTAGCAGAAAATGCGTCGTATGACATTCACGTGGTGGCATGTTTGAATTAAGCTCAATTTAACCCTAAGGACCACAGGCTTCTATGTTTTGAAGTGATCGAAGATAACTAGCAGTAGTTGAATTTTGATGGAAAGTATAACAAAACATCAGTTGTGAGTGAGATATCATTTAAGCAGTGGTATGTCAGGGGCATAAAATAAGGGAGACTAGCTCATCTGATGTGGCAATGTGAAAAGATGACAACCTGCACCACCTTGTGGCAGATCAAGGCACTGTCATACGCCCTCTGCAGATAACTCCTGAAGAAAGATGACCACTGGTAACCAGCCTTCAGAGGCGGCTCATGCCATCGACCCAGGAGCATCGCAGCTCCTGCTCAACAGGTAGGCTACTTCATGATGAGGGAAGGGATTTGAGCGGAAATCACAGTACTTCCCAACAACGTTTCATTTTGAAAAACCCTGCACAATAGTCTCTTTCACTTCAGACGTTTGGACCCGTCATAGCAGGAAAAGCACAGTTGTTAAGAATAATATTCCCTATTCAAGTAAACCATGGCAGTGACAGCGAGCCAGCATGAGCAATGAGCACCATGAAATTGAAGCAACTAAATGGAATTCAGCCATTTTGGATATTATTATTATCCCACTGATTATTTTCCTACTACGACAGGCTAATAAATGTCTTTAGCAAACCCAGAAGACAAAAAAACACATGGTCGTTTCTTTCATTAAACATATTGCTGTTTGGCAGCCGAGTCACGTTGTCGGTTGTAAGTTTTTGCTCTTGTTACTTAGAGAACATTAACAGCTGTTTACTTACCAGAATAGAAAAACATTACTAAATCAAGCTTAAATTTCTTTAATCAATTACCTTTTTTCACTTACTTTATTTACTTGTCTCCGGCTGTGGAAAGCAACCCGCTTGTTTCTTCTGAAGTTAACATGCTAACCAGCTAGGTCCAGCCAGGTCGGCCCATCTCGTCAATCCAGTCTGTCCTGACAAAACAGTGTTTCTCAGAGGGCATAATATTATATTTATTGTAAATGCAACAACAGCTCTTACCAAAACTGGTGACATACACTGGATTTGGAGCAATAGCAAAACTTAAAAAAAAAAAAATCTGAGATATTTTTTTCAACATTTAAGGTGTAAGGGCCACATGCTCCACAAACCACACGCTGCAGAACCACCTGCCTCTTTGCAGGTTACACAGACTTTCCAACAGAGAGCAGCAGAGGCCATAAATAAAATGAGGAAGGCAGCGTTGCATGCAAAACAATGGCAACAGCACCATTACTCACTGCATTTGACCAAAATGCACCAAGCTACACTTATTTTTGTCAGCCGAATAAAAAAGAAAGTGGGAACCATGAGCCATGTAAAGCCACAAACCTCACAGTTCAATCACATATTCTCAATATAGCTTTTGAAGAGAAAATGTTTTTGTACTGTGACTTTCACATTGGTTACTCAATGTTATATTATATTTTGGTTGGTCAATGTTATTTTTTATATTTTGGTCCAGGAGTGACAATAAGAGTTAATACTGGCAGAAACCCAGAAAATTATTACAGAGAATAAAGTACAAGTAACATGAAAAACATATATACATCAAGAGATGTTTTATTAATAATATAAGACATACTGTATAGAGATTGTCATTAAGTATACATAATGGCACATGTTTCTAATGTGTCTATGACAGTGGGGGTTCTATTACTTCATATACATATGCTCAAGTCCATTACAATTTGAGTTTTATTGAGCTTCACTTTAGGCAGCAGCAGCACTGTTATAACACCTCTGGGTTTAAACAAGTAAAAACATTTTCTATGGGAGAGAACACATTGTACAACCGAAGCAATGTTGAGGACATATATATCTTACGCAACATTTTTAACCACCATGTTCAACTCATGTTGAGCATTATGAAATGCTGTATAGTGCTCCATTAAGATATGTTGGTCTGACCAACGGTTATGGCAACACAACATATTTCTCTTAATGACACAGCGCTTTGATCGGCCCTGTTAAGTAAGCAGCGGTTAAGCCCGGCTCACAAGCATCTCTTATTGCTTTATTATTTCAAGCTTTTCATCGGCATGGTTGGCATTCAGCAAATTTCCTGTGGAAAGTTCTGCACCCCTTGCTGTAATGTAACAACACATGTCCACTAACATGGGTCTGCAGCAAACACAGAGCCAACTAGGTACAATATGAAACAGCACTGTGTGGCCTCCCAAAACCATTTGATGCATCTAATACACTGTAGGCTGGGGAGTGTACTGTACATTTATTTGTATGTGCATTCTACATATTGCTGATATGTGTTTTTATGAATGTCTTGTCTGCTCTGTGTGTTGCTCATCTGTCCTCTTGCAGAAGCTGAAGTCTGTCCTCTGCATAGTGAGGGCTGCTGTGGCCAGTATCAATGGCCTCACAGTCATCTGTGAAAAACACCAGGTCCTGCCAACCAAAAACAAAGACATGTGGTCAAGTCATTCACGCATGAAAACAAGAATGTTGAGGTTGAAAACACAGCAGGCTGTTGAGATCTTCTCACCCGATAACAAATTCTGGTGATGATGGAGTGCAAGTTTTGGATTTTACGTTTCAGCAGCACCATTCTGGGACGCTCTCTGCAGTACTGGTTGGGATGGTTCAGCACCACGTACAGAAAGTCACGGAGCTTGGTGGTGACGCATGAGTTCTGAAAGGAAAACAAACAAAGCTTTTAAAGTGAATTCCAACACCCACTGTGTACCATTTGCAGTATTCATAAATCTTCTAGTGCAGTCACTTTTTTAAGTCTTTCTTCACAGTTTACACTCATGTAGTCAAGTAAAATTATTTTTTGTATCTCATAATTCTCATTTAACAAAACTTCATTACAGAAAATTTTCATTTTGACATACAATATATGCATTGCTTTGATTAGGTCTGTACTAAATCAATATATCAGATCCCTTAGCTTTTAATATCTTCAGTGGGTATCAGTGATCACAATTTCCTGGCAACCGTCTAAAACATCCTCCAGTGTCCCCACGTCGTATGCATTACCCCACTGCTTTCAACTTACATGCACATCAAGGAAGATGGTGGGAAAGACTTCAGCACATGTTTTCTGCAACGTTAAAGTTCATCGTTAGAATACGCACCAGCCGAAAATGACTTACATGACTTCGGCAGCACAAGGTGACAATGCAGTGAGCGTGTCCAAGTGCTTACCGTGCGGTGGTAGGTGTGTATTTTATCCAACAGAGCCATGACTTCTTTGCTCAGGCCGAGCGCTCTGGAGTAGCAGGTCGGAGGCGCGCACTCCGACAGCCACACCGAGCTGAAGAAACACACCACAGTGGCCAGTCCCAGCCTCATGGTGGGTTGTAACACTCCGCGGCCGCTGATCGGGATCTGCCTCCAGCTGCTTGTACAGTCAACGCGGTCTCAAGTAGTAAAGAGCAGGACTTGCAGCAGTTTTAAACTCGGCGTGGAGGGGGAAAAAAAAAAAAAGAAGGATTGACGATGACGTGGAAGCGCAGCCAGACCGAGGAGCACATCTGGGGTCCGCTGTGTGTTGGAGAGTAAATGTGCTCATGTGGGCTCCAAGTGCCAGGGATGACTGATCTCCTCCTGCTGATATTATTTTGAACCCCCCCCCCCCACACACACACACACACAAGCCAGTTTTGCGGCTTGCCAATTTCTAAAACCGGCATCTTTATGTCAGCTGTGAATTATCAGTGGGAGTCGAGCACTGAACATGTCAAACGAAACAAGACCATTTCAGGGGGGATTTGGACTTGGAGTCGTGAAGTTCATACAGAGCAGGCCAGGGTTTGCTTGGGAAAGAAAAGCATAGTTTATTATTGTCTGATCGTTTTTAACTGTTGCACGTGGAAGAACTCGTTATATTCTTGTGTATCTTGAGGGCAGGAGGGTGGACAATCCTCCTTTTGGCATCAATGGATGGTTTATTTTAGTCTCTTGTTCTCAGTGAACTGATCAGTGACATGTAGAGAAGCTCTCACACTGTAACCCTAAGGACTTTTCCACCATTTAAAACTAGATGCCCGTTTAAGATTTGGGCAGAAGAATGTGAGTCATGATCTTGCAAATCATTTTGTCTGTTAACAATCTGAAGCAATAAGAAGAAATAACTGGAGTTAACATCAGCAGCTGCCTTTACTTAAAAATAAAGCCAGACGCTACATATATTTTTTTCAGAAAATGCGCTATTTTTTGCTACATATTGGTTTTTCTGTGTTTTAGCATCGTCATTTAAAAAAAAAAAAAAAAAAACTTGCAAAAATAATGTCTGTAAATTTTAAGAGAGCTTTGTTGGAGCCACTGAGCCTTTTTTCAAATTGAGGAAATTCCTCTTCTTTTTTCTCTTGGGGGCAGACACACTGTCACATGATTCAGGTGAATCACGAAACACAAACAGCCTTCCTCCAGCAGCAGGACTGTCCGGTGCAGAGCTGGCAGAGGCTGGAGTCACGTATTCCCCCACTGAGCTGTGTAACAGGCCTTTCACTGTGGGCCCAGCCTTTTCTTCTGCAGTGCCACTCTGCTGCTGTTTAACTGCATCTTCGGACACAGTTGATTTATAAATATGATGTTGTGCTTTGGTAAAACTGTCCTCCTTTCTCTTCTCTTCAACATCTTTTGGAAGCACAAGATGGGATCTGGGGAGCAGTTTTTCCACAAGACTCTGCCTCTTTTCCTGGACTCTGAGAGATTTGGAGGACAAAGGAGCTGTTGTTAGTGGGAATAGAGGGTTACCTCATGCTTGTGGTCACCGCTGTAACTCCTCTGATGACAGGCTTATTTCACTTCATTAAAAGGATCTGTCTATGATGCTGGTGACCACTGAACTACAAATTAGTCTCACCATCTAGTCTCTATATAGCAGCTGGCTGCAAAAGACAGAAGTGTGTTGAGCTCACCTCTCTCTGTCCACAGTGCTGCTCGGCATATTTCGCATATTTTTATGCACCACGTCTTCCCTCAGTCTGGCAGGAAGAAGCCGATTACACCCCAGAGCACACCTGGTCATAAAGTCATGAACATTATTATGAAGCTGGTAATTGTGATACAGTCTGTGCACACAAAGCTAGCTTTGATCAAAGAAAGCTTTGATATAAAAAAAAAAGGGACAGTGATCCTGCAGCTATCTGACCCCTTTCATTAAAGTCAAAGGCAGTTTTATGTTTTTGCAATAAAAGTGTTCCGTCAATTCAAAATACTGACGTCAAGGTTAGTTTTTTTAGAGGGACAAATATTTAAGGTTGCATACAAACTGTAGAAATGAGCTTAAAAAGCACGTTTTGCATCACTAGGTTCATGACATGTATGACATGTGTTTTTTAGTATATGTAACACACGGTACCAGTCTAGAGGTTAGAGCGAGCCGTTTGAGGATCAGGGTTTGGGAATGTGTGATTTATTGCATTTGTGACTCTTCATAAAATTTGACAAAGCAGGTGTTGCAAATACTAACGACACAATCAAATACACAAACATCCCGCAAATACTCAACACAATCAAAGCATTTCCAGCTGCTTGTAATCCCTCTTATATCTCTCCCTGACTTTCCTGTCTCTTTGTCACTATCAAAAAAATGCTTCTTCAAAAGTCTTCAAAAGTACTTCAAAAGTCACAAAACATTGAGCAACATGCAGAACAGAACATCAGTGGATGAAAGACATGGTGGGAAATTTGAAAATGGATGTTTCTTGACATAAATCAAACTTAATATATTTACTTTTATGTTCAAATTGGCAAAGGACACTAACAAGACAATGCCGACGTTTGCATTTTTTGGGAATTCAGTTCAAATCAGTTGCTTTATCAAAAAATAAATGGTCAAACCATTTTTACACTGCAGCCTGTTCAGTGCAGGTCAGAGGTCAATTTTCTGTCTCCTTCGGGATTCTGTGGTTTATTTATTTTTTCTTTCAGGGCAGCCATTCACATAATACAACTGCTGTCTCTGACATTTTTTTTGTTGTCTGATGACTGTGTGGCTATAAATGAAGTGATCTCAGAGTGTCTTAAGGAATAGGTTAATGCTACTCTACAAATAAAAAGACACAGAAACAAAAGTGCTGAACAAGAAAAGAAAAACACATGTCTTGCATATTGTTCCAAACTGAGCACTTTCATTCCCTTGTCCTTCAGCCAGACAGCTCAGATCCAAAGAGACTTCATGCATGAGACATTATTCATCAGTAAATTAATCCAAACTCAGCAGGGGCCAGACCTAAGTGTTCCAGAGTATCAGGAAGAGAGGGAAATTAAATGATGAGTAAAATCATTTACCTCTCCATCTTGGCTCAGGCAAATTGCCCTTGTGTTCAGAAAGTATTTGTTATTTAAATTGAAGACAATGCCTGGAGATGGCGGCATTTCAGCCAGCTGCTGTGGAAACACTGCTTTTATTTAATCACTTAGAAAAGTACTTTCTTAAACCACAGAATTTGAATTGTTGAGACTCTGGCTGCACACTTGGGGCAAAAACATTTTCACTATATTGTTTTATTGTTTTTTTTTAATAAAAAAGGATGAAAAAAAAAAGAACATGAAAGGACATGTAGAGCATTGCATGAAGGAATCTTTTGGTGGCTCATGCACATTGCTTGGGAACCAGGCTGAAGACCTCTTTGCCAGTTGGAAGAACCAAACAGATTTTGTATCATAATGTTAACTAAACAAATTATATCCCATATGCCCCATTTTAAGTAAAATAGTAATACTTGGATTCTGCACTAGTACATTGTGTGGGCAGCCACAGCCAAATAATCAATACATTTATAGACACACTAAAATGATAACAACAATTTTATGTAGGAGAAACAGTCTGGTAAATTGACTACTGCTGACAGCTTGAATTGTTCAGTGTTGATTTGGTGGTTTGATTGTAAAGGCTTAGCCTTAGCATTCAGGTACTTTAAAAGTGAGGCTCACAAAATAAAATATTCTATTTCCTCTGTCTCATGATGCAGCACAGGGTTTATTAAAAGGAGACAGACTAAACCAGGCTGCTATTATGTCGGTGTCAAGCACATTTGCCTGTGACCACACTTGTAAATTAGACTTCTACAAGAATGTTTGCCAGAGAATGAACCTGGCTCTTACCCCGTCTGTTCCTGTTCTGTTGATGATGAAACAGGATGCTGTTTGGGGCACAGTGCATCTGTGATGGAAAGAAGTTCACTTTCAGGCAGGGTGGGTAGGAGGAGACGCAGGGCCTCAAGGAGAACCTCTGCAGACACCTGACTCTGCTTCGCCAGCCGAGATGCAAACTCCAGATCCTGGAACGAAGAAAAAGGCATGAAGCCACAGATTTCCACTATTTCCACTGGCATGCACACAGAAGTGAGGAATTCCCCCATATTTTTCCATGCCATTACTATGTTTGTGTTCAAGATATTACTGGAAAAAGCCTTTGAATACAGCCTGACCTGGTCGCAGTTTGCATATAGTCTCTTGAGCTCCATTTGTTCTTTTAAATCTTCCATGGCTTGATTGCTGGCAGTCATTTTTTGCAACCTGAAAATACCAGAGTTTCAACACTAAAATTTAATGGCCTGTATCAACCCACAAAATTCCTCATTACCTCTGAGGTAACATTGACATGACAGCTCACCTCTCAGCCAACAGTGTGATGACCTGATCACTCTTGTAGAGAGCCTCCTGGAGGATGGATGTCATCCTGCAATCCTGCTGTAGCTGAAACACTCTTTCTTCCTCACTGTCATCCTCCCTCTCATCAGAGTCCTCTGTGTGTATTTTATTTGACTCAACTTGGGTCTGTGACATCTCCAGACTGTCCAACTCTGTCTTCTCCCTCTGAAGCCTTTGCTCTGCTTCCTCTAAGCCCTGTAGTAAGAGTCAGAATATCCCTCGGGTAAAATTCTACAAACTTTAGTGAGAAAGTAAATATCTTATGGTAAGGACAGAAATTGAGTTTTTGGAGAATCACACAGAAGTCAAAAGGCTCAATTAAATCAAATTCTCAAATCAAACTTGAGCTGTGGTCATGTGACTTGAGTCCACTCAGTACCTATGAGCAGTCTTCCAACTATGCAATACTACAACACAGGAGTTAACCGTGAATAAAGCTTTGCCTACCAAGCAGTGGCTCTGTATACTCTGGGCCATGTCTTGTATCTCCAGGCTCTTTCTCTCCCTGAGCTGCTGAATGAGCAGGCTGTGCAGGGTGAGCATGGCCCTGGAGGTTTCCAACACTTTGGTTCTCCTCTCAGCCTTCTGGTAGTGGATGGTTGCCATCTGAATTGCCAGGCTGTCTGCCTGAGAGCGCAGATCATCCTCTCTCTCCCTCCGCATCTCCTCTAACACCTGCCAAGGGAGTACTGTCAAAATAAAACACTCGTTGCACCTAAAAATGACTTATAGTTAATGTAATTGGAATGGCCTTTCCACCGCTCCTTCACCTTGTCTGTGATGCTGCTCTCCATCTCCTTCTCTCTCTCAAACAGCTGGATCATGTCCTCTAGCTGTTTCTGGAAAAGCAGCAGTTCAGATGTATCTGTTTTCTGTCTGGCCTTACTGGTTTTCCCCTTTAACTGGATATTTGTCTGAAAAAAATAAAAAAAATAATCACAATATCGATAAGGTGGTTGGTAAATTACTCCAACCACAGCACTATAATGTGATTACAAATGAAACCACTCTGTGGAGCCCTTTATTATTTCTGAATAACATCACATGCACTCATCCAGCGGCCACACAATTGAGGCTGATAGTGGTTTGCACTGGTGGTTACCATTCTCATTCATTTCTTATATTGATAAGAAAACATTTATGCTCCACTATCTCCTGCTGCAGTTTAATTCACATGGATTCCTCTCTTCCTTTAGAACTGTATCGAAAGGAGATTTAACAAACAAGATGTAGCCCTGCTCATCTCACATGACCACCCTTGTCCCGAAAGAAGATCTGGTCATGTGAGAGGCAAAAACAGGTACAGGTCTAAAGGCAAATATGTGGTAGCATTCTGTTTCAAAAACTATGAAGAGAGCTGGAGAAACGCAAATCCATACGCAGAATACACAAGAAAGAGGCCAATAGAGGAAGCAGCCATGTGCCCCTGTTGTTCACTGAAACTAGTGCATAGGGGTATGACAGCAATGCACATTACATGTTGTTTCTTGAAATGAGTGTCTAAAATGTTGGTTACATTAAGTAATAAAATGTGCATTAATGTAACTGCTTTGGGGACCATTCTTAATGAAAACATTAATATTTTATATTATATATATATTATAGTCCATAATCCCTAATAACTTCTTTCCAACAGAAAAACTTTAATGAAAGCCATGAAAAAGATGCAATGAGAAAAACTAAAACATTGCTGGTTCTAATGAAAAGCTCTGAAGCTTAATTATAAAACAAGCAAAAATATCTGGGGTTATTTTCCACTACCGTGTTAAGTGCAATGATTAAATGATGCATTTGATAATAGTCTATCATCCGGAACATTGTGTGCAATTCAGCACTTGCAGCTTTTGGTGTTTTTAATGTTGTGAAACAGGTAACAGAAAGTGTACCAACTGAAGTGTGTACAGCAGTGAGTTTTTATACTAACAGCTGTGACCACATTCAGAAAGTGAGTAATTCCACACACTCTTGCTTCAAGAGAATAAAACCTGAGTTCAGTATTGTATGATGATGATTATTATTATTATTATTATTATTATTAAGTGTTCACCATCTGTTTCTCACTGTCCTTCCTCCAAGCTGCCAGGGAAGTGTGGAGTTTGGTTCTGGAGACAGCATGGGGCAGCACCAGGCAGCGGTCCATCACAGACAGGCACTTCTGAAACTCCAGTTTCATCCTCAGCCTGTCATCTTCAGATAGAGTCAGCTGGGATGAACACAAACACCTGAAGCAGAAAGGGAAAAAGAAGAAAAACACAGATAAACACAGCAGGGTTTGACCATGAGACTTTACATGGCTATTGATGACTAATACCATTTTTCAGTATCACTGACCTGAAGAAAGCTCTGTAGTGTGCCCTGATCTCCCTCTGCTCTTGCAACTCTCTCTCCATGGATTCCCGCAGTGCCTCCCTGGTGCAGCTAAGGGTACGCAAGGCTGCCTTGCCTTCCTGGTGCAGCCTCTCCTGGCCCTGCAGAAGAGCGCTTGCTCCTTGTCCCTGGGCCTGTCCTGCTCCTTGCTCTGGCTCTACCTGCAGCTGGGAGCGCTGTGTCCCTGGAGGCAAGGCTGCTATCATGGCCTGGGTTACAGAAGGTTGAATGGCTTTGACATCTGCTATGGCACCTTGGATCACACGCATGGTCACCTAAAGAACAGGTACCGAAACAAGACAGGGAGTAAAAAGGCATTCAAGCCCACTGTTATACTTGTGTGTATAAAGTGATTAGGTCACAAATGTGCCTGATGTATGCTGTGTAGATTGGCACCTTGCGGATGTCAGCAGTAGCCTCCTCATCCAGGTTGTTGATGAGCTCAGCTAGCTCCAAACTGTGAGCCGTCAGCAAGTTCTGCCAACAGTGCAGGTTCTGGGCTACTTCTATCCTTCCCTCCAGATCCTTGGACAGGCCCGACAGTTCATTCTGTCTCTGCTTGTGGACTCTCAGCTGTTGAAGGTAGCAACAGGATTGAGTAACAATGGTTATATTAATTAAAGACTGGGACAAGCAACAGGTTTTGTGATATAACGCCACAAATGGTAGTTGTTTGGAAAAAGACCCTAACTATGCATGTTCTCTTCACCATTTCAGAGATGAGCTCCCTCCTCTTCTTTATCAGGCCACAGCGCATGGCTCTCCTCTCTTGGCTCAGTGCCTCATCCAGTCTCTGCCTTACCATGACAAGCTCTTTCTGGGCCTTTTCCTGCAGATGATCTATCTGCTCTGCAGGCACAGTGCTCCCTCTAGTGGAAAAGGAAGCAGTATAACAAGTTAAAACATTTGAAGATGGAGTTGGTATCATTACTTACACATTGATTTCCAATTTAGTGCATGAATCCTGTTGAAATGTTATAATATAGACATATTCATATATCCACAAATGGAGCCATAACTTAGAAAAAAACGTAGAAAAAATGAGTGGATTGTACAATAAGCACTAGCCTCCTGATGTGTGTGAACCAGTTGTCCAAATTGCTGGAGGTGCTAGAGAAGGTGTCAGAAATCAGGCTGTTGAGGCTGTGGAGGCTGTGCACCAAGAACTTCCTCTGTGCATGACGTTCAGCCAGAACATAGCGCTGATTGGCAAGGACCACATCCAGAACCTCTTCTAGCTGATCCTGGACAAAAAAGTTGAATTATCACATTAATAAAACAGTAGCTCAGTGTTTACAGATTCATGTTTTACCATAAATGAAACTTTCTGAAAGGTAAATGTTATTCAAAATGCATGGTTCATGTGGTTGTTCACCTGACAGGTAAAATAATCATGCTGAAGACTCTTGGCTGTGCTTTTTTCCAACTCGCCCATCCGGGTGGCCTCCTCCAGCTCCTCAGAGAAGATCTTATGCAGCTCCACCCTACGCCACTCAATGATCTGCCTCTGCACCTTTGCTGAGGCTTCCTCATGTCGCACCAACAGGATGCGCTGGAGCCTACTCTGACTCATTTTGTGCAGCTTCTCCAGGAGGACACTGCACTGGAGGAGCTCCTGGCAACATTATAAAAGGTTTGAGTAAGGTCATAGAAAAACAAACAATGCAGATATTTCAACAAACTCCTTATTACTGCTACCTGTTGGTCTGCATGTTGGCACAGCAGCTCGGCCTGGGCTTTCTCTGCTGCTTCCCTTCGGTGCTCTGCTTCCATTTCTTCCCGGGTCTCCAGGTTACACTGGCCAGCCAGGGCAGCCATGCGGGCCCCATGCTCCTCCTTCAGCCGCCCCTCCATGCCTAGCAGCTGTCCATGGAGCACACTGAGAAGCCTCTGTTGGGCCTGGGAGCTGGCTAGGCCCTGGGACCTCAGGCTACCCAGAAGTGACGATATCACGTCCTTGTAGATCTGAATCCGGGTGGCCTCCAGGTTGTTGGTTGCACGAAGCAATGTAGACATTTCGAGGCTAATGAGAATAAAGTAACCCGAGTACACTTGTATGTTGTGGGTTAAGGTTCAGAATACATGTTAATGCATTTCCACATTTGGTAATTTCTTACTTTTTGATGGTAATTTGGGTCACTTTCGCACCCAACTTCATATGAAAAAAATGCATTCTCACTCTACTCACTTTTCCAAAGCCTGGTACATGTTTTGGGGATCCTCAAGCACCATGATGTCCACCATCTTATCTTCAAATGCTGCCTCATCTTTAACGGTCTCACTCATGTTGCATTCTGCATACTCTGGATCAGACTCTCGTCTTTTTCTCTGGGCCAAGAAAATATATAGAGTACAGTATATTAACATACACCTGCACATTAACCTGCAAAAGAGAATTTCAATTTGAGTTTTAGTTCTCACTCTCTCTTTATATAAAAACACAATACATTTATTACAATTAACTAGAACAAACAGATTTCTATGTTTGTAATACCCTTTGCTGAAGAAGGTTCAACCTGGTTCTGAGGCCTATCAGGTTCACGGCCAGAAATCCAAGGGACAGCAACACCAAAGTGACAAAGAACCCAACAACAAAGCCAGCAAAATGGACACTGTGGTTAGGATAGATCTACAATGATGAACAGAAACACCAGACTTCCCATCAAATCTGTTTTTGTGAACATGATCAATCACAAAGTAAAAACATTCCAACAAGAAAACGTGATGCTCACAACTGCAGGTGTGTTTCCAGTAGAGGAACAGCACAGGTATATTGTAAGCACCTTGAACTCACCCTGTTAGTGGAGTTCACCCTCAGTGTTAGATTAGCTGTTAATGGACCAAACATACTGACATCATTCTGTGGAGTCAGGAAAACAAAACTTCAGGTCATGATCATTTGCTAATTTGAAATTCATTTATCTTGTTTAAAACTAAATGCTAGTGTTATTTTGGTTTCACAAAATGTGTCAATTTGAGAAGTTTCTTTTCAAGTTAAAAAAGTAATTGAAAGAATAGGGTCACAGAAAATACCTGAGAGGCATTAGAGAAGGTGAGAAAAGCTGGAAGGTCCAGGACTTCACTCTGATGACTCCTTATGTGAGCAGTATAATTGACAATAGCTTGAGAGCCAGCTGAAGAATTAAAAACATTGACATGCTATTTATAGGATTCAGCAATTAAAAAAATAATCAGCAGAAGTTCAAAAATCATTTTTACAACATACAGATTCCCAGACCTACCAGATAGTGAGTCAATGGCAAATGTCTGGTAGCCTCTTTCCACCATCCTGCCTTCAGTTTTTAGGGGCACTATTCCAGAGAGGGAGTCTCGTATTGCCACCTGAGACAGGTTGGTACCACCAACTGGTCCCATGTTGTGAATCACCAGGAAGAATGTCAGCTGAGGGGGATCAGTGTCAAGCTTCACCTGATGAACATGGGATTGAGGAGGAGGATGAGAATAAATCAGAGAATGGTTAATTCTTCATTTTTATTTTCAGTTTAAAGGTGGTTAAATTGAATATATATGTCAGAATTAAATGCACATAGATGAAACCAGGTGTATTCCTGGCGTACCTGAGCGCACTTGTGAAATTTGACCCCAAATGCAGTTGGAGGTGCCACACTCTGAACCTGCAAAAATAATAACACTGTATAGTTAGTTATTTCCATTATATTTTAATACAGTAATTAATCATCAATCTTTAATCATCAAAATTTCAGTGTACATAATGTTTTGTGAGTAGACAAACACCCACCTGAGGCAGAATGTGGCCCGGGTGATACCTGGTGAGTGTGCTTCTGCGGCCCCGGGGATGCACGATGTTGGACATGTGTATAAGTGATGAGTACAAGGAGTGTCCCCATGGACCAGCTGAAGCTGAAGATGACAGGGAGGACTCTGCAGAAAATACCATGAGCCTTTTGATTTCCATACTGGTCAGATGTAATAGGGTATTTAAACAGCCTGAGTAAAGTAATGCAACTGAGGCTAGAAACTTGCCCAAAAATAAACATTAATTCTATCTCAAGATCATCTGCAGATCTTATGATTTAATAATACAGGTATTATCAGAAGTATACAACCAATCAATATTCAGTCATCAACTGGTTACACTTACAATCATAAAATTTTATGCAGAAATTAATTTTACAACTTACTGTATTGTTGATGTATGAAATAAATGGAAATAAGAACAAACCATCCATCCTGAACAGTATCAGCTCTGCTGTTCTCCCACCAGGGTCATGTTGCATCACATGGATACTGGAGGTACTCTGACAATGGAAAAGGGAGTAGTCAGCTCTACACATTTAACATGTTAACTTTTAAAGAAAATTTTAATAGCTTTATCCTATGACATCCTACATGACTTATAAGGGTATCTCTCAAAGCCTAAGAAGCATCTGATTACTAAATACAAATTGCTGATAATTGCTCATATTTTGCAAATAAAACATATATGTAATGCTATATAAAATAAGGTTACTACAAACTAAAAAAATCTCTAATTTACACACCAGAACAGGGAAATGTGATGTGTAGCTGTGGGGATATATCTACTTGATCATCAGGAGAGAGGCTAAAAGCTCAAGTTACACCAGTTCTGGGTTACAGACGTGAGTATTGATCTTGACCACAAACTCACCTCCTGTTTCTCCGAGAGAGGAGGCGGTGGTGAGGTTGTGTACCGTGATGTACCGTTATCACCGGGCTGGTGTCCAGCACCGGCACACCGCGCCTCACGCCGGGTCACATCACGACACGGGCGGGAACATAGAGCAGGAGGGAACAAACACGACGCTAGGACACTCAAGAAAAACGACAATATCGTGACCCGCGCCGCGATAAAGTGTACATGAAGCATGAAGTCGGTGTGCCGCTGTCGCCAAAGAAAGCCGCTAGCTAACTGGCTGCATTGAGCCTGGATGTTGGTAAAATCCACCGCGGTGAAAACATCTCAGCGGCTTCTTCATGAGAAACATTAACCGCCGCGGCGTCTTCGTCAAACAACGACATCTTCGTCGTATGTTACAATTTGGGGAAAAACTACAGGCGACGTTTCACACATTTATACGCGGACACAGGCTCCATAATCAACGTTGCTCACCCCCACTTCGGAAAACATTAGGAAAAGTTTAGAGGAACGGGCTCCTCCTCAGCGTTCACACCAACAACTGCACAAAGGTGCTTCCGGTCAGGACTTTCAAATTAAAAGCATAGTTGAGTCCGTGGATTCTTAAATAAACAACTATAAATAGACAAATAAACCGCGTTTTAGTATATATTTGCTGTCTGTACTCGCACCGTTGTTATTATGGAGGAAACTCCCCAATTTTTCCGCCACGGATCATTGTTGTGCTTTAATCTTGAAGGCCAATTCAGTTATTTTCCGCCCTAATGCTAGTTAGCTTAGTCTTCCTCTTTAATCCCTGTTCACCCATTGGCTGAAATATGCACCAAGTTTCTCGTTGTGAGAAGTTTTTTTTTTTTTTTTTTTTTTTTTGCTGATTTGTGAGTCGTAGTTTGGCGATGTTTAAAAACGTAAACCCAGTTAGTAAAGTAAAAAGAAAAAACAGCTAATCTCCTCGATGAGGGGAGTTTTGTCTGCCGCTGAGTTATTCTGATGTCGCCCATTGTTGCAGCGACTCTCCCGAAAAGTGTTAACATATATATATATATTTTCTTTCTTTTACAAGTTTGCAGTGAGATGTCAGGACAGGAACAGATGCCTGGATGTGGTGTGGACGTTGCGGTGGTTTTCGCAGAGTCGCTGTATGTATACACTGAGCTGTTGGCAGTGGCCACTGTGTGCGGGGGGCTGTCGGGTCTGTGGGCCGCTGCTCTGCTGTATGTCTTCTGCCTGAAGCCTCTGCTGTTGACGAGACAAGTAAGTCAATGCAAAGCAGCAGCTCTCTTCCGCTCTGTCCACTTAAGTCGTGGTGCCTCATTATGAATCTATTATATTCCATCTTTGACTTCACATCCCCTTATATCATCCCATTAGGGTTACAATGCAAGGAGGCTGCTTGAGCCTGATGACGGGGAGCTAGACAACAACCAAAGCGACTGTGTCAGCAACAGCAGAAAGGAGGCTGCAAGTGGTGGCACCAGTAATGAAAAAGTATGATGGTGAAGTGATGCTAAAGGCAGTAGGGACAGTTGTGCACTTTTTTTTTTTTTTTTTAACGAATGAACTTCCCACTAACCCTTTTAATCTGTTTGCTCATTGACCAGGAGAAGAAGCAGCCACCCATGAACAGTGATGTGGCTGCATTTGCATCCAGAGCAAAGGTGGTTTATCCCATCAACCAAAAATACAGAGTAAGTTCATGCATATATAATGGATCAATGTGTAAACGTGAACGAACTTAACAAACTAACAGGACACAATCCAAAGGGTGCTTTGGCTTCATAAAGGTGAAATAGTATGTGGCCAGCATTCAGTGTATGATGACATGTCACACACTGTATGCTACTGGACACACTGTATGCACAGCTAGTTAAAATATACAGCATATTGTCTTCAATTATCTGTACTTGGCAATATGTTTATAAAAAACCTTCCCTGCAATCTTTCACTGCATCTTTCAGCCATTAGCAGACGGAGCGTCCAACCCATCACTACATGAGCACTCCAAGCTGCCAGCAATGCCTAATGAGGAGTCATCCTCCTCCACAGACGGAGAGTCTCTGAGCCAAGAGCAGGACAACGATGATAGCAGTCAGTTTATCTCCTCCTCTCTAGTCCCCAAGAGCCTGCAGAATCAGAGCTTCACCAGGGTCTCTCACTACCCTCACACACTGACACAAACAGGGTAGGAGTCAGTGGTCTCCAAACATTAGGCCACAAGAATATACCATAACATTATAGCAAGTGTGCGCAAATACACGTGTGCTGAAAGTGATAACACTCTTCTGCAATCTCTGCAGTTTTCAAGGTAGGATCAGCCTTTACTGTTTGGCCCTGCAGGATATACAACAGCATTGTGCTCAGCTACAGGAAGAAAAATATCTAGTGAGTTTTTGCTTTATTTTTTATAACATGCTGACACACACACACTCTTAAGTAGTTCTAATTGTTTTTTGTGATACTTTCTTTTTATTGCTACTATAGATGTTTCTTCAAATGATTAAAATATTCAGCTGCCGGTTTCCAAAAGATAAACACGATGCTGACTTCTGCAAGAATATTCTTCAAAAGCAAGAAAGGGTAAAGCTAAATGGCCTTTTGTGTTCATCACATGTTGTAAAATGAGTTCTTTTTACTTTTACTGTGCTTTTAAACACTGACATTTAGGAAAGTACACGTTGTCACTTGCTATCTTAGGAACTAAATGAGTTAATGAAAGAGTTCCCATCAGGCCAGACTGTCAATGAGAAGAATGTTGATGCTCCTTGCACACTGGAGGAGATTGAGAGAGCTCAGAAAGATCTCCTTGAACGTGGCCTTCAAATGGTAAAAGTGAAGAGAAAAACCCACAAAGCAAATTATTTAAGTGACACATATGCTAATACTAACCTTTGTTTATCGTGAGAACTCGATTGGCAAAATGAATGTCTCTTCGCAGTCCAAAGGTTTCAGCAAACAGGTGGAGGACTTGTGTCAGCATCTGCTGATGAGGACCAGCATCTTCTCTCCAGATGAAGCCCAGGATGTGATTCAGTCTCTCATCAAAACACTTTTGTTAGTAGAGAATCACCTGGTGAACACACAAGAAGCAGACCTCAAAGTAAGCAACACAAGCTGTTGATGGCGTACAGTTTATTTGGCATCTCCCCCCTTGTGTCATCATTTGAGGAAGTAGATGAAAAAGTCGAACGTATCTTATTTTCCTAGAGAATACAGCAGAAGCTGCTGTGGTGGGAGGAGCTGACCGGAACCCTTCAATCGCAACCTGTCTTGCTAAAGCAGGAGGTGTCTCTGAGGCAGGGTTTGATGGCCACAGCACTGGAGCAGCTGACAAGTGATGACATCTTGACCTTCAGCCACATGGAAAAGATACTTTCAGAAGTTCAGGCCTCTCTCTCCGAAGGCCTCCAGCAGTGCACTGAGGGTAAAACAACATGAAACGTGAAAATGGTGTCAGTTTCATCTAAGAAAATTTACTGCAAGATACAATCAGGTCAGTCAGGTAAGACTAAAAACTAAAAAAACTAAAGACATTTGGCACCTGAGTTATGAGTTAAGGAAGGTGAAAAAGGAACAATAGGGGGAAAATAGGGTAGTAACACATTATCCAAAGACTGACTCTGGAAGTGTGTTAGATTATACTTAACTAGTTTCTGGTGGCAGGTAGCAGTGGACAATGTCTAGCCTACTTTTCAAACTTATATGACGTACCTTCTCAAAATAGACCATTTTCTGGGAATCCTCTTTAGTGCCTTAAATAAGGTCAGGTTCTTTCAGGACAGCACTGAATATCATGCCTATTACTGCATCTCAGACTCTCACGCTATGTCTTTCAATTACTGTGAAACGCACAGTTAACACATAAAACTGGTGAAATTAACAGTGTTGCTATTGGCAATGTTGTTCTATTTTGGTTTATTATTCTTGTGAAGAACTGGCTAAATGGATGATAAGAGATAATCTCACGTTATCTATGTTGCATGTGAGCACAAATAGAGACAAATAGTAAAATATTATTACTATTCACATCATCCATAATAAAGGTCATGTTTTTTCATATGTCCTTTAGAGTATATAGAGTTTAGACAAGTTGTGACTCATATTACACTATATTACAAGAACAAGTCATATTAATGGCCATTTGTAGAACACTCAGTCAATTGGTCGAGCAACTATTTTGATAAGACACAAGCAGTCAATCTAAGAGATCAAATGTAATGTTTCAGAGTGTACACAGAAGATCAAGGAGCTGGTGAATGAAAAGTGTAGCAAAATGGAGGCCAAGCGGAAGAAGCTTCAGAGGAGCCAGGCCAAGGAAAAGAGCCGTACCTTGGAACTGAGACAGCCTCACAGTGACCTACACCAGCTCACCAAGGTCAGAACAGTTTCCCTCCCTTGTGTCATTATGTGGAACAGGAATTACGAATTACTGTTACGTAATAAATAGGCAAAGCAACCAGCTGGAGATCAATGTAGTTAATTAACTTTCAAGTGACGCAGTCATGAGTCTACTCTATTTTATAATGGTCTTTTTTGGTTCTCGAGTAGCTCCTAGAGTCTTAGGTTCGTGATTAATGGTTACACACGAAAAAAAAAACAAAACAAAACAAAATGACAATGAAAATCAACTGCTCTCTGACTGTAACCTTCCCTCCAGGTGTGCCAGGAGCTGTTGATGAAACACAGGCAGCAGATCTCTGATTTGGAGCTGCAACAGGAGAACAGGGTTGCTGACGCTGTTTGTGACCTTTGGAGGGTAAAAGATTAAATACCAGTGTATTGTAGGAATGGACGCGTATGTGTATATGTCTGAAACTCACACACAGAGTAATGCTTCTTCAGAAATGTCATACCTCCTGGACAAAGAAGATTGGGGAGCGAGCCAAAAACATCTTTCTAGCCTCGGTCTCTGCCCAGTCAAAACTCTCTGCTGAGCACTGTGAGAAGCTGTGGTTAGATCTGGAGCAGGAGCTGGCTGCACAGCTGCAGCAGGCCGAGTGCTCGATCAAGCTGCAACTGGAGGACATGAGAGCTCAGCTGGATAAAGATGAAAAGGTCAGTGGATCAGTTACATTTTTCAGTTCTCGACTGGTGCTTGGCAGTTTGATTCTTTCATGGGATGTTTGTAAGAGTTTATTTATTATAAATGCTTTTCATTAGCTCAAACTGACCCTCTTTGTCTGTAGGTGTGGAGTGAGGAGATGGCTCTGGTGCAGGCCTGTCTCAAACATTTGAGTGAGCAACAGATGAAGATTCTTCAAGCCATGGGGGCCAGACAGAGCTACGCAGTAAACAGGTCACATGGGAGAATGTGTTCAAAAGCTTTGTCGATTTTAGGTTATGAAAGTCCAGGAGTAAATAAAACTAAATTTGCACTTTCAAGAGATTTCCAGTGCAGCTACAGTTATGTGAGTACATGCACTTACGTCTGAATCCATTTTTATGAGGTGCTGTAGAATAATGCAATATGATCCTGTCCACAGTCAAGTGGGGACGCTGATAGAGAAGAAACATGAGCACCTGTTGATGACAGTGCAGAGGTGCTTTGTGGTCAGACACTTCTGTTTGCACATGCTGAAGGAGATGAGGCTGTCCAAGCTGAAGGTGCTCTCTCAGACTGATTTCAGAGCCACGCTAATGCAAGATCCCAGTAAAAACCAGCCGTGTGTCAGTTCAACTCTTAAGGTGGGAAAAATGTACACTATGTCAAAAGTGTTTTGATTGAGCACTGACTCTGAGAATTCATTACAGAATCTTGAAGTTGATTTTGAGGTTCTCTCAGCACCTCTGTTAGGCATCTTCAGTAAATATACACCTACACCGAGAATGCTGTGCTGTGATTGACTGAAAGAAATTGGTCTGGCTTCAAATGATTTTGTCTGTTACGGATCACAGAGTAGCAGTGCCAGCCTAGCGGAGAGGCACCTGGGTCCAGAGAGTCAGCTGCTGGGCCACAGCTTCCAGCAGGAGTTCCTGTCTGAACTGGAAACAGGGATGGAGCTGCTGCAGAGCCATGCACAGCTGGTGCTTGGCAATGCCCTCAGCCACGCCATCCAACAGATGACAGAAACCCTGCCCATGGACTCAGACACCTCTTTGAAACCAGATGATAACTTGAAGGTATTAATTAATCAATCAGACATTATTTGTACAGCACTTTTCATACAAACAATGTGACACAAAGTTCTTTGAAGAATAAAAGCAATAAAAAAGAGTGGTTTTGGGTTAAAGTTAATTTAAATGATTAATAATAAGATTATGATGACTCTCAAATCAAATTCCTGTGTGTGTGTCTTAGATTAGAAGCCAAGTACAACTTTTGTTTTGTCTTTCTTTTTTCCTCACTAGCACCACCTGATAGAGGCTGCATCAGAGAGTGTATACATGACCAAAGATTCTCTCACTGCACTGGTTCGAAGCTACTACTCTCAGATACAGGATATTGCAAAAAAACTACAGCAGGATCAGTCAAACATAAACCAGGGTGAGATGATCATTCACTGATTCTAATGTTAACACTATCAACACAATAGCTGCATCTATTAGGTGTTAAGTTTTGCAGAAATTGATACTATGATTACTGTGTTTTATTAGTAATTTGTATTATAGTTAAAGGATTACTGAGAAGTTGTCAGATATGTTAGTGACAGTGGATTGTGTATGCTCCCAATGAATATAGCTGTAGTATTTGTAATCTCTTTTATCTTATTAATTGTTAAGGCAGTGTGATTTGTGGACAACAGACAAAATTTATGTTTAATTTATTTCATTTATTTTAATTTGAATCGGTATGTAACTTTGAACAGACCAAACACTCCAAAGAATATTCTGTGTTAACTCTACTTTTGTAAAGCTTTTCCTTCAGAGGTGAATGAGAAGCAGGAGAGCAGCAGTCAGCTGAAAAGAGCCTTGCAGAGGGAGCTGGTGAACTGGGGAAAAAAGCCCACCTCCGCTGAGTTTCAGCAGAGGTACAAAAACCCTGGAAGTGCTGGGAACTTTTTTTGGGGAGGGCTATCCAGTTAATTTTACACCGAATGAGCCTAATTTTGTTTTGTTTTGTTTTTCATTTTGTGTGTATTAGGGTTGAACTTCACAAAAGGAGGGTGTTGGAGCTATGTGATCTGGAACAGGAGATGATATATGAGGAACTGAGGCGGAAGAAAGTGGCTCAAGATCAAACCATGGAAAAGATCAAAATACAGCTACTGGTTAGTAGTCTACTGTGTTTCTCTACTTGATGGTTTGTGGGTTTATGAATGTATTTACAGTCCTGTAGTTATTATCTGTAAGTACTGGTTTTGTGTCCATTAGGAGGAAGAAGAAAGCTTCATAGCTGAGCTGGCAGACTTGGCCCGGGTTTCTCTTAACAGTCCAGAACCAGAGCCCAGTGGTGAAGAGGACAATGCTGGTAAGCAGCTTAACCCCGGAGAACAAAAATATGTATGCTGAATGCCACCGCTCTCTTTCCTCACCTTCATGATGCTGTATCTCCACAGGTGATCAGAGTACCACAATACTGGATCTGCTAGCCCTGAACCCAGCATTAGACCCTGCATTGAATCCTTCTCTGACTCCAACTATTGTAACTCCAGTGTTGAAATCCAAACCAAAGAAGTAAATACAGTGATGCCCACATATTCATACAGTAATGTCTTGTATAAATCTTCTTATTTTTATATTTGTTGGTGCCTTATAGAGTAATAGTCTGCTGGGACCAACGTTGTTGCTATGAAGGTACTTCTCTTCAAATGTATCTAGTTTGTTTTGCTTGAAGGTTACTAAAATGTAACAATAATGACAAGCAATACATTATTCCAATCACTCTATGTTATTGTAAACACAATGTGCCATTAAATTATTCATCTTTGAAAAAATAATAAAGCAGACTATGTTTTGAATGTGTTGTGTACTTTTCCCCCTATACTAAATATTGTCCTATATCTAAAAACCCACATTGCTTTTCATACCACAGCTCATACACTGCATTGATTCCCATTGACTGCTGAGTACATGGGATGATGGATGTGCTCATCAGTGAGTTGTCAGATGAATTAGAGATGTCCGTTCTGATTGTAGCAGAGTGCTACTACTCAGCGATGTAGCAGAGTGCTACCGCTTCTCTTGCTCTAATGGGGTTTTAAGTACAACCCTTTATGGATGATAATGCAGAGTAATGGTGAAAAGTCTGGGAGGGCTGAACTCTGCCGGAGACTTCTGTGCAGAGGCATCAATCTGACAGGCGCTTCACTCAGGACCTTATGGTTTACTGTCAGTTTGTAGTTTTAGGAGTGTCAATTAGCAAACATTAATTTTTAATCTGTCCTTCATTGGCATGCTCACCTTGCACACGTAACCAATTACTGCTATGGCACCCTGAGAAAATATGACTGGGTCATATGCTCCTGGCCCTGCCCCACTCAAACACACTGGAGTGTCTTGGAAAGAGTGTGTCCCTCTTCCAATGTATCTATTAGAAACGTGGGTGCACTGTTGACTTTGCATGTGTCGTCGCTGATCTGTGGTGAGGGGAAACCGTTTGGATGTATTTTGAGGTCCCTTAGGGGACTGCAGGGACTTGTGGGAAGATGACCTGATTTCTAATTTTCTCCTCTCCTGCCTGTGCTGTGGGCTAGTCGCTGTTACAAACAGAGAAGCCCGTGAAAGGAGTGTGACAGTATGAGACCGACCCAGGTCTATTTGGAATATGACCTCGCTTTTGACTTAAAGCTGGATTTTATTTGTCAGTGTTGATGGATGCAGGCGCGGTTGTGATTCTCCTTCAGTAGGTTCAGGTAAGTGGAAAGAGTCCTAGACTCACCTCCGAAACAGATACAGCTCCAGTGAGATATTACACCATGATCCTGTCATTAGTATTGTCCCAGCTGATTCACAACACAAAAGAGGACTCAAAATGCAGGTTGTTGCACCCCCCCCCCCCCCCCCCAAAAAAAAAAGAATAGTCCCTCTTCTGATCTAACCTACTGATCGATTTCAAATCAAAGTTATCGAAGGCATGTTATAAGTCTTTGAATCCATACAACCTACATTTGCTCGGTAAAGTGGTGAGTATGCCCTAGAGCTGTTAACGCAGATGAGTGGATTAGAAATGTCCAGTGAGTAAAGATGTGCGCAGTGTGACGGCGTCATCAGATCAGATGATCGGTTATTTTAGGGCCAAAAATAAGGTCGTTCTGCAAATTCCCATTCAAGGGGCTTCTTCTATAGGAACTGACAACTAAACACTTCGACTGTCGATTGCTTTCGTCCAGTTACATGATGACAATAAATGTAAAACTTGCAATTTAGTGAAGAACTGCCAACCAGTTGATATATGATATTAGGAGGACTACTCCTATTATTGTTTTATTCCAATTATTGACATACAATATAATGATACCAATGATAATGATTGATGATAATCTTCTAGATAAAAACACGTTATATAGCAATGTACGTCATCCTTTGTTACTATTGCTTTATATTATTAACATCTAACATAAATATACATTACAATGTATTTTATCTTATATCATTATTAGTAGTATATTTTCCATAAATGTTAAAAAAGATCTGTTTTCTTTCTTAGAGAACTAGAGCTGAAAATTGTCTTCTCGTGTTTAAGATTGACATGTACAAATCAGATTAGATATAGGATGTTAATTTTACCGGCGTTCACGTTTTTTTTTTTTTTTGTCATTTTATACTGCTTCTCATTTCATTCTTTCTTTTGAATTGCCTTGTTTTTGAAAGGTGCTATAGAAATAAATTTGCTTTGCCTTGCCTTGTTATCCCTCAGGTGAGCAGTCATGGCTAACCTGCAGCAGGAATACCCCGGGGTCCTTCTGGGGATCCTGGAGGAATTGGCAAATATGCGGCAATGGCTGACATTCCAGGACCTTTGTCGCATGGTCAGCACCCGCTTTGACCTGGAGCATCTTATCGAGCTCAGAAGTTTGCTGTTTGCTGCTGCCAGCCGGGACCCCTGTTTCCCAGCCACCCTCTTTAGAGACCGGGTTTCCACCAGAGGCCAGGGTCTATCTCCCATAGGTGTCGCTGCTGACATTGTAACTATCTTCAATCTTATTCAGATGACGGGTGGAGCTCCTGATGACAGCCAGCCAATGAGAGGCCAGACAGTCCTCCCTGTTGACCAGTCCCCAGGCCCCAGTCTGCCAGGAATCTACCAGCTAAATATTCCTGGTCAAGAAAGAGCACGCTCTCACTCTGACTCTGGGGGTAGACCTATCGACCAGCACTTGCTGTTTCCGAAATCTAATTACTCAGCCCGTAAGCGAGCAAGTCTTCCTCCCGATCCCATCTCTCTTGTGTCCTCCCCTCCAATCAGGGCAAGGGCTGTTTCTTTTGACTTGCCTCACACAACACTCCTGTACCCTAGTGGTCAAATCTCCAACGAGGTCATGAAGAATATCTACCTGCCTTTGGAAACGGACAGTGAGTCAAGTGGAGATTCTGCACCTGTGAATGTGTTCGAAGCTGAACAGGGATCGTCTGTTGACCAGAAGAGAAACATCTTTAGGAAGGACTTCCATAACCAGCCGCCTCTAATACCCCAGGTGACAGTCAGTAGTGAGTCTCCTAGTCCAAACAAGGGTCAGAAAAGCTTTGACAATCATAGCTTTGAAAATATCCCAAATCCTTACCCGTCACCAACAACAGTCCACCAATCACCAGAGCAGCGGGCTAAACACGAAAGCCTTGATGATCTGCAGGACTCAACTTATTTTGGACCAGGGTCAGTTCAAGAGTGGTCCCCTCGACACCTCCAGCCTCCCAAGACGCAGAGGCCCATCTGGGGCAACAAGAGTCACAGTCTAGAGGACCGGATAGGATTGGGGAGCGTTGGGATGGGGATGGAATCACAAGGGGGGCAACTTCCAAGACGATCAACCCCTGCAATCAGCAAGTTGGGGTCCTCGGGAGGTGAGAGTGGGGATAGTGGATTGCCAAGTGTAGGCGATGGAGTCAAGGCTCAGGGAACCCAGACAGACCCACCGGACCCCCGCCGCCTCCGTAGCCTGGTCCATGCAGATCGCCTCTCCTTCATGACCTCTTTGGATGACCCTGAGTTTGGTGAGGATGATATTAGTGCCATCTTTCGTTTCTTAGATGATATAAGCATGTGTGGTTCCACAGGAGTCCTACACCCCAATGATGGATCAGGGGCCATCAACCAGGACACCCCAGAGGCCAGACGTGGCCGCCTAGGTCAACTCCAAAGACTTTTTCACTCTTTGGAAAGCAGCGACGATGGGCTGAAGGCCAGTGTCTGTAAGCTGCTGCTCCGCATGAGCCAGATAGAAAGACAACTAGAGTCACTGAATGATGTAAAGGCTGAGATTTCCCAGGTGCTGTCTGCTCTGCAGCGACTAGATGAAAAGATCCAGCAGCCTGTCGGGGGTGGACAAGGCAGTGGTGGGCGATGGCTGGAGCCTCTCAGCGGTGTCTCCTCCTTTATGAGTCACCCTGTAACTCCTTCTGAGTCATCAGACCCTCAGCCTCTGTCTGTATCTGGACATCTGTTTCCAGGGACTAGCACTAGTAGTCTGGACTGGAGCAGGTGGAACACCCCTGGGGACCAAACAGAAAGCAGCAAAGGTCAGACTGATTCTAAAGGGGTGAAAGAAGGGAAGAAGGATGCAGCATCCCGTCGTGCCTCAAAAACGCAGCCTGAAGAGAAAAGTGTTTCTGATTCCAAGCAGCAGAATGTTTCTAACTCTGCAAGAGACTGGACAGTGTCATTCTCGAAAAGTAAAGACGGCAAAGGCTCACATGGAAAAACTGGACAGGTAGAGTAGTTCTACTACTTCTCTTTATATGGAAATAATTGCATGAGAGATTGGTTTCTTATTGTTGCATCAGTTAACAAAACAGATTAAACTGTCATCCAGTATGTGCACCATCTGTATGTCCATGCTGTGTTACCACAAACTATATTAGGCCTGTAGCCAGCATTTTTCCTGCCGAGTAGATACATGTAATTATGCGGTTGATTGATGAGCTAATCACTTTGTTGGGTATTCTTATTATTTATTGCACACACTGTTTGGTCATGGGTATAAAGAAGCACAGCTTATCCTTTCAAATCCATATGCAATGTAATGTTTGGTATTTAGTTAAATTAATACTGCCAACTTTGCCTCTCACAAAGTTGTGAGTAAAACCTAAAAATAGATACACTGTATGTATAGTCACTATTCAAAAAATCTATGTTTGGCTCCTTCTAGGCAGATCAGACAGGCAGCACAGCTAACCTACTGTCCCAAAAGTCCTCCAACCTGGTGGAACAAGTGTTTAACTCATCCCTGTTCCGCCACAAGGACAGCAGTCTGACAGGTGGGCTAACTTCTGGGAAGATCATGGACGCCAGATCGGCTGAAGGGAGGGGAAGGCCCATCTGGACCGTAGACGACAGAGAGGCGCGAATCTCCTCTTTGGACTTACAGGTAAGAATAATTGACTTTTAAAGAGCTACAGTAGTCAAAAATATATTTAACTTGTTCTGTTTCCTTTCTTCTTTCTAATATCAGGTTTGTGGTTTTAATCAATACATGATGTAATAGTAATAGTCCAGATTATTGATACATAGTAGGAAAGTGTTAGATTATGATCAAATCTCAGCCCATATGCATTCATAACTGCTCTAAAACTCTGAAAAATTATTCTCAGGCATTATTCTCAAACAATTCTCAGGCTCAGGAGTCTCTGAACCCCAACAACATGGAGTTCTGGATGGACGACATTTACACTCCAGGCTATGATGCTCTGCTCAGGCGTAAAGAGGCTGACCTCCGCCGGGCCAAGATCTGCAAGCTGATTGCACTCATTGCCACTGCAGTGGCTATTATTCTCATCATTGTCATTCCTATTTGCACCATGGGCTCATGAAGACCCTCACAGACAGCCAACATTGTTGCCTATTTCCATTTAATTACATGTATTTTTTTCAGCAGCTGTGTGCTGTACCCAGAGACTTACACACTATTCTTGTTGAAATTAGTAGATGAGAGAGTGTGACATAAGGTCCCTACAGCTGGATCAGTGATCAGTTAACAAAGAAACACCTCCTCACACTTCACTGCATGCAGCGCCATTATTCATGACTTCAGAAAAACAAGAGGAACTGTAGCTCACTTTGAAATCACACTGAGTCCATCCCTCATGCAGTTACAACAAATTGTAAGTATTCTCCCCATTGCCAAACAATCTTTTTTCACTATTTACACTTATTTATTTCATGATTTATGTTATTAATCATTTCAAATGGCTGTAAAAGGAAGCAATTACAGATGATGATTTTAAATAAGTCTAAAATGAGCGCATATGTTGAAACTACTAATTCTGAGCCAATGCAAAAGTGTCAATTTCTTTTTATATTCTTATTTTTGTGCTCTTATCTGAGGAACAATACTGTTACAAATGCATTGTGAATCAGCTTTCAGCCTTGAGCACTGCCTAACTCCTTTCTGCTGTTCCCTTGAGAACATTACAGGGCTTATTTCACTTCTATGTAAAATGATAAGTTTATCAGTAGATAAGAGTTTTACATCTACACTTTATAAATAGTTACGAATTCATGTTACGTCAACAGGAGCATTTCTATTTTCTTTTAGTTTGAATGTTCTTGTACTTCCTTTAAGCAACAAGATATATTGCTCAAGTTTAAATCAATAAAAAATAATATTTTTATAGAGTTCCCTTCCATTTTTCAAACTGGAAAATATGAGCTGTCTAATCCACTTGTGGATGTATTTGGGGCTGTGGGGCAGAGTGTTTACAAAGTGTCAGGTTTCAAGAAATGGAAGATAAAAATGTTGTTGCTGTTGCTGATGTTTTGGCCCTGGAGCAGTGAAGGAAAAAGGAAGCCTTTTCCAGTAAACACTCTTTAAGTGGGAGATTCTACTTGTAATTCAATTGATGGGATGTTGAAAGTGCACCTATGCACATTATCTTTTCACTGTACTCACTTGGCCAGAGCTTTTCCATATACCTGCAGACTCACTTAGCACTAACACATCCATCTGGCGTCCTCTCACAGATAATGAAAGTAATTTTGCCAGTGGTGTCACATTCCATTTTGTAAAAACATCCTGTTAACTCAGGAGACATTTTATTTGAACTGACACTTGGTGCCAGTCCATAAAAACCATAGGGGGTTGACACAAAATATGTACACCTGTAAAACACAATGGAGTCCAACACAGTACCTCCACAACAAATACTACCTTTGTAAAGTTTGGAAAGTTCAGTTTTTGTTAAGACTATGAGAGAGGTGTTAATCAACTCTATAAGATAAAGCTGTAATGTAATGCATGAAGGTGCAGATCATCTGCCAAAGCCTAAAATTCACCAGAATGAAATTGAATGCCAGACAAAAATCATACAAAGATTTGAAGCCTCACAACACCACTGTTTATTGCTGGGCTAAAATATTGGATTGCTATAAATTTTTTAAGTGCTCATGTTATTGTGTCCACTCATTGTGTCCAACATTGCCAGATATGAATGGTTTTGTCTCTGTTCAACTATAGAGAAACACTTTTCAGCACTGATGGTGAAAGCACAGAGAAACGATGCATATCAGAGGGGAAAACTATATCAAAATGCTTCTTTTGTTTTTGTTTACTTTTTTAAACTTTGCTTCGTGTACAAGATATGCACAGGATGTATGGATGGCATGATCTGCTTGAATGCATCCTCCTAAGTAGATATATAGCTGCCAAGTGTTCCCCATGAGGCTGTTTGTGGATCCATTACCTTTCCAGTGGTGCCACTGACTAACCCTGTAGTCAGCACAATCCGCAGGTGCGTCCTCTGAAATGTCTGTGCATGAGAACCTCCTGATACTTTCTCCATTCCTGAAATTTGGACTTCGTTTTTGCAATATCCATGCACCTTTTCAACAAACTGAAAATCTGAACTCATTATTCAGGTTAACACTGCACGTAAATGGAAATAAACATGCAGGTATTACAGGACAAGCTACTTGTGTGCAACACTTAGTGATTGTGAGATATGATTTATGATTGTGAGGGTGTACATTTATTTATGTTGCCTGTCTGAATAAACTTGACAAAGTGGTAATGTGCCTTTTACAGTATGTTGTCTGATTTGATAAATGATAAATGAAGACCTAATTGCACTAAGTTATAAATGTGCACTTAAAACAATGAATGAAAAAGGTCTCTGAAAAGGAACTGCTCTGTTTTGCAAATTTAATACTTTCCATTTTTCTTTTGGTGAAGTGCTTAGTTTATTATGCTTGCAGATAGCAGCAACAGTCCACTCAGTCTCAGAAAGGGCAAACAGTCATTGGTGGAAAAAGGGAATCCTCGCAGTTAAATGATCTGTGACTGGAGGAAATGTTCACATAGAAATGAATAATTGAAAAAGACAGAGTGCATATTGACTGACAGATCCTATAATCTCGAATCAACACTAATGGACCTGCTGTATTCAAAGGACATACACACACTATGTTCTGGGGACAAGTCTGAGGCTGAATCACACAGCCGATGCGTTGAAAAAATTAATAAGGCACACACAAAGACACACTGTTATAGTCTATTGTTGAGTTGTTGGAATTATTTGTGCTATGGACACATGTATGTATTTATAATAGTTTATAAGTGATTTTGTGCGTGTGTGTGTGTTGCCCTCATTGAATGTTACACAGTAGAAGTACAGCTGCACCAAATATGCCATCTGTGGCTGATTAATGATGCTGTTGTGTGCATCCCATGTGCCAGGCCCACAGCAGCACACAGTCACTGACTATTTCAAAGGATTTTATCATTTCACACAGACTGAACTGTCGTGCTTTTATCATGCCAAATTTCCCCTTGTGAATTAATAAAATATTCTGACTCTGATTCTTTAGAGCATACTTTGATACACGCTAAGCACAGTAAGCTTATTTGTTGGGCAAAAAAAGGCTTTAATATTATTAATGGGATTATTGGAAGTTGGAAGCAGATATTCAAGGCAGATATTTGAAAGAAAGTCACCTCAAGCACAGCTCTTATGTCAAAGCCCCACAAACACAGAATTTGAACCAAATATTCCTACTGTGTTGTCTACGCAAGAGACGAAGAAACACATTGAATCATTACATTGCGTACAACATACATGTATCAATGTATTAAGGAGGTCATGAATAATGTAATGCAAGGCTGACATGGAAATGGTTATAGGCATAGCAGTTCTTTAATTGTCATTAACTGATAGATAAGACAATATTTTATTTATTTATTTTTACAAATCAATACATTAATCAAATCAGTGTTTCATAAAAAAAAATGTAGTTCTTTCACTGGTAATGAATTAGACAATAGAAAGAGAGTAGAATCATTTATAAATTAACCATATCAATAAGTCATGACGATGTAAACTCTATACATTAGTTGACCTACTTTGTCTGTGTCTACTGATAAGAATATACACATTCATAAAATTCTGCATTGATTTCTGCCCATACTGTACAGTGGGATTCAGGTTAATGCTGCTTTCTATAAGTATTTCTAAACATCTGTGATATAATCAATGTGTCTTGAATGTCTCCCCACACGGTTACTGGTTGGAGGGGATTTGCCTGGAGCTGAGTTTTGGGAGCCTGAGCTGTGTCCACAGTCCCGCTGCAGTTACAGCTCGGGCCGTGTGGGGGCAGTAAAGCGCCCGATTTCCCGCCTCATCGCGCGGCGAAGAAGAAAAGCGGCGCTGATTTTAAACTTTGAAGAAGAAAGTGCCAGCTGAGTCAGACAGGTGTGGCCCCACAGCTGCTCCTGCTGCAGCGGGAGTAAACCACCAAAATCCCGCTTTTAGCAACCGGGGGTGTTACGATACCTACGGACGGAAACTTCCTCTAGCAAAATATTTCACAAGTAAGTTTTTTTTTTTTTTTTTTTTTAGTCCAACGTAACAATATAAAGACGAGTCGCGTCAACACCAGCATGCTTCACGTGCCAATCACACAGAGACGTTAAAACAGGCGAAGCTGGTTTGAATACAATGGAGATAAAGTTGTGCCTGAAACATAAGTAACACTGACACGAGTTGTGTTGTTTTTGGTTCCTAGTACGATGTAGCTATCGTTTCATTTGTCTTATAGCTAACCTGCTGACCTGGACTGTAGCTTTGCTGCTTCTTCGGTGCTAACCACGATGTGAAACGACAACGAGTAACATTAGCATTGTCACCCCCCCCCTTTTTACCAAGCCTGGCTGTAGTTCACCAAACTGCTGCAAGACACGATGGAGTCGCCTGTGCTGAACCTGTACAACCAGTTTCAGAGTCTCAGGGCCCAGGTGGACGGTCTGAATGAGGGCATTGAACCACGTAAGTTATTTCCACACTGTGTTTTGGCATTTGCCACATTTCCAGAGGCCAGTCGTTGAAACAACAATGGTGTTTCAGTCAAACTAGTCTCCTGTGGCACGGTGCCAAATGCGTTTTTACACAGTTTGCACTATGTGTTATTTGGTGTGATTAATCATTAGCCACAGATGAATGCAGAAGCAATACTGAGTGTAGAGCCTCTGTTTTAATGAGTAAAGCCCCACAGAGCCCGAGTGCTGTAAAAATTTCCATGTCAATAGTCCAGATAATTCAATTCATTTCCATTTTAACTAACAGGAAAGCATTTGCTCACTTTACAGCAGAGTACTCTTGCCTGTTTGTGCTCTGCTTGGGGTAATTCACATCATTGCCTCTGTAATGGAAGCATTTTTGGAGACCTATTACACATAATCACCACAAGGGTGCAGAGTATATGGTGCACAGCAACAATACAATTTTATTTCTCTCTTCGACCAATTCAGAGTTCCTCCAGATGGCAATGAACTTTGAGGAGTGCCGTAAAAAGTGGCTGCGGGCAGGCGAGGAGCTGGTTTCCTGTAAAGAGATGCTGGCTAAAGCAGAGACTGAGAGGGGAGCCCTGGAGGTCAAGCTAAAGCATGCTCGCAACCAGGTGGATGTGGAGATACGCCGACGGCAGAAGGCTGAGACAGTCTATGAGAAGCTGGTTAGTGCAGCAGTGTTTATGGGTTTAATAGCCCCTCATTCACTTGCATTAATGTGGATAAGAGACTGTACAAAGCAATATAGAAATGTAAAGAACCCAGATTTATCTTTTAAATAATAACAATGGTCAATTTTCTTGGTAAAAGGTTCACCTCATAGGTGGCAACAAGTTACTGTGCATTGTAAATATATAATACACGTCTTTGCATTTGTCTGTGTGTATTTCTGTTTGTCTTTTCCTGCCTCCATCTGCTTGTTTGTGGGTGTAACAGGAACGTCAGTTGCAGCTGATCCGGGAGCTGCTGACTTCAGATAACAGTGTCCACCTGAGTGAGGAGCAGCGCTCCGCCCTGGCCTTCCTCAGTGCCCATTCCCAGGCAGCACAGGCTGCTAAAGGCAATCTCAACTCTAGCAGAAGGTCAGAAACCTAGTCTGGTTCTGATAAAACTAGAGGTGCACTTTTTTTTTTTTTTTTTTTTTTTTTTAAACTTAAACAACACAACAGGGATTTTAGGTACCAGGTAACCAAGGTGCCCTGTCTTTTCTTGCATTTTCAATTATGTTATGGGTACCATTCATTTGGTTAGTTAACACACTGTTTGCACTATATAGAGGTGCAGTATACATACTGTACTCCATAGTACAGTCTACACTCTGTAGATAACCCGTAGTAAAGCTTTTATAATTCATCTGAGCATTGTGTGATTCTTCAACTACCCATGGGCACAAAGTACTTCAGACAGAAAGATTAATACTAGCTTTATTCCATTTTACAGGTTAACCACCATTGATGAATCAGCTTCTTTGCTGTCAGACATCAGCTATGACCAAACAGACGACTCTCTGGTATACTGACTTCTTTTTCATAAGAGATTTACAGTATATTAATACGAGGGTCAAATAGTGGGACAACAGAATTTGGTAAGCACTATGGTCTTTCTCTCCACTTCTCCTGTAGGACTGGGATTCCTCTGTGATGAAGACTGTGAGACTGCGGAAACGGCAGAAACGAGTGAGTGCCTTACTTCAAATTTTTTTGCTTGCACTAATGATGTAATTTTCATCATTCATTTTAGGTAAGGAGTTGTTGTGGTTCAAAGTTATGTTTTGATTTCACTAGCACAAGTTTTTCTTGCTATTTCTTTATTTTCTTTAAAACTTGCATTTAAATCCACAGCGTTCATCCAGAAAACTCTCTGAAGTCCCTCCACAGACGGTGAAGAAACCTCGCTCTACTGGACGCACATCAGACAGGGTAATGCTGACCTCAATAGCGAAATGTAATACATAGCACTGACATCTGTAACAGTCTGTTTAAACAAAAAAAAAACCACATATACACCAACCTAAATATTCTGTTTTTATGTCTAATTCTGTTTGCTAAATAAGTATCTTTTATGTGATTCAGATGAATGAATCCATCGTAGCCAAAACTACCATCACTGTGCCTGTAAATGGTGGTGCTGTCGAGGCTGTCTCCACCATTGAAACTGTGCCTTACTGGACACGCAGCAGAAAGAAGAGTGGTGAGACTCTTGTACATCTTTTTTTTGTTTTGGTTACAGGGCCCAGCAACAAAAAATAACAAAGTAATGTGCTGTTTAAATTAAAAAATTTGAGTGATGTGATTATCTGCAGTTGCTCCAGCATGGGCGGACACAACTACTACTGACCAATCTGAGACTGCCAGTGAGGCTCCTAGCACACCAGTTTCAGATTTCCCAGCCCAACTCCGGACCCCCAAAGCCAATGGAGGAGGAAAGAAGCACCACTTCATCCCCAAAACAGTAAGGCTGTATACTTATTTGTATGAAAGTAAAGTAACTGCATCAGTACTGTGAGCTAATTTACCTTGTTTGAGTGAAATCTTCTCACCTTGGCCTCTGTTCCTTCTCTCTCTAAGGTGATCAAGTCTGAATTCTGTGCTTCTTGTGGCAGAAGGACAAAGTTCGGTAAAATGTACCTTCGCTGCCAGGATTGCAGGGTTGTGACCCATCCTGAGTGTCGTGAGCGCTGTCCCATGCCCTGTAATCCCGCAGCTGTTAGCACTCCCATCAAAAACACAGAGGTACATTTTTCTCATTGCTTAATGACACATTTCCACTCCATAATTTTCTATTAATTTTGTGTTACCTGCATAAAAAACAATTTTTTTTGTGTGTAGGCCACCCTGGCTGACTTTGCTCCAGTCTCTTCCCCAAAGATCCCAGCTTTGGTTATCTACTGCATTAAAGAGATTGAACACAGAGGCCTACATGAGGTGAGACAAGACTTTATTTAAGTCACCCTCACCTCTTTGTTAATGCTCTAATCCTTTCCCTTGAGAAATTACAATCGATAATTCCTTCTCTAAGAAGTTATCTCATTTGGTATTAATACAGTATCACAAGCAGCCAGACAATGAGAGTTGGTTTCTTTTATCTTTTCCTTGCGGCAGGTTGGCCTGTACAGAGTCTCTGGCCATGAGCGATTGGTGAAAGAGCTGAAGGAGAAACTGATTAGAGGAAAGACTCTACCTCCACTTAGCAAAGTAGAAGACATCAATGTAATTACAGGTGTCCTCAAAGACTTCCTCAGAAACCTTCCAGAGCCACTGCTCACCTTCCACCTCAACAAAACCTTCATGGAAGCAGCTGGTGAGTTTCTGAGACTTGCAAAATCATTTCCAGAGCATTGAATTATTTGCAGTGTTCCTTATGTCTTATTATTACTTTTATTATTATTTTGTATATTGTAAGTATTTAAATTGGGTGATTTAATGGTCTCTTTTGGATGGCAGGAACAGTCATATTAACTGAATGGTGTTAATGTTTTTGTAGAAATCAATGATGATGGCAACAGTCTGGCCATGATGTACCAGACCATTGGTGAGCTGCCTCAACCCAACCGGGACACTCTGGCCTGCCTGATGATTCATCTGCAAAAGTAATTTTCTTTATGCTACAAAAAAGCTTTTTTTTTTTTTTAAATTATCTGTTTACACCAGAATAGAGCATGTTATAACATTGCAGTGCAGGTCAGCTTGTACTGTTGAAAAGTCTTTGTGAAATTTAATTTCCTCCTCCTTTCTTTCCCCAGAGTGTCTCAGAGTGTGGATACCAAAATGGATGTGAACAACCTGGCCAGGGTCTTTGGACCAACCCTTGTGGGTCATGCTGTTCCTGACCCAGAACCTATGACCATCCTGCATGACACAAATAGACAACCAAGGGTAAAGTGAATGTGAATTTAAAAAAATAAATAAAGTGCCATGATTATATATTGTATTCAGTGTCTTTTGTCCAGTGTTTCTGAGAACAATGTTTTTGTTCGGTTGTGTCTCCCCAGGTGATAGAGCGCTTGCTCAGTATACCAGCAAGCTACTGGAACCAGTTTGCCCATCCAGATAATACAGCCACAGACAACCAGTTTGATACTCCGGACCACAAAGGTAAAATGACTGAAAGTACTGCCGAAATTAGTAGTATGATATTCAGACAATGCGTTTCAAAGACATGTTTGTTAGCAGTGAGCAAGACATGATGAAGATATGTATACATCATCTTTGATTCATAAGTGAAATAATTTGTTGCAATGATCTTAATTTATGTATAGTGAGCATGTTGGGACCAGTGACCACTCCAGAGCATCAGATGATGAGTAAAACACCTTCCTCTAGCTCGCTGTCCCAGCGCATGATGCAGACCCTCTCCAGCACCACCATGTAAGCTCTGTCTGTCTCTCTCTTTCTGTGTGTGTGTTCATACCAAGTGGAAATAAAGTCTGCTTTCCTCATATGTTGCTTAGCTTTACCTAGGATAATAATGGGCAAATTTAATTATGTACATTTTTGCAGCTACATTTATTCTTTAAGAGCAAGATAAGCAGATGATATGGATAGATTTGCTAAACTTGGATAAAGTTATCACAGGTAGTTGTTTCAAAGATGGACAGTAAAAACTATGAATAGGACTCAAAGTGCTGGACCAACATTCATTTGAGTCTCCCTTCAAAGAGACCTGGGCTAACGGGAGTAAGAGAAGATGTCAAACAAGCTAAGGGAAAACACTGTATGTGTCAGGCCATATGAAGGCCGCTATACTGTGTCATAATGTTGATAGAATTTTAAGACAGACAAGTACAATGAAGATCTCTTCCAGTGAAATATTTACAAAAGTAAATATTCCCCCCCTTTTTTTTTTTTTTTTATGAATAGACACACTTTGTCTTTTGGCGTGCTCGATACAAAGCCTGCAGGCGCTTAGCTTAGCACAAAGCCTGGAAGCAGCTGGAAGCTTTAGAGGTTCTGTTAGTTGTTTCCCCATTTTCCATCTTTATGCTAAGATAAACTTGTCTACTGAGCATATTTAGCTTTTTGTATATTTGATCTTAAAGGTTTTTTGTTTTTTTTGTTTTTTTTTAACCTACAACTCGGGTCAATTTTAGGTTTTTAGGCCTTAACTCAAACCCAAAATAATCCAATGACGCTAACTTGCATATGGAGACTGCATTCTTGCACTTTCCTCAACATTCATTTTCAGTTGTACTTGCTATTGTGTTTGCTAAAATAACAATTAACAAGCTTAAATTGTTCCTGTCTGTGCCCATCAATCCCTCCATCTATAGATTCGGGAGCAAGAGCAAAGGCACAGTTGCCTCTCACCGTCAGGGCAACTTCTTCACTTCTCCACAACTGAAGTAATGTATGACATACAGCTCACGCATATTGTACTTTGGGGTTACTCACTGCAATAACTAAATATATTTTCACACAATCATGTGGGAAAACTACTGTGCAATTTTAGCTTTTAATAGTTTTATTACTGTTTTAATTACTGTTTAGTGTTTTAATCAAGACTTCCTATCTAGATATTTTTTTCTTTGAAAAGATTTCTGCATGTAAGTGAGTTTGTTTTCATATCTTTGATACTAATTTTGGTACACATTCTAACATTTGAGGATTTTCTATTAACATGTTCCTAAGCTATGTAGTCATTGGTGTTTATTCATCTTTGAACCTGTGGTTGTAACCACAGCAACAGGGATGCACAAGCACATGTGAGACACATTAACAACTACTTGGACAAAGAGAAAAAAAGTTATTGGCCAGTGTCTCTTTGTCTCATCATATCATATGTATGTTGATTGTGTGGTATGACATAATCACGGCTTGTATACTTAAACAATACTGCAATGTAAACACTGATAATGAATGGGAAGAATGCTGCTTTTTGCACTGTGATTAACAGTCTAGAAATATTTTCTACCTGGAAATACACACCACTAGAGGCTACTGTTGCACCACTTTTGATATGCAAACCTTAACAAATGAAGAGGATCTACTGTATTTTATGCACAGAACTAGTCAAAGTAACTGACAGCTTTTTAATTAACAGATAAAACCTATAAATTATTCCTCTAACCTGAGACTTTGAGTCAGTATTTTCCCCTCTCACAAACTAGACATCTGAGACTCATCAGTGTGGTCATAACAAAATGAAATCTAAAGCTTCTGTTATTTTTGAATGTGAAAACTAATATGCATGCACAGTCACAGTTAAGTATTATCCACGATAATGCACCTTACAGTTATTCCATTCTTGTACAATTACATCACTAGTAATGCACAAGAAGCAACCCATCCTCTCAGACCATGTTTTCTCTCTGCTGCTCTCACTGTCACTATTAGAAACTCTAAAAAAGATTTTAGAATGATGACGACACTGGTGCAAGTATTTATTTGTTTTGGGGGAAATGATTAATTATAACCAAATCTAGCTGTGCTTTGCTTGCCAGTAAGATGTATTTAATTTTAAGTTCTTTGTCAACAATAACAATGCTTTGTTTGATATGTATTTTTATACATTCATGTACATTTATTCCATCATATGTTTCTCTAATGAAATGTTGTCTAACGGATGTAGTTACTTTCAAGATCTTGTGGACTGAATGTTAATGTTCAGTTCATTGTCTTAGCTCAAATAAGATCACACATGTCCATAGTGGAGCTAAAAATAAAACATCTGAAATCTGGTTCCTTTGTCTTGGTGGATGTTCTTCATGCATTAAATGGACATGTGGGGTGAGGAACCCTGCTTAAATGAGGCAAATGAGCATGCGAGGCAAACACACTGGATGTGTGGGTTTTGTTACCAGCAATTCAACTTAAAAAAACCTTACACCTGGCTGTGTTATCCTATTAACTGAGTATGTTAATGCTGTATTCATGTAGCCTAAAACATTCATTCATGTTTTACACTCCTCATCTTCATTTCCTGGGTCTAAATTGAATGTTGGCTATTATTATTCAAGATCTTCAGTGAAAGAGCAAAAGCACAACGCCAGTTATTCCAAAGCCGACATGGCACTGAATGATAATGCAATTTGGCTCATTGTTCCAATAGTCATTACAGCTATTTCCATAATCTATTGGGCTGAGTGGGCAGGCGATGAGGTCCAACATTATTATGAATTAAAGCAGGGATCATTTATACATCTTATAGTTATTCCATTAACAGTTACTGTGGAGAGAGCTAAACTCGGGCTGAACCCATTGACATACATTTTATATGGCCTTATTCAATACAGAGCTTCAGCAACACATTAGGCCCTTTGAGATCTAAGCCCAGCTGTTTGGGGGAAAATAGAAAATACGGTGTGCAGAGTTCATCTAAATTAGTGTNGCAGTCACTCCTCTGTGTGTTTTTCCCTGCTGTGCTTCACTAAAAGTTCTTTTCTTTGAACCAGTGGTTTATCCTCTACATCAGAATATCAACCACTTTAATTACCCACAAAAAGCTTTGATTCATTATGATTGAACTTTTCAGAGGATGTGATTATGCCGAGGTGTCACTGTCTTTGTAAGGATCGGATGCATATGTGTGTGTTGTGACTTTATTGGTGTCACTGATGTGCAACAGTGACACTGAGTTATTTTTGATAAATTCTGAGTCACTGTATTTAGACTATAGATGTTAAAAAGTACCATAATGCCCCCAATTACCACCGATATTCTATTCTATTCTATTCTATTCTATTCCAATCCATCAGCCCACCTACCCCCATCTCTCTCTCTCTCTCTCTCTCTCTCTCTCTCTCTCTCTCTCTCTCTCTCTCTCTCTCTCTCTCTCGACTGCAGAAAAGACCCTCCAAAAATGTTTGAATTTCAAATTAACATTAATAGTTCATTAGCCTGAAATAAGGTCTCCTGTGTGTCGATCTGTCCTCTCATCAGGGGATTGTGTGTTTATGCTGTACGGTGCAGCATACGCTCGACGGCTGCAGACATCAAACAGCTGGCTGTGTACAGTGTGTCTCTCTAGCTCCATATTCCAGCATGCCCCAGTGTGCCATGATAGAGCTCCACTCTGCTGTGGGACCAATGAGGGCCAAATGAGTAACTAGTCCAATTAGGAGCTCTTAAATAAATTACAATGTAAGCTGGTAAACACACAACAACAACAGCACTATTTAATTCCTCTATTTATACAGTGAACTGCAAGCAGTGATGCCAAAGGAAACGACAGCACTATTACTACCTCTGGAAGCTGTATACAATCAATACATTATTCAATTCATAAGGTTTAGTTATTGCTGGTATTGACTGATTGAAAATGCAGTCTATACGTCAAACTCTTGCTGTGCAGCATGTAGTGGGTGTCTGCAGCGTTGCCTGTTTGAGGTCGGAGCGAATAATGGCAGCACATCAGAGATGTCAACTCAATAACTGCCAGTCAAATCCAACAATCTGATCATGTATCTAATCAATATGTTTGCTAAAGCAAAAAGCCATGTTAACCACTAATACAAATGGTTTTTGTGTGTCCTTGTTTGACTACTTGTCAATGTACATTTTATAACATAAAGCACACAGTTTTACATATTTTGTCACTTGCTGGAGGTAATTTCTATGTTGCAGAACCTGCTCACTAGTTTGTAAGATTTACTGGTGGACCAGGCCAGGCATCATGTAGATTTGCTTTTCAAATCACATAAAAATGGGCTGGGGGAAAAGGAGCACTTAGTGAGATTTAGGAACAAAAGTATAATGCTGCAAATTTATAAACACGCTGCTTCCTTAGCAGGGTAAGCATGTGCTTGAAAAGTGGTCCTCCAGATTTGTTTCTGACACCGTTTTCAGTGAATTATGTGACAGATTGTGTAATCAATATGCTTTCCATGTGGTGAATTAAACATACAACACTGAAATACCAAACTATGTTCTGCCTTTAAAACCCTGAAAAACAAGACAAGAGTCATTGTTCATTCTACACGCACCTGTGAGTTTTTTTTTTTTTTTTTTTTTTAAACTGGCTTCTTGGCTATTATTGCTCTTACTCTCTTTTCTTTTGGCTTCATCCCTTGTTCCTTTATTTTTCCCCCTCTCTTTTCCTCCTTTGAATCGAACCACAGTCTTAGCCGGCTACCATGCGTGGTCGATACCTTGTTACCACAGAGAAATCAATTATCTCGACCAAGCAGCAGGGGAAAGAGGCAATAATGAAAGAATGCTCCTCCTTCCCAGACGATGGCCTTGGTCATTAAATATGAATTTATCATTGGCTGAGGAGATTTATGGAGCGAGATGTGGGCCCAGGTTCACGTTCTCTTTACAGCATAAGTTCTGAGTATCTGAGATCTGAGTACTAAATGGGTAACAGGTTGTCAGGCTGATCTTGTGATATTTCCTCAAGCTTAAGTAAAGACTTGTTATGATATTATTTCAGTCATTGTCATCTGGATGCAACTGAAATAGTGTGACATTAAACCATCTTCTAAAAATACCCACACGACATCTGACATGTTCAGATGACACACCGTTCAACCAAATGGCTGGCCTCTGAGGGGAAAGTGCAGGAGAATGAAATGTTAAAACTTGTGTGAGGTAAAGTTTTTGCTGAATGATAGTTACATTAGATGCCACCACATTCATGGACAATGTAGACTGGATGGGTTCATATTTGAGCGCCACTCACTGGTGGCAGAGGAGACGACAGTGATGGCTGACAGGTAGGTGGGCGTACCTTACATACCTGGTCTGTAATGAGACATTGTGATGACTTGTCTGACAGTTGCTGCTGGGATTGGGGGAAAAAAACTCCACACCACTACCATCACCACAACTGGTGTAAAAGAAAAGGTGCAAATGGGGGGGGGCAGAGAAAGAAAGATGCGTAATTTCGGCTTGCTCTTAAGGCAGCAATAAATTCCATTTTAATGGGGCAGCACAAGCAGTAGCAGGCACTCAGCAGTCTGTTGTGTTTGATGCCAAATTGTGCAGAATAAACAGATTTGCTGTGCATCTGGTCCAAACACACACTTTCGCTCTGTCTCTCGCTCTCTCTAACTTGTCTAACTTGTTGTCCTTTTTCACTCTCGCTCTGTGATGTCAGGCTGCACAATTAATGAAATGAAATATAATCAAAATCAATCAATGCAATTATATCCAATCACAGGAACTGCTATCTTTTGGATAAAGGCAAAACTATTAGTAAAAATAAATAAAAACAAAAAATTAGTTTTGCCTTGCGTCACCATGCTAACATTTGTTAATTAGCACTAAACTGAAAACTTCATCAACTAGACATTGAAATAAATTACAAGACGAGTAAAAATTTTGACCTGTAATCAGTACACATCATATAAGAAAAAAAAAAGTAGGAAACAAAAAACAAAACAACATAGAAACACAAAGTTTTTTTCAAATTCATGGGCATCCGTTTAATAGTTACTGTGATATTTCAGTACTGACCAAAGAGGTCGGTGGACAGACAGGCCGACAGACACTGTCATCTCTAGAAGCACAGAGTGAGCATGGCTAAATGCAACTCCTCAATGAATAAACATCTCAAAGAATAAACGTCTTCAGTGATGCTCTGTCAGCAGAGTGACAGCATGACCTGGTGGCAGTATACTGTAGGCATTCATGGATGCATCTGCATGCACACAATTGACTGCTGTCATTGTTTCCATGATTTATGTATTGGTTTTAGAATGTGAGCTCCCACATGTGCATGCCAATACACACACTAAAATATTTGTATGAATGCAGCTGGGTGTGTGTGTGTGTGTGTCCCTGCATGAGTGCATCTGAATTCATGTAATTTAATGTGAATGTGTGTGCACAGGTGCATGATATGGAGGACTGTGAGAAAGGCTCTGTGCATGAATGGCTGAGTGTTTTCTCGTGAATTTGTGCAGTGACCATGTGTGCAGGTATGTGTGTGCCTCTGCCTCTGAGTTTGGGATTGTTTTTTCAGCATGGATGGACACAACTATAAATACTGCGTGAGTGTATACAATATACTCACACCTTCTAAATCACACACCCCAAATCTCATCTCAGAATTTTTTGTAGTCTATTTTCATGAGCTTCACTTTTTCAATAGTACTACACCACTGGCATTATCAATTAGTTTTCGCCAGTTTAGTTCAGCAGCATTGGCAAAGCATTATCAAGTAATTTGGCTTTAATAATTTGGATTTTCCTGCATCAAATAGGCAATAGGCAAACAAGCTTTATCTTAACCTGGAGCAATGCACAAATGAGAACGCCTCAGAATACTGATCATTTGCAGAATTTTAGATCATTTTTTTAAAAACATTTTCTATAACTCCGAACCTCCAGTGAAAGCTCCACAAGAATATTTTACCCCGAACATGTTTTTGCAGCACTTCCTGCGATTTTCCCACTGGCCACTAGAATGCACTGTTGCACCCTGCAACCCACCCCGGTGTCATGAGGCAGCTCTTCTGCAGCTGCACACACCCATTAATTTCACCCATCTCCACAACTCTATCACGTACGATTCCCCTGTGGTTGTTAGGATATAGGAGAGGTACAGTACTGTCACTGTTTGTATCATTTGCACCACTGAAGCTTTAATTTGAACTGATAAAGTTTTGTTATGACTGTGGCAGCCTGCTCAGGTGACAGGTATTAACATCTTCTTTTGGATTTCACCCTCTAGGGAAAATATTAAACTCGATCTAAGTTAATACATAAATGTAAGATGAACAGGAACCAATGTATGTAAGAACCTTATCATACATGTAATTCACATGTTCATGGTTTTATCTCAACTGTAAGCTTGACAGCCGTTTCCATATAATTGCATTCTCCCTTTAATCACACCCTGCATATGTTAGTTGATACCTGATACCTAAATGCTCTATTGTCAATGTTCCCACTCAATTCATGTTATTGCTAAAAATGCATGCAAGTGTAATGAATTGTAACTTGGCTCTGGATGTGCACATTTAAACAACACTTAAAGTCAGTTCAGCTTGTTGTGATCCCTGAGCGATTAGTTTATTTTTAGGGACAGTCTCTAAATTTGTAGATGATTTTTAAGAAGTCAAATGAAATATGTTCCATAGTTGTCATTATGTTGGTACAAGAGGTTTTTTCTCCTGTTTAGATGCTGCATTATGGTAAAATGGAGCAATGGTTCATGGTAATATTATACAACCAAATTATTTTCACATTTAAGAGTTTATGAGATTCATATTTTCCAATGCTTTGGGATCATGACTGTATTTTTGTGCAGGAGGACTGTGAGGCGCTACCTTCAGCTTTGATCAATTGTGTACTTCAACAGCGGAATTTGAGACATAATGACCAACACTCTTCTGAGATCTACCTTTTGGCATAGTCTTTACCAAGAGAAACTCGTGTTCACATGGAAATCACTTCCATTCAAATTCCTACATTCAACCTGCCAATTACAGCACTGACTCACATGGGCAAACACCTGTTGCTTTTCAGTTAGCAATCACAGCTTAAGGAATAGAAGGACCCAAGGTGGGCCGTTCATTTCAGTCTTGTTTTTTTGAGGGTATACTAATGCAATCCTCACAAGTCCATACCTCTTCTGTACAAGTACTGGAGGAAGCATGTGTCGACGTAGCTGCTGAAGCATACCAGGGCTGAATTCATCACACCATGACACTTTCCCTGCTGCTTGGAGTGTTGCCTGATGTCAGGGAGGCCCTGCGGTCAGATAAAAACAACAGAAACAGAATTACTTTTTCTATTTATGAAACATCTTTAAATTTTGTTGTTATCCATACTAATGGTGCAAATAACAACATTTCGATAACACGATGAATATCCCATATAAAATACACTCGTTTACACAAAATTTTCCCTTTTGACTTTTCTTGATCATTGGATAATTCTGGTATAAATGTGGACTTTTTGGAGCTGATGGTGGGATTAGGAGCTATTCTCCTGGGACGATGGACCAAGGTCCACCTGGACAAACTAACCAAATGACTGAGCAATTATCTTGTCTTTCTACCTGCCACATGTGGGGAATAAACAAATAGGAGGAGCATTGAGTCTGCCAAGACACAATGATGTGACCTGGATGTTAAAAACATGCAATAAACATTTTACATTTGCACATTTTAACTGTGCTCAAGCACAAATTGTACTCAGCAGATAAACTGCTGTTGGGTCACAACATTGATTGCAGCCTCAAACAAATTAAAATGCTCTGAGCTGCTGATCAATTCAACACAAAATTAGACTGACCTGGTTCAAGACTTTGGGTCTGTTTTCACTCTACGACATAGTCACAAACGCAGGAAAACTTCAAGCCTTGTAAATGTAGGTTTTATGAGCTGTTTAAGATTCAAATGAAAGGCATTTAAATCAGATGGACCCAATAATTAGCATTTCTACACATTGAAAGATTAATGATTAAAATACAACACTCAGAGACCATTCCATCATTTCATGTGGGTGTAGTCATGTCATGTCATGTCATGTCAAAAAACTATTTCCTTAAATCAACCACTTCCTTCATTTGAAACACATCTAAAAAGCTTGTGTGCTAGTGCTAAAGCACATCAGATAGTGTATTGAAGCCAAAACAGTCATCATGGAACAAGAGTATGAGCTTTCTGACTATACCATTACACATGAGCTTCGGGGACCTGAAACAAAAAGTGATATCACTCAACGGACAGGTAAGAGCAGTAGGTTCATAGAGACACACACACAAAAAAGGAAATCCAACTGCTACACATTTTTTATTTTTCAGGAATGACATGTTTGTGTTTTCTGTAAAATTTACTCCTGCTGCCTCAGTATCCAGTTAGTTTTGTAGGAAAGATTGAAAGGATGATCATTTTACATCTATTTGTGCTGAGATTTTGAAAGAGATTGGTTAGATAGCAGTTTAATTGCCTTGGATTAACAGAATGATGTGTATGTGTGACACCCACAGAGAGACTCCTCAGAATGGTGGCTATAACTCTAGCAGTGTTGTGTGTCATACAGGCCACTCTTAATATCTCGCTGCGCCTTGCCTGTAAGTTGTGTACAACAATATTTTTCTCACAACATATGCTTTAATACACTGCCAACTGATGCTGTAATAGTGTTTCTTCAGTGGGTGTTTTGCAACTAAATTTCTCTTTCTTTTTCCAGTGTATTCAAAAGAAGACGCAGAGCTTCTTAGTTTCAGTTCCTCTTTAATAGCAGAATTTTGCAAGGCTGACCAGTCTCAACATAATACAACCCAAGCATGTTCCTGCTGCAAGAACCTTCTGATGAGACTACTGAGAGAATATGAAGACTTGAAAAGAGAACTCTTGGTCAGTCAAGGGATAAAGAACCCAGAGGAGGACCGCTCTGGGTCTGGCTCACTGGAGGAATTTGATTACGAAGCAATATTCAGTTGAAGTTCAGTTGGACATATTTACCACATATTTACAGGGTTATTTTCAGTCATGCAACAGACATTTGTCCACTGTTGGGATTGTCTGTTTAACATCTGATCAGTCCTATATTCTACATTGTCTTGTAGAGTTCATAAATTGCAGCTCACTTAAACTTTTTGTCTTAATTTAGTTTTATTTTATTTTTTATATCACAAACTTCAAATCTGTAAGTTTAAATAAAAATGTAAGTTGTAATATTGTATTAAAACATTGGTATGGGACATAAAATATATACATATATATATACACACACACATACATATACACACACACACACACACATATATATATATACATACACACATATACATATATACACACATACATATATATATATATATACACACACACACATATATATATACATATACATATATACACACATATACATATATATATATATACACACATATACACACACACACATATATATATATATATACACACATATATACACACATATACACACACATATACATACACACACACACACACACACACACATTATATTATTATGTGACCATTAATTAACATGACACATTCCACTGACATCCCTCCGTGGAGCCATAAAGTGGTTACAAACTTTGAGTTTGGCTTTTAACACACAACATGTATTTTTCTAGGGTGCCTACAATCAAAAGAATAACAAAAGAGCTTGGTGATGTCGTGAAGTAGCATAAGATAATGGGAGTTGCTGTTGTCAGCTTCTCTCATAAAGGATTCCTTCAGTATCAAAAGATGAACTATGATTAAACCTGGTAAAAACATTAAATCAGTTTCATGTTAGAACGCTAATGCTGACGCTGTTCAGTAAACACAGGGGATCTTGCAGGGGTGCAGCTCATTTCTCTGATAATTTAAGATCTACACATTTGATGACTAAAATCCTTCATTTAACTAAAATATGTAGATAAAAACAACCAAGAAAAGTAATGTAAAAAATAAGGCTTAAAACTGGATAAAATCTCATTTTTAACCCTTGTAGTAATAGGTATCGTTTTGAGAGGGTTAAGGACGACCACAGGAATGTGACTCACAAACTCTGAAGGCAAACATTTGTATTATGGTTTTGCATATCTCTGTAATGTATCATCAAAAATATACAACAAATAGTTGACCTCCAGTTCACTACATACATTTGGGTTTTAGATTTGGTGTGATATGGTATACTGGTTATGACCCTAACTGTACGTTTACTTCACTCCATCAAGGAGACATAAAAACAACTTAAGTTGATTAAGTTGAATAACATTAATCATAAAACAATCATTTTTATGTTATATTATCAAATGAAAATCATTGGCAATACACATTTGTACACTTTGTGTATCAGTCATCATTATAAGGAAGAAGGTGTTTACTGGACTTAAATAACTGTGATGCAATGCAGCAATGAAACCTTAAATGTGCTTCCTTCCCCTCAAATCTAGAAAGTGCGCATGGACACAGGTCAAGCATGGTTTTTGCAATGAGTGAACACGTAGTGTTTAAGTTTGTCTAATTTTAATATGACATTTAATTGAGGCAAGTTCTTTGTTATGCATTAAAAAAAAACTATGACACTTGAGTTGTTTGGGGAAATGCTGAAAGCTGACCAATTAAACTGCTGTTTGTTAATTTGAAATACAAATTTCAGTTTCAACTCACACAAAGACCTGAACATAAAGACAACATTATTGCTCCTTCTGTGAACACATCACACATTTTCTGTGTGGCAAAGTCATAAAGCTAAAATAATTCTGCCACCACACTGTGAATGCTGCTGAATGTGCTTCCACATGTGGTTCTCTTCTGAGAGATAGAGACAACAGACAACTTTGGGATGATTGGCGAGCAACAGCTGGGAAGGAGGATAACACAGGAATGAACATAATGTCACAATAACACAGGTGTCAGTCACAATGGCTAATTAAAACAAAGCAAGCTGTGTTAATGAGAAATGATGAGTGAATGTCCTGCATTTCTGTGAGTTTACCTTCGACAAACCAATCAGCAAAAATAAGGCTCTGTCTACGAACTTTCCTGAGATCACAAAGTTGAGTTATTTGACTCAAGAAGCACCGACCTCATGCTTGTGCATTGGTGTTGGTGAATTATGTTAAAATTTGTAGCAAGTAAAATCAGACCTGCAACATCAAATCCTGATTCTGTTTAGTTTCCTACTCATTTATATTTGTATAACGCTTGGACAACAATAACAAAGACCATGCTGAATAACTAAGCAGAATCCTCTTTTGACATGAAAGCTCTACTCACTGAGGGTTATTTCCCATGTGATGCAATTTGCCTTTCATATAAAAAAAAAAAATAGCACAGCCTTGGCAAATACTTGCATGTTGCTTAGAATTCAGCCTAACATTCACCATCACACTATGTCATATGACAAAAAAACAAACAAACTTGCAGGACAAGGTGGCAGCAGTTTTCTGAGTCAGGTGCTACAGTAGCTCTTGTCCACCTGCACTGAGTGGAAACTACCTCTGTTACGACAAAGTTTTGTTGATTTCTTTGTATGTGTGGATCACATTGGTTGTTACTGACATCAGGTGAAAATTTCATGTCAATAGCCCCATCAAAATATATTTACTAAGAGAAATGTTGATGCATTCAATACTAATATTGCCCGCTGTATTTATATGCATTTACATATAGACATTAACCGCTGAACTAAGCTAAAAGAACAGCTTAGTTCAGGGGTTTGTTATTGGAAAAGAAGTAATACCCTTGATTTTTTTTTTGTTTGTTTTTTTGTTTTCTCAAGTCAATAATTCTGAATAAAACAGAAATACATAGAAAATGTTATCTCTCTAAAAGTGTTGCTCTAGCAGGTATTCCACATCTGACTTTTACCTCCATACATCTTAACCCCTGACCTTCAATGTTTTCAGAAAACATGACTTTGGGTTCACTTTATTCTATGCATGTCAAAAGACTGATGTAAAGTAGTGTCTGGCCTAGAAATGTTTCAGAACAACTATGTTTGGGTGAGTAAACAGTGTGTACAGGCTAGGGAAAGTGCATGTCCCACTTAAATGCAGTCTTTTTACACTCTGACCCTGCAGTCACCAGCAGTTCACATTGACCATCCAGTCAGTGGAACTCAGCCAAAAGCAAAAACAAACGCAGCTATTATCACCTGATAAAGTTGATATGGCTCAGCCCATCCGAAAGGGAGGACTTTAGAGTGCAATGTCTGACTATTGAGCAGTGCATGACCCTGTATTTCCACATTTCTCCACCTCTCAAAATGTATTTTCAAGTAAAAAAAAAAAAACTAGACTGATTAACAATTAAGTGTGTCCACTGCAACTGATCCAAAGCCACTGGGAGTAATGAAGAAAGTCACTGGCAGATGTTTGTAAAGTGCCATGCATGCAAGACACAGCTGGTGCTGAGGAGCTTCCACACTGAGATGCTCAGCCAGCCCTGCAGCAACCCTACCTCCAGATGGCTAAGGTGTATTTCTATTACATTACTGTTATTGTGCTTTTAAAAACCACTCTCTTGAGCGCTCTTGAACCTGTGTTTTCCTGTACTCCTGCAGTAATTTGTGTGTACGCCTTTGATCTGTTGTATGGGCAACATTTTTAACTCCAGCTTTCACCTAATGCACTGTACTTATTTTGATTTCTACCCAACTATGCTATTTTTATAGTCATACTGTTTAGCTGATATAATGCCATGATGCTGTAGAGATGTGATGTATAATGTTCGAGGGAAATTATGAAAGTTTTTTTGCATTAAAAAAAGTAACTGTCACTGCATTTATGTGGTTTTATAGTTTAAATAGCAAATGTGCTGTATACACAGAACAAAATGACCCCCAAAAATACTGAAACTTGAACTATCATCATCATTAATTATCTGAGCCTGTACAAAAAAGGCAAGTCCAACAAGGGCTTATATGGAAAATGTATTAGCAAACAATTGCATATTTACACATCCAATATATATAGAAGAGCATGCACACCAATTGGTATACACCCATACACATTACCGCCCTGCAAAAACTCCATTACACATCCCAATCTTTTCCCACCCTCCACTCCAATTTAACTCCAGCAAAGAAGTAAACAAACAAACATACACCAAAATTCAAGTTGGGACTGAATAATCATTCTCTAACCGATATTAGAGTTAAACTCAATTTTTGAGGAAGCAGAGCTGGACGGATGATAGTTGCAGCACTTTTTACAGAGTAATACTGTATGTTTTCTCTCAATTAATATAAAATGAAAAATGTCCCTGAATTATTTTAGGGATTTATATCAGGCAACATCGCTTATTTAAGAATAGTGACATTACAGAAACTTCTAAAAAAAATCCATACTAAAGTATCAGACTCACCCTAGACTAGTGATGGGATTTGTGGCTCTTTGAAGGGACCCTGACTACTTCTGATAGGATGACTGACAGACCAAGTGAGTGATGAAGTAACATCATTGGTTGGCTGAGTGTTAAGAGTTTCCCCATTGAGTGTATATGGCTCCCGCCATATACAAGGCAACTACCTAGCCTTTTGTAGGGGGTGAGGGTTACAAGGTTTATCTCCTAAATGATCACTAGAGGCAGTGAAATTTGGACGCAAAAAAACAGCTCTTGGCATGTATGTTCATGGCAAAGAGTTGTTGAAAAGTATTGGATGGTTTGCGAACAAAACGTCACTATGCCAGACTGAGACCCACAGTTGTCAGCAGGGTGAGACACGAGTGCCATGCCTAAGTATAGACAGAGGCCATGACAGATTTCAGACTGTGCTCCTGTGCAAACACAGCAGGCTGACTATTAGCCATGCCATGCTATCCAAGTCCCTCTAAGGGAGGAGAGAGCGCCTGCAGATGGTCAAGCATTCTGAAATGACGCATGACAGTCCTAATTTAAATACCGATAACAGGATTGTGCATATCCTTGTGTGCTCAGTACATGCACACGCAAACACAGAGCCACACGTGTGCTGTACAAACAAGTAAGACTCTACTGCATATTTAAGACATAAAATTCCATATCAAACACACACAGTGAGCTGTATGGGGTAAAGATAAGGGGAAGAGGGGGGACAACTCTCATCATTATCAACTAAATAATGAAAAAGAATAGACAATCTGGTGATAGCACCTCTATGTCAGTTATCTTAACATGATAATGTCATACCATAAATCAGAGAACATAGTGAATGATCACGCTCTCTAGTTCACTGTTAACTTAACATCATGGCTTACAAAAACCTTTAGCTCCACCCTGCAATACAAGCACATTGTAGCTCCTTCTTTCCATGCCGCCTACGTTGGTCATTAGTTCGTGAGGATGTTGACTTTTTGCCTGGGACGTGCAACTTTAGCCTCAAGCTCAAGCTACAACTGGAGGGCAACAGTGGTGCCTGCCCCATAAACTGGTCTGTCTGACTGACCGACTACAGATGAAATGGCTGACTTACTAACAAAGTTACATAATTGGTCAGCATAATGCTGTCTTTTTTCTCACAGTTTTTCAAACTAATAAGCAGTTGTGACAACTTTGGAGTTTACCACAACTTCCACATTCCACACAAATATGTCCCTACAGTTAAACCACATGTCAAGAACTCAGACTGCATTTTGGGGGATGGAGATAATTAAAAATTCAAACACCAGCTTAATGAACTGGAATTGGCCTCAGTATGTGCATTTACTAAACATCAGCAGTTAGATATCAGATATCCTGTATAGACTTTAATAGTATTATCCACAGGATGCCAATATAATAATTATTTGGGTGCCAGTGGAACACCAAAGTGAAAAGTTTACAAGAAGGTCAGGGAGGTGTCTGGATTTTTATCTCTCTAAGAGAATGAATGCCTTTTTTCTCCTGCAAAGTTTCTGTGGAGTTATTTTCTTCTAAATGCCAAAATGCTGAAGTGAAACTGTAACTGGAGCATTTATGGCCTTGCCCTGCCTCTGATGCATGTGTAATTGTAAGCTGTAGACAGCAGAGAGTATATCACATAGGGCTTAATGAACAAAATGAGATCTCTCTGTAGAATAAAAGTACAGCAGGCTAGGTCAGAGTTCAACACCAGCCCTTCAGCTGCTAATTGGCTGAGCTTGTGATCTCTCCCAGAAGGTCCCTTCAGCAGAGCCTTCAACTTTCTGCTTTCAGACCTCTTCCTGTGACAGCTAAGAGCCAACAACTGACCCAAATCTACTGTATGACTGGTCACAACCAGGCTTTAACCAGAATGCATTTCCCTGTCTCGTATATTCATTAGATAACTGATATCAGTTGGGCTACGGTTGTCATTAAATGAGAACTGTGAATTCCCAAGTGAACTTTCTTCATGCTCTTCTCTGTGTAATTACTTTGCAAAAGTGAAAGCTTAAACTAAACAGGTTTGATCTTTGCCCTTGCCTACACAGCTCCAGAAAAACCTTCAGAAAAATATGGTTAGCAAGCCCATAGTACCAGCTTAAGCCTGGCTTTTGTTAGGCTCCTTTCTGTCCTCACTGAAAACCAGGAGCTGACAAGAGGCGCAGCGCTAATCTTTCCTCAGTCAGGTTGCAGGGACAAGCTCAAGATAAGATGGGGCTACAGATAAGGCTGGAGACCCCCACAGCAGAACCACAAGCTGCAAGGGGGGGAGATCCTTGAACCTGATACAAAATGAAAGGAAGCGGCTGTGGAGCTCTGTGGCCAAATCTCCCAGAAATTAATTATATCAACACCCATCCCCCCACAGTGGCGCGATCTTCAACACCTGATGACATTCTGTGCACCATTCTGGACAGCACAGCATGCCGAGGTAGAGGTTTGGTATCAACAGACAGGGTTAAGCGGGACACTGCATGCTTGTGTTGGACAAATCAAGTTTGCAGGAACTTGCACAACATTAATATAAATAAAGCAAATCGCAAATAGAAATAGCTTTCTCATTTATTTTCTTAATGACATCACTTTGTTCCTTTTCACTACATTCTACCATTTTTTACTCTAATCTCTATAATACACAGTGTGTACCCTCTTGTTGCTCCAGAGCAGACAAGGCAGAGTCAGACATTGTTGGGAAGTGGGCAGCTCTGTCAAGCTCCCTAGCAATTGGATGATGTACCCTTAGAAACCCCAGTAGTGGAAGAAAGTTGTTTACCAGTCCACTATCTTAACACCTAACATCACCCACATGAACACAAAATCTCACCAGTCCAGCTCTCAAGGTGCACTGAGCACCGAAACATCATTGAATCTGACATCTTATTGTAACCCTGCTGCGTGTGGCAATAACCTGCCAGGGTGCCGAGTGTGATATTAGGTCTTTATTTTATAATCATGAATGTTCACACTTGCCTTGTTAAGCTCCCTCCTCAAAAGTAGCTGCCTGCTCTGACTTTTCAGGCGGCTTGCGGGTACTTGCAGCAGCGTTCATACAAGTCCCACAGGGGCTTATTAGAGCGAATGGTAGGGCTTCTCACAACCTCAGCACACGCTCGCTGGTTCCCCTCACAACAGCCAGTGGAGAGAGGTTCACAATTACCAGGCTCACGTCACCCAGACTTCAGACACATTCTCACTGCAGTGGCTCTGCAGCATTGAGCAGAAAGGTCACTGGTTTGTTTGAAATTCTGTTTTCAAAGATTTTAATCATAAAGTGGATAGTATAATCCACATTCATGGTCATAATGCTTTTACTGTGTATGGCTTAATGAAGACAGATCAACCTGTCTGCATCTTCTTCTCCTAACTAACTGTAGGCAAAGTATGTGAATGTCATTATTTGAGTGACGAGAGTAAAGCCTTACAGTACATGGTGAAAGGATATTTATTCATCATTTGACTTTTCTCATGTGAAAGGTTATTCTGACTAGCTAAAAGCTGAACCTGATCTGTAGTCGGATAAGCTGTCATTATGCAACAGACAAATTTTGATCATCATTGCCGCCTGTCTAAGTCTGTCACACTCAATTGACAGATTACGCCCCAGTTCCCATTCTGTTGTACTAATGAAGACTAATCAGAGGGATTTTATCATTGTTGCTAAAATACAGTTTAACAAGATGTGTTGAACATGTTCACATGACAAGAGCAGCATTATGAGATAAGGGATTATATTGAAAACAGAGTTATGTCCTGGTTCGAACATGGATTCTGGTTTATTTTGCAGTTGTGCTACAATAACTACTGTGCACCAAGTAGCCATTTTCAAGGCAATGTGTCTTTACTAAGAGATCAAACTTCACACTGCAAAATGCAAGGAGAAGCATTTACCATTTCACTGATGTATTATGACTTACATTTTGATATATAATAATTGTATATAAAATGTTTGGCTCATTTGAGCTTGATACTAGAACCTATAGCCTAAGTAGCATGCAGCTAACTAACTAGAGGATAAAACCTCTGTATTGACTGACAAATTGAAGTTGATGATTAATAGGTATGATGGGATATCGGGCCTATCTGAATTACACACATTAATGTAATGGGGGCCATTGCATGTCAATCTGCTGCTGATGGGAACATTTTTGGTGATAGTTAAAACACAAATATGGTGGTTAAGAGAAAAATGAGGTTTCTTCTTTTGCCTAAAATTAATGTTAGATGTCCACTGTGGGAACAAAAACAGTTCATGCATGTTCTTAAGGGGGGACTCACACAGCAACTTCATGATCTAAATAGTTCATTGCATTCATTGGCTGTCTGGAACATGGGGGCAGTGAAAGCTAAATTCAGTCTGTTTTGATCGTTACCTGTTATGTAAATCCATAACTGCCAGCATTATTTTCTCTCTCTTACCACTCTCCCTTATCTCTTCTTTAAGTCTGGAAGAGGCTGGCATCATTGGAAATGCAGATCATGGGCATTTTGACAGAAAACTCTGAGGTAGCTGTGAGCATTTCCCTTGTCTAGATAATGGGGTTTAAATAGGATATTCAGTTGTGTGCATTCTAGTTAATTGGACATCAAACACTGCATGTACGTGAGAGATTAGACTTCTGAGGATATGTCAGAATAGAGGAGACTACCATATTTGCTCTCTATCAGATACTTTGTTCTAAATCTGTATTATTGGACAAGAAAAGCTTCTAATTCAATTTCTCACTTTAAATTACTAGGGAAGGATTAAAAGAACTCCTGAGAGATGTTGCAGGATTACGCTATAGCACTTTCCTGTTGGTGGGTTTTTACTTGTCTTAGGAATGGGCCATAGTGATAGCTCTTACATTGGGTGAAAGGTGTAGAGGAGACAGAGGAAGGAAGCTGACAACCAGAAAATGTGTAAGCTTTTAATTTCCATGCTGGTATACAATTCAAAAAGGACCTAAATTGAACACTTTTTTTTTTTAGAAAATAATGTGAGTTTATGAATTGTTCACTGATAAATATGTTGTTTATATGCCTCAGATCATATCATATTCATGTATTATGCAAGTTACAATTCACCTGATGGTGAACCAGTATATTGTTCTTAATGCTAAATAGGAAATGTTAGCATGATAATATACTAAACCAATTAATTAAAATAGCAAGCTACACTTTCCCTAAATGGTGAAAATAATAAATATTATACCAGCATGTCAGCATGCTGACGTTAATATTTTAAATACAACTGTGCATAGTTAACAATGGCTGTAGGCTCTTAATTGTGTTAAATTCCAAATAGTCAGTATCACTGTCTGTGTTATTCTCTGTACCGTTACCTAATGTGAAAATACAGTATTTATGCTGACATGAATACATTCATACATATATAATACATATTTTAACATTTGTTCAAACAGGCATAGACAAAGGATAAATTCAGCAACAAATAAACAATGTGACACCTCCTAAAAAAACCTTTCGAAGCACAAGTCTCAACAAATATTAACCACAAATATATAAAATATACTGTGTACGCTTCAAGAAGGTAGGATTTTTGCAGGGATATTGTTTTGGGTTGCATAACATTATGTTTGTTTTCTCTCCGGCCCCTGTAGATGCTTCTTTATTTGATAGAAACACTCGATCAGCCCTGCACATATACACTCTCCTTTACCTCTACAGTATATTGTTCAGGCTTCTCTAACAACCAGACACAATTGCATGCAAACACACTCACACACCTTTCTTTGCTGATCCTTTCTAGAAAAGCGTCTAAACTTTCCTCATTCCCATTTCCACAGGGCCCCATATCTCACTGTGGGAAGGGAGAGAAATAAGCAGTGGCGTGCTGCCTCTGCCAGCCTGTCGGATTTGAAGTTTATTAAGTATATCAAACCAGGGCCGGCCCCCTCAGGGAACATTTGCAATCCAAAGCTCTGCTTGCTGTTGCTTCCGCCAGCATCAAGCTGTCACAAACACTCCACTTAATTTGCAAAGCAGTGCACAGAGGGGGGAAAAATAAGAAAATAGGAAACAAGTGTCATTTTCCACCATGTGTGAGTACACCATTTGCATCTAAATCAATCTGATGAAAGTTGTTGGTTTTTGCTCTTGGGGAGAGGTGATGCATTTGGTTGTTAAACAGTGCTGGGTTTAACGGTTTGTTGTGTTGTATAAAGTAGCCTCAAAATGAGGACTCCACATTTCTAAAAAGAGCTATATTTGCTTTTAGATTACATTTACCAGCAAAAATGCACAGTTCAATGCTGCTCTGTGCTGTATAGCAGACACAATATATGTCTTCCTGATACCCAGCCATTAAAAAAGCTTATCTTAGTGGTAAGAATGTGGTTCATTTGCACCACTGTATTGAACTTTATTGACTGATTGATTTTGAGCCACTCATGGCCAACTAAGCACACATCAGCAGCAAGCGAATCAGTGAATTTTCAGCTGACATCCCCACAGCCACCACCAATACCACCACCACTGTCCCACACTCTCACAAGCTGAGCGCCTCTCAACTCAAAAAACTGACGGACCGTCTCCGCTCCACACTCCCAGACCAGATATGCAATTTATCAGCTGGAAAACATGCAGGAGGGCTAAAGGTGGAAGAGCCCTCTATCTGGTCTCGCTACACCAGCCCCTGCTCAGTATGCTCCACCTGGGCTCATTTCACCCTCCAGCGGACAGAAGAGTATATATGGGCCCCTCAGTAAAAGACCTGAGGCTCTCCCACCAAGATTCCCTCCACCTCTGCCCCCTTCCTCGCCTGAAGGGGAGATCAGACTGACAGTGCCAACAGGAGAGGGAGTTATGATGCTCCTAGTTTGTGTGTATGTGCATGATTGTGTGACTGTTATTACCACAGTGCGTTCATGTGTTAATACAAGATTTGTCCATCACATTGTATGCTACATACACTTACAATGCTCAACAAGCAAGTCTAACATCTCCACTCTGAGAGGATGTTACTATATAGATAATACAACTTTTAAGCAAAAAAATCGATTACTCTGCCTCCAGAATTATACAATTCATTACCATCTTCCTTTTTTATAAATATAGACTAATTACATTAGCCTTGATGGTTATATCATAAGTCTGTCGTGCTGCTTGCATAGTGCAAATGAATGGACTTACTGGGGTTGTGACCCATTTTTAAATTGGTTCTGGGACCCTGTAACAAAAATGTGTAAGCCTAAAGAGCATAAGTTCCTCTATTTCTTGAGGTAAAAAATGCGACACAAGTGATCATACAGGCTTTTCCCACTATCAAGATATCAGTCATGTGAGAAGATGAATATCTCACAAGCTAATTTGTGGTATCGTTTATCAAATGCTAATTCAACTTCTTTCTCTCCCCTTTTTTTCTGCACTAATTTTGCCATCTTTTCGTTTAAATCGTGAACTACATGAGGACTCACTAGACTAGACCTGTGTTTTTTTACAGAAGCTTGACCTTGTCCTCAACTACTTCAGCCTCAATCTCCAGGAGAGAAAAATTGTGTTCTGCGTCTAATGCTGTTTAGTAATTAAACATAGCACTTCCCTGGTCTTTTTTCAGAGCTGTGAATTGTGCCTGTATACAGTGTCACGGGGCCACAAGCATGACTCCTTTAGTCTTATTTAAGTGCAAATAAAACTAATAGGTTGTGATTTATTAGTGAAGCCAGTCTGGATCAGCCATTCGCTAACGTATGTCATGACTGGGTAGCATCCAGTTTCCTGATTCCAGAAGCAGCAAATGAGACACTGATGATTAAACCTTGTTCAAAGGTCACGTTTCCCCCCATCTTGACTTTGTCATTGCCTGTTGAATTGCTTTAAATATTCCAGAGAGAGTTGCTTTGGTAAAAGCCTTTTTGTGAACCAGATGGCAGATATATAGAGCTTGCCAATTAATATTAACCCTTCGCTTTTTGGAAGATGTTTTGAATGAGACCTCCTTCTCTCTGTCTCTCTCACACATACAAAACACTCGATTTCTTGCAAAGCTCAAAGCAGCATTCAACAGACCACAGTTTCAGGCTGCCCATTGGCTTCAATAGCAAAGAAATGTAAGAATTCACAATGACATGCCTTCCTTTGATCTCTCAATAACACAAGTGTTTTATCCCTTCTTACAATGTCAGATCCTTAACCAGGTTCTGAAAAACACATGCATGAAGATAGACCTGTCTTCAGAAAATGTACAAAGTGTCATTGGAGCTATGCTTGTAATGAAGAGTGTGTGCCTGAAGCCACAGCCATCATTGGATTAAAAAAAAAAAAAATGAAAGAAAAAGAAAAAGAAAAACTAGGAAACTGTCAAAAAGGTTGCATTTAGAATGATAATGTGTAATTTCTGGCTTTATATCAAAGGAAGATGTGTAAATATGTGGACAAGTGCATCTGTGTTAAATGCTGTGAGTTCTAATATTTTTGTCGGTGTTGCATGCTTCAGAGGTAAAAAAAAAAAAAACAAAACAAAAAAAAAAAACAAGGTGGGAGTTTCTGGTCATCAAAGAAGATGAAAACAGATGTGCAATCATTCACTTGCTTAAAGCTTTGATATACTTGTCAAAGATGAGCAAATTTAAGCCATTCTTTGTCAACAAATGTCTGATATATATAAAATACATTTCTCATTGCGTGATGTGCATTTTAAACATTAGTAAATTAACATATTAACGATGCTGCTTCAATTGATCTACACAGCGAGATGAGAGGAACTATTTGCATAAGGCAAAATCTGTGTACAGCACTCATACATAAGTAAGTGCAAGCTGTATCTATTGCTTTTCTTTTAGTTAGCAACCTAAGGCAAAGGTTAGCCCCCTAGCAGGTTTATGCATGCAGATGAATGCTAATGCTTTTGAAGCAAAATTATGCATTGCTTTAAAATTTTAGCAGCTACAAAGCTAATAGCATACGGCACGCAGCAACATGTGGTGGAGTGCTGACTACGGAGGGCTTTGGTTCGAGGATGGATGTTACACAGCTGGGACTGGCAGAGCTTAATCAACCTCCAGTGAGTAACATTCACTTAGTGACACATTTATTTTCATATTTGTCGCAGCAGTTAAAAATAGAATAGCTGCACATCTGTTTTTTACAGTGCTTCTGCAATGACTGCATTATTAATAATGATGACTGACTGATAATGATAAAAGTCAGAGACCAGTGTATTAATATGTCTAAAGTAGATAAGGAGGAAGTTAAGAAATTTTAAGACCTAGAATAGCAATTTCACATAAATCATTCTAATATTTAACTATTTAAAAATATCACTACCATGAAGACATGCAATATTACACTATACACACTGTCCTTTCTACATATATTTGTTATGTATAGCTGTTGTGTAAAAATGGTTTAATCCAGCCAATCATTTCTATAAGGTCAGACCAGCATCATTATGGTCTTGTGCAACATTACACTGATGGGATTATGGCTCCGTTTTCAACTGTATTGATGTTACTCCAGGTCCTTCATTCCACAGCCCCATTATCACCTCATCAGATGTCTACAAACACTGTCAATCATCATGCAAAAGACATCTCACACCAACATGCTGTTTGGAGTGGCAAGCTGAGTTGGCTGCTTGTAGCCGAGGCTTGCATTGGCAACACCACCACTTGTATTAATGCGCAACCATCACTCTCCCTGCATCTAAATGTTTCATTACAGCCTAGGCGCAGACACAATTTCGCGGCCTATATGGGGTCGCTCACCAGCAAGTGTGCTCTCTTAAGGGAAAAGTAAAGCATGACAAATTGAAATAAATGAGAGAGGGAAGAGAAGAAATGTGGTGGTGGTGGAGGAGGAGCACAACGAGGCCTTCTCTCAATATGGCTTCACAGGGAGGATAAGTTAAGTATTTTTCTAATATTGCTCTGCTTCTGTCTTGTGGCATTCAAAATTCTTCACCTCTTCCTCTCTGTCATTTATCCACTTGTATTGGTGATGACCTGCTTTTGTTATCAGTTGTTCTGCTTTTGCTTTTTGCGCTTGCAAAAGGTTGGAAGTCCAAAACTGAAAATGGTTCAAATATGAGATCCGTGTACATCATTTAAGACCCTCAAGATGCTTAAGATTTCAAAATATGACAATTTTCTGCTTTCTACATGGAACCAATCCCCCAAGGTTATCTGATACAATTCAGTCAGTATATTACATTTCTATGAAGGGTGACATTTATCTTGTCATACTGTACATATGATGCCTGTGAACCGGCAAATAGATAAATGGCTGTGGTAAAAAGCTAAACAGATGCATCATTTTCAGCTATAAACCATGCAGGATTTACAGTATAAGTTGTGTTATACATCATTGATCTATCTGTGTATTCTTTTATCTGCTAAAGGACTATGACCCTTGGAACATCAAGAAAATGACAACTCAATTCTGATAATATGAATAATTATTTAACAGACTCAGACCATGAGAGAACAATCTACTCAACCCTTAGGTCAGACTCTGGAGTCAGTCAGTCAATCAAAAGTGGACTTTACTGTACAAGCATCTGCAATTTTATTATCATGATGTATTTTGATGTTTTTAGAAATGCTACAAAAAGCTACTATTAAATACTATGTCATATCATGAGATTTATGACATTAAAAAATTTGTAGCATTAAAAAAATAAAAAAATTAATCAATAAGCTTCTTTTAAGTTTGGTTCGTATAATCGGCAAAGAGTCGGAGAGAAACTGTTAGATGCAATGATTTTGCAGGTGCATTTCAGGTGTGCGTGGCAGGTTATTTGCACACATGAGCAAGTCGGTGATCAACACACACAAACATGTGTGAGCCCCCCCCACCACCACCACAACCTCACCAAAGCCCCATGCCCTAAAACCCACTGCCCCTCATATCAATGAAGCCACACTGTTATTCCACCATAGCAGGTGTGTTGCCGTAGCAACACAGCCCTTTCATCTCCTGATTCCTCATTGGGTATGCATATTCCATTTGGTGCCCTCATCTCCACTGTGCCCACCCCAACCCTGCTCCCCCAAGCCAGTCAATCACGCGTTTGTCTCATTCCTCCCCTCTGATTGGCTTGTTCTTCTCATGCCCCCCTTGAAAGTATTGACCTTCATACACGGCTGACTGCCGAATGACAATGAGCAGAGAATCACCTGTAGTGCTGTCAACGCATGAGAAAGAAAGACAGAGAAAGAGGGGGAAGGAGTGGAAGAGAAAGCACACCTGTTGCATGTTTGAGTATGACACCACCGAGGCTCAGGAGGCACTTGAAGCCAGTGCTTCTTGAAAATAATGCTTTAGTGGAGAATGGGGATCAGAGACAGAGAAGAGGCTTATGGATTTTTCTTTCCATCCTCACTTCTCAAAAAGAAAAAAGAAAAAAATAAAGCAGCAGCTTTTCCAGCATCTGAAAGCCATAGTAGGCTTTTGGGTGATGGGAAGTAACAGTTACAAGACACAAGACCAGTAGAGAAATGGTCAGATGATAGTTTGGACGAGGTTTTTCTGAAAACCACACTGCATGTAAGACTGTTGTCTGAGAGCGTAGTAAGGACGTGCGGGGGAACAAAGTGCACGTAACTGTTTTAATATGCATTAACAGTTATCAGCAATATGGTTATTTGACTGATCGATTACATATTCCTTGTAGTGCACATCTCTGCAGGTTTCTTATTATCCTGAGGTCTGCTTTTATTTTTTTCTGCTGGTCTTCTTAGGGGCATCCCAGGGCAGTCAGCGGTATTGACTTTCTCTTCTCTCTTCTCCCAACCTGTGAGCTCAGGTTGTCTGCTCCGCTGAGCTCCAAAGGCCAGTTGCAGTAGTGTGGGAGGGTAAATGCGGAAAACTAAATCCTGATTATCTGGTCAGTTAACTCCTCTTATCTCCTGACTCTCATGAATGACAGCAACCTTGGCGTGTGGGTGGCATGGCAGAAGATCTTTCCGCAGCTTCTGTAGGAAATCCCTATCAGCAGGTTGGTCAGAGAGGCTGCCTTTTAGTTCAATAACCGTTCATCTGACCAGTTGAATGAGTTATTTACACTGCTTGCACAGTGGTAGAAATTCAATTTGAACATGCATCTTCAAAATGTTTGATTCACTCATCTGGGGAAAAACATCAAACTGAGGCACATTGTCAATGATAATAGGTTCAACTTTAAAGAAGCCACATGGAAATTTTCAGCTGCTAAATGTCGTTTCTGGCTGCGAGCTGCTGGTGGTAAGAAACTCTGTCAGCCATTGTTGTGTTTACAAGACAAGAGAGAATCATACCTTTGATCGTCTCATGCTGAACTGAGGACAGACTGGACACTACAGTGACTCACTATTGCAAATAAGTATTAACTAGCCTAGCCTATTAACTAGTTGACTAGGATGCTAAGTTAGAGAAATGGAGGAAAATCAAGGGAAAAAATTGGTATTGTGGGCACTTGGCAAGTAAAGGAATGAAGTTTGATGGCAATCTGATAATATTTATTATACAGTGGAAAGTGAGCAAGAGCAATAGCAAGCATATAACTGTAGCTTTGATCGCTGGTTAATTTTAATTAGCTTTGACTAATTTAAATGGGTTCAAAGTGGATCCAATCAATATCCCTACATTAACAACTGATCAAATGACAATGTGTGTGTGTGTGTGTGTGTGTGTGTGTGTGTGTGTGTGTGTGTGTGTGTGTGTGTGTGTGTGATAGTTCAGTTTAGTGAATAGTTCAGTTGGTTGGTTTTGATAGGTTTGTCAGGTCTTCATCAATTTTACAGGGTGAAGGTTAAATAAATTTTATGTTCACTGTACTACATTAAAAAAAACTGCTGTCTTTGTCTAGATAACAATACTCCATTATCCAAGTATCATATAGTTCCTCATTTGTTAATTGATTTCAACATGAAAGGAATACTTGAAAATATGTTTCTAAAACAGATGGATTTTTTATATATTATATTATTTACAGTGTACATTGCTGTGTACATTGAAAGAGAATGAAATTCCCCACAGATTAGCCTATATTTACACAGCTATGGGTTCAGTGCACTGAACCCATTATTGCCAAATAAATAAATTGAGTTGCATATAATTATAATGTATTTAATTGATCTAATGTGTCTCTGGGTTACATTCTTATTACTTTGCAAGCTTACCACTTTGCAACAGAATTCAATTAGTGGAGAAGTATTTATCTGGAAGCTTGTCTTGCCTTTGATACCGAGGCTAATAAACTTTGTATTTACATCATGAGTCAACATCCTTTCATTACTGTTGTTTGACTATTTGAACTCGGTATTTTCGCACATCTGTCTTCATAAAAGCTTAATAACATCACTGTTATCGCTGTCCACATTCCCTTCATCTTTACCATAAGAGAAAGGAACCTCAAACACCCCTCTCTCCCTCTCCCTCTCTCTCTCTCTCTCTCCACCCAAAGTCCCCCTCTTACTGATCTGACTACAAATGTATCTGGGTTGGATCACAGAGGGAAAAAAAATGGATTTGTCGACACACTGGCTCTGGCATTTTGAGACAACAATAGACAAAGATATATCAGAGACGGGAAGAAGTGCTTTGTTCCATCCGTCTCTGGTCCCAATAATCTGATCAAAAGTGAACAACAGAAAAGGAGCCTGTTGGTTCTCTCAAATACAAGCTAAATTTGATTCACAGCAGGGTCTCTGACAGTGGTGGTGGTGGTAGTGTGTGTGTGTGTGTGTGTGTGTGTGTGGGGGGGGGGGGGGGTTAGGGCTGGAGTGCGGCATACAGCTAATTTGCAGAGCTTTAGAGGTGTGCACACAACATCTGCACCAAAAACATAGACCCAAGTTGAAACTGCATTAAAGGTTTGTGTTTAATATTGACCTTTTAATTTATGCACTTCCTCACATTGTCTGTTTTTTTTTTTCCTTGTTTTGCCTCTTTTTCTCATCCATCCTTTCATTTTCTCTCTGCACCACGTGACTGCTTGTTGTTGATGGATGTGTCAATTTGGCCATGTAACGTGCTACTCTGTGACATGGCATCTCTTTATGAGATCGCCATTATCACCCCATGCACACGCACACCCCCACACACATACACGCACAGATACAGAGAGAGACACACATGTGGTCGTTTCCTCAAGAATCTGTCAGGTCAGAAAATGGTTAATGAGAATAAAAATACCACCTCATCTTCTCGCCATCCTTTGCCTTTCACTTTCCTTGAATAACATTAAAGCCCCATCTAATGTGGCAGTTCTCTAAAGTGCTCAATGTATATTCAGGGCATAATATTCCTACATTTTCAAATATTTTCTGTTTTGTAAATCTGGGTGTCCAGAGGCAGAGTGAAATTGGGGTGTTATTGTCATTTCACCAATTTGCCAGAAGAGTTGTGGAATTATTTCTTGTCCTTTAGCATTGAATCAGTTCTCATGGTCTTAAGACACAGGCTGTCTGTCTACAGTGTATTTCCACTGTATTGAGGCAGACAACTGGGCCTTTTTGTTGTATTTATCTGTCATATTTTTTATCAGGACCATAAAGAGAAATGAAACCTAGAGAAATTTAATTTTAATTTAAAGCTTACAGTTTAGTTTAGTTTAACTGAATAACATAAGATTTAATCTTTGTAAACCTGTAAAATAAATCTGCATACAAAATTCAAATTTCACCACTGATATCATTTGTTCACATGGACTCTCGTGTTATTCAAATCCAAATCTTTTCTAGACAAAAAGTTGAATTTCACATGCACATTTTTTAAGGTTGATTTACAACTACAGGCTCTTATTTATTAACTTCACTTTACAAGCTTAAAATATTTCTGACCCTAATTTAAGCCCATACCTTTGAACTAATTTTTTCCTCTTTTTCCTCTCTAGCTGTAATTATTAGGATGCTCCCAAAAAAGAGAGAGAAAGAGAAGAACGATTTGAAACATTTACTCACACTGGGTGCTATGGTAACCATTTGGTTATAATTTAATGTCTCTTTGTTGTGCAGCTGCTGAATAGAAAGAGGCACTTGCCGCTGAAAGGCCGTTCATTGCACCACTGGATGAATTCTAATAATCTGTCATCTCTTTTTCTGTTTCTCTGTTCTTTATCCAGTATGCTTCAACCCCCCACGCACTCCGTTCTCCCTCGTTCATTCAGCTTTGTAAAAAGGGTCAAAGAGCAGTCTCATGAAAGGGTCATTTGTGAGTCTCAATGGGGAAGTAGGCTTGTTCCTTTCCCTAATGGAGCTCGCCTCAACAGAAGCATTTCGGTGGAACCATGCAAAGGATTTTATCCTAAATGGAGCTACATGAAAGGGAACCATAAAATCAAGGAACTTTGTTTCCTGTTGGTGGGTGGTGCATGTAGAGGTGATTGAATGGAGTTTGCCACCACAAGACTGTGCTAAGAGGCACTTCAGAGCAGTGAAAAGACGTGTTCAATCACTTGTGGAAATAAAAGAAAACAGAACAACAGGTGGAAAAGTTCTTACACGCTACGTGGTGGAAATATCGGCCACAAAGAAAGATCCTGGTTTAATCTAACACACCTATCACAAAGAGATATTGTGAGTAACTTCATTTTATGTTGTCGTACATGGGCTCATGATCATAGCAGTCACCAAACTGATAGAGTTTCTTTACTTATATCATTACCACAAAGTCATTTACAAGAATACACATGCATATACAAACACATCCACACACGCCAACTGCACCTCAGGCAACAATAATCAATTAGAATATCCTGGCAAAGGCTGGCTGCACCATGTAAATGATTTGATACAAATGAGCTTTTCCTAATTAAACGGTCTAATTTGCTAAAAGGGGTGTGAGAGGGAGGTTGGCGCTGGAGCCAGCTGAAATGCGCTGCTACAACAAAACGCCCCAGGTGCTGTTGAAGATGATAAATGTGAGTAAAGCTGTGTGTTTTTTAAATGAGCTGTTACGGTGAACATGATGTGTGCATTTGTGTTTTATAGGAGTGATTTATTTCCTACAAACTCTATTGTAAGGCTGAAAGAGATGTTTTCATTATTCTGAGCAAAACTAGCCACAGATAGTTCGAACACTGTGTGTGAGATCAGTAAGATTTGTTGCTGCACATCCTCAGCAAAATGGGCAAAAAAATCAATTCCAACTGATTTGCTTCTAAAAACACATTCGTATGTTTTTTTCTACAAGTGTAAAAGTTAATGCAGTTGTAGTTGTTGTTTAGGTTGTTCAAATAAAACTTTTAACTCTGCCATAAGCTGCTGTCCTTTATTTTCTTGTGCTAACCAAGGTTTATTTCTTGTTTTCTAGCATACTGTATTAAGACAGAGACATTGAAAATCTATGCAGTGTTTAGCTATAGCTAAAATTAGCTATAGCTGAGCACTGTTTTACAGAACCTGCATTGATATTAATCCTGAGTGTCAGAAAATCCATAATGAATGTATGTCTGCACACTCATCAAGAATCACACACACAAATGCAAAGACTCAGTGACTCAAAACACAAACACATACATCTAAAATACAGTAAGAAACTGTAAAAAAAAAAAAAAAAAAATTAAAAAAATAAATAAATAAAAATACAGTGCTTAACAGGTGATGCTGCTGCCAGTTAATAATTGTAAATATCCAGTGAAAAGTTTTACTATCTACTATCTCTGTCATGAGAAATAAGTGAAGAGCAATAAGGATAACAAGCATCTGTCACATGCAACCACAAACCTGCACTTTATTTAATGACCATTACTGGTTGCAAAAAAAAAAAAAAAAAAAAGAAAAGTTTGTATTGGAGTCTATGAGTAAATTAAGCCAAATTCTCACTTGATTTATTCACCCAGTAAAAGTTTTCCTACAGGTCTCAATCCCTAGGTTCAGTCATCTTCAATACAACACTGTGTTAATTTTTTAAACAATGGCCCCATTTAGAGAAAAACAGACGATAAAGCAGGGTATGCATTAGGGCGTGGCTACCTTGTGGTTGACAGACTGTACCACACATGGTCAGATCCACCCCTCACTCCTCCTTAGATCCACCTTCTACAAACATGGTTTCAAAAAACCAACATGGCGACAGCCAATTTACAGACACGAGGCTTCAAAATGGCAGCTCACAAACCAAAGGGCGATGTCACGGCGGGTTGCCACTTGCATGCAACTCTTCATCTAACTACTACTGTACTTGTTGCTTCAGTGTTGCTGAGAAGAATAATGACAAGAAAATCAAAACTACTTCACACTGAATCCTAAGCCTGAATTTAAACATACGGAACAACATACTCTTCTAAATCTTCCTAACTGAGTCTATCTAGTTGTGCCTCCCGGTTCCTCAAACCTTACACCCGTTCTGCGTTTCCTTTCTATCAAATTACTATTCTTTTTGAGTTATAATGACGAGTTTGCTGCTGATCCCAATATAACTGTTAGTAATTTATTGTCAAGTGTGTAATATATAGTCTCTCATGACCCGAGAGAGCAAGCGATTATTAGTTGCTGTTCGCAATTACCTCTTCTCCCATACATTTAAAATGTACTGCACATTTGTGTGATTTTACAAAACCAGAACACATTGCACCAAATAGAATATAATTGAGGCATAAAAGCAGGATAAGAAGATATGTTCAATGAGAATTAACAATTAGGAAGCTGTAAATATTACACCAGGAAACAGACAGATCTGATTTTAATGCTAGGGTGTAAAGTGGACACTAGTCTCTTGCATATAATTCATGTTCTGCCATTGAGCTTTTAGCAGTAGTACATTTTTGCATATCAATCAGCAGGAGATACACAGCAGCATTGGAGCAAAGGCTATACTGTGTCCATTGGAGGGAGGGGGGTGTTAGTACAACTAATGAGGACTAGTCATAGTATCAGGGGTGTGAGGGTGTGGGCTGCCAGGTGATGTAATGGAGAAGGGCCTCGAGGGCACCGCTAGACATTTTAATAATAAAGAGATCCCCGCTGAGAATGTGTGCGTGTTAATTCAGAGAGCTCCTGCTTAAAACCAGCCTTCAACTCCCTTGTATGAATCTTCCTTCTTCCTCTCCCCCATCTGCCCAGCATTCCTGCTTCATTCAATACCTTTTCTGTCTCCTTGAAGACCAGAGGATGGACAGAAAGGGGGAGGGGAGAGGGGGAGAGGGTTCAAGACAGAAAGACACATAAAACAGCCCACGGAAAACAGGCACAAAACACTGGCAGTGCACATACACATCGCCCACCACAGATATCTTTGAGGATAATGCTAATAAATGCAGGTGCCCTTTGTGTGTGTGTGTGTGTGTGTGGTCTCCTGGGAGCGAAAACGATGCAGTATCAGAATGTGACAAAAATAGTTTCACCTTCAGAGAAACAAGTAACACCACTGACATAATTACAAGATTGCTGTCTCATTATCTGTTAATTTCTTGCCTCCATCTCTTATTAATCACTGTCTGCCACACACTACCACCTTTATTTTGTGTTTTATGTTTTCTTGGATGAAGGGGCTGATTAACATTCAAACACATGGCCACTTATGAGAGAAGAGGAAAAATTCATACTTCTCAGCTCCGGGACAGTTTGTTCCGTAATTGCGAATTAACATAATTTTTTCCTAATGTTAGGACCTTGACAGTCTAAACCCCCAGAGAATGATGAATGGCACCAATAGTAAAGTTGGTCCAGCTTGGTTTCTGTGCTATAATATGTAAACAAACACCTCTTTCCTAGTCTACCACATCATATAATACTCTCATACACAACAACATGTGAATTCTTGAAATGGGTGGCATTCACCTGATAAGTAATTTAAAGAATTTGCATTGTGATGAACAGTAACCATTCAAAAGTGTTTAAAAAAATCTTTTAGGCAAATTTAAGTCAGTGGGGATTTTGTTGTTACTTTTTTTGTTGTAACATTGGCTGTTGACTGTGGCTTGTTTATAACTATAAGTCTATAACTGGGCAGCATTGTAGGCTGGCTAGCAAACTACCCTCCCAAGCTGATGCTCTGCACTGCTAAAATCCTTATTTCCTAATTGCTGGGCCATCTAACAAAATCATTAATGAAAGACAATGGCTGTGCTGTGATTTTGTCTGTATTAAAAGATCACTCAGAGAGAAAGTTACAAGCTCATTCACCTCAGCTGCCATACTGTCAGCAGAGAGAGACATACCTGTAGAGGGAAAGCCTGACCTTGTGCTCTTTTTAATGGAAAGAAGTTAAGGTTTGTCCAAACAGTCGCTAGTTTTGTGACTAGGTGACTTAAAAAAAAAAAAAGGCACTAGAGGGGTCTGAGAAGTTGTTGAAAAAAATGTTCTTTTTACAAATGAAAAGTTGAATGCATAAGTAATAAAAATGCACCCTTGTTCAAATCAACACACTCAGGAGTTTTTCTGATAAAGGCCAACTTTGATGGCTTTATAGGTACTTGTACTGGTTGCAGGAGTCTCTTTGTTTAGGAGTCATTTTAAAGTGAATTCACCTTTAAGTTGTTTGGAGTTATGGCCCAACGTAAACTTTTGAAGGACAAGTTTGATGGTACTTTTTAAAAACCCACAGACCTGGCTCATCTCTGTACAATATATAAAAATCTATGTGTCACTGCACCCCTCGTTCCTTCAGTTGCAGCCTATATGACACCAACCACTTGTCTCAGATTCTCTGTCTGACATGTTTCAGGTCAGTCGTCAGAAGTCAGAAAGGCAGGATGAGGCCCTGAGAGGTGGGTGCACCTTCTTTTGCTCCATTCATCCTCCCCCATCATCCCTCTCTGGCTTGATTCACCGCAGAGGTGCACTGAATGATGGGTAATACGGTGTACTTATGACAGATCTGGGTTGACTTCTCTCCGTCACCTCCCCATGTCTCCCACTGCAGAGGAGCATCAGGCAGCTTTCTTGGGCTTACATGCACCAAAAATGTACACATTTGTCCTCTGACGTGAAGATATAGCAGCCACTGAAGACAGATATGCTGGCTCTTTTGCCTGATCTCTTTCCTTGTGTCTCCCACAAACAGATATACCTGACTCTTCCACCTTTCTCTGTGTGTCTCTTTATATCCTCTAACATCACACTTTCAAATACTCTCCCCATCTCCCTCAGTATCAATAAATCATTCGTGGGCAGCTCCAGCAGACCAAATCAGCCACTGTGTAAACATGGCTGCTAATCCATCGGCAGCCAGCCTAACTCCCACTCCCTTATATCCTCCTCTTCACTTTATCTAGCTGCATCCACCAGGGAGCTTCTGATCAGTCAAGCTGGGAGGAGAGCCTCTCTCTATGTGTTTTCACTGTCTGCTGTCTTCAGTAACCCGCTACACACAGAGAGACATGTGAAACACAGAGGCACAGAGGAAGACAGAAGCACAAGATGGATGCATGGCTCTAAGTGTGGTTATTTTACACATGTGAGTGATGTCTGTCTCACACTGGAAGAAGAGTCTGGGTGAGACATTTTGTTACTTCAGAGGAGGACACCACAGTGGGCAGAGAGCACAGCTTAGCTTACACCACCAACAGTGCTGGAAAGCAACTAATTACATTTACCTAAGTATTGTAGTTGTTTTACCCTGCTACATTTATCTGACACCCACAGTTACTTTGTAGACCAAGAATCAGAAAACCTATAGTATCATTTGTTATAAATATGAGAGATTGTCCATACATCCATGTGTCAGCTCTTATCTTTTGAGGGTCACAGGGGGACTGGAGCTGATCCATGCTGACGTTGGATGACGGTGGGGTAGAGAGGTCACCAGTCTATCAGAGGGCTGACAAATAGAGACAAGCCATTCTTCCTCACATTCCCACCTACAGGCAATTTAGAGTCACCAGTGAACCTAACCTGCGCGTCTTAGGATGGTGGGAGGAAGCCAAGAACATGCAGGCCCCCTTGAGAACATGCAAACTCCTCCAGAAAGCCTCCAGCTAGTCCGCAGGTTCAAACCCAGAGCCCTCTTGCACCACTGCACCACTGTGCTGCTCATGATAGACTGTAAAACTATTGAACAATACTAAACTGCATAGCTGCAAACTTAGCTGCACCTAAACCAGGTACAACACTAAAATAGCCCCGATATTATAACACCTGAGCGATAAGAACATATAACAAGATAAAACATATAGGGTAATAATGTAACATTCAGGGATACATTCATGTGCAAGTAGAGATGTTCTGATACTATGTTTTCCCTACTAGAATTGGAAGAACTCACAAAATGTTGACAAAAAATGTTGACAAAATCAAAGAAAAGCATTTTACTTGTTTATTTACTTTTCAGTATTAAACTACAGATTAAGTGAGTGGCCAACTACAGTAGGTCTTGTTCACACAGAAGCTTCTAACCAAATGATTCCTAGTTCCAAGACTGCAGCGTTTTCCCTGCAGGGTATCTGAAGGCATGTATTGATTTTTAGCAGGTTAGAGCTTAAGCTAGCTCACTGGACAACACAAAGAGACCAACAGGACATAAAGTTGGATGATCCCAAAGAAACTGAGCTAACAAGACACAAAGGATTTAGCTTAGCTATACAAATTGTGCTATGCCCATGAACACAGACACATGCAGACTGAGCTTATAATGTCATGGTGAATCAAACCTACTAAACTGTATTAGTCGCAGTGCGGAAAGGACAATGGAAAAGAGGGTCAAAGTACACGGCTTTCTCTTTTTTTTCCTCTATTCTTCCTCTGTATTAAGGAGGAGGGGTAGATGAATTAAAGAGAGAGGAGTAGTACACTGTGGGTGCTAGAGCAGAAGAGAAGCAATTAAAACACAACTGCTTAATTTTCAGGGGACTCATATTCAGCAGCCGCCTTCGTTCAAAACATGTTTTTGTCTAAAGAAACAGTTGCATTGCACAATTGCATATCTGATTGCACAGTGGGATCAGCATAGAGAGATGAAGTGAAAGGACAGAAATGAGAGGCGAGATACACGCTGAGAAACAAAACCCAGCTCTATTCACACGACAACATGCTCTTCAGACAGAGGGAGCATTGCAAATGTGACAATTATACGATAATATTCTATCTTTCGATTACGATTTCTTCCAACTTGATTTAGAAAGTAGAGTGTTGAGTAAAGAGAGAGAGAGAGAGAGAGAATGTGCTAAAAGCAACAAGGCACATTTCTGAGTTATGAAATTGAAAGGAGAGTGCAGAGGAATATGTCTCCTTTTCATTAGCGGACTGCTTTGGAGTTTTCATATCCTCTGGCTTAGATCCAGTCCAGACTCACCCTCTGTCTCCAACTCTAAATAACCAAATGCATTATTCAACGCCACCCCACGTTCTATTTTCTCTTAAATATTAAACTTTGAAAATTGATTTATCTTTCAAAATTCATCCCAATCAAAAAAGTCATTCCTGTGCAAACACTTGATTACTCACACGAACGAATGAGCCTCAGAGGAGGAGGAGGTCTGAGGGGGGTTGTGTGGGTGGAAAGGGAGGTGTGTCTAAGCAGTACCTGAGGGCAGATGTAGGGCATTTCTAAGGCCTGGCATTAAAACAGGGAGACTGCAGTTGTGGCTTGGGACATAAGCTGACAGGTGTTGGAAATACATATTCACTTTAATGATTGGAGAAGAAAAATGCATAATAACTTTAAACGTCTGAGAGAGAGAGAGATCTGGCCAGGAATAGAAAATCTGTCAGTTTGAAAACCAAGTATGATTTTTCCACTGCTGGCATAAATAATATGGTGGAGAATGTACCTGGCCTGAAGCAATTAACCTGCCTGTTGCAGCAGTAGTCTATTTGAAAGGTGTAATGCAAATGCTATGTTCTTGACAGCTCATCATGACTAGGCTGTCTGTGTTGTCTCATTGGGTATAGTTGGCTCCTTCTTTGCTTACAACTTGATTTTCACATTAATTATCTGTTAGCTTTCTGACCCCCAGCTAGATACCTCCTCCCTGGACAGGAAGCTTAGCATCCATGGCTAGGCATGAGCAGTCCAGTCAAGCTTTGGGTCAAACAGGTGTAGACACTTGCTGTAACTATATAATTTTGTCGGAACAGTTTAGATCCTCTGACTGGAAGACAAGATGCTACAACATCAGAACTAGCTCCACCTTTAAACAGCAGAGCTGCGGGTTTTACAAACCAAAATAATGACTTAAAAGACATTAAAAGACTCTGCAAAGAGTCTTTTAATAATCCTTTGTGGGTCCATCAGTTAAATGTAAATTAAACGTAGCCATTTTATCCATCGTTAACAAACAATATTGATTAGATTAAAAAGAGGACGCACAAGAAGAAATCTATGTATTACTAGATAATGCCTGAAGAAGTCTGGCAAAGGTCTGCAGTGCACAATAAATTATCAGGCTACTGCCGCCATGATCTTTTTTCAGTTGCATGCTGCTTTTTCTATGTATCTTGTTCTTCAAAAATCAAGCTGGGCAAGCAGCTCTAGTTCCTATCAGAGAAGTAGAGGTGATTGAGAGGAGGTAGGGGTGTAATGATTCTTTGACTACATTGATGTATCGATTTATATTCCTACGATCCAACTACATCGATAGATGTATATTGATCTAAAATTGATTTGTAAGGTAAATAATCAATTGTATCAATACTAAGAATTTGCACATTGTATTTAAGCTTGAAAAACTTCATATGGATGAACTTTTTACACTTAATAGTAAAGAAATGTTAAACATTACTCAAAAAAACTCTGCATGTTGACGATGACGCACACAAATCATCGTCAACATGCACCAGCACCAAAGAGACAAAACAAAGGAGCAAGAGATTTTCAAGCCACATTTGAGGTCTGGTGTGTGAGAAAAGAAGTTTCAGTTTAACCTACTGTTCATTCAACCTGAGGAAATGTTGGTTGCACTTTTAATAAAAAGGTGAATATATTTGCCATTAATCGTTGTATTTACTTGTTTATATTTATAATTATCCCTGATTCCCTTACAAGAAAAACTTCTATGAATCCTCACCTGCACTGATTTATTTCACAGTCACACTGGCTGAATTTTTTGGCAAAAAAAAGTTGTATCGATTTCTAATCATTGAATCGTACTGTATCGTTCTAGATGAGCCAAAGATCATTCTTGAATCGGATCTGAACCATGGAAAATTATACATATTGTATCGTTGTAAGAAATGTACCGTTACACCACTAAGAGAAGGCAAAGGATATATTTCTTCTTTCAAGTGAACAAACTAGAGCTTGTTAACTAGACTGTGTAATCTTAGCTACATGAATTGGATGAGATTTTACAACTAAACAAGAGTACTGCAGGTCTGAATACAGCACCAGAACTGACTTGTTTTTCGTTCTCTCCACAGGCTGGCAACAACTTTGTCATCCCCTATGTAGTCGCAATCATTGCCTCTACAGAAATTTGATTGAAAATTGACTATTTTTCATCTATTTGAGTTTTCCATAACCATGCTTGCACGTGTTGCAGAACACTCCTCCAGATTTTGGTTTTAGTAAACTTGGTTAATACAATCACTGCTGAACAGACACAAACAAATTGAAGCAGTGAAAAGCAAGAGTTAAAGCATTATGACGTTAGCATCCTCCTTCAGGGAAACGAACCACCTAGATTAGAGACTCTGCTGGTTTTGGCTGAATCCAATTTTTGGCCCATCTTCAAAACAAATTACTCTGATGTTACCTCGGAGAGCCTCAAACAGAGACTGGAGACACAGCCAATTTTTATCTGAACATTTACTAAGGTTATACTGTGTTGATTTCATTAGCTTCACAATGAAAACCACTGTCTTGGTAGTGTATTGCAGCTGACATGAATGAACATGAAAAGAAAATGTATTATATGTTGTCACTTTACCGTGGCAGCTATTGTCGCTCTCTATTTAGACTTTGTGTAAATAATGACTAAAGTACCCATGATCATCTTTCTTCATTTCCTCACACTCACTCACTTCCTTCAACTGATTTCATGTGCTGATAATGAAAGTAAGATTAGCTTTTCCTGTTGTCTGCCCCCTCACGCAGACAAATGCAGTCATCAGCTTTGGCCTTGAGGTCAGACTGTGCAAGCTGCTAATTATTAAGTGCACTGATTCCAGAGCAGGTCATATTAAGAATACCTGGAACTGAAAGGTTCACACCCACATTTGTAATAAAATACTTCTATATGAGCTCATCTGTTTGTGTCTCCAAGGGTAAATACTGCATCCTGTAGCAGGCTCAATTCAAACCCAAGTCAATAATATCCCCCAGGTTTGTCTCTATTAAGGTACTATCATTTATACTGGGATGGCGGATTAGTAATAGAGCTGTCTTCCGGGAGCTCTTTTGGGGAATCTGAAAATTATGGTAGAGTTTGAGGAATGCCCCCCCAAACCTTAGGCAGTTTCTCTAAGGAGTCTGCTACGTTTGGTTAAGTCAGACAGCTTTTGTCAAATTCTGGCAGGAGTCTTGGATTCATTTCAGCAAATGCGATCAAATGTGAAAGACAGACTTTGAATTTTGATGCATGTAGGTGAAGCAGTCATGCAATGAACTGAAAATTTGACTAATGAACACAATTATCATGTTTTGGTAAGTAAAACTATTCATTTAAGAGTGGAGCTTTAATTTCAGCTTATTGTTTATTTATCTTTATTATACAAAACAAGAGTAGATAAAAATAATAATAAAACGCAACATCCAAGTTAAACTGCACTAGTGTGACAGACATTATTAATAATATTAATTATCATTGACAGTGACAGTGAGGTACAGACAGCCAGAAGAGAGTGAGGGCAACATGTAGCAAAAGGCCCAGGCCAGGAACCACAAATGGCATGAACATTTAATAAGATACCAGTGCAGCCAAGGAGGTCACTTATAAAGAAAAACCCATGAGAATTATCACAACTCTACGGTTCTCCTCAGCATTTTAGCATCTTTTAGCTTGTTTTTGTTGTTTTGTGAACATTGACAACAACTTTGGAATCGGTTCCCGTTTCCCCATCGCCACTAAAAAGAGAGATACTGTTTATTGGACATATATTCATTGGGTGGCCAAAGAAATAACTCTAAATAAATGATAATGCTGCTTTATAAGGTGATTATATGTTACAGATCGGTAAGCTGCCTCCAAGAAGCCAGGGTTACCCTAGCCGTGCATAGCTCGACATTTGCAAACAGGTATCAACATCTTTTTAACCTAGAGTTGAGAGTGCACACAGAAATTTGTAAATGTGTGTGAACACTTAAAGACGAGCACTGAAAATGACTGAATGCTTATCTAAGCTTATGTGAGGGAATGGAAACAAGAAGCCTGAATGCACTCTTGCTGTATAAAACCCAGTACACATTTGTAAATGTCAGGTTATGGATTTTCAATAGCAAACTCCCGAATTTAGTTCAAGCAAAATGGGTAAAATTAGAAGGATCCAGCTACAGTATAAATTCTGAACTTTGTGCAGATTAATGACTCTGAAATACCTTTGCTCTGTCTCTTTCTCATCTTATTTCCCTCACCATGACTGGAATAACTCCATCTGAGTCTTAATTAAAAGCAAAACCACTCAGCAGTTTTTCCTTGATTCATCTACAAAAGAAAATTAACAAGTCATCATTGCTCTTTGTTGTAGTGGGTGACTCATGAGGGCATGGATAAACACATCTGTGTCTGGTCATCACCACCACAGCTCAGTAAAGTGCTGTTAAAATACCCATTAACCTATCTGTCACTCTCTCTGAAAACTTCCCCAACTTTGACTCCCTATGGATCTTCCAAAAATTGTGCTTACATAATACACACACACTTACATAAACAAAGGCACACTTGCTGTATCTCTGGGTTTCTTTTTGCACCCCCCTTCATCCTTTCACTCTCTCTCTCTCTGGAGCACAAATGTATTTTCTCTTTGATAAAAGCACCTAAATGATGAATCGTACAACATTCCTGCGTCTCCCAGTGCCACTCTAACTGACAAAACATCAAGTGCCTCGTCCTGCTCCATACTGTCACTGCACATCTTTTGATTAGCACACACAGTGAGACACCTGCTTTCTGCTTTTTCCATAAAATTACACATCAGGGGTTGAGACACAAGTTTTGTGTTTTAACCAATCATAGCACCCCAGGACTCCAGCTAAAGAGGGAGTCATGTTTGAAATGCCATTGCTGTGCTTTTCATTAGGAAGAAAGTGTCACAGACAGACATGCATTCTGTGGAGACACAGCATTGGTTACAACAAAACTTATTATTGCATTTTAATCTTAAATCATTCAACTCTCTGCAGGAGTTGACATGTTTTCCTTATATAATTCTTCCAGGAGTTGGTTAGGTAACATAAACCTCTCAGACGTTTGACTTTTTACTTCACATTACTTTTCCATAATGCTTGTTTGAAAACAAGAGCAAAAAAGTTTGAAAAGCTCGACATGTGGTGATAACTATAGAAAGCAAAGCTTTTCTGCAAGCTGAAAATTTGAACTTCACTGCTCTTGGAACAAATTGTGTTCTGCAACAGACACATTGCATTGGATTAAGTGATTATGAAGAATCAAGCCTATACAGCATTTGAGATTGTCGTTGGTGTGATATGTGTGGCCATGATATATAATATTGGATTTGAGGTGACACCAGATCTAGTTAGAGGGGAAACTTATGAGATAAGATATCAAGAAAGGAATGTGGGATTTACTTCTTTAATTCTCCCAGAGGGTGAAGCTGTTGAAATGTTTTCTCCTCCGATATTTTCTTGTGACATTGGAACCTCAGTGGGTTTTGCTTAGACAACATAATGAAAACACCTTGTGGAGGTTTCACAGTAACTAGGACTCTGAAGGGGCTTTGTCACAATTAAAAACAGCAAACTGCTTGTCAGCTGTAAAAGAGACCTGACATTCAATGTGTGATTTTTAAGGCAAATGGCAGCAACTCACAGAAATCCAAAGAAGCCAAATTGCCAGTGCCCAAAGTCATAAGCATTGCAGCTTTGCAAAGCTAGCTTTGCTAGTTGTGGTCTGGCAAGACTCAAAAAGCGTTTGCTTGAGAGGACATCATTTCAAACAAGCTGTGCAATAAATGACTGACAGGACTCCCTACATCTGAAACACTTGCATTTATTTTAATCCTTTGCAGGAAATGCTAGTCCAACAATAAAAACATGGCCTCAGTTCTGGAAATGTTGTCAATGCTCTCCCAAAACTGTCATCCAAATTGTCTTCTGAGTAAATCTGAAGCAACACATAAACCATGTAATGGAAGAATCTGGCTTCAATTTTAAATCTGCATACCTACTTTCAAGAGCTGTCAGGAGGTCTGGTGGTTTTGAGAGGCGGTGAGTCATGTCATTATCTATACCTCTCCCAATAGTTCACTGAATCGACCAGCTTTCAGCTGCCGGGCTCACTCTGTTCTCAGAGGATGTTTTGCAGACTAAAATCTTGTAGCAAAACCGAGCTCATGAGATGGATTCAATTCAGTTTGGAATTTGCAAGGCTCGTGCATTGGTTGAAAAACTGGAAAAGGATTTAATGCATCACCTGGAAAACCATAACATAGAACAAACTGCAGACAAACTGAATTGGCAAAGAGAAACAGCAGCCAGTTAAAAGAAACCAATAGGGACGTGACATCTAATAATACACAGTGTATAGGACCCAACATAGCGAGTGTTTGTTATGTTAGTTTTATTTTATCTGGTTAAAGCTTATGATCATATTTTTTTTTTATAACAACAATGGATCAAATTATGCTCATAGCAAACCTACAGATAATTATTGCCTGATTCTACATTACCCACCAGCTCTATGTTGTCTTTATGTGTTACTTTAGCTTGTTATGATTGTTAGCTAGTTTATGATACAGAGGTTTTCCACTTGGTTCACTTCTCTCACCAGCAATGCTTTTGCAGCTGGTGAAGATAGTGGATCATCTGGCAGCTAAAGAAGTAGATATTTCCTTCAGGAAACCAAAAACAGAGCTAAAAGGAATATTGGACACAAACACGGCTCCAAGTGAATGTGAATGCTTTGCATGTATATTACTGTGAAAGGAATTGTGTCAAGACCACTTCACCTTCAGTGTCACAAAAAAATATAAGGGCACAAAGGCCACATCCCAGGGCAAAAAGTGAGTAATTTGATATCTACAAATAAATAAGTTTCTGATAAGAAACAAAAACACATCTGGTGATAACTATAGGACAAATAAACAAAATACAACAAATGGCATGAAAAATATGAATTGTTCACACAGAGGTTTTAATATGCAATCTGTTATCATGTTTCTTTATCTATAAATACATATTCCAGAGAAACCTATCACTTTAAGAAGATAAGTACATGTAAGTACAAACGTGTCAAACAAACATAAATCATTTTACACAGTAAAGTTCAAATATTGTACCTATATACTCATTTTCATGGGTGTGACCTTGTCCACTGACAAACACTAGAGCTTGTCAAGTGGAGAGGAAAGCAGCCGCTCTCAGATCAGTTAAAGTTTTGCAAGTGTTACTCACATGCACAGACGTGTGTAGAAACTAGAGTTGCACATTAAGCATTAAGAGGCAGCAGCAGCAGCAAGTAAACGAGCAAATTATACTGATTTATCATCTCTGTGTAACGTATGCAGTACGTTTGAGAAGTCTGAGGCAGAATACTGTTGCAGACGAAGCGCTGCTCCTCTTAGGGATAGCGCAGTACATAAGTCGGGTGCATACCGGGCAAGAGAGATTCAGAGAGAGGGAGAGAGAGAGGGCAGTAAGGCTGGCAAACAGAGCAGAGAGTTATCTAGTTAGTTGGAAGTATATATGCACAACCAATCCAAACTACAAGGACTTATGCAGTGACACTTTTCAAGCATCCTTGAGATTTTGACAGTAGCATCAGCACAAAGTGTCTATGGTTGTTGTGGCTGTTTCTCTTTATACCTTATTTCCACTGCCTCCCATTAACTGAGAAATATGTTAAAGTAGGTTTAAAGATATTTTAAAATCATAACTTCGTGGCATTTGTATCTTATCTATCCCCATGTACAGAATATTGTAAACACTTATAAACATGACCCCACAGCACTGCCCATGAAACTGAACCGTGAAAAGCTAGTGCAGAGTTGCACATCTATATTTGATCAATTATAAAATCCACATCATATGCTGGCAAACTGAACAGCTGGTATCCTCCACCATTAACACAAACATAAATAACAGTATAAACATAAATGAATATTAATGCATAATTATTAGCATTAGCTTTGTTGCTAAGGTCCCAGTGGGCAGCCCTATTAGCTTCAGCCACACACTGGGTTTCTGGATCAAGACTCATCATCGCAGCTTCAGGAGGCGCAGGTGAACAGCGTGTCCTCTGAGAACACAGTCTTTTCTGTCTGAGCCCTGACAACAGCTCACTAGTTTTGATGGAACAGATTGTGCGTGGCTGTGTTCGGCGCTTTGTAGACATTGCCACCTTTCCTAAACACTACGGATGAAAAGCAAGCTATCCTCAGCACTTGTTGGTGAGGACTTAAAATGCTTAGGCGGATCTAAAGCTTGATATTTTGTTTTGCTTTGTAATTCTAGAGATTGAAGAGTAGTCGAAGCAGCAAGTTACTGATGTGCAATGCCACTGACAAAGAATGACCTTTTCTTCTCTAATGCATCTGGGCTTTATTAAGCCTAGATAAGAAGATATGGTGCAATCAGGGAGAATAGTTAGATTTATTGCTTGTTAACTAATTTTGCTACATTGTTTTGTTTCTTTGATTACACTAGCAAAACTATTCCTCATAACATCACCCAAACTGTTCTTCACTGCACTCAATCATTTGTGGTTAGTTTCTTAAATGCCTTGTGATTAATTCAAATCATTATGAGTGCGCTTTATGTACACGATTTGATTGAAACATGCATTGCATTTGCATAATTACAGCGCTGTAGAGTAGGGCTTATTGTTGCGATCCAATCTAAACCACTCTCAGACTTGGAGCTTTGTGTATTCAAGGGGACTAATATGAAATCACACAAATGTATTGTGTACAGTGTTCTCAATTATACACAATTACAGACTGGCCTTTCAGAGACACAAAAGCCTATTTTAGCCTAACATTGTTCAGCATAAATGGTTTGTGGTTGTTTTATAGAGCTAAATGGGAGACTAATGATGAGGATAGAGTGAATGATGAGGGAGAAAAGATAAACAAGGAAAAAAAATAGAAAATCTTGCTCCAAGAAAACTTCTCATCATAAGTTTGGTATTGGCTGTGATTTTCTTCTGTTTATAGGCCTTTTAGAGACCTATAAACAGGTATTAGTATGTATGGCACACTACAAATGCTTTAAAAAGGACGACAGCAGCAGTTTTATATATCCATTTCCTATTATGCTGTATACTTATATTTTTATATACTATAACATCACATCTAACCATTTTGAAACCATTTCTAACATTTTTTTCTAGGAATCCTTGTAGTCACTGGTTTCGATGTGTTTTAATACATCATGAAAATCATTCAATTCTTGAAACTAGCTCCATTTTGAAATCAATTACAGTGAGCATCAAGGTTTTTTTGCTCAAAGTTGCCTTGTTGCTGTATGGCAGTGCAGGGCAGATTAAAATCAACCTGTAAGGTTGGGCAATTTGGACAAAATCCTCTATCGTGAACCATGTCAAGAAAAAAGTAAGAATTTGTTCATGGATACAAAGACAACAATTTTTTTTCAGCATACGCCACTTTTGACAGACATCTGCCAGCTAATGTTTGCTACTGGACAAGTTAAGAGGAATGGTCCACTCATTCTGGCTATATATTATTTATTATTTTTGCTACTATATTTGTAGCATAGAACTTACACCTGATATATGCCAGGTGTGCTACATTAGTGCTAAAACGTATAATATTAGAGGTGAGTGCAGTGTAAACAGAGCTTTTTCGGAGCGCTTCTCTCCGAAAAAGACAAAGTCAATATATGATTTAATCAGCATAACGATCATGAGGCTCTGCACATCTGTTTAAGACGTGTCATAAGACACAGCCATCAGCCTGCTCCTCTATCAGCTGACATTGATTCCCAAACTGAGACTCTAAATGTAGTATTCAGTAGTATTCATTAAACCTACCTTTATTCCTGTTTCAGTGCAAAACCATTCACAGGCTTCATAAAATCCAGGTCTCTGTCCATATCAATGCAAAAGGTTCACTCTGCTCTCAGAGCAAATAGGATGAGATCCTCTCTGATTTTTTTTCTACTCATTACTTTTACAATTTGTACAGTTTCAGGAACAAAAACAAGTTTTCATTAGCTCTGTTATTAGGGCTCTACCCCCTGCTGACCTGCAAACCTCTCTGATGACATGTCTCAGAAACCCACAGTGGCCAAAACACACCCCAACATTGAGGAATGCACATTTACAATGTCCACACCTATTTTCATGCAATAATTTAACATTGACAAACATTAATATTGACTTGCTGTTCACTGTGATGAACTAAACATCTCAAGTCAAGCTTTCATTAGGCTAGAGCTTTTTATGCTTCATCAAAAAGAATGGAAACCAGTGGCTGCCAGGAACAGAAAAAAAAGTCTAAATCTAAAACTGTATAGCTCTGAGCAAAACACACTCATATCATTGTTTACTGTAGGTTTCACATTGTCTGACTCGGTTGCAAGAACAAGCAGAGTCAATAGTATTTGAAATGTACCCACGTAGTAAATAATTCAGTTCTTAAATACTGAGGAATCTTAAGTAGGGAAAGCTTAAAAATACACAAATCCTCAAAAGGAATTTTGATGCTTCCAGTCTGCACTGGCACCTTTACCAGCCACTAATCTGTTTTCAAATCCTCTGATCGACAACCAGCAGATTCAGCATGCACTGATAACATGTTTTTGAAGTCCTTATCTAGTTTCCACACCATCAAAGTAGTGTCTGGTTCTATGTGAGCTGCGGCTCAGGTGAGTCCCTGGTTACTCAGGGAACGCCAACCAGCATGCCAAATCCTTCCCCATCCTGAGCACTGGATGGGAGCCAGGTGTTGTGGTCTTTCATAGGTAGATAAAAATACAGGATGTCCAATGCATCATAAACTCTCAGGCATCATCAGTCCCACCAGTGTAGCATGATTTTTCACCTGTGTGCTAATCAGTGACAACACTTGAGAAGGACCTGGAAACAACACACACACACACACACACACACACACACACACACACACACACACACACACAGACACACACACGCGCAGTGAGGAGGTCCCAATGACGTTAAATACTGTTTTTCTAGACAGTTGCACTAACAAATGTTAAAATGAAGCTTATCTCCGACCTGCCCGACTTTCGTTCCATTTTTCTTAGCTCCTGGGAAAGAAACCAAGATTTGGACAATGACTCTAAAACCACACAGGCAGTGTTGCCCCCAAGGTGGAAATGCAAAGGTTTATCTATAGGCAGCTCATCAAAAACAACCTTTTAATCATCCAGATCAGCTCCAGAGGAGGATATCACCCCAGCTTACCTTTCATTTAAGACAGGATATCAGATGATGCTGATACAGGGCCTTTTCTCATCATACAGTGTCTGTGGGTCTTTCCACCTATCCGAAATATATCCTGAGTTGAGGTCAGAGATAACTCAAACTCTCCAGAGCCACATGAAGATTGATAATGGGAGAATTTTGTTTTCGTGGCAAATTCAGTTACACAAACACACACACACACACACACACACACACACACACACACACACACACACACACACAGGCTGTGCAGCTTCTTTTTAATTCATACCAGACCTTCCTGACCCTAATATCCGTGTGCTTTGTAATTTGTGACTGATACTGCTCCTCTTTGTAAATTGTTTTGTTCTGTCTGTTTTCCCTCTTTCTCTTTATCATTGTCTGTTCTCGCTTGTCTTTTTTTTTTTTTTTTTTTTGCAACGCAAATGGCATCTTCAGCCTACATAGACAGATTCCTCTATTATTTTGAAAACAATCTCTGGCATCCAACATCATGTGTGAGCACAAAGCACCGTATTCTCCTCCTCCTCTATCTCTCTTTTTCTGCTACTTCTCATCTGTGCTCTCTCCTCTTTCCCTCTAATGCTGTTGAATAATGGAGAGACTGCATGCAGTAGTCATGCTGTCACTCAGCCAGTGAGAAGCAGGGGGCCTGCGGTGAATACATATGTGTGTGTGTGTGTGTGTGTGTGTGTGTGTGTGTGTGTGTGTGTGAAGATTAGCCTTGAGGGCACACGCACATACAGTTCATCCACTCAGTTATTCGCACACACATCATGCAATCAGCTGTAACAACACAGACACTTCATTTCTTCAGCATGTAACTGCTATATTTTCTCCCTTTTATTTAGAAAATGTTGGGGTTCGCAACAAAGACTACTTTGTGATGCAACAAACTCACAGACAGAAACAATCCTCATTCAATAATGATAATGTAAGTATTGCATATGGTAGCCCTACATAATATATGAATGGCTCCCTATAGCAGGGACAGAGAGATCACAGATCGAGGTCAAAAAGAAGATGAGAAAGAGAGCCACGAACAGCTAACAGGATGATGAAATCTGTGGTACTGCAGGCCAGACATACAATTATTTTGCTTCTGATACTCTGCCAGTCTCGTGGCGAGGCTAGGGGGCCCCCTGCTGCTAAAAACAGCTGGTAGGTGGACTTGAGACATCCAATACCTGTCTTTAAATTGACAGACTGGCAGAAATACACACTGCAATAACCAGTGCAGGCCTCTCCACACGGTCCTCCTATTTAGCTGGCCAGATTGCCAGGTTGTTGATAATCTCTAGATATCACTTTTAACTCAGCGAGTGCAACCAGGCAAATGCAACATCTGGGGTTCCCTAACAGCTAAAAGGTTGTGCATACAAAACAGAGAGAATGTCAAAAAAGAGAAGAATACAAAATGGTATTGATCCAACAAGGGGCTCATGTAAATGGATGGTAGGAAAAACTAATCTCCCCCCGTCTCTCCCCTGCTCTCTTCTTCCTTTCTCTAGCGCTCCCTTTTCCCAGTCCAGTGCCCGTCACAGCTGGGAAGGGGCTTTTGCTTGCCTTTGGCCCAATTAGCCAGGGCTTAAAGCGCAAAGCATGTTGAGCGGAATAGGTCCAAGCTTGGTTTAGTCTAGTTCAGCATGGCTTGGCTTGGGCTTGGCTCAAGTTCCTGCTTTGAGCTGCTATGCAATTATAATTAAGGTTGTCCTCTGACACACACACACACACACACACACACACACACACACACACACACACACACACACACAGTGGAATTATTCTCCACTCAAAAATTTCTGCATCTCACATTTTAGCATAGACTTTCTCTCCCCTTCTTTCTGTCTTGCTATCTCTTCCACACACACACACACGCACACGCACGCCCCCACAGCACACAGTTTGGGCTCAGCGATCTGGCATAGCTTCACAAAGACTCAAAAACTCCCAGAAGGAAAAGGGGAACAATACCATTTCATCCCTCTTTTTAATAGCTCCATCCTTTCTGCTCTCCCACCCCACCCCTCTCTCAATTTTTTATCTGTCTCTTACTGTCTCTGTTTCTCTCTCCTTTGCTCTCTAATCTCCGTCACTTTGTTCTGTGAATTCATTAAGCCCTATTCTATATCGTTGGTGTCAAGGATCAATGGTTGCCATCGGAACAGCTCCCAGCATGCACTACCATGCTTGGCCATTTTTAATGAGGGCCAGTTCCATCTGTCCTGCATAAAGAAAAGGGAAACTCAATTTTCAGTACCAAAGCCTCACAGAGATGTTTATCCTAATGGTCTTTTATCTGTCTGCAAATGTGATAAATTCAATTTAATGCCAAATTATCAACTAATATCTGCTTTGGGTTCCTTTGGGTGTTTGATACCTGTATTTACACCTTTAGTCCATCCATAAAATTGCTCCGGGTGTATCTAAAAATCTCTCTTTTTTTTATTATTATAGAACACCAGATCAGTGCCTTGCCCTGGATTATGGGAGGGCTAGAGGGTGTCTTCTACATCAGGATTTAAGCAAACATAATATATGACACTCAAACTAACTATGCAAAAGCAGTCACTGAAGATGCAACACTGTGCTTCTAAACAGTAAAATCCAGTTGACTTCAGAGCTGCAACCTAGTCTGGTTCAGACTCAGGAAGCAGCAAACAGAAGTAGTAGAGGAGAGATGAGAGCATATCACCTGAAATGACAACATTCCATGAGCATGACTTCCTCAGGCATCTCATCATGGCTGACTACGCAGAGATGGACAGATTACGGGTCATTGATTGTCACCACTGCACAGTGAGGTCCACATGCAGATAGGCTTCTAATGGCTTAGCTAATTTTTGCACACAGACACAGATAAACACACACACAGAAAGCCACATGCAGAGACTAATTCAAATACATCAGCACGCACGCGCACACGCACGCACACACGCGCGCGCGCACACACACACACACACACACACACACACACACACACACACACACACGACCAACAGATAATTGGGCAGGAAACCTTCATCTAAATCAAAGATTCTGTGCCAGCTGAATTCCAGCCTAGTCCACCAATGAGCCTCCGGATTGTGAAAAATGTATGAAAGAAAACAGGGAAAAAAAGCCACAATGACAAATCACCAATGTTCGGCCCAAGGAGAGAGAAAGATTTGTTGGAGACGCAACGTGATGCATAATGAAAATAGATGCCTGTGCCGAGGCTTTCCGGGCATGCTGTTGGTCTCCATTTAAAATCAATCCTGTCAATGCATCATAAGTTATTTTGACAGGGAGCAAGAGGCACTTCAGGAAACACCAGTTTAATGATGTCTTTAACCTGCTGGTAATTGACCCCCAAATTGAAAGGGAGAAACAGTATTAAAAGCCTGGGGCAGGCGATTATAGTTCTCTGCTAGTTGTGCCTGCTATACATCATTTCTGATCAGACCTGGGTCAGCATAAACCAAAGCGTTTTTCTTCCCCTTATAAAAAAAAAAAAAAAAAAACAGGTCTGTGTACAGTAGCGAATGGCTCCAGTGCTGTATGGAGCAGTGGAGTCTGCTAGATTGGATTTATGTACTGTGTATGCTACTGCCTTTTTCACATCTTGCTGTACATCAGAACACCACAGTGTGTGCCAGGTTGGGTTGTTTATACCTTAGATATGAATGAAAAAAAGGAATAGGGATAAGAAATCTTCTCATTGTGTGAACTTTGAGATAGTGGGATCTTTGGTGATGTATCAGAATTATTGCAGCATGTTCACCAAACCTGGGATAAACTACATCTTCTGCATGAAGAACTATCCTGTGGAGGCTTTAAAACCGACTGTACCTGTTACTCTTTTTCTTTTAGTCAAATAAAAGACAGATAGACACACAGACTTATAGTACACATGCGCAGTAAAACTTACAACCATCAGATGGCAGAACACAGTGACTTAAATACATACCATCTGGCAGCATTAGGAATCCAAATGACATCTGATTTATGCTTGAGCTTAGGGAGCAAGGCATTAGTCTGCTATCAATTTACTATCAATTTGTCAAGTTGTTCAAATTTTCAACATAAATCTAATCATATTCATTCACATTTGTGTTGTGAAGCGCCAGAGCTCCACATACAGTGCAGTATCTCACGTTGCCAGTTATATCAACATCATGCAGCCCTGCATAGCCAGCACCATACAGACATCAGCTGCTCATGCACACCAACCATAGCCAGCAGCAGCTTGCAGCAGCATCAGTGCTAGCTAATGTTCACAGATTACAGAACCTGCTCCAGTTTAATTAAGTCTGGAACGATTCATCCAGCCATCCTGAGCCACCAACCTCCCTCGCTGGTGTCTCCAGCTGCCTTAAACCCCACGTCCCTACTTCATCCTGCCAGCCCACTAGATGGAGGTACAATCAGGCATGGGTGGATGTGAGCATGTCAGTGAGTTTTTAATATGCTGGAGGAGGAGATCAATCTGGGACCACCACAAAATGAGTGGAGACGCCTGAGTGCAGGGGGACTTTGGTGCTCAGGCTAGGGAGGCGTGTGACAGAGCAAAGGGTGTGTGTTTGATTGTAATTACGGTCGTGCTTTGAGCCCTCCTCAAAGAGTCAGAGGGTGGAGGTAGGAGGGGTGTGGGGTTTGATTGAGGATGGGGTAGAATGAGGGATGATGGGAGAGGTGGAGTGTAAGCATGTGTCCATATGCTGCTGGGACGGTGGGAAAAAGGAATTCTCACCTTGGCCAAGTCTCCTCGATGCTTCAGGATGTTGTCCAAGGTTGAGCGGACGAAGACCGAAACAGACACAGAGGAATAGATGGAGAGGCATCACGGCAGCCTGGCTCTGTCTGCCAGACAACAAATCAGAAATTAAGCAGTTATGAGCGCTGACAAAAATGCGACATCCTAATCAACTACCCAATGATACAAGCTGCCGGGTGACGATGGTGTAACGTTGTAAAATCCCTCTATATATCCTTTTTTTCCCCACAACTCAAATTGGGAGTAAATATTTTGACACGGTGCCACTCAATTGTGCTAAAGCTACTGATAATAACAACATCAAACTAATGACATTCGGATATGTCGAGAGTACGGATTTACGCATCCTGACATTCAAAAACACACTTGACATTTCCTTCAATGTGCCAGTTGACAAGCTGCTTTATGTAATGAGTCAATGCCATTTCAGAGACATTAGATAGATAAAGATAAAAAAGAGCTACCAGGCACACACATGAGTGAAGAGCTATCATCAAACACTAACAATACAGCAGCTTCAGAATAACAACTCAAAGCACCAGGTGAAACAGACAATTGTCACAGCTGCCAACAATGTTAAATAAAAACATTGGGTTTTTTTTGTACCACCATCTTGCAGGTAGTGAGACCAGTTGTCCAACATCAATTCCAAAATGATTTTTGTTCACTTCAGCATGAGAATTTGTTGGCACTGACTAAGGGAATATGTGGGCAGGGTTTTTGGGCGTGACAAACATATCTATCGAGAGATATAGCGCTGCAGGGGACTGCTGGCCTCCACCCGCCCTCATTGTTATTTCAGGAGTTGGAGGAGGAGGGAGATACTAACTAATTAGACCAACATGTAAATAAAGTTTTTGCCAGCCGATATCCAAACACACATATCCTACTATAAATATCACTCTGCTAGTTCCAACCCACAAACGCTCAATAGCTTTACATGATGCTTGGGTTTAGCTGCGTCAGTGGGACATCAAGTTCTGCTTCTGACCATATTCAGTTCAGTCTGGGTGTCTAAGTCAGTTTAGTTGCTTGTTGCTTTTGTTAAGTTCAGTATAAAACTAAAATCAACTGTTTATAAAGTTAAAGGCTCTGCGCAGCCACACACTTGCTGTAGCTGATCAGACCTATACTCAGGCTGAAGTGGGGTTACATGGGAGTATTCATTGAGATCATTAAAATCCATATACTTTTAAAACTAGTAAAGGTGGTGCAAGAAAACAGGGGTGTGATGGAGATGTGAATTGAACAAACGGTCTATTGAATGCCTTATTCAATAGCTCACTTACTAGCTATCTGCAACAGGCAGGGTATCGTGTTTAATTTGTGGCTTTCATGGCCTTTCAGAAATCCAGAGGGTAATGTACTGAATATCATGATAGTGCTGACCATGGCACTCACCAGTGAGGGGAGCTCCAATGCAAAAAAGCTACTAGTTCCGACAGTGAGGCTGTGAGACAGTGATGAATGTCATGTAAATTGAATGGAGTGTAATGTAACATCACTGATTATTCAGTACAGTTCAGCTTGTAGGTTTAATATGCAGCTGCACACATACTGGCATATTATTTTGTTAGTTGTTATTGGGAACATGTTAGGAAACCGTTGCCTATTGACACATCTAACACATCTAACACTAGCGATCATTTTAAGTTGTTTCTGGACACCTGATGAATGCAAGTGGCTATTGACTCTTTAGACAAGTCTTTTAGTCTCCACTTCCTCCTGAGGAGAATACCTGGCTCTTTATCCACTAAGTTCACAATCTAGTTGCTAACTTTACCCATCTGCTGTTTGGACATAGGTAGTGAGTTTTTGTGAACCATTATTTGAAGCCACTTGGAGACAGTGTGGCTTGGGGTGACCTCACCTGGACATTGCAGGTTGCAGCTGTAGTGGACCAAACCAGCCTCACAAATGTTCCCTCGTTTCTCCATCCATGGATGGTGATGTTATTGCATTATCACTCATCATTTATGAATAGCTACTGTAGTCAAAAGTAGTACAAAGATAAAGAGAGGTAGGAACTGCCGTGAAAAAAAAATGTTGCCTGAAAACTATACATAAATAGATGGCGCTATTCTGCAGAAAGCCTGACAATAACAGGAAAAGTAAATACAGACATTGTTCTGCCAACGGCTGTCCAATCTGTTATTAATGCCTAATGCCCAGTGACAGGCTTTCTAGCCAATACCAACCCGGCTGGCTCAATAATGTACAAACACAGTCGTCCTGTCGGCAATGCTGAGAGCAACAGAAGGGACAACACAGGACAGGTGGTGGCTACATGTGATTCATTGTTCCTGTAAGAAAGCACAAGTCCCACTGGTCGCCAGTCTCTCCTCCCTCTATTTCTTTCGCTCCTTCACTCTTTCTATCTCTCTGTCTCCCCCTCTTCTTCCTCTCTCATCTGTCTCCCCTCCTTCTCCTTCTCAGATTAGGTGTGAAGAATAATTAGCGGGTACTGAAGAGCCCCGGGTGGACTGGATACTCATGGGAGCCTGGTCACTTTCTCCACCACCAAATGTCCCTGGCAACACAGCTGACAGTGGGCCGCACTGCATCAGTAATGAGAGTGCTGCGCTCACGTATGTGTGTATCACAGTCGCTGATGTGTTTGTCTGTGTGGTCATCGTATGGAACAGGTTTAATGCCCAGCTCAGATCTGTTTGTTCTTTGCCAACATTTGGAAAAATACAAAGCTTAATTGGAAAAGCATTAGATGACTGATAAACACATGTACAAGTTTGACACAAAAGGGCCTTGCAGATTCTATCGAAAACACGTTCAATAAGAGGAGTCAATTAGCACTGTGAAAAAAGACAGACACTTTATAATAGTGGCAATTAGCTTGCTCATCTCCTTTTAGCTTCTTTCAAGTTTCTGCTGTTCAATATAATTGCTTTTGATGTGGCTGTCACAACAATTTGCTGACAAACTCATCAGCAGGAAATGGTGGGACAAACTAACAATACCTCATAATTTTGAGAGAAACCTCTGATTTCACTTGTTTGAGCTGGAAAGATTATAAACTGAAGAAAAATACTGACAAATATGACTGTGCCTGATGTCTCATTCTAGCAGTTTGTCATTGTCATCGGTTTGTCAACTTTTAATGAAGTGAGCTCTAAAACTTAATGAAACTTACTTCATTATGTAACACAATCCCCAGCATTGTAGGTAAAGATATCTTGCATATTACAGAAGCATGATGAGATGACATGATGAGTTAACCATCTTAGTCTTGTTTGTTAGCATGCACAAAGTGAATCCTCAACCTGCAACTATATGAAAACAAAATCTTCCAGCAGGGAACATTTATCTCTGTGCCAAATTTACTGGCAACCTATAAAATATTTTGATTCATTTCACTCAAAACCATAAATGTCAATCTACTAGTGGCTGTTGAGGAAAAGGCTGGGTTCAATCATCCAAGAACCATGAAGGTCCATCACACAGATGTTGTGATATTTCATAAAACAAGTGACCTGCTGGTGGTGATATATAATAAGCCAGATGATCACTCCTGTCCATAGTCAGTAGGATATATCCTCTCTGGAACATGGGTATTTGTAACTGAAGTCTAACACCAATCCAACATCTGTTCACTCAAGACTAAAACTGTCAACCTTGTGATGTTAAAAGGGGAGACTCAAGAGATTACCAAAGTCATTTAGATTCATCATTTGAAGACAATCAATGTCTGTTTGACAGTTGCTGATAGTCTGGGGAAGACACACTGACTGAGATAGCTGTAGCCACACTCCTTGTGAATTCTAACGTGGTGGAAACAGTATTTCTCTAATTGTACTGTATAAAATTGCATTTTTCTTCAAGCCCTACTCTGATTTCCTTTCACAAGCCCACAGTGTGTTAGATTGATTTCTGGTTGCAGCCTTACAATCTAGTGAGCCCAGGAGTCCAGTCCCTACTTTAGTCAACCCAATTTCCATCTAGAATCACACTAGTACTTCACATGTCAGGTATGATGAAAATACAACAACAGTAGTAAACCAGGTTAAAAAATATGCAGGCAACAACTGTCTAATTTCATATCAAGCTGAGGAGGGAGGACTTGGCCTGGTCTCCAGATGGCAGGAGGAAACAGAAGAGACAGAGCTTTGCAGTCGCATCCATACAGATGAGTGGAAAGCTGTGAGTCTGTATAATTTTGGTGGGGGGTGTTCCTGACACCCTGGCATGTCCCATAATCGGCTTTCCTCAGTGACAGCATGGAGCCCATAGGAGAGCAATGTGTGTCTGTTTCTCACATACACACAAATGTGCAGATACAAATGCATGTGCACAAGCACACCTGGCTGGAAGCACAGGGGGTCTCAGGCTGCCAGCTGTAGAGCAGGATACACACTGAGAGGACAGAACACACACACAAACACACATACACAAATACATGTGCATGCAGAATTTAAACATAGAAGCAGCATCTAATCCACATGAGAAACTGTAATTTTTACAGCAGGCAGGACATTTCACAAACACACACACACAGCAAGTTGTAATGTGAGAATCATTACACACATGTTTGAGAACTGAGGGACTGAAAAACAAAAGCATATATTCCCAGTCTCACACTGAGAGGCTTCATTACACCACCTGCACACAGATGACAGAAACATCCACTCAAGAGTTATGAAGGAGACACACGTGCACAAATTCACATTCACCTCACACACTGTCGTACACAAAGTAATCTGGGTTTCACATAGAGGTGCACACTGTTGCAGCAGACAGTGGGGCCTGCCATTCATACAACCATGGGGAGTGTGACTGGGCAGAGACCTGGAGCCATGCAAGGAAAAGCTATTGAACAGAACAGCAAGAAGCAAAAGCTCTCAGACGTTGCTGCAGCCCCTGACCTTTCTCACCAGCTTACATCACCAGAGGCTCCCCATCCTGCAATTGCGGGATTAGTTCTACAATGTCAGAATGTTATTATATAAGTGGAAATAAACAGATACAGAAGTTGTCACTGAGGATAACACAAAAATATTGATATGGTGATAAAATGTCTCTTTTTTTAAAGAATTCAGATTTTCACATCTTTCCAGTTTCACCTGCTTGAATCTACCTGTTCCGTGAAAGTCACAGATCCTTTTCATTTCCTGTGGCAAACTGTGCAAGTCACCAGTCACTGTGTCTGACAGCCCCATGAATAACTGAGGGCTGCTATCTATCCCGACTCACCCGGGGACACTCCAGGCAGGAAACAAATGTGAAGGCCAGTGTGCATCAATAAAGGCCAAAAACATATAGGACTTTGGAGAGGAGGCAGAGTAGAAATTACTATGACCTTTTAACAGCCGAAGTAGGTACTGCAGGAGACACTGATGGTCCAAGAAACATGAGGAATGACTTGAATTCTGCGTTGTAAGAAACTATTTCGAGAGCATTTATTTTCATTTGTACTAACAATCCCTATTTGGTGAATAATGGCTTTTGTCAGCTTGCAAGTTTCTTTTCCATTCTTGACAATATTTATAACTTAATTTGCAATATTTGCCAATGAATAACACCAGTAAAAAGGTTTGAGCTGTGTCACCCCTCTGCACCACAAACATTCTCCATATTCATTTTCATCCTCAAATTTCCATTTCAACAAGAAATTAATAGTCAAGTTAACAAAGTGAGATGCTGTCATAATTTAGTTTTCATATGGACTTCACTTTCATGTGGTAAAACTTAAATGCAAAAGTGTGGATTTCAGATATTATTAGATAAAGACATCAGAAAAAAAAACATATTTGTGATGGACATAAAGGCATCAATTGCCTTTTTATTGTAAAGTCAATGAGAATTTGGAAGAAAAAGCATGAGGAAAAAAAACTAAATAAAAAATATAATATAAAAAATATTCAACTAGTACAGATCTGAAAATCTGATGAAACCCAGAACTCAAAAACAGATATAATAAGTTACAGTTTGTGTGATCATATAAGGAAGATGTCCACGGTGTCCCAATGTCTCTTGAGGTCCATATCAAAGTCTTAACAGGCAAGCTGCCTGTTATATGCTCAGCAAGTCCAGGTGTTGCTCCAGTATTCCTCCAGCCATGCATCCCTAGCAGACCAATTTCCACTCCATCCAGTTTAAATAATTAGTTTTTCCAGCAGATAAGCAGCCCAGTTCCCAGAGTCAAGAGTTACCTCAACACTACTGACTATTTATTGCTCAGCAAGTATGTTATAGAACATACAGGAACTTAAACATTAAAATACTCAGCTGGACAGTCGGAGAGGAGGTGGAGTAATGAACCTTGATTGTCACAATTGTGCCAGTATAAATCATGGTAAATGTTGGATAACTTCACTGGGGTAACAAACCCTGCTCAGGATCTTGTATTTTATAATCTTGATTCTCACACATTTAGAAGAGATGAAAGCTGACCTCAACATTGTGTCTTCGGCTGAGAAGCAGTCTAGGACATATTGAAGCTGCACTATTGCTATGTTTCCCAATACTCTGAGATCACAGTGATACTTAAGTTTGCTTGTCAGGCACACAGGGGTATTAAAAAGAAAAATCTGTTATGGCTTAGACCAGTAAAACATATTCACGGTAGGGTTGCCAGCAGTTATTGAGCTGACGAGTGTTTTCTTGTAAAATGTCTGTTGTAATCAGTAACACCAGTGTGCCGTGGGAATATTTCCACGCCTTGGTATCCCTAATTCATGGCCAAGAAATCAGGTTTCTCCAGCTGTATTCTGGAAAACAAAATGTGCTCAATGTGTAAAATGACCAGGACATGAGTTAAATAAAAATACACTCTGAGTGTGTGTAAACTGTAGGATTGAGTTAAAAGGTTAAATGTTTAAATGAATTGAAAAATGAATGATTTACATACAAAATAACTTTTACATCCAAGATAGTGGTATACAGATGCAAACTATCTGCCCTTTGCAGCCAAACCACAACAACAAACAGCCTCAGCAGCCAGATTCAAAGCACTTGTTTTTCATTAGAGAAGCTCTCTCGACAGCAAAATATAAAAAAGTTCAATAGTCATGGTGGGAGTATGTGTGTGTGTGTGTGTGTGTGTGTGTGTGTGTGTGTGTGTGTGTGTGTGTGTGTGTGTGTATGTTAAGCTCATCCATCCTGAATGAGTCTGCTCTGTCAGGTCTCTATTCTTAATGAACTGTAGGGGGACCACATCGCAGGCACTCGCTTACACTCCAGCCACTTCTGTGCAAATGTCCTCTAGCTGCTGCTGCCAGTAATTCGAGGTAGAACCAAACACACACCAACTCATACCTGATCTACATGAAGTCTATGTGCTTGTTGTGCATCTGCTTGATGATTGGCACACAGAGCAGTCAGTAGATACACATACACTCAAGAGGTAATTGCCTGCCTGGTGGTCACAGTGCTATCTCTCAATCCTTGTGGTGATCAATCTTTTAGAAAGAGGTAAACAAAGCTGTGTCTCTGTCCTTTAAAGCAGTCCGTCTGCCCTTGTTAGGAAGCATGGCTCCTTTAAATGAACAAATGAGGAAGAATACAGCTGACATTGGCATAGATTCCTATTGACTAAAAGCAGAACAATCTTTTATTTTGCTATTCTGTGGAGTAGCCATCCACAACTAACTAATGTGTCATACATCAATCCTATCATGTCTGACTGGAGATTGCTTGTTACAGATATGATGAAGAGTTGCAGCATAGCCACATTAATTAGGCCTCCATCACTGAGGATTGAATCAGTGAGGTGCTTTTTTTGTGTGTGTGCCTGCCTCTGTTTATGTGTGTGCATTTGCACGCATGGCTTATGAATATAGATTTGTGTGCGCACAGCCATTGCGATCCAACAATGCACTGCATGGAGGGGGAAACACACAGAGAGTAAAGCCATGACTTTGGTTAACAGTAAACACACCACTGAGAGCTCATTAGAGTAGCTCTCTCCTCTTCTCGCTGCACTGCTCCACTGACGGGGCTTTAGCTCCAGCCATATCTGGCATCCAGCAACAAGCTAATTAGCGGCTAGCACTCATTACATTCAGGCTACTGAGCGTAGCCCCTCTCCAACACATCATCTGTAGCCTGTCAGAAACACAGCATGCATGCTACAGTTCCAAACTGACTCAGATTGGAAGAGGCTAAGTAAAGCGTTTTGCTAAATAGACAGCGTTATTCCCCATTTACTCCAGGCTCATCAAAATGACATCCATGGGTTGTAATGGTTGGTGTTGCATCAGTTATTAGCGTTGTCTGACATCATTAGAGGGTCAGGAGCTTCATTTATTGGGTTTATGTCAGCTTCACAACTTGAAGAATACTTTGAATTAAGGCTTGCACAATTGTTGCATCAACTTTGAATAACTATGGTGGATCATTAATCAGTTTTGCCACAAAGATACTGTCACAAAAAACTTGATTAAAGACAGCGACAAGCTGTACCTAAAACTTTAATGAGAGCAAGTTTACACCCTGCAGGAAGACTGTCCTTTGTAGATAATTGATAGTGTGGGCAATTTGTTCAAACAGATAGCTGTGAAAGATTCTCAGTCATCCAGGTCATGGTTTTCCAAGACAGGGTGAATCAAGGGCAACTGGACTTGGTGATAGATACCTGAATATGTTTCACCTCTCATCAAAGAGGCTTCTTTAGCTCTGACAGACTGATGGGGAGTCCATTGATGTCATTTGGTTTGTTAGTGCTTGTAGCTGCTGTAAATGGCATTTATTATAGATGTTAGTTACCTAAAGCCAAGTATAAATGGTTGTTCATCAATTGAGAAGGGACAGCATTGTAGGTGGGAGATAAGTGACGTCATGTCTCCTGTTGAGGGATGGCTTCTCTTAGATTCACTTAGATATCCTCCACTCCGCTTCCAAACCACCTGTCTTCTCTATCTAAAGTAATGTCTATACATTGTTGTCCTGAAATTGTCACAGATAGTCTACAGATATATATCAGATGTTGTAGTATTTATTCTTCTTCAGGGTATCTAAAACCTTTAAGTGCACCCGTCAGGGGCTTGTGCCCCTTCTCTTGGGCCTCAGTACTTAATGGCATATTATCAGTTGAGTGGTGCATGTATGGTGAAAGACCATATATATATGGTTTGTATGTTTGGGTTTCCTGTTTACTCCTATGTGGAAGCTCCTGTCTTCTTCAGTGTGTTCAGTACAGTCCAAGAAAGCTGAGTTGTTGTTCCTGTCATCCTCTTCTGTGAACTTTACTATCCACTGAGTTGATGCGTCTTGAGATGGTTTGATTTTCCTGAGTTTTAATTTTCATTTCTTTGTGATGTCAATATGTCTACACCAGTTGCTCTGTGCTGTTCATCTGAACAAGTTCAGGGCTCTGCATTCGATTTCTTCCAGCTTTCATATTGATATGCAAAACTCCTGGAATTCTGTGTCTGAACAAGATCTATTTCTAGTGCAAAGATGGGTTTTAAAGACAAAAGCATGGCTGTGCCATGGGCCCACTAGTATCTCCAACTCTAACAACTGTCATTGTAGCAGCAAGTATTACTAGCGAACCAAGTGACATCAATGGCCTTTATAACTACCCTACAGATGTTACATGGGGCTGTCACAACTGAAGAAGCCTTTTGGATGAGAAGTGAAATATCCTCGAGTAACAAGTCCAGTTTCCCTTGATAAAACAATTCTTGGATATTCAGACAAGGATGTTGAGGTAACAAGCAGTGAAGCTACAGACTGGAAAAAACCAAATCAATTGGCTGAAAGACACTACAGAACATCTATCCTGCAAAGTGAGGTGATAATTCTCTTTGGGGTTTTGTCACTTTAAGTGACCCCTTCAACACACAAAGTCATTAATATATTTTGAACACTTCCAAAAGATGGATGTACATTTCTGTCTTCATTGCATAAACTGAGTATGCTTGTCTTTCTATCCCCACTTAGGAGGTAGAAACTGTGTAAAATCATATTGCTTCAAATTATGCTCCCAGAGACATCTCATTCACCATATTACCGGTGATCACCACTACACATTTCTCTATGAACACCCCCCACTTACAAGTTATCCAGTCACTGCACTTTTCAGTATTTTTTTTTTTTAAACAGCTGTCCTTTATTGCAGCATCTCCCCTTACCCTCTTACAGCAGTTCAGCACAATGTTAACCTGTGACTGAGGGTCAGCTGACCTTTCGGCCAAGTGTAGACATGCGTTGGTCACATACTCGTCATTTCTTAGTTGATAGAGCACAGAATAGCAATCGATAAAGTCAAGAAAATGAATATTAAAGTGTATAGCATTGAGTAAGAATAGTCATAATTCCCAAGAATGTCAATCACTTGGTGAGCAAATTTGAATCAAAGAATGCAAACTGTTTCATGTGACAATACAAAGCACTTTTAGGAAGTTGGAGACACAGGCCACTCAGGCATTTCCTGTTGAAGAGGACTGAAGATGTGGCAGCAATATGGCTGCCACTGCAACACCATTTTACTTGATCCAAACGCTCCTGTCATTCTGATCACATTTTTACTTTTTGACCATTCCAGCTGGGAAATACTTTTTATCGGCTGTGATTTTGCAAGTAATGTTAACCAGGACCAGGAAGCTAATCACATTTTCATGAAACAAAAATCTAATAAACTTTAAGCAAGAGAGCCTCTCAAAATTGCAGCTTAATAAAAGCAGGGACTCATTGGAAATAAGCAAACACATGTTTAGTCTCCAAGTACAGTAATTGCCCCACAAGGTTAGCGATCACACTATTACTATACATTATTCTCCTCCAGTATTAGGAGCTGGAGTGCAGCAGCACACGCAAGGCTAGCTCCATATGTTAAACAAAAGGAAATATGCATCCTTAATCAAAAAGGCTATTCATCACGCCAGCTACATTCACCATAATGATGCGCATAGATAAGGAGATAATAAGGTAAATGAGAGGGATAGTTAAAATAATACTGTAGCCAGCACGGTTCATGCACTGTTGCACTCCTGATGAATGATACAGGTCCCTCTCCTCCTCCTGCAGCTCCTACCTCTTTTCTTCCTTTCCCTTTTCCTCACTGCAGTCCCACCTGCTTTTTTTCTCATGTCAGGAGGAAATGGGAAGATGCAGTGGTACGGAAAAATATCAGCATTTGATGTGATGAATGCAGTTTTGCAGAAGAATATGCATAAAAATCTGATTTACCCATGCCAATGCCAATGACAAATGCAGATAAATATATGCAGACCTCAAGACAGATGTAGACAAACACATATGAGCCTCTAACAGCTCACCTGTTGGAGCTGGCAGATGGTTCTGCCCTGGAGAACTGGTAATAACAGAACAATAGCCAATTAAGGAGTGACGGAGAAGCCGAGGGGGCCAAGACAGTTCACGGAAAGATTCAGTCAATTAGTCAAACACTCTGTCAGGAGACTGTCCAGAGAAATCATGTTGATTGCCTTCCATTATCCACACCAATCCACAGTTAATGATTGGTATTTGGTGATTACAGCATGTATAGATATCCTAATGTCATATTAAGAGCCATTTCAAATACTTACGCTGACTTTTAGCCCCTCTATTATCTGTTTCATGAGATTTGATTGTGTGAGTTAACCTGGGCAGGCTCAATTATAGGTATTAATTGCAAATTCTGAAGGTAGAAAGAAGAGGAAATTTTGCGACATCCACGCGTATCTGTATCCTTGTGACTGGCCCTGTTAGGCATTGTCTGCATCACAATTCAACAGCTGTGCACAAAGACAGTTGTTCACACTCACTTTGAGAAATCTTCTAAAAGGTTGGCGCCTCTCCCTCACACACACACACACACAAACATGTAACACAAACACGTTCATGCATTAAACATGCACATGCATGCATGCCCTACCACCTAAACACACCCCCACACACAGCACGCTGACTCTGCCATCTATCTCCTCTATGTACAGCACATGCCGGTTCATACACACCGTCACACATTCCTTGTGTTTAGATCAAAGATACGCTGTCTTCAGATGTGCCCTTCCCTTCTTCATGACCTTAAGCTGTCAGTGTTATCTACTCCAGACATACACACAAACTCACACAGAACATCCCCATATACTCATTTTGCCTCAAACACACACACACGCATACTAACGAATCTCATGGAGGCAATTACAGAGCTGAGCCCTTCATGCTGGCTGGCTATCAAATGTTTTCCTACCCTCTCACAGTACTGTGTTAGTGTGTCTGTGTGCTTTTTTTTTTTTTCAGAGGAGCTTGCAGATTGCTACCTTCACTGTCCGTGTTCAGAGCCTATATGACGTACTAACATTTTGTTTTTTGCAACTGCTGTTAATTGGATTTTTTCAGGTGGTTTTAACACAGTTTCCATTACTATGCAACTTTGATGTATGTTTCTTCTATGTGGCTTTGTCTCCATTCCTGTTCTTCCTTCTATTATCTGTGCCGGCTTCTGTTGTGTTGTTGCCTCTTCAGCTCTATGTGACACCTTTACATTGGCACAAATAAGAAGTAAAGCAACTTGCTGCTTCTTGTCACATAACCTGGTAACGGCAACCATAGCAACCCATCACAGACAGCCACTTTGCATACAAATGATTGTGACAGAAGTGCGTATGCATGTGTGAGTATGCATGAGAAGAACTGGTGCCAGTTTGCTGGTGGGTGGCAACACAAATTTAGTTGTGTGTCACCATGTTCGTGTGTTTTCTCCCAAACACATGCGCACACATGCATGTGGGGGGTGGGGGTGGGGTTATGGAACTGGTGAGAAAGAAAAAAGAGTGAGAGCGCAGAGACCAATTAAATTTTTACTCGCCTTTTGATTTCAGTGTGAATACACTATGAGTGGAGGACAGCACTTGATCTGTGCATCAGATGGTACTTATGTTCCAGGCTTTTATGTATGAAAATGCATGAGAGATGGGAAGCCTCGTTTCTGTCTCCTGTTCTTCATAAACACTACTTAACATCTTGCTCCTCCTTGGCATTAAAGGTCTGTTTGATAGTTAAGATGCTTTCACAATTAACATCATCTGTGCATGCAAGCATGTAATCTGGATAACAATTAGAAATGTGAAGATACCTAATCTGACCTTCAGTGTTTCTTATCCATAAAAAAAGTTTGGATTATAATTTCATTATATGTATTAGTACCTGATTAATCCTGATTGTCAGAAAACAAAGCAGAATAATAATTGCCATCAACAAAAATGCCATAAGGATAAAAAACCATCTGCTCTGTCACACCATACATTTTGTATTTGTCATAAGAGCTTTTGATGTTTCAAGTTGCCTAATGAAATTGCTGTTTGGCAGCTAATGGAGTTGAAAATGGTTCCAAGTAATCTTAGCTAATTTATAGCAGAAAGTGACCCAGCATTGTTACAGGCCATGCTAACAATGAATAATAGAGACGCATCTGTGATTGTCGACTCGCGTATCTTGGGGAGTTTATGTGTGAATGTATGCACATGTGCATTTGAGTGTGTTTATTTTTATTTATGTGGGTACTCTCCTGCTCTTGATTATGTGTCTTTTGCCTGTATGTATTTGACTATGTGTGTAACAGAGCATGGAAGAGCCAGCGTTTGTTAAGCGGTGGGGTGGGGTGTTTTGTGTGGATCATCTCTGCCTCCTCTGGCCCCGGCAGTGTGCCCAACATCTGCAGGCCTGTGTCGTAGCTCTGCTCTGATACCAGGGTGGCACAGCCCATGATGGATTATAGTCATTGCACAGGTACCCATGCAAAACTAATGTGTATATAAGCAGGTGTTAACAGCTACAGTGGTGTGTGTGTTTACATGGGGAGTGCGTGTGTGTGTGGGTGTGGGAAATTGTTTGTGAACAGGTGGAAGGATGTTGAAAGGGTGTGTTCATCATATGGATGTAAATAAATACATAGATACACAGGTACATTATTTAAGTCCCAACAGGTAATGAACTCTTAACAGACAGTTGTCCCAATTTAGCAGTGATATATATATTCTGTCCCATTATCTTTTCACTGCATGGGCAAGAAAACCTTCAAGATGGGTGATGGGAAATGTAGGATACAGTGTTTTTGAAAATTGACTTATACTAGGCACAAAAAGTCAAGATATCACTTCCAATTCTGTTCCAGATTTCACACCATGTATCTTTGATCTTCATTTCTTCATTCAAAATAACTTTGGTGTCAGAGGTTAGAGAACTGTCCAGATTTCTGGACCCTAACGTAAATGTAGTAGTATATATTTAAATGTAATAGTCTACATCAGTAAGGGTGTTTCTGAGCATTCACATTAACATTTGTGCATTCTTGTATGTGAATGTATCCATGTACATAATACTCACACAAACTCCTCTCCTCTTATCAACTGCAACTGTACTGTTTAGTACAGTGAATCAAACAGGCCCACTGACAGCCCTAAAACAGCTGGAAGTACAACCTTTTCAAGCCTCATCTTGGAGCTTTTTCTGTCCGACTGTTTGAAAGTGTTTGTTTTTTCCCCTTGGCTCTCCTTTCTCTTGCTATCACATGCATTGCAATCTGAGTAGCCAAACCGGCAATGCCTCTGTATGAGAAATGGATTTCTCCCAGTCTGCATCGCCATGGCGATGCAGTTTACCCACCAGTTCTGCCCTTTTAAGGATTTGCATCAAAGTGGCTGCAGTGATGTGGAGGTGAGGAGGTGTGTGGGTAGCGAGTGATTTCACTCCTCACTCTATCTCTGAAAAAAAGTGTCATTTCATATTTTCTAATGATGTGATGTGAAATACTGAAGAAGTATTGTGGGTGCTGTGTGTGAGCGATTAACTACTAGAGGACATGTAATCAGCAATGAACATTTGTATCTTTAATCTCAACACTATTTATAGTCATTTACAAAATCAGTTGACCTGCCACGCCCAAATATACTGGATAAAAAAAAAAGATAGAGGAGGAAGGAACCTGTCCGAAGAGGGAGCACTCTTCCACAAACAATAAGATCAGCTTTAACTCAAGGTCAAAAATAGTTTGCAAAACTGGGGCAACATCATCCTAAATTATGCAGATGCTGGGGCAAGTTTCAAGCCAAATCCAGTCAATAACATTTCATCTGACATCTTCTATCGCTCAAAAAAGATCTCAGGCATTCTAAATATTGCCGCATGCTTCTTGAGGTCTGATGTTTGAGTGAAAAACAAAGACCTGCAATTCTTTGTGGATATCTGCCATTCTATCAAGACAAGGGTGCAGCTTTCTTTTTTTTTTTTCCCCTTTACGAGTAACACAAGACACATTGTAAATCGCTGTGAAGTGTGTTGCTGCTGGGTTAAGAAGGATTTGCTGAGCCCTTATCTTACCTTTGAACACAACTCTGATTAAGACAGAGATTTCAGACGGTTTGGATAAACAACCTGAGGTATTGTGGAATCGGAGACATGTAAACAAGCGTTTGAACAGTGCAGAAACATCACAAGGTCTCCAATTCTATGGAGAGTTGAGAAATCAACTGGGCCCTAAAAATCTCATTTGTGTTTTTGACAATGAAGTTGTCTCTTTATTAGACTATGACAGGGGAAAGGGAAAAAAGAATCAAATGCATTTTTGATCAATATTTCAAATGCTTCCCTTTCCTAGCCGAGCCTGTATGAAAGGGATATTGAGACAAGAAGTGACTATTTTAGGGTCATGTTTTAATGAGGAGATGGCAAGGCGGTGTTGATCAGACACATTAATTGTCAGCACTCATCTTTGAAGTAGAACATCTACATATAGCTGTGAACTTCATAAACTGCAATTTGATCAAATGCACTATTCAATATCATACTTTCTGCTAAATATCCTGCCTTGGATTTGTTAATTTCTAACGTATACTTTGTTTCCATGAACCCTTAAATCTGCAGACAGTTAACAGGGACTCCATCTTTCTTGCTTACAAAGGCTGCAAAAAAGCTTCTTCTCTTGGATGCAGATGTTGATGGAAATGACCATGATGATCCAGGCCAACAGTCTGTCACCTGTTCAATAAGCCTGTTAGTCCTCCTGCAGAACCTCAGGCTGCCTTGACTGCATCCCAGGACTGATACCAATGTTAGGACATGGTCCCCGGTATGGGTACTTTCTGTTCCTCTCCACACCCCATTTCCCTTCTTTCAGCTTGCTTTTGTGTTTGTCTTTTTATGCAAAGCTTATCCTCCCTCCACCACTCTAACACACTGTTTGTCTCCTCTGTCCCACATCACTCCTCCTTTCCCTTGCATCTTCCCACCTCCCCATCCTTCTCTCTCTCCCTCTTGCATCTGTTTGGTGTATTCCCAGGGGCTGTGAGGGGCCAGAAGGGTCCATGAATAAGTCATTTACACTGGCCCCCCAGACTCTGTGATCATCGCCAACCTGTTCAAAAACATGGTTCCCTGCCACCTCTCTCGCTCCCTCTGCACCCCTCTGTTCGCATCCATAAGCAATGAAAATATAAATAAATAAAGCATTAGAGACTGTGTGTATGTGAAAAAAAAAAAAAATATATATATATATATATATATATAGGCAGTTCATAAGGTCAAAGGTTTGAAGTATGATGAGAATTCTAGATGTATTTGGTCAATAAAAACAGTTAATTAGTCTTTTGCTAATGAAAGAAAATTAAACCCTTGAATTTCAATGTTGCACTGCAAACGCTGGCAAAGAAATGTTGTCTAGAGGTCAAAAGATTCAAACTTTTGCTTTGACTACCCATGTAGGTTAGTCTGATGATTTTAGCACGATTCTGAAGATTTTACATGGGGTAAGGAGGTGTTTGGAGGGTGGACAGCAGGTGTAGGAGGAGATATTGTATATACAAGGGGAAACTTCTGAAAGATGTTTGGACCATACTGTAATTTTTAACTCTCCACGACAGAAATGCAATTTTAGCAATCTATAAAACAATCTATCGGCCTGCATAAATATAAATGTGTATGTACCCCTATCTGGTTGGATTGGATTGTTGCCCCCATGTAGCTACACTGCCTCTGAAAATGACTCAGTCAGAGCTGCATATTCAGACACTGCCACGTCTATGCACAGGAGCTTGTGTTGATTGTGTCCAATCTCTATAATAGTTTGGCAAAATGTTTAGTATCCTGGCTAGTGCTCTGCACACACCACTAAAACTTTATTATTATGGATGTTTTTACTCTTTGTGGAACTAAATACACACTGTGATTATTGTTGGGTTGATTAGCAACAGCAAAAGTGCATCTGATTAATAAAAACTGACAATATACTGCTAACTACTACTGAAAAAAGGTCACAACGTACTCTGCAATTTTCCAGTATAGCTGGTGCAGATTCAAATACTTTTGGCCAAAATAATTGCAACAAATACTTCAAAGGCTGAAGAATGAAGGAGGTGGAATAAAGGTCAGCATAACATACGCATGGCAATTATGCACTGTAAATATGATTTATAGGTCAAAATGCGATCAAATGTAAATGCCACTTAGTCATGCTCTTCTTGCTGTATGCTGAGAGGAAGAAAGAGCTTGTGCAGTGGTGAGAATTTCTATGATGGTGGGTCTCACCCTGTATTAGCATTGAATAAGTATTTTGCATGAGATTCTCAGCAGAAAGGAAGGCAAGAAGGACAGCAGCTGCTGGAATCACGGTGGAGTTAGGCAACTCACATACTGTAGATTTGTCCTGCCACGTGGATTATTTTACATTGCTCCCATCTGGAGCAATGGCATGACTGAAATTACACAGTAAAAAAAAAAAAAAAAAAGTAAAAAAAGCAAAGGCACTTTATTGGGCCATTTTTGGAAGCTTTATTCTCTAAAAGGGGAACCTTTCCTCTGTTGTCTTCCTCATTTGAAGGTCAGCCAGGATTTTTGACAACCATCGAGCAGGTGGGGGTCAAATACCTGACTGAAGGACACCTCAACATATTCGTGCGGACAGGATAATGAAACCTGGCTCCATCAGGTGAGGGACAACTTCACAAACTACCAGAGGCTACCCTTGCCGTACCTGGCGGGGTGCTCCCAGCAGATAAGACTGCTCATCAGAAGTTTCACAAGTTACATCTGTTCCCCAACAGAGATCACCTTGTTTTTATAGCTGCTCATGTTCATCCATGTATGAAATTGTGAATATTATCAAAGTATCCTTTGTCATGCATGTTAACAACTTTATCAAAGCATTCTCATATTCAAAGAGAGATTGTGATTACATTATTCCATGCATATAACACAGATTTAAAATTTTAATCACCATAAATTGGCTCAACTCTCTCACATCATAACAAGAACATTTCAGGTTTAATTCCCAGCCAAAGTCATTACAGAATCTGCATGATTTCCATGTGTGAGCTTCCAGAAAGTGTCCTATAATCCCACATTTTACAAAAAAGTTGACTGCTATTGATTACTTATGAAGTCTGTGAGAAGTTTATTGAAGGTACTGTAGATGTCATCGGGTACCTGTGTGCAGCAGGCCTCACATGTAATGTTTCCTGATAGGTCTAGGTGAACATATGTTTGACTGAGGAAGAAGCCAGAGGATGAAATACTGCCAGTAATGGCATGATACTTTTATTCAATTATTTTTGGTCCTTTTACTTCATCTTGAATTTCATTGGAGGCATCAGAGTTTTAGTAATACCTTAATCCAGGTAGTTTAATGGAACAACAACCAGCTCTTGTACGATCAATAAAAACATCACAGACAAAGTAAAGACAATTAATTTTCATTATTTCCTTTCCTATTCTCCCCCAGCATGTGGCATTCAGGTTCTTAACCATCCAGGTTTAACCTACTCTCTTTCATCTTAGTCCTTGTACGACCTCTCCTCTGCACCTCATTCAGCCTGTCATGACTTGGTGTTTTTCGTCTCCTAACTCATGACTATCTGTTAAAAAATTTAACTCTTGTATTATATAACACTGACAAGTAATGGGAAGCTGCAAAACCGCACACACTCTACTGTGGAGGGTGAATAATGACAGCACTTACCCACTTTCAACAACCTCCTTTCTCTATTGCTCACACACGCTCACACACACGCGCACGCACACACACAGGAAACTGAGCTCATGGTCTATTGCAGATGTCTTTGACATTTTAAAGTAGTAGTATGGTACTTTTACTATCTGTAGTCATGTCTATCATGTGTGCTTCTTTCTACAAATCACAGCAAACTGCATTTACAAATGGCATTCCCATCTTAACCAAAATAAAGAAGAACTTTTTTTTTTTTTTACATTTCTGGCAGTAGCCTTGACTCTCAATGCACCCCAAACAGAAGAATGCATCAAAAACAGTCATCTTGTACACAGTACTTTGTTGAGGCAGATTGTTTTTCCTTGTGTGTTAGTTTGTCCCATATAACCGAATCGCCAACAGACATCACTTGTCAAACTCCAGTTAGCAAAATGCTCTTTATCTCTGTGCAGCAACCTATCTGTTAGGGGAATTATGGAAACGACATATGACTTTTATACATTTAAAGACTCCACAAGCCTAATTTGCAATTCTGTTGTCCCAAGTGGCAGTGAGAGATAGCAGTTTGACTTCCTCAAAAGTTTGAATGGCTTCATTACGCAGAAATTATGTATTATGGTGTTGTTGCACTCTCAGTACTAAAATCCCTCTTTTTTCTGTCTGATAAGGCTGGTTAAGCAAAATTCCCAAGAGCAGCGTTTGCAGCTATTTCTGAGTCCTGCCCTCTATATAGACCTGGCAACACTAGGGGAAGGTTTTGGATTTTGTTTTGGAGTTTTATATTCCTCAATTAGAACTGAAAGAATGATTTGTGTATCCTCGGTTAATTCTTGCATGGGTGTTTATAAGTAGATACATATTTAGCTTAAAATAAGTTTATTTTATTTATTTAAAAAACAATAATTAAAGCTGGATCACTCAATATTCAATATTAATAAAGAATAATAAAGGATAGTTGTTGTGGCTATTTAACAAATGATCATACAATTCTGCAGTTTGCTTCAGCTCACTGAGCATTTAAGCATTATGTTATTGGCTGTAATTGGACATACAGCCATAAAACTGTTTTGGTTTCATCTCTCTGCTGTAATTAATAATAGTGCATTAAGAAAGCATGCTCTGAAACCTCACAGTACGTTACCTACCTAGCACCTGATTGCACATAGCCTTTGCAATTATAGCTCAAGCTTCTGGCATCTGAAGCACTGACTACATCTCAGAGTCAAATAGGGCAGGTCTTGTACCTACTGATCAATCTCTGTAGCAATGCTTAATAGAAACACAATGCTTTGTAATATGTTTCCACCTGGAATACATTCTGGCCAAAAATGTGAATCTGTGGGTTGTCAGTTAGTAGGAATGGGGTTCTTGCATCATCTGCAAATCCAAATTATTAGTTAGATTAATAAATGGGGATGTGTTCACATGAAGTATCCTGCCCAGTACAGCTTTAATGTGCTCTGAGAAAAGCTATTTGCTGATTGGAGGGTTCTTTCAAGACACACTCATGGCAGATGAGCCCTAATGCACAGGGAGTGGATGAGCAGCTGTGTGCCATACAGGACAGAGGAGGAGGATAGTGGGAGGATAGCGGGAGGATAAAGGGAGGGGAAGCAGGTGGGGCGGACGGGGTGGAGGAGGAGACGTCTGCCAGGGGGGCTGGCTTGGCTCTGTATTGGCAAGAGCAGAAGGAAGAAAGAGAGTCTCTTAGGCATCATTTCTCTCTACTCATTTATCAGTCTCTGCCTTTTCCTCTTCCCCTGTTTTTAAACAGCATCTGGACTCATTTTTTCCCGCTGTTGGATTCCTCACATTGCCTGTCTTTCTCCTTCCTGTCCAGGCTCTATATGTCCTCTCGCTTTTCATCCTTTTCTTTCATTGCTTTCATAATTATCTATCTCTTCTGAGCACCTTCTTTTCCACTTCTGCCTCTTTGTGTGTTTTAACTATCTTCTCATTGCTCCATCTTTTCACAGGGAAAGAGCTTGGCGTGAGATCTGTGCCAGTGAGTCTAGATTGTGTCACTGTACCAAGAGAGTGGGTGTCAAACACAGACACTGGCACAGCTTGCCAGGGAGATGGCACCACACTGAAGCCAATGGCTGCAGAGAAACATGAATATATGTCTGCTGCCACCCACTCTTCCAGGACCTGATCCCTTTGGTTCATTGAAATCGGAAAGGAGAACTCTACTGATTTGGCCTGATGTCTGCTACAAAAACAGAGCAGTATTAATTCTCAGTATTATCTCTTGGTCAACTTGCTGGGTAACAGTTTAGGCAGATCAGTTGTTCCAGTACCTCTTATTAACATATTTGCTGAGACTATATTGACTAAATTGGGAGGAAACTATTATCTGCAATTATCAGTGCAGCAGCAACTGGCTTCTAACAATTTAAAAGCTGTCAAGACATTTTTACCTGTTTCAATATGCTGCGGAGAAGCCTTTAGTTCCCAACCAGTTATTGCAGCACATGCAAATCAGGTAAGTGTGTGGCCAAAAATGTGCAAATTTGAAATAAGGTGTTCTCATGTAAGATTTACCCAAGTTGCAACCGAGTGATTTTATCTACCTGGGTGGGTCCTAATCTACCTGGGCTTGCTGTTAAATTACAGCCTATGAGTGTGAAACACAGGATATTTAAGCTTCTTCTAAAGTGCCTTGTAAAAAAATTCAAAGCCTCTGCACTCAAGTTACACCTTCAATATTTAACAAATGTTTAAGAACACAGCAACAAAGGTATCTACTGACCACATGTTAACGTGAGCCTGAATAAGTGCGTGAAGATCATCCTCACAAATTCACAGTGAGACAGCACACAAGTCAACCCCCAAACTCTCAGACTAACAGAGTTACTGGGATCAATCACATATAATGCATAACTTCTCAACACTGCCTGCAGTATAACTACACACCCTAATTTTGTGTTACACTATGACCACCTCATTGCACCATAGCATGCTAACTACTGCTAATATGTGGTGATATGATCTGAACATATGAATCAACATGGTGGTAGAACCCTCTGCAGCTCAGTGGATTTAAATGCAGTAGGGGTGCATAGTTGAGGAAATGTCTAGAAATTCTGTAATGTTCTCACAATGCTACACTGGTCTCAATAGTTTGTAGCAAAGTAGAAATAACAGTATTGACATAGATACTGCTAAGTTGCAGTAAAAATATAAAATTGCAGTAAAGAAATGCCATGTCATTTAAAATACAGAACTTACATGCTCCTGTCTCAGCCACAATTCTTAAAAAAAACAAATGTAGGAAATTTTATAAAAAATCTGCTTTGTATTTATATATATATATATAACTTTTCACAACCACCTTTTCAAGCCCAGAGAGTATTCTCTACTCAAAAGATAAATTTCAGTGGAATATTCCTTTAAGTCATGTTCACTCGCTCTACTCAGCCTCTACCCGTGTGCAGTGCTGCTGTGCATAGAGACAGTGTTTTATTCATAGCTTGCGTTTTGATTCTATATCGAGCCTTATTGTGGAAAGAAACCAAAGTGGATGCACATGGGAATCAGGAATACTACACAAAACACCTCAGGTAGCTGAGGTAAGTAAAAATACATACATTAGATTGCTTATTAGCAAGCAAAATTCAGTATAGCAGTACAGGAGTTTGTGTGACAACAAAGAAGAAAATGAGAAGAAAACTTAGAGAAACAGAAAAAAGAGAATGTGTCAGAAGCGTGAAAGATGAAAGAGCAGACAACCTGAATGACAAGGGAGAGGTGAGAGATTTAAGGGTGATTTGGGTGAGAAAGAGTAGGGAAGAGCTACACTGCCACATTGACGTTGGGAAAAAAAAGAGAATGATGCAACAAAGACAAAGGAACGTTAAGCCGCAGGTACTGCAGATGTACGTCATCTGAACTCATTGTGAAAAAGCTTTTTAATAATACGAAGATGGACAAATTTAGACACAGATCAAATGTGTTGAAGACTTGTGAATGAGGTTTTCAGCTCTGATAGAGGTTACCACAGAGTCAGTCCCTCTTTGAAAGACTTCTTTCACCAGCAGTAGCAACATCCAAGTCTACAGCTAAAAACCAGTGACAAACACAAAATTGACAAAATCAACTAATTATGTGGGGTGTGTAGCAAACAAGTAGTAAAATGTATTAAATTTACTTCTTCATGCTGTAGTTTGTGAACTCATATTGAAATTGAGTAAAAATAAGACCTCTTTTCACAAAATGCAAATGTTTTATAATCCATTAAGACATTACAGCCAGTAGCAGATGCCTTGTTGCAACAGACTCCAAAGATAAATACACAATCAGAAAAATGATCGGCACAAAGAAAAGGCTGTTAGTGTTAATATTGTAATTTTTACCCCAAGGTCTTTTCCACGACCCGAGATGAACACCTCCTCCCACCCAAACAGAAATCCCTGACTAAAGCACATACACAAAGTGCACTCAAAATATTACTACCAACACTCCACCTCTCTCTCTCTCTCACTCCCTCACTCACACACACACACACACACACACACACACACACACACACACACACACACACACACACACACACACACACACACACACACACACACACACACACTGTGCCCCTCCTGACACCCTCATTCCCAATGGAAGCACCCCGAGAACAGCACTGCGACCGCAGGGTGGCGAGTGGCCAGGACCGGTGTGACGACCCTGCTCTGACAGAGTGTCAATACAAAGCAATTTACAAGCGCATGAAAAATCGACCCTCGATAACAGGCAATTTCTCTGCTCTGCTGCCTCAAGAGGCGTGACCCGTGAGGGAGGGCGAAGTTGGGGGGGGGGGCAAAGAAGAGGAAGAGGAGGAAAAGGAGAAGAGGGGTGTGATCATGGTCCAGTGGATGTGATTACAGACTATACTGTGCCCCAAACGAGGGAGAGGGTGGGAGGAAGGCAAAGAAAATTGAACAGTAATAGGGCAGGGAAGGGAATTGGTACGAGCAATTGTAATAGTGATGTGAGGAGCAGAGAAATCACTGTGATGAGTGTGATGGTTGGATTCCTCTTGTAGGAAAAAGGAGAAAGGGAGACAGAAATGGAACAGGAAGGAGTGAGTTTAAGAGCTTATAACTATGCAGGACTGACAGGAGACGGGGAGAGAACAATCAGCACATGAATACACAGAAAATAAGGTTGAGTTAAGACAAAGTGGAGTTGGAGAAAGAAAAGAGAGGTGGATTGAGAAGAAGAAGGGAGTGGAGTCGTCGTTGCTGTTGCTGATGAAATGTGGATTGTGTGTGTGTTTGTGTGTATGTGGACTGGAGGCCACAGGTGAGGACAGAGATAATGACCTCATTCCTCTTCTCTTTTGCCAAGACACTTTCTTCAACACCACTCTATTCATCAAGCCCTCTATCCATCTCTCCATCCCTCGCTCCCCTCTTTCTTCTAATTCTCACTCCTCTCTGTCAAAAAGCCAGAGGTCACACCTTCATCCAAACAGACAGGAACACACACAACAGAAGACGTGTCTGTGGAATGTGTGCGAGTGTGTGGGTCTGCTTGTCACAGGAAAGTACACAGACACACACATATACGCAGCATGGAGGCAGATGTCATGGACTTAAATAGAAAAGGAATTTCTATTAAAACAACGCTTCATTGCAAGTTCATCTGTGTCAGGATCAAAAGCTGCCTCTGTGCCACTCAGCAAGAGGAGAGGCCGCGTAAAATTAACCACCGTCAGCCTAAATAAAGGTTCTGGACTCACAAAGACAGCTTCTTAAACTTTTTAAAAGTTTCTTTTTCAACTAAAATAAATGAAGTTCCTTGGGAGAGAAGCCGTTGCCATTAATTTTAAGTTTCTTTGTTCTGCTCTTCTTTAGAATTTGAGATCGGATGTGAATGTGCAATATAATGTGAGCGTATATGGTATGTATATCTTTTGTTTGTGTATATAAATGATAACACTTCCTGACTGAGAAGTGATTTAGAAAAATGTGTGCATGGAAATGAAGAAAGCAAACCTCCTTACACATCAGTGATAGTGAACTATTTTGGACACCGTTAGATATGGTAACTTGAAACTATGCCTTTCAACCACATAAAAGAAAGGTTTCTATTGTCCTATTGTGTTTTAGATTGACATACTGGCCTAAATTAAAACAAGTTGGTGTAAAGACAAAAATAAATAAATAAACAAAACAGGTTTCTTAAACACCTGTAATACATAGGCTCACTGTCCTCAAGGGTAACTATAGTTCTTGCTGTGCTATATGTTTAGGATATTATAATATCTCCACAATTGCTTTGGGGTTGAATAGATGGTTACAGTGGTCAAAAAAAAAAAAAAAAAGCTCACAAAACTGTGGAACGTTATTTCCTCCATTATCCAAAGTGTCGCACTGCATTGTTTTGTGGTTTCTGTTCAAATTCACTTCAAACATTCAGCAAAATTATTACCAAAGTGCCATATTGTCATTCTGAACTTGGCCGCCTTTTACACGCTGCCATCCAATAAATGCTTGCTGGGACAGTGAGTGTTACTCTTACTCATAGATTATTTTTTTGTGTTACACCTCCAAAACTGGCAATTGCTTCCTAGTGCTTTTAAAAACTCGAATAGCCTACTCTGTGCCAGTTTCAATGAGCTTTTCTTTTTAATTTTAGCACTTAACAGAATAATAAACACTGTGTGTATGTGTTGTTCTCTCCCTCTAACTTCCTATGATGAGTTAAATCACCTCCTTCACCTCTCCAGAAATATTACCTCTCGTCTCCCTGCTCCCCCGATCAAGAAACTTACACAGGGCATTACTGTGCTTAACAGTTAGTGTTGTCACCTCAGCAGTAGCAAGGTACTTGAATGCCGGCCCTAATCATTTGTTTGTTTGGATTTTCCTCCCACATGCAAGTTTGGAGATCCTAAACAGTTGGTTTGTTTTGTACTTTCACTGGGTGCCTATTCCTCAACTGCACCCGTGATGCATAGACTTTAAAATTATTATTTAAAACAAAGAATAAATTGAACACTAAAACGGAGACTTTCTACCCCTGGGGTTGCTGTTTTGAGACAGAGTGCTGTTGTGACAAAGAGACCGTTTTCACCCTTCACCTGCAGCCAGTGGTCGATCCAGCAAAGAAAAAAGAATCACCAGCAGCTCGGCACAGTCAGAATCGATTACTGAAGCTTTTGCACTCTGTCTAAGGATCTATGACCACATAGCATGGTACAGAATGAGGGTTTATACACCTGCTGCTTTAGTGCTAATATCTAACCACAGTACAGTACATCAAATCAAACAGATAGTCCTTCTCTGTGCCTTTCACCCAAGGGCTGGATGGCAAGTTTTCATGCAGGTAAACAAAAAGAAAAAAAAAAGTTCATTAAAAAGGGTGGTTTTAAGGTACATTTTAAATTGAATTATGTCAATACTAGAACCACAGAGCCAAAGCTACATTAAATGTGTTGACTTGTGTCATATGCAGTGAAATGTAAAGTCTGTGGGGAAACTCATAGATGTTGAGTTTCTGTTCAGGGCAATGTCAATTATTACTACCATTACCTTTACTACCCTTCGTTAAGTCAGTGATTAATTAAAGCGCCTGTTGTCTTTCATTGGTAATTATGGCATTGTTAGTGAATTCAGATGGGTCATCTGTTACACCAGTCAACAGCCATACAACAGAAACAGGCTGAGCAACACATTGCACCAAGCAACAGCACCTGAAGGTACCCGTCTGTTTGTAATATTTATCCATCCAGTCAGACAAAAAACAACAAAAAACACAACTAAAATAATAATAATCAGACCAAAACTGACACGACAGACGGATAAACATTTAGCCAGGTCGTTAGCTTAGCAACACTAGCAAACGTTAAAGTAAAATAAATTACTCGAGTAGGAGTAAAATTTAGAGGGTTTTGTAATGTTATCAGATAGAACTAATACATTAAAATGGTAAAAACTGTATTAATGTCGACAGACGAGTCCACACAACGAAGCCTTTACACAAAAAAAAAAAAAAAAAAAAATTAGATTTCAACCATAGTTCAACTGTAGCGTTGAATTAGCACAGAGCTGACGACGAAACTCAACACAACAACCGGGCGGCAACAACAAGTGGCAACAATCCACTTTAACAGCAGACTGAAGCATCAACAAGACAATACAAACAACAACAGGAGCCGTTTTCACACGTACACAATGTTTCAGCGGTCAGTGTAGCTGGACTCACCTGAGTGAAGGCCCCGCCCTGGGCGCTGGGGAACCATGATGTCCCCGCTCCCTCCCTTCTCCACAACCGGCTCCGCTACCACTGCGGCCCTCCAGCTTCAACACACCCGGCTAAAGCAGCGTCCCTGGAGGTTTCACACTAGGCCCGGAAGGTCCCCTGCCCCTCCGTGATCCCGCAGCCACACCCAGCATGCACCTGCCGGTCACACAAACGTTGTGGGTGCGCTTGATTTAGGTCACTCAGAGGGTGGTGCTGGGTGGTGCATTTAATCAGTCAGTCTTTTTTTTCTCCAACCTATGCTAAGGTAACGCTAATCTTAATTACAGCCTATAATGATGTTATCCTTCATTTCATGGTATTTCACGGATATTTAATGAATATGTTGAGATCACAGTTTGTGCAGTAATAAAAAGTGATTAAGAGTGACAGTGAGTGAACAGCTCTGTTCAAATAACCCCTTTGGAAAGACAACTGGAGGAGTGTGTGTGTGTGTGTGTGTGTGTGTGTGTGAGAGAGAGAGAGAGAGAGAGAGAGAGAGAACCACTACAGTCTACAGCATGTCTGTACTCAAGTGTTACTCAAACTAACATCATGAAGGAACAGTAACCTTCTGCCCATATGAGCTGTCGTGTAAAGTACAGCCCCCTCACACCAACTTACCAAATCACTGCACATCTAAGGGCTTTGCTATGATAATAAGCTGTGGGGCTTATTAAGTTATACTCTGGTCTTGCTGGGATAGGAGAGTGTGTTTGAGTTTCCTGCCCACCTGTCTTGATCTGCACCTCCACTGAATAAGGGCCCCCTGCACCTCTGGCATGCTCATAAAAGCTTTCTGATTATATTCAGCCTGTGGGAGTGCGACAGAGAAGGGTAGGTAGGTTACTTTATTTATAGGTAAATTTGGTTTGCAGTAGAGTCAACAGTCTTATACATACACATTCAACACACAACACAGACAAAAAGACGTGTGCGTGTGCATACATACATACATACATATGTACATACTGGAAAGGAAGGAAGGAAGGTGACGAGGCACTTGAACTGATAGTGTAGCCTTTTTCTGTGCACAGAGGAAAATTATCCTTAACCCTAAAACTCAAGTTGTGCATTTTTGCAGTGATTGTAACATCCATGTTATTTTAACACAAAAAACAAATGGATGAAGAAAACTGAGGACAACATCTAACTCATCTTGGGAATGGGTGTGGTTGCTGCTTCTCTGAATATGACACTCCACAGTAACATGAATTATGTGCAAGCACAGTACAATCCCTTGTCATTACACAGGCTATTTTGTTCAATGATTTAAGATACTTGTGAGTCGTGTATATCAAATGTCAGCCTGTTCTCTTGTCTGCATCGCCTTCTAAAGCTTTTTTCCCTCACATTCTCTCATTCAATAGTAATTCTCTCTTTCTCTCTGACTCTTCTCCTCCTCCCTACATACTCATCTTTTCACTTGTCACTTTCCCTTCATGTCAATTACCATCTCCCACCACTTTCTCCCCTTTTCCTCTGGCACTGCTCCCCCTCTCTTACACCTTCTCGACTTGTATCACGCTATTCTCTTGTCCCTGCTTCTTATGCTCTCTTCTCTTCACTTTTTCTTTTAATTCCAGTCTTTCTATCTGTGTGCAAACTTTCCTTGTGTTCATCTTTTGTTTCCCCTTCCTCATCCATTCCCTTTATTGACTCTCTTCACTTGGTTTCTGTTATTTGCTTCTTCATCCATCATGCTGCCTCCCTCTGTCTGTTTCTGCATTCTCTCTCTTCTCCTAAAACCTCACCATATTCATTTCATCTTCCTGCAGGACTTCAGACACTCCTGCCTTTTACCTCCTCAGTCTCGTCTCCTTCTCATCGTCCTTCGCCTCTTCCCACACACTTCTCTTTCTCTCCAACATGTAGCATCTTCTCTCCTTCTCCTTCTATATTCATCCCAGCAGTGAGTGAGTGACCTGAATCTGTCTCTTTGCATTATAGCACCTCCCTTCTACAGCTCAGGAACACCTTGGAAAACCAATAGTGTGGCTGCCACCTTGCCTCATGTGCCCTCATTTGTGTATTGGAGTATAAGTGTGTGTGATTGAACCTAGAATGATAAGACAACCGGCCTTTGTATGCTCATACTACAAGTGCATCAGACCTGACACTGCCTCATCTGTGTTTGCAAGGGGGATCCAGTTTATTATGGGTTGATGGGTTTGTATGTGTGTGTATGTGGGTGAGTGACTGTGTGAGCACTTTCTCAACATTATGTTTATCAGTATGCCAAATAGGGAGCCTTAAATGGATTTTGGCTGGAATGTATTGGCTATTCCAGAAAAAAAGAAGCTCAAGATTATCTCGCATTGCCTGTGTCTTGAATGTATGTGCATGTATTGAGTGTGTGCATGTGTGTGTGATATCTTCTATGGGTGCAGTATCTGGTATGTTGTCTGTAATTGCTTGTGCCGTACCATCCATCACAGGGCTGTTTTTCCTCACACTTTCTTTACTCTCTTCAGTCTCAAATTTGTTCTCTCTTCTGCAGGAAGAAAAGGCAAAAAAAAAAACTTTTTCTCAGAACAACTCTGACAAGTGTTTTTTTTTTTTTTTCACAGTGAATGAAAGCATACATAACAAACTTTCGAGAAAAACATTGAGTGGGGGATTCAATGGGAAGGAAGAAGCATCATATCTGCCAAACAGGAAAACAATTAAGGCAAATAGCACTGAGCTGTCAAAGAGCGCGACACCACCAAAACACTGAGGTCCCACCCTGGGAAAATTAAAAACATTGCACTGACACAAAACACAGCATTCTCTACAAACCTACTTTTGATCTCATCTTTTCTCGTTCTACTTAAGTTTCCAAGATGCAGCTGCACTAACTTATCTGGTAAAAGTGTGTTTGGTGCTTGCAGGCTAATGGGCGCACTTAGTAAAAGTTTGGTCGTGAACTGGTTGTTAGAATACAAAGCATTTACAAAGAGAAGTAAAAGCGTGACAGCCACTGGCATACAGGAGACATTAAACTAGGAGTGATGCATTTCTACAGGGTATTTCAACACCTTCAAATGGTGAGTGTAAGACTTTTAAAAATATTATTACCTACATGACAGTGAGACACTAACATGGAAATCATATCAAAATGTCATATACTCCTGTCTCTTACAACCAAACTACATCTCACGATCTCAGCTTTTGCAACAAGCTTTAACTAAGGAGAATCAATATAGCTTGTTCCGGCCCAATTAATGTACAAATCAATGAATGTTCAGATAAGAATATGGCTGAATGCCTTTCTACACTCCTGAGCCTGGTTAACAACTACAACCACAATGTAAGATGTGACTCAGCAATTGTATTGACTTTCTCACCTCAAGTGATTCAGTAAGACTAAGTGTTTACAGCCATCCTCAGCTCTGTGAGGCTCACAGCACAGCAGCCTTGGAGCCTAAATGCTAATGGCAGCATGCTAACATGCTCACACTGACAATGGTGATGTTTATTTGGTATGATGGTGCCTCTGGTACCTCTTGGTCACCAACGTAACCCTGACAGTTATTAATAATAAAGAGATGGTTGAGCAAAAGGTGAGTGGTAATTTCTAAAATAATGTCTGACCTATCACTAGGCGCCACAGTGCAGACTGCACCATCATAAATCTGTTGACAGGCAACTCCATTTCCTGCTAGTTCTGCTGGTATTTACCAGCTACATCAGAAAATGACCACTCTCTGATCTCTAGTGTGCCTTTAGTATTGAATCATTAGTCTTAAATCATTAATCTTCAAAGTATTAGTCTTGTTAAAATTTTGACTTAATGATTACACTAGCTAAATGTTGAGGCCTCATTGAGGTTGTTACAATTTGTTCTGAGAGGGGCATAAATGTCTGTATCACATTTTGTGGCAAAGGTGAATCGACCAAACAACAACGCGCAGGCAGACCTCCAAAAAACTTGATTGTTTGGGAGTTTGAAATCGAACCAGAGGCCATTACTTGGTCACTAAGTAGGTGTAAAATCGGCTCATGCTGTTGTCTGTCAAACTGTCAATCAGCTTTTGAATCAAGCAGACCACAATAACATTAGACTGGCATTTATCAAACTTTACACAGTAGCTAACAGACCTCAAGGTCCTCAGTGGGATTTTTCAAATAATTACATAGACACATCATTTAATACACACAAGTATGTGTCACATTTTAGGTCTAAGTAGATCAGACAAGCATAACCCACAAAGGAGCAGTCTACCTTGCCAAGTACTCTAACAATGATGTCCATAGGGAAAAATAGAACAGTTCCTCATAGATACAGAATATAACTAATGACAATTTGACAAGGATATGAAATTACATCACTGTGTGCATAATGTGTAAATTGAAAATGCAATAACTTTCTTACCTTGACATTTGGGTAGTGAAAAGTTTGTAAGTCAAACAGCAAAGCAACATATCTCATATTTAGCCAAAATACTGAGCATTAAGTTATAAGTTATGAGTGAAAAGAAAATGTGCATACATGTGTGTCTCTACATGATCTCGTTCAAAAAAAAAAAAAAAAAATCAACAAATGATTATGTTGTTTTGTATTAGAGTTGCAGGCTTACAGTTTTATAGGTTTTTTAATACTCACAGTGTGTAGATACCCACTGTGGTTTGGGCAAAGAAATATACTGTAATTTTGTCAAAATGCAATTTTATGAAATGTTGTTTTGTTATTTGATTGTCAGATACACTTCGCTCTGTTTTGTTTAGTACATTAAAAGATGTTTTTTTTTTATGACAAAGAACTCTCAAAATAAATTGGATTTGACAAAACAGTTTTCATTGTCAAAATATGTGGTAATGCATGTTTTCACACAGCACAGTGGGGCATCAACACTGTGTGTGTGTGTGTGTGTGTGTCTGGTACCACAGAGGCAGCGACCTGTGCACAATAGTGGAGTGGATCCAGTTAAATGGACCATGTCAGAAGCAGTGGACCCAGTCAGTGAATGCTTTGCTTTAGGTGGTAGCACCAGGACCTCAACCACTCAGAGACACAGTGCAATCACAGTCACAGCTCAACATGCCACATCAGGCACACTGCATGAAAAGTTGCAAAAATATCCACAACATTTCACTGCAAGTGTAGAACAATATCATTAGCAACACTGCAGCGGATGCAGTCATTCATAAAAGTCTACATCTGTTTAGAGCAGCATGATCTAAAAATTGTATGTTGACACATTTCTCATTAGACTAAATCACAAAGCGAGACTGCAACATGTCTCATGCCCAGTACAAGACCCCAGAGACCAACTTCGAACTCATGTAAGATTTTACAGCAAGTTAATTTAAGCTGTCATGTATCATCACTAGCAGCCAACATAACCTGTGGGTGGGTATGTCATTGCAGATCGTTGTGACCTAACACCTGCATTTGAAGATGTGCATGTGCATCTCTGAGACTCCTGACTTTTCAAAGGTCTCATAAAATGTTCCAATTACATTTTTGTCATATGATGTATTTCCTGTTGAAAAGGGACAGTGGGATACATATTAAATATAAACATTGTATTACACTAAAAATACAAATTTATACTTTTTGGCATTACAATTTGTTGTAAAGCTGCTGGAACTAAGAAACCTAAAGGATCATCATTTCAGGTAAATTCAGACATCGTGCTCATAAATTGAATTTGTCAGCATGTGTTCTTTAGTTTGGGATGCAGAAAAAAAACAATTCTTACTGTTTGCTTTGTCCTTTGTACTGTAAAATCTTATGAATGATATTAAATCAATCATTATTTTTATTATTAACTCATTGTATTTACATAAGCTATAAGTTAGTTTCACGTTCAAGCTGTTAAATAAATACTTTCAAAACATATTATCACTTCAGGCTACTAAATTTCCAAACCTCACTCACTCATCAAGTTATTTCAAAAAAGTGTCAGCTTATTCATATATGCTCCTCAGCATGTATTGCATTAAAATTAAAATTCAGAAATATTTCTTTCTTTAAAATTATGTGATGGAGGTAATTATGTGTCTTTTGATTAGTCAGATGAATCAAAATTAAAACAAAGCCAATTATGATATAGATAGATGTACACTTCAGCAACTCCAGGCTCCTTCAAGGGTAGGAGTTGTGAGCATGTGAAAAATGCTTTAGTCTAATTTATAATACATAAAGAGTTAGTAATAATTTCAAGTTGGATAAAATAAGTCACCACACTAAGTTTGTTGCTGTAAAGTTCTCAACATTTTAATTTTTTACAGCCTATAGGGAGGATAGCAGTGTTATTTGACAGGACAGGCATAAAGAGAGGATTGTTGTGTAATTTGAATGGCTCCACTGGTTGGATTTTGTAATTAAAACCAGATGAGCATCATGATGTTAGAGCAGAATATGAACTGCTTTGAAGGAACTTGCTATCTTCAGGCAATGAGGGAATATAGATCTTTCTCACAATGGAAATGTCGATCACAGATATAAGTAATTAAATAAAAGAAGATAAATGATGGCTGCCTTCCATTCAGGTGTTCTAGTTATAGTGCTGTGGTTTTATACATGGTGTTTAATTGGCAAGGCTTCCTGACACGTTTAAATGGAACCCAGCCTCATAAATGTTATTAGTTACACATGTTCTTTTCCTGCTGTGACATGTCAAAACATCTGTGCTGAGATAGATATATATATAGCTAAAGAGCATAACAAGGGCCTGACAACAACAGACATATTTAATGCCTTCCTCCAGGGGTATCATGGCAAGCGAGAAAATCATCACTAATTCTGCTGATGAAAATGACTCACTGTGGCACCATGTTGCATTTTGGTCCTCATCTTTGTTCTCCAGCAGTCCGGTGATCGATCTGGCTGAAGAACCTGGCTTCAGCGAGAGCTCAGGTGGAGGAAACTATGGAGGAGGCTGATGGGATGACTGCCTCATGTTGGTGATGTTTCCCCGGACTCTCAGCTCCTTTAACCTCTCCTTCTTTTTCTTCTCTGTCTGCCGCCCTCTTCTCTGCCCCACAGGACTCTGTAGAGCGATGGAGGGAAACAGAGCCCAGCCACCTCCACCTGGTCATTATCACAGACACACCTGCTGCCTCTTCCCCATACCTACTTTCCTCTCATACTCTAACTCTCGCCTGTTTTAGGCCTCCAGCCCTCACTAATCTATGAGAAATGGAAATATCTCCTTTTTGATTTTTGGAAGCCTACACATACACTGCATGTCTCAAGTTTTTTTTTTAAACAGCATTGTTTCCGTTCCTTTGTATTTCCTATGGTTTGTTCCTACATGGTGATGGTGACTTGACATATTTATCAAAAAGCCTCCACCTGTGGAAGACAAACGCTTTGCCTTTATATGAAGTGCAAGGTAAAATGGGCCAAACTAGTCGTTACTATCACTCCCAACTCTTGTGATGACTCCTCTCTGACAGGTTACCATGACTACCTGACACTGAAGGCACCTCTCCATCCATCTGTGCTGCAGCAATTGCTTCCAGCTCAACCACCTCTAACATTTCTTCTCTTCCTCTCCCTCCCTTCCACTGCTTCTTCCCTCTACAATACAAATGCCGTGCATTCAGAGAAGAGATGAAAAAGTCGAGGCTGCTTGCTTTTTAAAAGCTCCGGCACTAGAACAACTGGCCTTAGCCGACAAAGGCGGGAGTGAGAGAGTGACAAGCAACAGGGGCTATAAAAAATTCATGGCCAATAGAAAGGCACTGGGAGTCCAATAGTATGTGAACTGCGCACTATCTATCTATATATACACTATCTATATACTATAACTTCTTCTCTTTTGTTGCCTCCCTCTCTGTGTTGGAGTGATTTTCTTTATTAATGTTCTTCTGGACTATGTTGCCGTATTATTTTTTTTAATATAAAAATTACTGCAAGTAAATCAAAAGTCAAGTCAATTGCACAGCTGTGAAAGTGGATTTTAGATGAATGTGTGCATGCAACACTGGACTACAGGACACATTTAGATACAATAACGTGTATATCAAAATTTACACTATTACTTCTTTGTACCACGTTTTGTCACCCAAGCATTTTTTGTCTTTGGTAGTTAACTGTCATTTTTATGTACTGTCTGCACAGGCTGATGTATGAGCTACCAGGGAATATACACTGTAATATCCCTGTTACAGTACATAAAAGCACATCTGAACATTTGGCAGGTGGGCTGGCTGTGGATGAGCAGAAGCAGCAGAATTTTCATATCATGCAGTAATTCAAGCTGCAGTTTGCAGTGTAGAGTAAGCAGCAGACTGAGTGAGAACCAGCTCAGTTTAACTAGCCCGCCTCATTCACTGAGAACACAGCTGAGCAAGGCCTTATGATAAAAAATCATGCCTTCTTCTTCTTCTCCTTTTGGCTTTTTCCTTCAGGGGTCACCACAGCGAATCAATTGCCTCCATCTAAGCCTGTCTCCCGCATCCTCTTCTCTCACACCAACTACCTTCATGTCCTCTTTCACTACATCTATAAACCTCCTCTTTGGTCTTCCTCTAGGCCTCCTGCCTGGCAGTTCAAAACTCAGCATCCTTCGACCTATATATTCACTATCTCTCCTCTGGACATGTCTGAACCATCTCAGTTTGGCCTCTCTGACTTTATCTCCAAAACCTCTAACATGTGCTGTCCCTCTGATGTACTCATTCCTGACCCTATCCATCCTGGTCACTCCCAAAGAGAACCTCAGCATCTTCATCTCTGCTACCTCCAGCTCTGCCTCCTGTCTTTTCCTCAGTGGCACTGTCTCTAGACCAAACAGCATCGCTGGTCTTACCACAGTCTTGTACACCTTTCCTTTCATTTTAGCTGAAACTCTTCTATCACACATCACACCTGACACTTTTCTCCACCCGTTGCAGCCTGCCTGTACATGCTTCTTCACCTCTTTTCCACACTCTCCATTGCTCTGGACTGTTAACCCTAAGTACTTAAAATCCACCACCTTCTTTATCTCTTCTCCCTGTAACCTCACACTTCCACTTAAGTCCCTCTCATTCACACACATATACTCCGTCTTGCTCTGGCTAACCTTCATTCCTCTCCTTTCCAGGGCAAACCTCCACCACTCTAGCTTCTCCTCCACATGTTCCCTCCTCTCACTACAAGTCACAATGTCATCTGCAAACATCATAGTCCATGGAGATTCCTGTCTAACCTCGTCTGTCAGCCTGTCCATCACCCTAGCGAACAAGAAGGGGGTCAGAGCTGATGCAGTCCCACCTCCACCTTGAACTCCTCTGTCACACCTACAGCACACCTCACCACTGTCTTACTGTCCTCATACATGTCCTGCACTGCTCTAACATACTTCTCTGCCACTCCAGACTTCCTCATATAATACTACAGTTCCTCTCTGGGTACCCTGTCATAAGCTTTCTCCAGATCTACAAAGACACAATGCAGCTCCCTCTGACCTTCTCTGTACTTCTATCAACATCCTCAAAGCAAATTCTGCATCTGTAGTACTCTTTTTTGGCATGAAACCATACTGCTGCTCACAAATGCTCACTTCTGCCCTTAGTCTAGCTTCAACTACTCTTTCCTATAGCTTCATTGTATGGCTCATCAACTTTATTCCTCTGTAGTTACCACAACTCTGTACATCTCCCTTGTTCTTAAAAATGGGCACCAGCACACTTCTCCTCCATTTCTCAGGCATCTTCTCACTATCAAAGATCCTGTTGAACAACCCAGTCAGAAACTCTACTGCTACCTCTCCAAGACACTTCCATACCTCCACAGGTATATCATCAGGACCAAGTGCCTTTCCACTCTTCATCCTCTTCAATGCCCTCCTCACTTCATCCTTACTAATCTTTGCTACTTCCTGGTCCACCACAGTCACCTCTTCTGCTCTTCGTTCTCTCTCATTTTCCTCATTCATCAACTCTTCAAAATACTCTTTCCATCTTCCCATCACACTACTGGCATCAGTCAATACGTTTCCATCTCTATCCTTGATCTAACCACCTGCACGTCCTTCCCATCTCTGCCTCTCTGCCTTGCCAACCTGTATAGATCAGTCTCTTCCTCCCTACTGTCCAACCTAGCATAAAAGTCATCATAAGCCCTTTGTTTTGCCTTTGCCACCTCTACTTTCACCTTACGCTGCATCTCCCTGTACTCCTGTCTATTCTCTTCAGTCCTCTCAGTGTCCCACTTCTTCTTAGCTAACCTCTTTCTCTTTATACACTCCTGCACCTCCTCATTCCACCACCAAGTCTCCTTATCTACTTTCCTTCCAGATGACACACCAAGTACTCTCCTACCTGTCTCTCTGATCACATTAGCTGTAGTTGTCCAATCAACTGGAAGCACCTCCTGGCCATCCAGGGCAGTCATACAACTCTCTTCCTTTTTCAGCTTCTACCATTTTGTCCTCTTCTCTGTCTTTGCCTTCTTCATCTTCTTCACCACCAGAGTCATCCTACACACCACCATCCTATGCTGTCTGGCTACACTTTCATCTACCACTACTTTGCAGTCACTGATCTCCTTAATATTACACCGTCTACACAAGATGTAGTCTACCTGTGTACTCCTACCTCCACTCTCATAGGTCACCCTATGTTCATGCCTCTTCTGGAAGAAAGTAGTCACTACAGCCATTTCCATCCTTTTTGCAAAGTCAACCACCATCTGTCCTTCTGCGTTTCTTTCCTGAATACCAAACCTGCCCATCACCTCTTCATCATCTCTGTTTCTTGCAGCAACATGTCAATTGAAGTCTGCACCAATGACAACTCTCTCATTTCTAGGGATGCTCTGCATCACTTCATCAAGGTCCAACCAAAATTTCTCCTTCTCCTCCAGCTCACATCTTACCTGTGGAGCATACTCACTAACATTGAACATCACACCTTCGATTTCTAGCTTCAGACTCATCACTCTAGCTGATACTCTTTTAACCTCCAGGACATTCCTAATAAACTCCTCCTTCAAGATAACTCCTACTCCATTTCTCTTCCTATCTACACCATGATAGAACAACTTGAACCCTGCTCCTAAACTTCAAGCCTTGCTGCCGTTCCACCTGGTTTCCTGGACACACAGTATATCTACCTTCCTTCTCTGCATCATGTCAACCAACTCTCTACCTTTTCCTGTCATAGTTCCAACATTCAAAGTTCCTACTCTCAGCCCTAGGCTCTTCACGTTCCTCTTCTCTCTCTTCCTACGGACACACCTTCCTCCTCTCTTTCTTCCACGAAGGATAAAAAATCCTGCCTAAGAATATAAAATCAGTAAAAATAAGCTCCTGTATAATTACTACACTACTCTCATGTTGTTGATTATTTTTGTATTTTTCTTACATAACTGCTTCATTTATTGTTGTAGGGATCTCCAGGAGTCGCTCTTCAGTAAGTTCTTCCATTTGAAATGAACAATTTTAAATACAGGGCGGCACAGTGGTGCAGTCGCCCAGTGTCATCTGGGAGTGGCTGGGGCCCCCCGGCGACCCTGCACAGATAAGTGATATAAATATCTGTAAAACTATCTCTAAAGTGATCATTTTAAACCTAATCATTACCAATTACCAATCATTTACCACTAAGGTTAAAGAATTTAGTTGGACATTTTTGGAAATATGCTAAGCTCTAAAAAGTTAAAGATAAAGCCAGCAGTTACTTACAGCTTAACTTAGCTAGCATTAAGACTAGAAGCACGATGTTGTATCCTGTTTGTCTCATCTGTACAAAGATGTGGTTTTACATGCTAGCTGCTTCCCCGGCTTCAGATTTGAAACTTTTAAGCTAATGGCTCTAGCTAATACTGAATGAACAGACATGAGTGGTATTTATCTTTTAATGTAACTCTCAGCAAGGAAGGGGATGTATTTCCTAAAAAGCCAAACTACTCCTATTACACATATGTACCACCAAATGTCAAATGTTTGTATGAAGTGAAATGTTCATGAGCACTATTCTCACCAATGTGCATTAATAACCACATGCTCTCATTTTCCTTCTACAGTCTTAAGAAGAACCAACAGTTAAACCTCAATATCCAGGTAGCTGTCAACTCTGTTACCCACACACACAAACACACACACACACACCTCCCATCATGGCCTTATCCCCATGGTTAATTAATTGAACTAATTAAGGGTCCTTGTGTCAGTTCCATTGCCAAGCAATGTCCGCACCCTATCTCAATACCACAATGCACTTGATCACAAGCTGCTGTGTTTGAGACATTCCCAAGGAGTGATTAATTAATTCATGAGCATCGAGTCGTTAAGACACACCACGTCCCTCTGACATCAAAGTGACAGCAGTGAATGCGCGGGAGGATGGCGTCTGTATAAAAGTAGCATATTCAAAACTACTCTGTTGATCACACATGAAAGGCCTACAGACAAGCTGAACGTGAGGGTTAAAGGGCAAAGCTTAGGCTAAATCTTTGAGGGATTTAAGCAGCATCTGGCATCGTCTGATACGTCTAATCAGCATTAGTAATTTAACGTGAAATTCATTATAAGTGAATAATGACTCATGCATGTGTGTCTCTGAATAGGAAACAAAATGTAAACATATTCTTTCTAGTTCATCTGTTCTATTTTGTTATCTTTAAAGAACATGCAATGCAATTTCATCTTTTTGGACTGCTACGCATCGTGGCTAATTACTGAGCCGAGAAATAACGTAGAGTATAAATGTAGTTATTGTCTAAGGAACTGCTCTTTCAAGAGCCATTCAAATAATTGAGAAAAATAAGCAACTAAAAAATGTGTACATATCTATTTGACTTCTTTGTTGTGCCCCCTCAAAGCTTAATGCCACAATAGACCTAAGGAGATTCATTCTTCTCTCTGAGGAAAAGCATAGCCTTTCAAGTTTGGTTCACTGAAGCTGCAAGACACAGGGAAAAAAATTGCCAAAGACACACATTTGAAGATCAAAAGGAGCTGCATTGTCTGTTTGTGGGTGTGTTTGCATGTATGTGTGTCTCTGTATGAGAGAGAAAGAAAGAGAAGGAGCCTCTGTGGACTGCAGCCATTAGCAATGATTCCAAAGTATTTTATCAATCTGGTGCGGACCATCAGCTGGTTGAGTTGTGATTAAATTGACTGCTGATGTCTTGTGTGGGAAGTCTGCTGCTGAACTCTTTGACCTCCAGACTGCACACAAACCATGCTTGTATGCACACTCGGAGCTGATAACAAAATGCACGCATGTGAAAGCACTTCTAGCTACACAGGCATAAAGACTCAGCTGAACCCTCCATCCGTGAGTGGAGGTGTGAGGGGTGGATGGGCTAATCAGACAGACTCCTCTGGATCCTAGGGGAGGTAACCCATCACCTTGGTGGTGAAGACAGGTGAAACAGCGGACCACCTCCTCCCATTCGCAGCAGGGGGAGGGGGTCACCTCAGGGAACTATGTGTGTTTGTATTGCACATGTGTGTATGTATGTATCTGGGGAGTAGAGGAGATCAGAGGTGATCATGGTGATACTTGGAAGTCAAGGTCAACAAATAATTGATTTGAAGCATTTTGACTCAAGGGAATAGTGGGGGAAATATATCAAATATGAAAGCAGAAATGTTGAAAATATTCATCTATTAAAACACAGCACTGTCTTTTATGAGTGGCTGAGTTGTGTTCAGCAGACAATATTCAGACAACAAAGATAGACAAGATAAAGCCAAGCTCCTAAAAAGATCTGCAATGCCCTGATAAGAAGGACGCCGTCCATAATGATCTGTCCTCGTGGAGAAATGAATAAGCCAGTTAAAACAAAGGAAGATCAGCTGGTTCATTTTCACTCCACCTCAGACATGGTTAAAGCTTTAAATTGTGTATATCAAATTTACAATATAGAGCCTGTAAAAAGACTTTGCCATCGTCTGTACACTCAACCAATGTAAAGGCACGTTATTTGAATGGGGGTAACTAATTGTGAGCCTATCTGAGCCATTTGTGCTGCTTCCTCATTGGGGGCAGTAATCTGCTGGTTTATGCTTCTATCCAATTAATATGATCTGCACTAAGTATTTTAGGAAAGAGTAAAAAGAGGAGAGGTTTCCAGCTATACTTTTTTTAATGAGTCAAAATGGATTAAGGCATTTAGAAACACATTTAAAAATACAATAAAAAATTAGAGACAGGTACACAAAGAGTTTACTTGCCTGAAAAATGTGCCTCCTATTAGTTTGTATGGAAAATTGCAATGACCGCAAATAATCCACAACAATCAATTTGTTGTTCATTCATTTTTCCACCGGCGACCCTGAGGACAAGTGATAATCAGGCAAGAAATGAATTCATTATAATTGTTTTCAGCTTTATAGAAATAAACAATTGTGAATCTAGATAGGTTTTATTAAATTGATTGCTTCTAACGTTTTCTTTCTTACCCGATACTTTTAATGTGGTGAGCAAAAGGGCTGATGCAGATTATTTTCATGTCCATCTTAATGCAATTCTAACATGCCATGTGTATGTTGAATGAGTTAACGGATGCAATGTAATGTATTTGTCTTCCCACGCAGCGATCCCTTTGTAGCAAGACTACACTGCAAGAAATGGGAAGACAAAGTCAATGGTTTTCCTTCTGCAGAAAAATACATTCAGTTCAGAGTTAACCAAATCAAGCGTAGTTCTGATCACTTCTGATCACGCCGTCAGCGTGAATTCCAAAATTTATGACCTTGAAGAATTTACAGGACTAAACGCTGACAAACATGTTCACATCTTCCAATACTTTAAATAGTAGTTGTGCTAAGTATGCACCATCAGACAATATTGAGACTAATAACTCTCTACCCAACTCTCCATGTACAACATGAAAATTTCATTAAACACATCAAAACAAAACCGATCTTAATTGATTGCTTGTTTATATATTTAATTTGAAATAATTTATTTCCATGAGGCGTGTGTTAGTCCACTATTCAATTTTGGCCTAAAACTCATAAAAGAAACATCTAATTAACAATACTCCACTGTTAACTATGTTAGCTAGTTGCTAACGTTGTCCGTTTGCTGTTTGATTCGTTTGTTTCACGTAAAGAAGCATCCCGCTGCATCTGGAACAAAAAATAAACATTAAAGTTGTGCACTAGAAAATCAAAACAATAATCTAAAGAGGCTAAAAAGCTCTGTAAAGTTTAGGGAAACTGTATAATCATGTGATAACCCTCTGTGGAGTCTTCCCCTTTCGAATTACAGGTAGACATTTGATCAATTGTTAATATAAAAAATATTGATTAGAGCGGCTTTAACTTCATGTACCTGTTTACAAGCTGTCACTGCTCTTCTGGATTAATAGCAAGGCTTTAACAGCCCAACATCCAACACACAGACTACATCTTCACTAAATATTCACTGTGCTGCAGACTTGCACTTGCCTTGGGGAGCTGTGTATGGTGCAACAGTGTGTGGTGGGCTGAAGGTTGGCAGCACCTGTACTTAACGCCCACTGTGCTTCTTGACTCTCGCTCTCTCTCTCTCTCACTCTCAGAGCTTTTTCTGTGCACCATAAGTTAAGAATGGTGACAGTAATCCATCTCGTAACATCCCTCAACCAGTCACGGCTGTCACCTTCGCCTCGCCAGGAGCAGATGAACCGCTCACCGGATTTAAGGCCCCTATAGATACCACTGCCACTCATGGTGCCCTGGTTCCGCCAGACTCTTGATGCAATACACATTGACAGATACCAAAAGACTCCTCAGCTAAAATAGAATTCCAATTTCACTGGGTTCAGAGTGCGATAAAACACAGAGCCCTCTTCAATTGTAACTAAACGAGATTAAAGAGGAAAGGGGAGGGGGGCAAATATAGATCATGGCTTTATTAACTATGGCAACAGAATTATGCATGCAAGGAGAGGTGGAGGAGAGAAGGGAGGGGCGAAGGGGGTGAAGAAACGAGCATCTTATGCTTTGCAAGGAATTTATCATAATGTTCGCGCCACAAGATCATTTGCCTCTTGACAGGATCATTACGAGATTCAGTGCTCCCACGACCATTACGCAATTTCAGCGTTCCTCCTTGGATGGAATTTTAATTGAATTAGCTCGGCTGGTTACACATGGTGCAAACGATAACATTTTCTGTCTATCTGGGCTCATTGAATCTGCTTCGGGGAGAGAGGGAAGTGCTGACTCTTTAAGGCAGGCCATGAAAAAAGGACAAGGTGGTTTTGGTTCACTCGAATATGCTTTTTTTCCCCCCCCAGTCTCTGTTTCTGTTCCTCCATGCCTTCTTGTTCAGCAACAAATACATGTTGAATCCCAGAAAATCGCTGGTCTTGCCAGTCTCAGCCAGCTGACGCACAAATGTGTTATGCACTGTTCCATTAAAGTGCACATGTAAGCTGAGGGCAGTGAAGGCATGATGTATGGTTAGGGGGTAAACATGTTCATATTAACACCACCCGAGAACCAACCCCCACCAGCCACTCAAATACATTCCCATAAGAATGATTAATGATGCCGGTCATGTTATGAAAGACAGGGAGATGGAGGAGGGAAGCTATCATGCTGCAGGCTGACAAGAGGGTTCCACTTGACTGAACATTTTGAACCTTAATTCTTTGATACTAAATGACACAACCCATTAAGAAACTAGGATTAATGTGTGGGCTGGGTATCGATAGAAAATTAAAACTTGTGTAGATACCATTCAAGTTTTGGTACAATACCAAAACAATAAATTTTTCAGTACCATTATACTAACACAAGCAGTTTTCAAATGTTAAATGCTGACACACAGGCTACACAGCTACGCAACCACAGAAAACAGCAGGAACTGTGAAACACAAATCTGAACAAGAATTCACTTCTAGGTTTCAGTTCTTGACTATTTTCGATACTTGGCTTTGTGCTATGAAAAAATTGAGGTTAGGCACACAGCCGTACCCAAACTCTGTGTTTTTAATAAAACACATTAAAACTGATAAAAAGGGAATATACGTCATAGTCAGGGTGCTGGGTTAAGGCCGATCACTGGATTTGCTTGAGGCACAGATGTTTTGCAACATGAACTTTAGAGTATTCTGTTGTAGGTTATTAGCTGTTACACCACCTAATTCAATTTAAAGATTCAAATTTCACTTTCCATAGAGTTGTGGTTTATTGTGGAGTTAGGAGACAGGAGCTAATGCTAACAATGCATCTTTTGAAAAACTGTGATCTAATCGCCCTGAGGATGACTGAGCAGTTAGCAAGCCTGGGGAGCTTTTTTTTTTTTTTCACCCCCAAGGATGGAGCTCAGTAACTATACAAAACTATCAGAGGTGGAATAAATGTTAAATAAAAAGAGCACCAGCATGTGTTGGCGGTTATGTTGCTGTACCAGCTGTAAGTCGACAAGCCTTGGGAACCATTAACGCTCTACCTGTGTAGCAGGTATCTAGCTCTTACTGAGGACGAGAGCTTTTTCAAGGTTGTGCAGGTGATTGGAGCGTCAACGGAAAGAAGTGGGGAGGAGAGATGCAGGTTGAGAAATAATAAACGCACACATATGAGGAATCACAGTAACCTTGGTCATAGCATAACAGTGTGAGGTGCAGAATATGAACTGAAAAAATGAAATGCATTTCATTACATTTCATCTTATACTTAAGTAACCAACATACACAACGACTGCTTCCTCCATTCCAAATCTGTCAGAAAACAAAATTCCAAGCCACATTTATTTAGCAAAAAATGTTTAATCTCTCCTTGATGCGTGTTTATTTACAAGTAGTAAATCTGCAAAATAGGAAATAACAGAATATTTACACAATGAATGTTAACCTGCAAACTTGTGACAATCGCTTCAAGTCTGAAACTCTAAAAATGTATCAGAGTTATTGTAGTATTAAAATTCCTTTGCCAACTCTGTCTGAAATTAATTTGCTTTGCATTTCCTAGGATCCTATGTAACTTCCATTTTGAGGAAAAAAAAAAAAAGAACTACTGAAGTTTCCAGAATCGGAGGAAAGTAGAAAAAAAGAAAAAAAAAAAAAAAAAAAAAAAAACTGAAAACAGAATGATGCCAAGACTTGCATTTGATTCAAGCATGGTTTGGAAAGGCGAAGGAGTGACTAAGCATGTCAAAAGAGCTGAGCATTAAATGTGCTGAATCCGCTCACACTGAAGGCAGTGCAGCGAATTTCACTTGTTAATTTGCTCTGATTTGACAGAAAACTAACATAAAAACCTGCAAACTGCAGTCGGCATGTTGTTCTCGTGACAAGTCCCAAGTCAGCAGCTGATGCCAGCTCCTCCAGGTGACACCAAACACTCTCAGAACAACAGACATGCTTTAAACCGCTTGACAACAAGAAATACAAGTCAATTATCACACTAAACAGTACAAAATGAAGGCTAGAGATGGGTAGCTGGGAAATTTCTCTACAGATGCTTGCAAAATAGGTCAATCTAAAAGGCAAGGAGCCATGCACACGATAAACAAACCAACTCCCTCAACAGTCATTTAATCAACCAAATTACAACCAGAATACAACACAAATGGAGCATGAACCTGAGAACGAATGGAGAATGTTTGAGTGTCTTAAAAAAAAGCCTGACAAACCACCAGCTGGACACTGCAGCCTCAGTTGGTTTCTGTCTGTGTGCTTCTACAGAGTGGATTTGTCCTGACTGTACATCGTACTCAGAGATCATTCAAAGGGCTGCTGTTAACTGCTGAGCTCTGGAACAGCAGCCATCTATTTCTTTGCCACGTGATCTACAGCTAGAGCACCAAAATGTACAATTGCAGCAAAAGGTCAGCTGTATACCAAGGGAAAAAAAACTTGTTCCAAATGTTTTTATAGTGGACTAAGCATATTTTAGTGGAGGTTTTGCTGTACTCTTTAATATAGATGATTCTAAGAGTAATGGTTTCATGTGCATAGCCAACATGGTCAGCTGAAAAGGAGAAGTTTCTATCCTAACATGGGCAGAATGGTCCCTCAATTGGCAGGTACACAATGAACTTAAGTCCCAACAGGTATCCAGTTGAAGTAGGCTCATATGTATGCAGCTGTAGAAATGATCACGTCAGACTTGTAAACAAAATGGTAGGTTCGATATTAATTTGGAAGGTGTGCTCACTATTCTTGGATGTGACAGGAGATTGTTTTTTTTATGTTACTTTTTTTTTAAGGAACCTGGCATAAAAATGGACAGCGACAGCATTTATGATCAGCATAAAATGACAGCCCTAAGGTTTGATAGAAAAACAAGGTACAAGAGTTAAAGCAGCAAGTCACATTTCCATCACAAAGACACAGATGATCATCTGATGCAACTATTTCATTTTGATCCTTGAGATCCGGAAAATAAACCTTGAGTTCTGTCAAGTACTTCAACTTCAGGCAAACCAAAGAAAATTTTATCTTCTGTTTACCGTAAAATGTACAATTTACATGTGGAAAAAGAAAAAAAGAAAAAAAAAAAAAGACAAAAACAAAAGGAAATCAACCTGATTACAAAAAAAAAATGTCAAACAGCTTCTGTTCAGCATGAAAAAGTAAACAATTTACAAATGAAAACGACAACAAAAACATACAGACCACAGTTTGGTTTTTCGGCAAGCAAAAAAAAAAAAAAAAAAAAGTCAAAACGTTATTTCTCACCACAAAGTTTAAAACCATGACTTCAAAAAAAGAAAAAAAGAGAAACAAAAAAAATCCTCTTAGGAGAGCAGTGATAAAAAAAAGCTTAAGCCACACATGGCAATAGGCTAGTTTTGAAACAAGAGCTGCAGGCTAAGGGGAGGATTACTCAGCCTTGTGTAGCTAATGAACAGAGGTGTCTCACCTCTATATCTTTCTATACCCCTCCCCTTATGGATAAAGAGCTAAAATCCCTGTCTCAAATAGATAGGTTAGAGGTGGAGAGAAACCCTCAGTATATCTTTTCCTTGCCCCTTTATTTGGGTATTAACATTGAGAAAATGAAAAAAAAAAAAAAAGAGGTGGCTTTAGGCTGGAAACAGCTTTTCCCACTTTGTTTCATCACTGTGGGGCTCCACTAAGCTCTACCTGACCTCAATGTGGCTCCTGTAAAGACGTAAACAGAGTCTGAGAGCCAACACTTTGGCTTTGCTCTTACAGGGCTGTCAGAAAATGAATGACCCTTCAAGAGATGGATAACTAAAACTGAGGACTCGTGGAATCCTAATGGTTAGATATGGTGGCTACTTGGTAAACGGGGCAGATGAGCATATTTCCAGTAGTGCAATGTAGCTACTTCATTGTACAGTTACTATACCATGATCCACTGAACTGTCACTTCTTGACCCTTGAAGAAAAGAACCAGCCTTGGAGCCAGACACTGATGTGGTCATGATAAAGCAACAATCTGTGAGTATATGTTTGGTTTCCTGAAACCAAAAGATTGCACTGATTGAATTAGGAACAACAGCAACTTCATGTTATCACCATGAACTGTTCGAACTCAAGAAGACCCGACAACTGTGTGTGTTGTCTCGCTTCCCACTATTTTCAACAAGGATCTTTAGATGGGGTCATTACTCAAACAATTCTTTTCAGTCACTAGGCATGTTCATATTTAAAATCATACGGTAGCACATTCCATCTAACAAAATGTCTTTGCACTAAACAACATTCAAAGAAAACATGGCACAGTACGACTTTTTTGTTCAATTTTCATTTTTTGTCTACGTTATTTTTTTTTTCTTTTGTACTTGAAATATCAAATCATGTTTTATTGTTGTATTTTTATTGTGTTTGTTGGTTTAAAATGAAAAGGAAAACAACAAAAATGTTTGCTCCCTAATCTTTCTTTAAAAACGTAGCTGTATTTATATATAATATCTATATAGTCTTCCTTTGTAACGTTTCTGTAAATTGTGCAAATTCAGCAGTAATACAAGTGGCGAGAGATCAGAGAGTGGGCAGTTGATTACATTTATACAAAAAAAAAAAAAAATCTAACATCCTTTGAAACTGTGACAACCGTTGGAGTCACATGACCTAGAGAGCCTCTCTCCATTGGCTCATCACAGATTGGTCCATCCTGCTAATGATGATGCCATATATGGAGTTCCTTGTCAGGCTTTCATTGTTTCTTTCCTGACCATCGCTTCATCACGACAAAACTCCTGAAATCAAAATCAAGCAAACCACAAACACCAACATCCACAATAATCAAATGCTGTCAGTTGACATGTTTCTCCATGTATGCATGTGTGAAAATGTCCGGTGTCCCAGTCTCTCACACAGACACATGCCCACATGTCATATGGGGCTGCAGACAAACACACACATACACATGTAAGCGTACACAGGTCCGCCCATCTCTGCCGAACCCCCCTCCGATTTGCAGTATACTGCTTCAGTCCTTTTGCAGTTCGTCTGTCGTGTTGTTGGGGGTTGGAGTTTTGTTTGTTGTCTGGGTGAGAGGAGCGAGGGAGAGATACAGATGGAGACGAGGAGTGAAGAGAAGGAGGAGATGGAGGTGCTGGATGGTCCTCAGCTGGTCAGGACCATTGTGTCAATGACCTGCTCCAGCTTGCTCCTCAGTCTCTGTCTCCTCGCCTGCTCGTCCCGCTCCAAAGCCGACAAGATCTGGAGATAGAAGGGAAAGAAGTCAGCAAACCTTAAAAATGTGCAAGCTTTCACAATCAAAACATGGAGACCTTCTTCAAAAACAAGGCTGTCAGTCTTTCGTGAAATGTCTTCAAGAACCTTATGCCTGTTTACACTTAGTCTGTTTCCTTTTTCCTTTTTCAAGTTTTTTTAAAAAGTATCTAAGTGAGATGTAAATAGCAAACAATCAAGATTAAACAGGGAGCTGATGTTTGATGAAAATATCTTAAGGGTCTTAGAAACTTCTTAGAAATCAGTAATATCTCACCTCATCCTTGTACTTGACGATGTAGGAGTAGATCTCATGTAGGGCAGACATGCTGTTGAACTGGTTGGCATGCAGACGTGACTGCTCTGCCAGATAGGCACTCATGTCCTGGTCGCTGATGGCTGGCATCCTTGAGATGTCAGAGTAGTACCTGGAGGGGGAAAAAAAATAAATAAATAAAAAAAAACTTAAAATCTTGAAAATTTTTTGGTAAAATAACTAAATAACAAAACAACATTGGGTCATGTACCTTTCTACCCAGTTCTTATAGTTGGGGATGTCTTTAGCGTAGAGCAGCTTGTTCGAAGGCGAATCCTTCCCTAGTTTATGCTCTGATGTTGAACACGAGTCCATGAAGGTCTGAGCCACCACAGATAAGCAGGCGTCTGTAATGCTGTTCTTGTGGATGTCAAAGACAAACTGCGGGTTCTTGATCACGTTCACCCAGAACCGCAATGGAAGACTGGAGTGATTGAGGGAATACAGGGGAAAAAAGGAGGAAGGAGGGAGAGAATGAGTTGCAGAGTTAGACAAATTATGAAGGTGCAAAGAGAGAAGCAGCATTCACACTCTGGCTGAACAAAGGAGCAGTCTGAGTGATAAAATACCTGAGGCAGGGGAAATAAGAACACTGTACATTCTGCTGCACTGCCAGTGTAAAAGTGCTGCATATTCTCTAACTTACAGTCTGAATTTTTCTTCATACTACAGCAACTTTTTCACAGCACTAATGAGACACAAACCAGCTACCAAATACTTCCAGTGATGTCCTTTCATGGGGCGCATATGGAAAAACTCACCAGTTGCTCTTCCAGGTGTGCCGTACATCAGAGTCTGATATGGAGTGTTTGTCTGCCTGCTCATCCAAGAAGTCAAACATGTACTTGATGGCGAGGGGCAGGGCACTGCCTCTGTGTGCTGTGCTGAAGATGGTCTCAAACAGGTCATCCACAAACTTTTGGAGCGTACCCTGAGCAGGAAAAGCAACACAGAATTAGTTTAGAAATAAGTCTTTGGCACCTTTACCTAACATTGTATTTCAAATGTAAGTATCTCTTAGTTCCACTTGATTAAGGATTGAGCAGTGAAGTCACAGCACCACTATACAACGGCAGCACATTCCTGGCTGCAGGCAATGGCTGTCAGTAGCAGGTGTTCGAGAATGACAGTGCCTTGGTTTAGTACTCCAACTTTCTGAGAGTTTGTGATGCTGCTGAGTGCTCACTGTTCTTTACACTGTTTAGGATGAGGTCCAAAGAGAGTTCAGCCTAAGGCTGTTCTGCAGTATTTTTTTTTAACCACATCATACAACTCTGGAGATTCTGAAACCTCAAACTCCTCTGAAGATGAAATGATTTGATATTTCCCACAAGCATTTAGTGCCTTCTTCTCCATCTTCAGGCATTCAGGCCACCTTTTACAAAATCTTATTTAAAGCAGCCAGAAGTTGAATCTGCAGTTTTCTATTCACTCACACTGCCACAAATCAGCTTCCTAAACACACAAAGTGTGGAAGCTGTAATAAATAAGAACAGACTGCAGCGCTCCAAGTTCCCTCCATTGTCTTCCTCTGGCTTGCATGCTAATCATTTCCTAATCGAGGCAGCATTGATGCCTCTAAACCTGCACTTTCCTACCTGGAGCTCGAACAATGGAAATTTGAGCTAATGAGTGAAACATTAGGGGAGAGGAAGTACCAGGGAGAGCTGAATCACCAAGATAGTTAGTACTTGCAACTGTGAGCAAAAATTTGACATTGTTAGTAGACTGCATTAGGAGTTGCTGTGCTTGTATTCACAATGTTAATGTGGATGAGTGTGAATAGGTGTGTTCCTAGTGATTAATGTGTGAGGGGATTTGGGACAATGGACAGTGGTTTACTGTGGTCCATGTGTAGTCTGTGCTGTGTCAGTTTGTGTTGAACATTTATTATTTCTTGGACTGTAGATGTGCTAATTTAGCTTTTCTTCAGTTTAAGTACGGTGTATTTCTGTTTTTGTCCCTATACTGGAGATACAAATGCAGACAGTTAAATGGATTCAAAGACGGCTGTGTTAACGACACCATTTTTACATTGTCATATTAAATCACTGACTGCATTGCTCAACAGAGAGAACCAGTCGTCTTTTCAAGGAAATGAGAAAACAAATAGATATATAGTTAAGTACAAAAGACTCACTTTCTAGTGAGTGGGAAAATGGTCTGACTTTTGGACGTCATTGTATTTTTTACAATGTTTCTTTCTCATGATTGTTTTGTGTTCTTTCTTGAGTTGGTGTTTAAGTGCAGTTTGTGCCAAATAAGGCACAGATAAATTACTATGGAGACTTATTAATTCTATGTTCTATATGATGATTCATGATATTATTTAATTAAAACATTAATACAAACAAATGTGATAAATAAAGACATGCCTTCTATGTTTGTAGGACAAATGTGCATTATTAATGTGTTATTAATAACACAAGAAGAGCAATTACCTCTCCAACATAAACAAAACTCTCTCAATTGCTCTGGAAACAGCCCAGGTAAAGATGACAGTTTTTAAAGCTTCAGGCCTGGACTATAAAATATTTCCACAACTATAACTGTTGCTTCATAAAACATTTTAACAATCACTCTCTGCCCCATGGCAGTTTGATAACTCGCTCCAGGAAACACACTGACCCAAGATTGTTTCTCCTGGACATCAACACAAACACTGAGACCTCAAGATGGACGCATTTAAAAAACCTGAGTGCTGGTTCCTCAGTGTGAGCTGGACGACATAGAGGAATTTGGTGAATAATGATCTTAGGGTAAAAGCCTGGGCTAAAGGCCCTGAGGCCACCAACAGGGCCCAGTAACACCAACCAAACAACTCAATAGTCAAAGGTCAACCTTCTAATTAAGACACACACACACACTCGTTCCTTTGCATATGTTTGTCTTTGTGCAAAAGGTTAGGAAAAATATTAATGAGCTTTGAGACCACCACCAAACAAAGGCCAGTAAGGGCTACTGGTGGCATTGGGCCACATGACAAGGATGGCGGTGGAGAGGGGTTTTTGGCTAAAGGTTAGGGTTTAGGTCTGTGTGTGCATGTGTGTTAGTGTGCATGTGTGTGAATATACAGCTTCTCCATACCTTAGTGGCCAGCAGTCTGGTCAGGTAGATCTCAGAGACCATCTTGCTCCCTCTGTCCCCTTCCCTTTGATCTGAGTGGTCGTGGTTCTTGACCAGGTGCCACAGTTTGGTGCCACTCTCGAGGTCTGGGGTGATCATGGGAGTTCGGGAGCGTAAGCTATCTGGGCTGCTGGCTGTCCTCAGCATGCTCTCTGGAAGAGGATGAGACATGGAGGAGAGGTGAATGGAAACGGCCAAAAATAAACAAGGAAAGACACACATGTTTTGTATTTTCACACATTTTTTTTTATTTAACCATTTGGGGAGGATGAGTTGACAAATTTGAGTCTGACAAGAGAGAAACATGGCAGTAAAGCACAATTTAGTTTGATCTATTGTCACTTAAACAAACATCATTGACTTGCACAAGCTCATTTCAACAGGGCCATAGTTTGCCATGGGTTTAAACCAGTATTAGATGCAGAGCAGCGCCCAAACTTAGGGCTGCTCTGTAGTTTATAATATGTAATTCATTCTGACTTAATCACCATTTCAAGGGAAACCAATTTAAGCTACACAGGTGGAAAAAACAAATGAATAAGAAATCCGAGACAGCTACAGAGAATCAAATCTCTATGTGAAGTTAAAAGCATTTCTGAAAGGTGACAGCTTCTTCTACTTGCATGTCACTCTTTCATTCCAGAATAAATTTGTCTGTCACTTTCCCTCCTGCTCCATCCCTCCCTCCCTCCCTCCCTTTGTTGGACAGTGATCCCCTATTTTGTCACACGGAGCATTACGCTTTCAGTTTGAATGCTTGTCACTGGCGTGACAAAGCAGGAAAGGATTGAGAGGTTCAAAATGTTAGGAGAGAATGTGGACCAGAGAAGTAGAGAGTGAGTGTGATGGGGTGTTAGTGAGTATTTGTGTGTATGTCACAGTGGCAGGACTCCAGAGCTCAGTTACTGTGGAACAAGGAGGGACTCAGAAAATGGAAAAAAAGAGAGCGAGAGATGGAAAAAACGATAGTGAGGAACATTGGTCCACTTCACACCTGCCATTAACATGACTGATGATATCCGGTATCCGTGTCTGGGTCAGATGTTGGATAATTTTATTTTGGCATAAAAATTCATCTCTAGCATTGTTTTAGAAATTCAAATTATTGTCCCTTCACCAAATTGCAGAATATTTCTTGAAGATAATTCAATTTAAAACATAAAAGTCATAATTTTTCTGTCTGCTAATCCATTTGTGACAGTTCCATCACACCTTATAGCCATGCTGTGCTGTGACAGGCCTTGACCTCAGAGGAGAGGAACGTGTCAATGTGCATGAGATAAAGACCTTGTCAGTAAAGACGTTGGACACCCTCCAAGCAACTAGACATGGACGCAACACCTCCCTTCTTGACATCAATTTTCTTTTTAGCTAAAAAAATTGCCCTGACAAAAAAAAAGTATATTCCACATCAATAATTGTGTAAATATTTGCTTTTTTCAATGAATATCTATTTCACATAATTCCCATGTATGAACTGCATAAGCTAACAGTGTATATTTAAACTGAAACTGCAACTGTGTGAACTGCAATTATTTTGAGCAAAAATATGGAATGGTTTGTTTACATCATATTTTTAAAAATTGAAGAAAAAAAAAAAAAATATATAAATAAAAGTCAGAATTTAAATTTTGTGGAAACAGCACCTGAATGTGTCTAAGCTATTTTTTTTCACTGCTAGCTTGTTAGAAATGCATCTGCACACATTACAAAATATACACCCACTGCATACACTTGTATAGACAGACGTACACACATACAAAACACACACACACACCTTCTCTCGTACCGTATCTGCTGAGGGATTTGGTGAATGTGGAGGAGTTGGAGATGTTGTAGGCTGAGTTCTGTTTAGGCACCAGGGCAATCACTGAGCCATCTGTCACCTGAAAAAAGGATTTCTAGTTGCAGTTAACACTACAGTGAACGTCCAGCAGCAAGATGAGTTTTCAATGCCACAAATTACCACTGTGCTCAAACACAATTTCTTTTCCAAATTGGTATTTTTAATGTGTCATTTAAAAAAAAAAAAAAAAAAAACTGACTTGCATCTTATTTTGAAACCAAACTCTAAATATAAGTATGTGAACAAATATGAAAAAAGTTGTTTCTCTGTGCTGAAAACTACCTAAACAAAAACTATTGTACTGTACTGTGAATGAACTAGAGAGTGACAAGAATATACTATGTGAAGTTATTGCTCCGGAAAAACACAAACCACTATAGGGTTTATGTTGTGTTTATGTAGTGGGGTACCTGGTAGTGAGCCAAGGTGTTGAGTCTTTTCCAGTCATTGTCAATCTTAGTGGTGACATCCTCGTCCTGAAGGATGATGCGAGCCATCCTGCCCTGCCGCCATTCTGTCACACACACGCACAGAAGAGACACAGGTAAGGATGTTTGCATGTTTGCACGTAGGTTTCATACAGCCGGATCCTTACATTTGTTTTTGTTTGGTGTGTTACGTCCTTCCCTGGTAGTGTTTTTGTATATTGTGTTTGTTGTATTATAAACCTGGAAAGTATAATTCAAGGTTGTGCATGTTACTTTATATATATTATATGAGGGAGGGAAGACAGATCTGCACCATAAACTTCCTCCTTCAAACAATAAGTCAGGCTGTTGTGACTAAGGATGGGAAAGCAATATACAATGACTTGATAGAATTTAGAATAGGGGAGTACAATAGATAATTCAAATAACTTTTGGCTCCTCCACTGAATTTATTTTTGTACAGAATCACTGCTGTGGTCCAAAAGGCCCCCTCCTGCTTCACAGAGCCCTTGAAACGATTCCCTGTTTTACCCCCTGTAGTAGTGCACCTGTTCTATGCATCTGTGTGTGTGAGTCAGCTCTCCATCTTCTTACCCAGGTCCATATCTGATGCTTTTGGTCTTTGGGAGTATGGTGTTCCCTTGTACACAGCATCCAGCAGCTTCTCCTTCACCTGCGTCACTGTGTCACAGTTCAGACTCTTCACTGTAACCTCAGGAGCATTTTCATTCTCTGGGTTCACACAGTGCAGCGTCTACAGGGGCAGAGGTCAGAGAGTAAAGGCCACAGGTCACAATTAGACCAGGAAGTCAGCACAGACTGGGAGCAATAACAATTGATGTGGGGACGAACAACCACAACTGTGTTAATTTTTGACCTGCAAACAAACACTTCATACAGGAGTTAATCATACACTGTGCTTTCAATTATTGTAATTGTCATTTAATCAGAATCAAAGGCCCTGCTGATTTTGCACTTGCCTTCTGTTTAAACCATAGAGCTTAGAGGGAGTTTTGTATAGCTGTAGATAGCAAGTGTTGCCAACAATTGCAAAATGGCTTATCATAATTCATAGTATAAACTGAATGGGTGAATCTGCTTTAGACTCTTCTTTGGCACCCAAAGTATGGTCCAACTGTCTGTGTCCACTAGTATGTGTGTGTATACTGACCAAAGTCTTGTAGTCAATCTGCTGTCTGATGAGTTTGTCCTCGCTGAGGGAGTAGCGGGCCTCTCCTGTGATTGCGTCTATCGGCCCCTTTTCCATTTGCTGCTTCATGGCACAGTACAGCATGAAGAGAGGCTCACCAGCACACTCCTGGAAACAGGTAAACAGAGAGAGAGCAGGAAGCAGGAGGAGGAGGGGCACAGATAGAAGTGAAAGGTGAGAAGAGGATAGATGAAAAGAGAAGGAAAGGGAGAGACATGAAATGCAAACCCTGAATGCAATTGTGCAAAAACTTTACCTACAAAAATGTACACAACAGCAAAAGGTGCACAGCTTCGCTGAGAAACTATCCAATTATATTTCTAATCTTCTTGAAGCCAACCACAGGCAGAGCAGTAAAGGACAAGGCCATGGCCTGTGTTGGCTAACAGTGTGCTGAAAATTGACAGAACAACACACACACAATTTTTCTCTCACACACTCAGGCCTCTCCCCTGTGTCTCTTCTTTGGGAAAAACACCCTTTATAAATCTGTGTGTGTGTGTGTCTAAGTGAGTGAGCAAGAAGGAGAGAAATCAGAGAAAGTGTGAGTGAGTGGCAATTGATGGAGGAGTTAATAGAAGGTTAATGACTGAGGGGTGAAAAACGCTTGGAGAAGCACTTTGGTGTGTGAGACGTGTCAACCAGGCAATGAGTGCTGGGATGTTGGGCCCCCTGTCTCCCTTTCCCTTGTTCTCACTGTTTTTCACTCACTTTCATGCTGGCCTGCCAACTAAGCACTACCTGCTTTCAGGAGCTGGAATTATTCTTTAAAACCAGCACTTTATTTGCGTAACATTAGTGCTTTTTAAATTAAATGTTGTTGTTCTTATAATATCATTGATTCACATTTTCTACAACTTTGAGGTTTGAGGTGGATGAAGTGAATTTCAAGTCCTGTCTTGTGACCCTCAGCTGGGCATGTTCATGCATCAACACATGACAGTCATATTGGTGAGCTGTCAGAACTCTCTGGGATAATCGAGCACTGCCTGCTTCCTATAAAGAAAATAGCACACAGGCAGCCATTCTCTTGGTCTAGCAGCATACAAACCAGCTTCGTACTGAATGTCAGCCCTTCTGTCTCTGTCTATCGGCATGAAAAAGCAATACTGATGCACTGCTCCACATTTATGAGAGGGTCACATGTGGTGTGTATCTTTCTGTCTGTCTGTCTTTATTTCACATCCATTTAAAAAGTATCTTTTTTAAGATAAATTTTTTGTATACTATAAAAATACAATTTTCATACAGCACCCTAAAACAGTCCTCTCAAATTTTGCTCATAAAAGACAGGACTATGGGTGCAGAGACTGACTAACCATGTGATTCTCCACTCACTCAAACAAATCAGTGCAAAGGAGAACAAGTGAACCCTTAGAATAGGGTAATGGATAAAAGGTTTTCTTCTAACTCCTGTTCCCTCAGGTAGGTAGGTAAAAGCCCCATCTCTTTCCCCCCTTTGAAGAACTGCTTGACCTTTACTCACCTCTATTCACACCTGGCTTAACTTTGAAATTGTTCTGGGTCTTTCTTTTATGCGACCCCTAAAAACTCAGGAGAAAGAGAAGCACTGAATTGCAGAGGTTAGATTAAAGCTGTGCTTGTAGCCTGGCTGCTAGCTACAGCGAGTCTTCAGTTTTCATTTGCACCCATTGTTCTTTTTTCACTTTAAAACCTTCCTCTCATCCCTCCATAAACACTTATGCTTCTTTTTTCCCTCTCTTTTGAAACATTTTCTCTCTACATTCCTCCACCTTTTCCTGCCCTTTCTCTGTTGTTTAAATGTTGTCAAAAGTTCATGAACACAGCTGTTAGAAAAGATCCCTAACAGCTATCTCACTCCCCGTTTCTAAGCCCAACTCTGGCTGTCCAGTCTTGCAAATAGAGCCAAATCACAAGCACGCAAACTGACATATACAAATGCGCGCGCGCACACACACACACACACACACACACACACACACACACACACACACACACACACACGTACATGTACACACACGTACACACACACACAGATGCTAACCAAGACCCCCGGGGGCTTGGCTGGTTCACTGTCCACCAGAATGCCTGTCCTGGCGGGGGTTTAAGGCCCTGCTGCTAACTGATTAGCTGCAGTGATGTTTATATGTGGAGAATGTGTGTGTGGAAACAAGAATTTAGCACAGTTTAAGCCTCAATAATTCCCTCTGATTCCATATCAGAGGGAGAGGAATTCAAAAAGAGAAAGAAAACATACAGATACAGAGACGGACAGACAGAGAAATGAGAGAATAAATTTGTGTAAGATCTCTGGCTTCCTCTTTTGCTAAGCCCCAAAGCTCTAAAGAGGGATACAAACACACAAGTACGCATATAGGCCACACACACACACACACACACACTTTGCTGGCTCCAAAAGAATCCAGCCAGGGACACAAAGAGAGGACAGGTTAGTGCAACAGGCTACAGCCATCACAACAAAATGACCAGCTATGTCTGAACAGGGCTTCAGGCTGCAGATTCCTCAATTCAGAGAGAGGGGAATTTACCAGATGAAAGACAGAGGTGAGGGATAGGTAGCCCGCTACCCCTCGCTTATCTAATGCTGCAGTTGTGAATGTTTGAGTGTTTTTTCTATTCTCAAACACCAGCTGTATTAGTGTTGCTTCAAAAGTTGTGTGTGCCTGCATGTGTATGTGATGGACTATTTTACCTTGAGGAACTTGTAAAGCAGGAAGGTGAACCAGTTGGTGAGCATCTTCTCAGCAACTGACTCCGTCCTGGGAGGGAGGGGAGAGAGAGAACGGAGAAAGCGATGGGTAAGAGGTAAATAATAGGAAAAATAGTGGATGACGGTGAAAGGAAACAAACAAACAAACCCACTCGTCTTCATTAAAAATACAGCAATTAGTATAATTCGCTAACTCCTCTCGTTAATCACAAACCTGCCGTGTAATGAGGGGAACCTCTGCACGTGCACACTCTCAAACAGACACACGTGAACAACTTGTAAGCAAAATTAAAATGGAGCAATTAAAAGCATTGTAATTAATGGACTTATTGTCTCTAATTAGTTAAACAGCTGAAAGGGAGACCGACACTGAAGGTATTTGTTTTTTTTGGGGGGGGTGGGGTGGGGGGA
>CM076649.1:13207204-13279251 GCA_038496675.1 Rachycentron canadum | reverse complement strand
TAGCATGGACTATGGCGATCCTTGGTGATCATGTCGTCAGTGCTTGTCTTCCTAAGATGTGTATAAGAGACAGCTCTCTCTCTCTCTCTCTCTCTCTCTCTCTCTCTCTCTCTCTCTCTCTCTCTCTCACTATCTCTCACTATCTCTGACTTCCCACCTCTTTGTGCCCTGTGTCTATCTAACCTCCATCTCTCAGTGTAGATGGTGGTGAGGCCAGCCAGGCAGCTCTCTCATGGGGTGGAGAGCCAACATCTGGTGGCTGGCTCAGATCAAAGTACTCCTCTGGAAACACACCAACGCCCTCGTGTGTGCAAAAACACAGACACAAATACGCATACATACACAAAAACACACAAACACACCACTGCCACCTAACAGCAGGGGGACAGTTGGCAGCCAAAGGAAAGGAGAAATACAGAGTGAGAAAGAAAGCAGAGAGAGAAATTGATAGGACTGCTGAATGGGAGTTGTGCAGCTTTTGAGGTAAAGCTGCAGCGAGGGAGAGATTTACAAAGAGTTAGATGGGCACATGGGAGTTATTTGGGGAGAAAGTTTAAAGTGTGAGTATGAAAAGCAACTAGGAGTATACCAGCATTACATAAGTAACATTTGAGAGTTAAACAGCTAGATTCATATTATTCAAACTAACCTTCTTTGCACTCGAGGGCCACCCTGGACTCCAGATTGTCCATCTGCAGTTGAAGCCGCTTGAGGGTGCGGTCGGCATCCCGTGACTTTCTCTTATAAGCAATCAGCACCACAATGATAACCAGCAGAAGCAGGCCCCCACCTCCTCCAATACCGATGATAGCAGGCAGGGTGAGCAGGCTGTCTGAGTAGATCTGCAAGGTCCCAGGTGAGTATTCAAAGCCTCCAACACGAACCTAGCAGACATAAATGGAAATGGAAGTTAAACCCATGTTTGCTGAGCAGGTGGATGAGACACCCAACACATACACAGAAGAAAGTCAAAGCTGTAATGCCCTTCCTTTTACATTAAGTAGGAAGCAAATTGGCTTTTGCTGCCAACATTATAGCTTGCACACTGTGAGAATGATGCACAGGCGGTACAGGAACATTTAAAACATTTAAAATCTTATCTGTAAGAGCAACTGCACAGTTCTATATGATGATTACCAATTTTATGGCCAACTCCTGGCCACAACTATTATATATCCAATATACTAAAAAAAAAAACAAACAAAAAAAAAAACAACAACATGCAAGATGCCAAAGCTAAATCCCACATTGCAATTACACTGGCATAGTGTAGGACCAAGTGCAGTCCAAAAACTCCTCAAAACCTTTTATGTCTGAGTTAAGGGAGGCAACATATAAGCCCCAGGGCTGTCTATGGAACCAGCTGAAAACATGACTTTCAACCATATCACATCAAAACAGTTCTGGCTGGCAGAACATGTGCATTAAAAAAAAAAAGGAGGGATATGCCCCCCCCATCACTTTCCCCCTTTTACTCCATCTTCAACTGGCTTATGTCTATGAAATGCTAAATGGAGGAGGGTAAAAATAGACACAGACCTCTCACACCCACTAGCCATTTTTTGGTCTCTATTGAATATCAATACTGTTCAAATCCCAAAGAGGATGGCAGCCAAACGAGACCATTCAAAAGCCTAAAAGACATAAATACAGTCGCAAACACCGCCAGCAGTATAAGAAATGAGATGTGTGTGTGTGTGTGTGTTGATGTGCATGCAGCTATATGAATGGGGGAAGAGAAATCTAGAGTAATTTAAGAAATTTAGGTCTGATGGATAGGAAGGGAAGAATGAGATGAATGAATGACAAGGCAGGAAGTGGATTGGCATAAAGAGAGATGAATAACAGCAGAAACAGCAGAGAACAGGAGCTATAGAGGAGGATGGGCTGAGAGGCTGAAAGAAATGTGAAAACCAGATGGTCCTCAAGTGGAAAGAAAAAAAAAAATCAAGAGGGATGATGAAATAACAGGTACTTAAGATAGAAAAATGAAACCTGGAGAAGGATGATGCTCATTTTTTAGGTATGTATGACTCAATCCAAATAACTAAACTTGGATGTCACAATGCTCTGCTTAGTGTGTGGTAAAATTAGGTTGATATAAGAAATAAATAAATACACTTCAGGCAATGGGAAAACAATCCCGCGTGAAAGTACTGAAGTTTTACTTACAGTAACTTTGTGTTCTCCAGTGAGGTTGGGCCATTCGCACAGCAGCTGGCTCTCAGACAGAGTGAGAATGCAGGGTGTCTCCCCAATCAGCACGGTGTAGTTCAGCTTAGCATTTCCTGGGGCTGCAGGAATTAGGTTACGGCCCTGGAAAAAGACACACACACATGCTTTGGTTACTTGCAGAATGCTCAAGTCTCAGGTCATCCACATGATAAGCTTAATGTTCACAGTGTACAAATGAAAACAGATTCACTCTGAAATTATTCATGCTGTTGAGAGAGAGAGAGAAATAAAAACAACTTATTTCTGATTTGCTGGCAGGTGTCTGTCAACAGTTCAGCTTCAGCTTTAAATCAATGTGCAAGGTATGTTAAACTGCAGGTAACCAAAGCAACAGTGCTTCTGCTTAATGCTGCCGGATACCTCTCATTGAAAGGGACCATCCATGTAGTTTAAGAAAATATGGATTGTGACTTTAATAAGGGAAAGCTTGGAGTAATAATGAAGAGAAATCCTGGTGTAGAAATTCCAGTACAGTGAAGAACAGACGGCACAGAGTTGACTGATTAGACACCAAAATATGATAATCATTTACTCATTCTACTTTTCTTACCTAATTAGACAATCTGTGGTAATATTGAGCTAAAAATATGACTTTTACTCAATTTAGCCACAGCTAAAAATTATGTCAAAGGACTCAAAAAATGTGTTGGTGTTGGGAGATACAGTCAATAAATTCTACAGAAAACCCCATCTCTTCTCTGCTACATCCTAACTCTCTACGCTTTGCAGAGTGGGAGGAATTAATTGCTGGAAAATCTCGATGAACGTCTAATTTCTCTGCAATTATTTAATAGGATGCTGTTTCTGAGCTGCTTATTTCGGCAATTCTTTACCCAGAGCACGGTGGGGCAATCAGAGGTTTTCATTATAGAATTATATTTAAAGTTACAGGGGAGAGCGTTTTTCTGCTTTTTTAAAACTTTACCCTGATTGGCCGAGAGAAAAAAGGGTTTATTTTTCCATGAAATTGCATGATGATTTTCTCTCTTGCTGCTGAAAGGCTTTGGTTCAAAGGGGAAGAGGTGAAATGACAAAAGACAGCATGTGTGGGTGGGGCAAATGTGCTTGGGATTAAAATGCTTACTGTCTCTGTGGTTTAAGAGTAAACATGACTATGAAGTCTCTCTTCAGACGTTATCTGATAGAAATGTGAGCAGGTGGCATAGGAACGCATGGGTCCACTTTATAAACATTACTTTCCTTTGCACCTGATTTTAAAATGGAGGGGGACTTTTATTTTTGCTTAAAGGTCTCCAAACCCTATTGGAGAGAGCAGGTGGAGAAGTAACATCTTTGAAGGTTGAGGCACATCTGAAAGAAAAAAAAAACTCTCAAAGCGAAAGGAACAAGTGTCTATACAGAAATGTTTGCGGCAAAACATTTCAAGTGCCTGTCAAGGCCTTATCAGTTGTGTTGGATATTGAGGTCGCTGCAGTATTTTCTGAAATAACCATTTGTGAGATTGAGATTCTTAAACACTCAATACTACTAGTATTCTGCAGTTGGCTAATACTGCTCCTTTAGTGTGGTACCGCTAATTTCCAACACGCCTGATGTGTTTCTCCCACACCTTTACAGAGTAACCCTTGATAAAAAGTTTTAATGCAACATCATGAGAAAGTCCATCCAAACACATAATATCGACATAAGAACCATTGATGTGTCAGGTCTGAACAGCTATGTAAAAAAGGAGAGGGAAGATGGTCGAAATAAAATTAGACAATAAGACATAAGCTGATAAGAAACACAAGAAGAGGAGAAAGGTAGGGAGGACACTGAAGACATGAAAAGGGAAAACCAAAAACAAAGAAAAAGTTAAACAAAATCCAGAGAAGAATAAAAAGAGAAAGAACATGATGAACGTGAAACAAACTCAGGAAGAGACAAGGCCAAAACAGATCAATGCTAAGAGCACAAGGCAATTTACCTTGAGTATGAGTGGTGAGCTGGGCTTCAACTCCAGCATGCCTGAGGGGCTCAGAGGTTCGAACACGGGGTCTGGGTGGTAGCTGAAAGTTTCATTTACCACCAGCACAGAGCGCACGTCATCCATGACAAAGCCGATCTCATCAGGACTGCTGCCAGCCTCTGAGAAGCCTTTGTCAGATCCGGCCACAGAGGGCGTCAGACACACCATCATGGTGTTGTTAACAACCGTACAGTTCTACAGAGGGAGACGGAGAAAATTTGGGAAGAAAAGAAAGAAGTGAAAAGGGGGGAGGGAAACAAAAAAGGAGAGAGAGCATGAGTTTAATTAAGTTTGATGACTTCACTTAATTTCCCATCTAACAGCCTTTCTACGATGTTTATACTGTTAAAAATCGTGCATTTCAAATTAAAATTTTTTACACAGAAGATGATGTTAACTAATACATAATCAGCAATATATACAGTGGCTGAAACCCAGTTATGTGATGTGAGTGATTAAACGTCTCTTTAATGACATAATGAGGAAGAGGCTGGCTTAATAACATCAGTGTTGTAATCAGTGTTGATATCATCCGGAAATCCCCTGTGGGCTTCGACACTTAAATCAGTCACCGAAGAACAAATTAGACTGTAATGACACATAGAAAAGCAGGAGAGGTCAGTCAGTAGCTGTTAACGATAACACAGCACGGCTAAAGAGACCTTTGCATCGCTCCACAGCATGTTGTAGCCTTACATTGTGTTCTATATGTCACATGCTAACATACTTAGACATGAAGGGTGTGTAAAACCACAAAGAAACTGAACAAAACTGTGTTTATAGGTCAACAGAAAACATTAACCAAGCAAAATAAAAATGACTGCAGAGAGGGGGACAAAAGAAAAGGAGGGGATATTTTTACTTTCAGCTAAGAGCAGGAGTGGGAGAAAGGTTAGCTAAGCCCTGTGGTGCTAGGTGAAGAGAGGGGGATTTGCCAGAGCCGCTTTATTGCTGGTTGACATTTCAAAGGTTAAACTGCTAAAAGGAAATTCAACATCAAAAACAAACAGAAAATGGGCCCGTGGCTGGTTGACCAACAGGTCAGGTGTGTGCGTCAGTGTCTGTGTCCCAAGAGTGTGTGTATCGTCTGAAAATCAGTTTTTCCACAAAGAGGGAGACAGAGAGAGAGAGACAGACGGCTATGTTTCTATATTGTTCTCACACTGTCTCATTCACCAAGTCAAGTCACTGCTGTCTTTTGTTTTGTCAATAAAAACTATGCAGGTTCCTATATCCAACTACTTACATTTTCTGACTGGGCAGATCCATACTTGGCTCTCATCTTCGGCTCCTTGATAGTCGCCAGATTGGTCCCACTAATGGTCAACATGGTTCCTCCACTGAAAAAAAGAAAAATATGTTCTAAAGTAAAACAGGGCATACACAATTATACAATGCTGCTGAGAAAATAAAAAACACTTGTGTGTCACAAATTCATGCCTTTCCTGCTGTACTTTTTCTTGCAGGATCCAAGTGCTTACACTATTCAGCAGAAGTATCAGTAGAGATAAATGTTAATAAATCGGTTCTCTGTGGGAGCCAAGAGGGCCCTCCAGTTGGCGATTTACCATTAATGCTCGCTCCTGCTGTAGCCTTTCGCCTGCTTATTCATGGAAGCCCATTTTCAGGTAATGATAGTAATGCTAAAGCCCTTGCATGAATGTTAAAAGCTTGTTTAAACCGATATGGAGGCTGGAGGGAAGAATAAGGGAATATATAGCATTAATCCTGAGAGACGAAGGTTTTGGCCTCTCATCACCACCTCTCCAAAGCCTGGGGAGATATTTTCAGAGTCTATTAAAGTTGTACAGTGGTAATTTTCAGCATGAGATACACTCCACAACTGCCCTGCTGTCAGTGATCTGACATGATCCGTGACCTTTCCACCTGTGACCTATTCAGGTCTATGTGACACTGACCAGCAGAGACATAGGTAATATGGGTAAGAGTCCTATTTGCCCACATTACCCTCTCGACAGCCTCTGCTGGCCTGAGAGCCTGAACTTTATCTGATGTGAGGAGTGCTGACAGCAGCTAAATAAGTTAGCATACAACCTAAAAACTGGAGGGGGGTTAGATGAGGCTTGAAGCCCTGTGCCACTGTGAGTCACCAGTGGTACCAATGGGGGGGAAGAAAAAAAAAACAAAACATACTATGTATATGATACACTGGCTGGTATATTGATACATTTAACACACCTGAAAAGCAACATGTTTTGTATTATTGTTCAATTGTTGCAAAGCTTTGGAAGACAGCTATTCTAAGTTGGTTTTAGCTAAGTTGAAGTAACTCAGTACTTGCTCTACCTGACTAGACATTACATCCATTCAACAATGGAATTAAAACACCCTGAAAATGTTAACTTACATGCAGAAAGATTGATTGATTTGATGAGGCCATATGAGGCTGGTGTCAAAAGGAACTTAGTTGGACCCATCTCAGACTTTACTGTGCGAGTAACACTTGTACACTATGAAAAATGCATGGAGCAGGAGGGGAGTAGAGTGAGGAGATTGAAGGCTCACAGCTTTTGAGAGACTTAAAAGAGCCTGACACGTGGTAAATTGGTGAAGCGACTGGTGTGAAAACTGAGTGGTCAATTTAGGAAATTTGAGGTATCAGTTAACATGCACTAGTTAAAAATCTGTAAAAATCCAGTTTAGTCCTTAACAGTAGCTCTATGGGGAGATAACAGTGCACAGTGTATACTGATGTACTACACTGTGTAAACAAGATGATGTTTCACACAATCTCTACACTGCCATGTAGCCATGTAGTTAGCCTGACAACCTCCTCTTGAACGAAGGAGAGCAAGTCTCAGTCATGTCAGATTTGTGTTTTGGACAAGGGAGGCTCTGTGCTGTTTGAAATAGCCCCAGCAACAGGGTCACCAAAGGGGACATGGCGGCAAAATAGCTTGGTAAATAAAAGCGTAATTGGCCTGGAGAACCATGCACCTCCTCCTCTGGGAGTGCTGAGTGAAACACCAAACGCAAGCCGAGTGCGGAGGTTATTTCCCCCTAAGGCTGGAGCCAACACTTTCATTCTCGTTCCCCTCGCCTACCCTCAACATTTCATTCATCTCATTCCAAATGAGACTTCTCATCCGCTCACACCACTTTTGCGTGATGAGGGACTTTTGTCTCCCTGCAGAGTTTTAAATGTGGCTCCCATTTTAACCTGAACCCCCTGCAATGATGCAGTAGAGGCTTGTTATCCTGTCTGAAAATTGTGTGACTATTGGAAAACAGGTTATACTCACAAAAAATATCTGGGCTATATTATATCCAAGTAAGAGTTGTTTTAATAACAAAACAAATATTCCTTTTAATCGCCTGGGATTCAGAAAGTATACAGTAATCCACTCTTTTCTCATAAGCTTTTAATATGAAGTATCTGTAGGAAGCGTGGACTCTTTAAAAGTGATTCTATTTACATAGAAAACTTTTTCATATCAGGCTATTTTTAGGATCTGCCATTTTCTGTATACCAGCTTTAGAGCATTTTAAGTAAATACAACGAAAAAACAGTTAAAAAAACAAAACAAAAACAGGAAATAATGAATGACAAGTTCCTCGAACTATACTTTTGAAGTAAATGAGACAGTCATCAGTGTTTGTGTTTGTGTGTATGTGCTATCTTCATTTCTGAGCCATAGAAGAGAGGAATTTCTAGGTCATGCTAGTGAGCCCATTAGCATTTGGAAGCTCCAAGCTTTCCCCCCCCCCTCCACAACACAGCTTGTGTTTGCACAGGAAATCTTCCTGTGGCTATGTAGTCTCATTTCAATAAGTCAAGTAATATTTACAGATACATCTCTGCTGCACCTCATCAACTAGCAATGCACTGCTTCAGGAGGCTCCTTTACTGCTGTTCCTGCTCTCAAAGATTTGCTTTTAAATCATAAAGATAAACAGAATAAATAATATGCCTTTGAAAAGCAAGATGAGAGTGAAAATGGAGAGATATAGTTTTTTCTCCCAGACCCAGTCAGGGAGTGTACCAGCAGAATAATGTATTTATCACCTTTTACATAGAGTTCATATTTCAGTTCTGAAAAAATAAAGAAATAATGTATGGCACAACCACTTCCAAGTATTAATAATGTATTGATATATTTGTATCTGTTCTGTAGATGTACATCAAAAAGAATAGTAGAAGCAAACACCATGCTGATGTAGATTCATAATGGAGCTAGTTAGCTATATGGCGAAGCAGAACTTGAAAAATACAGCTAGTTATGACAATATTGCACAGTTTTCAAATCTTTCTCTGAATTATTCAATGTGAATCACATTTATGAAATCTTTGAAATTCATAGAAAAGGTTAATCTTTGCACTGATTATATTCTCACCTGGCAATACTCCAGTCAGGCTCGATCTTAAGGATGGTAGGATCGTCTGTGTAGTTAAACTTGACCTCTGGGTTCCTCAGCTCAGCAGAGTTGATGTCCACCATGACAGGGGTGGTTCCTGGGGCTTGTCCTGCAGGCGTCACACACACTATCTCTCTGCTACTCCGCCTGGGAGAGGAGAAGATGAAAGGAGCAAGAGAAGACAGAGGAGTAAGATATTAGAAAGCTCTATAAAGGCCTCTCTTAAAGTGGACTATATGTTCCAAGGACCAATACTATGTTCTTGAGAGAGATTTTGAGTATTTGGGAGTTGACAGGCTCCGAGATTGACACAATGTAAAAAAAAGTGAAGTGATTTCACAGGGAAAAAAAAAACAAACAAAAAAAACTACTTCCTCCCTTAAATAACTCATAAATTATTTATCAGATGCGACAAAAATGCAGGCACACACAGTCTCTCTCACACTCACACACACACACAATGGTGACACAGTCGCCTTTCCACAAGGCCAACATCTTTCAGTCTGTCCAGCCGTGGTTTCATCAGCCCGAATCACAGTGCTGTACTTCAAAGCCCTCTCTCTCTCTCTTTTTCTCTCTCTGTCTGTCTCTCCTTCCCTCCTGTGCTTTTTCTGGCTGATAGATCTGAAGTGGCAGATCAGGCTGGTCGTGTCTCTGTGTGATGTAACTCCCTCCCTAGCAGACAGGCAGCCAGCTGTGACCTGCTGGGAAACTTTGTGTTGCTGCCAGAAACTTTGTGCTCTACTCCAGTGGCTCATTCCACTATGCCCTCCCCCCATACCCTCGCTGCTGGCCCAGCAGCGAGGGTATGGCTACCTTTGAGATAGTGTGCGTGACATATCTATGTTGTGTATAATCAGTGTATTGAACAGGTGTGCCTGCACTGTGAGGAGGTCTGGGCATTTTGCATACATTGCGCAATTATGTTTTTTGCGTCATTCAGGGTCTGCTAACATCCCACAGTGCACTGCAAAAGTGTGTAAATCTGTGTGTGTTTGCATTGTGTAGGCATGATGGCAGGCGGCACAGTGTGAAATTTTGAACATGAGAAGAGAAAGCTGATCTGTACACAAATCCTCCTCCGTTATCTGCTGTGCAAGTAAAATCCACAGAAACATGGAAGATGATGGAGGAGATGAAAGAGTGACACCCTATTTTGGCGGCTCTATTACGATGGCTTGTGGTGGGGTGGGGCTGGGCAACGGGGAAAAATGGCCCAAGAAACCAAAAATTGGAATCGGGCATCTTTGTTGGATGTATTCCTTCTGTCTCTCAGAAGGCACTTTCAACAGCATCCTCAGACTGTGAGGGGACTGAAGAGGGGATGAAGACAGAAGAAAAAAAAATGGACATGAAGGACAATATATGAAAAAAAAAAAAAAAAAAAGGTTTTCCACATTCCACTAGTGCTGTGTTTCCATGGAAACCATTTTCACAACACCATTGCCGTCAAGAGTGCCTGTGGTGCCACATACGTATTTTTGACAAGGTTGCGGCCACACAAAAGAAAGCCAAGAGGCAATACAGAGAGAAATAAAAGAGAAGGTAAGAAAGGGGGTTGCAGAGGGAGATAAGAGGATGAGTGACTCGGGGTAAATAGGTTTTGATTAAAGCGGAGGCCCACTGAATACAAAGACACATTAAAGAGATGGACTCAACCAGTTCATTACTTTGGCCATAAAGGTTATTGCTGCTCAGTGAATGAAAGGCCAAGACTATTATGTTCACCTTTCTCAGGATGTGCTACAGAGCTTTAAATTGGCCTTTACTTTTCTTTTGATATGATATAAAAAGAACTTGAGAGGTCCAAGCTCATTAGTTTAACCTGTCATTTGTTGCCCGAGAGAGAAGAAAACCACTATAATAAAAACACCAGTATTTTGGAGAATAAAGTAGAAGAAGAAGTACAGCAGTTTTCTAACTTTTCTTCTGTTCATCTTGACCAGGGAAGCTTCTATCTAGAAATTATTTTCAGTAAATGGTGTATAAGGTGCTTGTTTTATTCACCAACAATATTTTCTGCGAGGTGTGTTTTCTCTGCCATCTGCCAGACACCATACATGGGTGGATTTTGTCCAGAGCTCATTTCTCTGTCAGATTGCCAGGAAGAGACTCAAAGAAACAAAAGAGTTCTTGGCTCGAGGAATTAAAGTCATATCAAATTGGATCTATGTCTCCTCTTCTCAAAATCCTGGCACAATCTTTTGCAGAATGAGTGACAATGGAAGATAACATCAGCAGATTATTCTAAAAACTAACTAAAAAAAAAAAAAAAAAATTATGTATTTCAAACATGGGTTCAAAGCAGGCAAATGTGAGTTACCAATTACCAGCAACACCATATCATTCCTTTTAAATTATAGTCATATCTCTGACAAAATGCTGGCCATGTACTTAAGTCATTCACAGCGAAACTGAACAGTGACATCAGCTTCCCAGAGAAAGGCTACACTGTCATTCGCACAATTGCTGCGAATTACAGAACTGCAGGTCTTTCCCTTACTGGCTGCATTTATCCTTGTAGCAAATCAAAGACAGTGACCAGGTAAGAAAGTAACACAAAACATTATTACTTGTAGAGATGTAAGATAATTTGCAGCAGCACAAGCCAAAAAGAAGGCTTTTGGCTCTGAAAGTTGTGTTTGGCTATTTTTGGCTTTATATTGATAGTGACATTGACAGAGAGACAGGTGACGAGAGAGAAGGGATGACATCCAGCAAAGGGCCTGAGTCGATCTCAAACCACATAAAGACCACTGAGGCACCCTTAGCTCTGTATTTTAGCAGTGAAATCTGCTACTTTTGACTAGATTTTGCAACAGTATTGATCCATTTACATACTCATTTGGACAGCTTTGAACCACAGTCCCTGCCAGAACAATGGAAGTTAGCTGTTATTTTTCCTCTTTAAATATCACTGTAAACAACAGGAGTGATTAAGTGGCAAAACAGTATTTCCTCAATTTTTTTTGCCATGAGTACTAATCAACTAAAATGCACTACTACTACTATTTTATAGCTAATTACAAGACACATGAAAAATTGTTAGATGCACATCAGCTATATAAAAATTCACGAACCTCTCGAACCGGCAGGGGTGAAGTCCTATCTTCACAGATACAGCACTGCCTGCATTGAGATGACTGCCTTCAATGGTGATTCTGGTTCCTCCTGACAGCGGGCCGGTGGAAGGATGGACACGGGTAAAGTATGGAGACTAAAGTGTGACACACAGACAGAGGATGGATAGGTCAAGTATGACTTTTTGGCCTGACCATGGATATCAAATCCCATGTTAGGAATATCTGTACAGCTTCATCTCAGCTGTATCTTGAATTTGCAATGCTTACCACAAAGGTGAAGGCCTTGGTTGAGACTGCTTTGTAGTCAGGGTGAATGCAGTCCCTCACACACACCTCCACCTGAGCCTCCTGCACCCTGTAACCTGTTGCATCATTGAGCCGACACACGATCCTGAAAAAAAGAGGGAAACACAGAGGTGGAGGGATGAGGGATGTTTTATTATGAATACTACCACAGTAATTGCATGAATTGCAAAGTTTTCTTTTCAATATTTGTTTAAGAATAAGACCTTTTTTCAGAACAAAGAAGCTTATCTAAACAATGTCATGAAGTCATGAAAAGAAAACAGAGAGGGAAACAGTACAGAAGAACATTCGCAACATTTCTCCTCTGCTCTGTCTGAGTCTGAAAAACATCCCAACAGCACAGAACAAACTATTTCTGTTTAATAATAACAATAACAAAAAGCAGATCAAATTCTCTATTAGTGGAAATCTGCAGTGCGAAGAAAGGGAGGAGTTTCGTGTGTGTGTCTGCATTAGTGCTCAGTGTAGAACCATAAGCCTCACACTTGGCCCTGGGCGCTGGCTGGCCAAATGAAAATCCACTAGAGAAATGATTGAGTGAGGGAAGGAGTGGCGGTGTAGCCCACAGGGAGAACACACACATTCACACACACATACATTTACTTCATGTTTTACCCACTGGAGACACACTTGACTGTTAATTAGCCAGAGCGAATGAATGAGACGGAGGGAATGGGTGAGAGTGCAGAGGAAAGAGAGAGGTAGAGAAAGGAGGACGAATAAAGCGAGAGAGGGTTAAAGAGAGAGAGGCTGATTAATTGAACAAGCTCATATCCTACACATCTCACCCCCCACCCCCAGTTCCCTTAGATGAGTTATTAACTCTCCTGCTTCCATCCTCCCTGCAGGTGGCCATGGCAACTGCAGCGTGGTGACAATGAATTTCACGTTCCGATGCTGGGTGTTTCCATTGTTTTCTATTTTCTCTTTCATTTATTCCCTGGTCTCCCATGATGACAGGGGCCGTGATTAAAATGCTGGACAGCTCTCAGTTAGAGACTGCCGCTTCACTTGCATCATTACCGCACAGATGACAGGTGGCTACATTTAGCTGTTATTACGTGATTAGAAAGACAGAAAGTTCATGGTACATTTGTAAAGATGACAACATTATAAATTATATCTCACTCAATCAAGTGACTGAGGTGAAATGTGATTGTAAAAAAATTAAACATATGTCAAATTGTCACACAGAAAATACTAACATGGCAATAAAAAGAGCGATATTGGATTCTGTTTTTCTCACTAGTGGCAATGATTTACTTTCCTCAATGTGGAATCAAATCCATCCAGTAAATAATTAATGATTGAGGTGAATGACAAGCTAAAAGAAGGGTGTGTTTATTTGCAATTTAATTCCACTCCAATCACAGAAACAGGGAGTGTGCCCCGGCTGTAAGGACTGTGAGTGCTGGATGAAAGAAAGAGAAAGCTGCACCGTGAACAATGTGTCTACATTTTGCCCAACAATCATACCACCTCCTCTCCCCTCTCTCCTGAAGCTGACCTATGACCTGTGCTGTCAGTCCCATAACCCTATCCTGTCTCCTGTGGTACAGCTCTGATAGGGTCACAGGGATGACGACAGCAACCAGACCACTAATGGCACCGTATGGCTAACATCACTTTTAATTAGCATGACAGCCTCACTGCCAGCCGCACCCTCCCCCTCCTCCTCCTCTTCCTGTGGGTGCTATGGCAACAGGCCAACGCAACCTTAAAGGGCTGACAGGGTTAAACGTCGACACATTGGTGGTTTTGGATGTGATCGCAAGGGCAAGATGCACATGTGGTAAAGAAAAAGTTATAACATGAAACCATCTGATATTACTCAGTGCCTGCAGAGCCACATAAAAAATTGTATGTTTGGTGTGAATATAACAATATATGTTGATATAAATTATAAATCAAGGCTGACATGTCACTGCCATTTTTTTAAACCCATTTTGGGAACACCTGTCATTGCTAGTGAGAGCTGCACAGCATTCTGTTGTCCTGACTGCCAAACCATCAAAGTCACATTTCTTATGTTTCCTTCTTAGTGAGGGGGCAGAGAGAAAATAAAATCTGCTGGGACTGTGCTGCACAACTCAGCAAATGGAGCATTTGTGTACAGATGACAGCTACAGAGTTGGAAATAGAACATCGAGGACACCTCCAGCTGTGACGAGTGTCCCCAATTTTTTCTCGTCCTAAATTGTCTCTTCTCTGCTTCTGGATTAATTCAACAAAAAACAGAGTGTGACTAACCTAATAGTTTCACTGAAGGCCCCTATATTTGTGGTTAGCTGTAATAATGGAGCACCAGCGTCACACTCGCTGTAGTTTTAATTTAAATCTAGTAGTACATTGCCATTATTATGTATATGAGCACAAAAGAATAGTATTGTAATGAGGCATCTTGTGTACAGTTTAGACAAAGAGTTCAGTCTTGTCCAATAAACTGAACTGAAGTCTAGAGGGAACTTGAGGGGTATGATTGTTTACTTAACTTTTCCCAGAATATACCACTGCTATTGAATGGGGCGTTATGCTCCACCCACGGCACCCACTGTGATTCAGAATTTCCCAGAAAGCAGTTAATATGACTTAACCAGAGAGAGCATTCAAGAGATATACCACCCACTTCAAAAATCATTCAATTTCTTGCAGAATGGAAAGGAAAATTAATTCTGATGAAGGTTGCATAAGGTATTTCTGTTCTGATTGCTAAAGCTAAACACTGCTGTAAGATTTACATGGACGGCACTTGTACAAAGGGTAGCAGTAACCAACACAGCGCAAGGCCTCTTGTAAGGAATTAGATTTGTTTGAAAAGGGAAAAGCAGCATTTAACCTTAGGAGGTTTTAGTGAAAGAGATGTCTGAGAGAGAGTCACAGTGTCGTGCCTCGCACTCAGTGTAACATCAATATTGGACACAGAAATGCAGGGAAAAAGTGCCTAGAAACAAGAGGCCTGATCGTGAGGTGTAGGAGTGAAGCGATGCAGATAGAGATAGTGTCAACGTACTGCTCAGCGCTGATGTATTGGTCCTCCTGAGGGTTGCAGGTGACCTTGCCGATTCGGACTCCATTCTGGATGTCTTTGAACTGCAGACCCAAGTTCTCGCCCATGATGGTCAGCATTGTTCCTCCCTGTCTGGGCCCCGTCTCTGGAAACAACTAGAAGAACAAATGAAAGGGAACATATGTTACCCAGGACAACACATGTGACAATCAATATTTAGAACATATATTGCATATCAGCATGAACAGCAGTTTACTTAAGTCATTATAGTCATCTGCCGTTCTGCACGAATCAGACACTTGCCACCTCATTAAGGGAGATGAAAAATGAACTCCGATCCATTAACTCCACCTCGACTCAGTCAAACAATCACAGCCTGCCAACTCGCACACTTAACCTGGACCCACCCATCAAGTCTTCACTTGCATCTCTCATTTAACCTTGTAGCGATTAATCTACTCAACACAATTACTGCACACAACGACCTCTGCTCCCTTTCTTTCCTCTAGAGGTCTGCAAAAGGTGTGCAGAGGTGCTAATGGCTACCCGAGACTAGCCTAGTTGCTAATCACAGCCCCATTCATCCAGCCCCCGACACAGACAATGGCCCCTTTGGTAATCAGTCATTACTAGCATAATTAGGGCTAAAGCTAATTGGATTAGAAACTGGCGAATGGGGTGTGGGGTCATTTGTTGAGGCAGGGTGGGAAGAGGTGAAGGGGATAAGACATTGGTGGTTGGCTGTTGTAGAGTGGGTGTGTGATAAAGGTCACACTTTGATCTCACTTGCCATAAAGGAAGGATCAAATAAATCATCAATGATTGTACTCCCATTCTTGCTCTCAGTAAGACATTTCCCCTACAAGTATGAAGCCCACAGCATACAAATATATATCCACATATGACTTTCTTTTGCATGTGGAAAGAAAGAGATGATACATAGATATATACACACAGACACAAAACAAGTCTACTTAGACATTGACAAACACACACATGTATGTGGAGACAGAGGGACCAAGTGCCAAAAATCACAGACATCTATTGAAACTGTTGGTGGACTTGTAATGTTGTCAGCCGGTTGTGAATCTACCAGCAGCTGTCTGGTTATATCCAAAGCTTCCAAATGGCTCTTTGTGTTTTTAGTTGCCAACTGAGAAAAGTTAACAGTTGATTCCAGCAAACCTTTTTGAACTATACACTCCCATCCAACAACGGAGGGGGAGAATAGCTTCCTATTTCTGTTTGTTCCTTTAAAGGCCAGTACTGTCAGGACAATACGCAGCTGCTTAATTTGATTAATTTGTCAAACATGGCCCATGTACCATGTTAACTTACTTTGCCTATGAAAGTAAATTCACTGATCACAGCAAGTAACATGATGATTGTGGGTAAAAAACACCTGGTATAAATACTGCTATACTCTGGCCAGTTTTAACTTTACATCCAAGAATACCCAGTGGATGTGGACACAATACAACATGGATAAAGAGTGCACTAAAAGAAGGGAAATGTATTCAGTCAATTCTTTCTGTAGGTTAGATGAGAGGTTTAATACCCATCTCTGCCTTGCTCTGTTCAAAGGTAGCAAAGCATGTTAGCATGTTATATCTTGTTTAATAAGTACAATAAAGTAGTAGAAGCATAGTAATATTTACTGTTCAGATATGAGATGGACATCAGTGTTTTCACTGTATATCCAAAAGTGTCTACTGTCTCAAAGATAAATTAGAGGCACTCTCTCAACCTCTCAATCCAAACTACTCTATTTCTACACCTGGAACCTTACAATGATCTCCCAGTCTCACATCATTATAGAAAAGGTGGCAGGCTAGTAAAAGCCACAGGTGTTCAAGAACACCACTAATAGAAACATGCAATGGGAACAAAGCCCAGTGTCATGCAGGCCAGAGCAGAAATGCCACAGTGATATAATTAAGGAGTGTTTTCGATCTTACAGCAGCTAGGCTTCTGATGAACATCCCTCCTCCTTCCCTTTCCCTCTTCCTCTCTGGACTTGTGGCTTTTTAATTCACTCTGTCTCTTTGTCAATGTGCCTAGATGCATATATTTTAGCTGCAGACAAAAGAGTGAGTAGCGCACAGTGGTGCCCCAGCCAGAATCTTCAGATATGGTAATCAAATCTCTCTTTCTCTATAAGCACTGGCTTATCAAAACACACGCGCACACAGACAGACACACATACATACACAAGTTGTTACATCCACAACTAAACAACACAAACAAAAATCCTTTTTGATGAAAGCCACCAGCCTAAACACTCCATCTATTCTTCTTTCACTGTCGCAGTTCTCTACACCCATTCAAACTCCCTTCTTTCTCTTCGTCTCCGACTTGTCCCGTTGTGTCAGAGGCTTTGTGTGAGGGCTATTGTGGCCAGCTAAGCGGCAGTGCACAGATAGCATCTGCTAGTTATAGGAGGGGGGCTACGGGTACAGAGAGAGAGATGATATGAACATGGCATAAGGTTTCTGAAGTTTATCTGTGATATGAAAACCTCTCAAAAACAAAGTCACAAACTGATGGAGGCAATGAAGTAGGTGAAGAGGGGGAAGTGTATCAAATTCTTACATATGATAGAGCAAAAACAGTCAAGATGTGGCACCTGACAGACATACAAGACAAAGTATAAGATACTGGCCTGTAAAGACAAGGGGAAGAAGGAAATGAAAGTGAGAAGAATTGAGAGGTTGGATGATGGAAGAAAAAAGAGAAATGGTTGGAGGTGAGAGTCAGGAGTTAGTGACAAAGGATACATGAAGAAGATAAGAAAAGGAAGAACAAGAGTCCAGCGAAGGCAAAAATTGCAGCTTATTACACAAGGGAGCACACATGCAAACACAAAAAGAAAATACAGAGACAAAAACTGTTTTTCATATGCACAGTATCACATGTACCACATGCTAAGACACAAAAGATACATATACACACACATGCACACACACACGCCCCACATACTGGCATGGCCTGTGTTGTTTTAATTGGTTTCTAAGGGCTAGCTGTAATGCTCGTCCTGTCCCCCAGGAGAAGGCAGGCAGGAGATGATGGATGATGGAGGGCCAGGCGGCGTCCAAGGCCAGTACTAGGACACTGCTGCACTGCACTGGAGACAGCGCCAGACATTGAGTGAGAGTGTTTGTGGCTGCAAATGTGATTTTGAGGGTCCCATATGAACAACCCATTGTTAAGTTGTAGCTTATTTTATCTTGGGTTTTAAATATCTTACATCTGAATGTACACTTCTCAGAGTGTGTATTTGTGAATAGAGTGTTTTTGGATTGTGTGTGTGTGTGTTTCTCAGCTCACACACACACATTGTTTGTTTGCTTGCTGCAAAAGGAGTTCTAATTAATCTTAGTGCACTGTGACGGTGCAGAGAAAAAATATAGCACAATAAAAATAGCACTTTAAAAGTCTAACAGCCAAATTCTTGCAATGTCTAAAACCAATCATTTAGGGCCTAAAACATCAATTGCAGTGTTTGGAGAGCGGTCCTTAGGTGCCAGAGCTATTACTGGAACGGTAGCTAACTGCACAATATTCAACAAAGTCAAATGGCAATAGCACACTCAGAAATAACACCAAATGGGTTTGATACATGCTGCTCTGAAAGCTCTGGATGACTCTGTGCATGTGTATATATAGGTGTAGGTTGGTCACACGTTCTCTCCAGTGTGTTTGCCTGCCAGTCGAACACACTCTTTGGTCCAAATTAAATTAGTGGCTAATCTGTGAGCTAATGGCCACACAGCAGCTAGCATGCCGAAAAAATGAACAAAGGGGCCCGAATAAAGCAAAAAGAAATAAACAGGGGAGGATCAAACAGGAAAAGAGGGATTTGACCGAATGGATGGTAAGAACCGGGGTAATATTCAATTTGTGTGGTGGTTGTGATGCTCTTTTGGAGAACTAAAGGATGAAATGGCAGGAGAAAAAGGAGTGATATTCTTTGTCGCCTGTGGATGTTCTTTTGGCATTAAATGTCACACTTTAAATGTCAAAGGTGGAGAGAAGAGATGATAGCACTTCCTCCAGTGTCTTCTGTTCTGCTCCGTCTCTCCTTCTGTGTTGTCAAACCTGCAGTATGTTCCTCCTGCTGTTTTTGAAACTCTCCTACGCCTGCTTCTCGACTGCCACCAACATCTTGCCCTGAGGCCAGGATTTTCCCCTCAATATGCATGCAAGAGCACATGCTTGCATGCACGCAGACATGCACACACACATACACCCACCCTTTCATACACACACCCCCATCTTTCATGCATACACACACAACCCAATTGCCTCAGTACGCTTGTTTCAAAGAGATAACTGAAGCGAGCAAGAAAGGGAGAGAGAGAGAGAGCATTAACGAAAGGATTTATCTATGTGCTAGTGCCCCAATTATCCAATATCTCCATTACGTATTCAGAGAGACAAACCCGTGTCACACAGGAAATGTACCACGGGCTCCATCCATACAAGTCTATGTTGGTGAAATGGGGATTCATTATAGACCATACATATATTTCATACTCATCTAAATGGAGAGAAATGGCACTCGTATCACCTGAGATGATACTTGATCCTATTTAAGATACAATTAAACAGGTAGAAAAAATGCTGGGTTAAAAGCTTTGAGAAGAATGATGGAGAGAGGGAAAAGGAGGCAAAGGAAGCAGAAGGACAAATGACAATGAGTGAGAGGGTAGAACATCTAGACGTGCCGCACACAGCAGTGCATAGTTTTCAAGCCGTGCTCTGCGTGTGCGAGAGTGTGCACGTGTCAGTCCCAGTGGTGATCTGTAGAGATGGCGACCCAGGTCACAGTCAGACGAGGGCCACTGCCACGGTTACCGGTGGCAACAGATGGGTACGCCATGGTGTTTTAGACGCCTTACCTCACCCAGCCTGTCAGATGCACACAAGCACACATTCTACACCCATGGTGGGAGACAATTAGCAAACTTTCACATTTTCTGTTTCTTTGCCGCACCCGCACCTGCACCCGCGCACACACACACACACACACACACACACACACACACACACACACACACACACACTCCAGACAACCACTTTCTCTGCCTCCTCAGGTGTGTATGTGCATGTGTGTGTGCAGCCATCATCTCTAATCATGTCAGTGTGTTCAGTCTGGGTGTGTGTGAACTGCCTCCTCCTGGCCGGCCCATCTGTGTTGTGGTCGCAGTCATGGTGATGCCTTCTAAGTTGTCTATCCTTCCTGCTGCCCTCCTGCCTACGATGTTGCCTTCCCTCACTGAGTCCAAACAATGACACAGCACAGGTAAGAATTTTAAATGAGCTATTATTTCAAACTATCTTTTACTTAAGACTTGACTTTCGAAATCCTCAGCTTTGCATCAAAGGGATAGTATTCAGTTTCAAGGTTGCCAAACAGGTGGTTATCACAATCCTGTTATAACGGGCATACTGTTTGAACCCCTGCCCTTCTGACCCTTGCTCCCACAGAAATGTGACTTGATTGTTTTTTTATGAGGCTGAGTTACTGGCCAACAAATACCAAATAGCTGCTGAAGCATAAGAGAAGAGTTTTTCATGGAGTTAGCAGCTGCTTGCAGTGTTGACTTTACAGTGGGCTGTTCACTGGCCTAATGGACCTTGAAGTGTGTGGCAAAAGCATCAGGTAAATATTTTGGCAAAAAAAGGATTAATTTTAGGTTCTACTTTTATTTATGTTGTGATTTAAATGATTTATAAACATAGGAAACTGAAAAAAACACTTTGTAAAGGCAGATGATGACATCATCATTAGGGCAGAGGGGTCATGATGAGAATAAATGATGAGAATCATATCCCATGGCCTCCACAGTCATCATATATAAGTCCAACTGAACACCTGTGGGAGGTTTTGGATGTTCTCCACCACCAAAGACCAAATGAAGGAATATCTTTTGGAAGAAGGGTCATGGATACAACAACAAGCAATCTTAGTACTGTGGGGGTGTGTACTTGTAGGTACATATGTACAGTTGGGTACATGTGATCTTGCTGAGCTTCAGGAGCATACGAAGCTATCTGGCATCATATGCGTGTATGTGTCATTATAATCACGGATTACCTTGGTGATCTTGGGGTGTGCACAGCGGCTGTTTCCTGTGGTGGCGTGCATCCAGGTGCTCTCTGGAGGAGTGCACTCCTGCCTCAGGGAGCACTTCTTCTCTTGTACACACCAGCCACACTCAAACCTGGGGTTTGCCTTCAGACACATCCCACAGCTGTCCCTTAATGCATAGCACTTGTACAGGTGGGCTGGAGACACAAACAAGAAGAGGTGAGGTGAGGGAGGGAATAAAATAACGTCACTGTTACATTATTGAATTCAGGGGATGAAGGGAGTAACAGTAACAATTCACCCATGGAAAAAGAAACAAATGAAATATAAGCACAAATTAGTATTTTAATTAAAAACTAAAATATTCAAAACAAAACCACTTAAGAGAAGACTAGTTTCTATCAACAGAATAACTGATCTATACCAAGAGTTTTAAAAAACTTAAAATGAAGTAAAATGCTTGTCAGCAAATGCTGAACCCACTGAATTGCCCACTGACCCTCGCTGCATCTCTATTCCCTGTCTTTACAGTCAACCACCACAGACGCAACACTCACTAACAATATTGATTGTATTGTATTACTGCAGGACAAGCCAATTAAGTAGACACATAACTAATGGATTTCTTTTGAGAATTAACCAAATTCTTCCATTTTCAGTTTCTCAACTTCTACATAAAAATTTGAAAACTTCCTCAATGTCAAAGAGACAAAGTTGAGTTAAGGCACCATTTCCCACAGGCCTCAGGAATTGTACAGTGAAATCTTTTCTCTCACTCTCTGCTCTTCCATCCCCAAATCCCATTGGTCATGGAGCAGCTTTAAAGCAACCCTGTACCAATTACTGACTGCTAAACGACTCCTCTCTAATTACATTAACATATCAGTATTTAAGACAAGTGAGCATCGCTCTCTACCAGATGATTATCATGATTGAGGAACCGGGAGGGGGCTGGCAGTGAAGAGACAGAGAAAGGGGGACATATCTGGGCTGCGGGTCGCCTCAGGATGCACTTCAGGAGATTTACACTTGAGATAACACACAATGCAAAGACACTGATGCATGCTGCTGATATTGTACACTGTCAATGCTGCTGCATATAATGGCTGACATTTGGCAACACTGTGTCCTTAGGAGAACCACTAACTGTCAAAGCATTTTATATTGCCTCCATGAATGTAAACAACCCATCACTGCAGAATGCAGTTGCATATGTTACAATGGTATATATTACAAACATATCCTTTTACTGTGACAGCTTGAAAAATATATGAAACCTGAGACGTTAACAGCTTGCTTTAGACTACAGGGAGTGACATCAGTAAACGGAGCAAAGTGACTCTGTGGTGTTACCTTACATTACTGACAAAATGGCATTGAGCACTTCTTCACAGACCTTACAGATGTAACAACTTCTAATCTGAAATACTACACTAAAATCTCAGATCCTCGCTGTGTCTTTAACCATCAAAGAATAACAAATAGGACCAGACAATGCAGCTACCTCTGTTGTATAAAGCTCTAGTGCATGTCATCCACAAGCTGTATTGAACACCATGGTAGCTGGCAGTGATGTTATTGTACCTCACAGCAGGAGAATAATGTTACAGCCCCCTACTGTGCAGTGCAGGTCGCAATAATTATGGACACAGCACTATGAAGACTGTCCTACCAGTAATTATATCCAACAGACGTGATCTCATTGTCTTCCCCCACAGTTGTGCATCGATTGTGTGTATGTGTTTAATCATTACCCACACGGTTCTTTGTTTGGAGGGGAAGGCGTGGTTATACATTAGAGTGTACATTACACATTCAAATACTGTTTCAGTAGATGTAAGTGTTATATAGATGATGAGGTTATAATAATACCTGTCAATGTAAGTGTGGATGCTTGCTCAATAGGGGGTTAATGAAGATATTTATTATCCAGAATGTAACAACATCTGTTGTGGAGCAGACTACACTTCTTAAAATGTAAAAATATTTTACCATATTGCATATTATATGTCTCGGGTAATGAATTGTATTAACTGTATTAAGTCAAACTTAACCCTAACACAAAGTTGAAAAGCAAGTATATCAACTCAGACATGATTTAGTCTTTGAGACTAAACAATCTTAACTCAAAAACAAACCTGCATAGTCAATAAATGCAAGGGATTAACAGTAAAGAAAACCAATTATTACTCTGTCTTAGTAGTGATCAAAGTGACAATACAAGGAGTGTTTGCACAAACCCTGTGATGAATCAGTATTGGCAAGACAACTAATGTACACTGTTAGTGTACAATCTGCTCCTAAAATGTGTTAGAAAACTCTGGATTAGCCATTTTATTGACCTAATTACTTTTACAAATCCAAGTACTGTACTGTATATCCCAAATGTTGTTTAACAGATTCAAATTTCATTCATCATTGCAGAGAAAACTGGCTCATCTGAAGTGATCATTATTATTCTGACACTGGTTTATCAGTCATTTCCCTGCTCCCTTCAGGCTATTACTACGGTGACCAGCTAATTTTGCTGCTGTTTATTTTTAAACATTATCAAAAAACAAAAGATGAGAAGGCAAAGTCTGAACCTTGACAAGACATAACTTCTAGTAAATATAAATAATACGTAATGTTCTCTCTCTCTCTGTATGTGTATGCTCTCTATGTATGTATGTGTGTTTGTGTTACATACATACACACACACACACATACATATATATATATATATACACATACATACATACATATGTAAATACATGCATAACAGATTTGAACCCATCACAGATCAAGAACATCAACAGAAAAGGGTGGGCTTGCTGAATGATTCTGGTGAGAGTATAAATTATTTACAAAGTAGTTGAAGCTGATCCAGGATTATCAATTGAGATGCTCTGTGAACGATCACTCAGCAGATCAAAAACTGACAAATCAACACAGATTTTGTTAATAGCAAAAAAATTTAAGCACGCTTTAAAAGAAATGTTCACTGAATGCGAGTCATTGGTAGGACACAATTAGCTCATGAACACTCAGTACAGAAGTCTCGTGCTTGCTGAATGAAAAGACACACATGACAGATAATGTGTAAAACCTATTCATAGCACGTAATAGCTCTTATCTGTAACATTTGCCATACTGGTATCAGCAGCAGAAACTCACCTTTAATGTTGTAGGGGTTGTCAATGACAAAGTTTCCATTCCAAACCACAGACAAGTCCACTGGCAGGTCACTAATGTCATTACCCTCATAGGCATACTGAAATATGAAAAAAATATCAAGATTAGAATTCATAGTTGAGTATTGTTACCTGAAACAGTATAATACAACCAGCATCATTGTATGACATTTCCAGTCGTTTAATAAATATTGATTTAATAAAAGAGAAAAACAATCAGTCAATACCAAAACAGGTAACAGTTCAGCTAGTGGCTGGTAGTAATGTCATAGCCTGCGGTGCTCACATAGTTGAAGGGCCATAAAGATGAATGATGAGAGACAGGCTTTATTGTGATTTTAACACATGGCACATCCGCTGCAGCCTGGCTTAGCACAGAGTTGATTAAGAGATTGGAGTCCCCATCACTATATGACTCATTCCATTCCAGTGATGAATGAAAATCGTAATATATCTCCAACAATAATATTCTCATCTAATTTCATTTTTGCATCCTGAACTAATAAGAGTTGAAATGTAATTGACTCGTCGTCGGCATAATCAGTTTTATGGAATCGCTTTAAATGAGACAACAAGCTTCAAAAGCGGGAGTGTGATAACGGTGCGTTAGCTGAAGGAGTAGCAGAGAGAAGAGCTCCTGTGAGACCCCTTCCAACCTCTGAACAATTAAATTATCAACTACGATTATCACCAGCAAATAAAATGCAGCTTTAGGAGTTACACTGCCTACACAGCTGCCCTCCATCTACACAAAACAGGAAAACACTGAGGTAAACATGCAATCATCCAAAAACACCTATTCATTAAGAGCTCCACACCCCCAGTCTGAGCCACAATTTGTCTTTGATTCAACATAAAATTGATGCAAGACAGGGAGCGATTGCCTGTTCTCTTGTCTGAGGCAACTGCTGCAGTGATATGAGGGTGATGGCTGGCAAGACTAGAGATAGGCCATGTTAACCTAATGCCTCTGTCAGTCAAAGGATCCACATTCACTCTCACTACCACTGCTATGGTCAGTATCTTCAATGGCCTCGGGGTGAAAGATAGCAGGACTATCCTTCTCTAGTGGAGTGGTGATAAAATCCAATGTGAAAGCCCCCCGAGCCCGAGGGTACGGGGCCCTCACAGATTGAATCTAGCTACAACTTTGCCACTATGTGATATCACCCACTCCAATGTGATAGTGTGAGATTTATCTTGACATCTGTAATAATAGTGAATTTGAATGTATTTGAGGGGTAAAGGACTGAGAAATGTGCAGAGAGAAGATAAGAAAATGAGAGGACACAGCAATGTCACAATGTGTGAATGGCTGATTAATTCATTCTTCACTTTTGCAATTGGATGATTTACATTCAGAGGGCCCTCAAGGCAGAGATGCTGAGATCCAAATAAAGGAGGATGTCTTCATCTTTCTCAGAAGCACAACTATTTTGGTGCTCTGATATATGTGGTAAACATGAACTATTTAAGATCAAACTTTTACCCCTGAGTGTCCCCACCTGCAAGCTGGCCAGGCAACTGTTTTGACTGATTAATCATTCAGGTAAAATATATAATTATGAACTGAATGCCTTTGTGTTTTGGTCACAAAAATACTTGGCAGATTAATCAATCGATAACATTCATGACTATTTGTACCACAGGAGAGAAAAAACTTTGAGATTAGACAAGTTTGTGAGGAAGATGGCTTCTCCTTCAAGCTCAGTGTACTGGGAGCCTCAGGACATACAAACACAGTAGGTGTGCTACAGTTACTGCAGTATAGAAAAGGAAAGCTAAGGTTGAGGGTGGCAAAAAAAAAAAAAAAAAAAAAAAAGGGATGATCTGAAAAGTGAAAGCGTGCAGAGAAAATGACAAGTGATGGTTAAAAGACTGGAATCTGTTTGGGACGGCTGATGGGTTGGAAACAGGCGGAGTGAGCTGAGAGAAGAAGAGTGCAAAAAAAAAAAAAAAAAAAAGACGAGTGAAGAAATGATAAAAGAAGGATGAGGAAGAGAACAGGATATAGAAAAGGTTGAAAAAAGAGAGGAGGATACATCAGTGGGGTAAAGGAGAAACAGCGAGGGTGAGAGGGATAGAGAGGCGATTGTGTGTTATTCTGTGGACACCATTCATTTACACATGGAATAAGAGGCTGGGGCTGGGCTATAAGCGCCTGAGCTGGTGGGGGCTAAAGTGAAATTGGCATTTTCAATTTGTTCCCTGACATGTCTGCCTTGGTCTTTTCACACATTCCTCTGCCTCTCCTTCTCTTGCAATCCTCCTTTCTTCCCCCTCCTTTTCCTATCTCCCTCCCTTCCTCTCATTATTCCTTCCCTCCACCTCTTTACAAACCTCCTCCCCTATAAATCTTAGTCCAACTTTCTCTCCCCTACCTCCATCCCCCAGAACGCCCACAGTCAAACAAGGAAATATGGAGCAGATTCCTTTATCGCATACACCAAACATGTCCAGGGAAACACATGTGCACACAGTACTATAAATATACATTCTGCACACGGGACAGTTTCCAGAGATGAATGCCAACAAATACATCAAAGACTGATCACATAGTCCATATTGAAAATAAAAAATGATGAATAAAAAACACATGCAAACACAGGAAGATAAGGCGCTCACACAAGCATGTTTTGGTTGTCAGCTGTTGTTTCTCTCCACTGAAGTCTGACCATATGAACTTCTTCAATCTTTCCCTCCCTCCTTCCTTAGTTCCTTCCTTCCCTCCCTTCCTCTCCCCCAAGAGACCACCCAGCCTGTCTGGGAACAAGAGCACTTCTTCATCGGGTAGAGATGGAGAGAACATATGAGTGTGTTCCAGTGTTTATGAGTGTGCAAGACAATGAGAAAGAAGGAAGAAAAGGAAGAGGAAGGGAGATGCACAGGGACACTTTACTGAAAATAGTAAGAATAAGAGAAAGGCAGTAAGAAGGAGATAGAGGGAAAGTGAAAGAAGAAAAACAGACGAGATAAAGCAGAGACTGAAAGGCCAGAGAGACAAGTGGGAAATAGATGGTGAGGGAGGGAGGCATAGAGATAGACAGAGTGAGAAAGAGAGAGGTATCATCATGCCCAGGGCAGCGCTACATTTGGCAATTCTTCTTCAAAGTTATTGCAGATGAAGGTGCTTCAAATTTAGCAACTGTGCTCTTAAAATCAGTCTTGTTCACTTGTTCACACACACTAAGCAACAGTAGGGTTTCTCACATTCACATACTTGTCTCAGATGATGTGAAAATAGGGTGTAAAAACTGGAAGTGGTCGAAACCAAAACGGCAGCAGCAGTAATAAAGCTCCATTAAGCTATATATTACATAAACACTGAACCTTGTGACTGCTTGTTATTAAAAAGGTTGGCTAATTGTTTTAGTTGACTGAAATGTTGAATGGCCTCTTTAACCACAAAAGCCGTGCAAACTAATTATATTGTATGCTCCATGTCCGCTGAGAAATAATGACTTCAGAATATCAGAAAATAGGGGAAGAAAGACCACATAATTTAACCCTTGGTGACATTGTGTGACTTATTATGATCATCTTCATGTCTGTTTTTTTTTCTGACCATAATTTCAAAACATCTAAATGATGGTCAACTAAATAAGAAAAAATATTCACATTTGAACAGTTGGAACAAGTGAATTCTCTGCACTTTTCATTCTAATAATGACATAAGTGATTGTCAACATAGCTTTAGAGTTAGCTGACTAATTAATTGATTGAGTTCAGCTACAAAGTAAATGAGTGGCCAGTGTGTGTTTTTCTATAGCACTCAAGTTTTTGTCATACATGGCATCTTAATTTCTTTCCAAATATTTCATTAAAGTCAAAAACCCTTCACATTTTTCAAGCCTCCACCAAGGGATGGAAGTCAGCACAGTCTCAGCCAACATTTCAGAGACATCTACTATCAAACAGCAGGAGTTATTGTACAGTTATATATTGTATCTATTTTTTTATTTCAGCATCACTAACTATATCATTTCTTGCTGCTCTGTTATATCCCTTCAGGATTGAAGACAGGTTGCAGTAAAGAACCCAGGGTCAAGCCCCTCCACTTCCATTGTTGCTTCTCTGCAGACAAAGCACAGTCCGATCATCCACCACACGAGGGGCTGATTCCGCTGATAGTGAAATACATGATAAAAGGGTGTGGACCTCTTAACCCTGCTTCACAACCTGACAGGTTTTCTGCCTGAAAACCTGCATCTTGCTTGCACAGTCGGGCAGCAGAGACATATGCTCCAGTGTGTACATGAGCATGCACGCACGCAAAAACACGGCCCTGGCATCCCTTTTTTTTTTTTTAAATCCATGTTAAAGATATGTTTGCACATCAAATCTCAGAGGAGGGCCTGTGTAGGGAGAGGCATGTACCTTCAACAAAAACAGTAGTATTTTGTTAAGGAGAAGTGTGTATGTGCGTGTAGGTGTGTTTAATGGGCAGTAGAGGGTGGGGGAGGCATGGGAAAGGTTAGGCTATGATCCAAAGCTCATCTCATTGCACCAAAGGCTTATTAAACTTTCATACTGAACCAGCATTGTTGCACAATGCACAGTTTAGGGAATACACACATGCACGTTGTACATGGTTTATTCACTGCACAGCAGATTCCAATATGAAAATGCTAAAATTAAGCAGGTTACTCTCAAAAGGTCAGGATTTGCATGTGTGAAGGGGAGATGAGAATGTAATTAGGGGTACAAATTCACTATGCTCTGTATTCTAAGACGTAATCCCAAAATCGGATAAAGTTTAGAATGCCAAGGTTATGGTACCAATCCTTTTGTCTGTAACATTTGACCTGTGGGGATGCAAAACGGACTGAAGGTGAGTGGAAAGACAAATACATTGCTTTCTGATGTTCAACATGCACACATACTGAAGGAATAGAGAGGGGGACAGTGTTAGAGTCTTAAATCTAATGTATAGGCAGTTTGGTGACGCACTGTGTGATACACACAGAAAAATAGAGGCAGTAGTAGAGACAAAATGGGAGACCTAGAAAGATATTTAATGAAATGGCCAGAGTCTTCAAATTAACAGTAAAAAATGGTGAAAATAGTATAATAAATAAATAAAAAAAATAAATATGAAAAAATAAATAACAGAAGGATTAGTAGTAGATGTTGCTCCACAACAGGCTTAAAGCAGCAAAGTGCCAATGCAAATACTACAGCATCATCAGCTGAACATCTGTCACTGCAAACTGAAGGAGGGAGGGTGAGAATGGATGGATGGAGGAGGGATGAAGGGAGGCAGGTATGAAGTAACAACGGGTACCTTCTGTGAGGGTCACAGCCTGATAATTAGTCATTTTAAAGGTGCGTGAGAGCTGGATGGCTAAAAATACAAACCTAGCCCAGGGCAAACCCTAACCTGGGATAGAAGAGGTTCCTCACTTCCTCTCTCCCCCGCTCTCTCAAGGTGAGGATGACAGTCATCAAAAATTATGACCCGACACAACTCATCTTTCAATTTAGATTATTCTACATTAAAAATGGTTTTGTGACACAGTTTTAATAGAAGTCACATTGAGAGTCAGGCCACAGACTGACTGTTGGTCTGGGTGAAATGTGTTTTACCAGTGCAGCAAACTGTCTTTCAATGTATAGATGTATGTACACCAACAGTACGCTTTTGTACACACATCTTCTCGGCAGATATGGTAATGGTAATGGTAATCCTTCCTATAGCTTAGCATGTGTGTATGTGTGTATGTACTGTATGTGTGGGGTCAGGCAGCATGGAATCAGCCCTTGCTCATAATAGTGGCCTGTTAGCCAGTGCTAATCGCTAATGCTAACAGGATTGGAGCATTGCTGGACCCAGTTACCTAGCTTATCTTTTGTACACACACACACACACACACACACACACAGACACAAGCTCGCAAAGATACTTTCCTCATTGATGGAAGGAAATAGAGAGAGAGGAGGGAGGGGGGAGAAAAGTGCTTGCTTGAGGGAAAAATAATGCTGCCATAGCCAATGTTTCTTATTTGCCAGCCTACGTATTAAGCTAGTGTAAGCTTACTAGACTTCTCCCCGGACAAAAGGCCGATTTTTGGTTGTTTGCAAAAACGTCCATATCTTTCAATATCCTCACTCTTTTGCTCATCTTTGTCAACTCACGCCATTCTTCCTGTGCCCGTTCTCCCCTCACTAACTCCCCTGGTCTGTCACCAACACCTACATCTATTCACTCTAACACATTATAAATGCATGCAGCACCTCACCATCTGTGAAGTAGTACTCACTAATGCAAGAAACACATGTGACCAAAAGGAGAAATTAAAAGTTTGTCAATAAAAACAATTGCTTTGTCTGGCTGGGGTCTGGGCATTTCTCTCTTGTTTTGCCACAAGCCACAATAATGCTTATGCTGAAGGTGTCACAGATGCATCAGATGATTTCCAGGAAGATCTATTCTTAACTGCTAATAAAGACACCTCTGATTAATTTGACATAGTTCCTTTGAAGTTCAAGTGATTCATAGAAAGGATATGATCCAAGTGTACTGTTCACACTAACTCCTTACACCTTGTTTTAATCTGATACTTTAATTTACTATAAATTAAGCCACTTTTACTGCTGATGTGTTCATGTTTCCCCAAATCAAAATTTAGTTTGGGGCAATAAATATAGTACTAAAAACTTCTCATTTGTTCAATTACAACACCAAATGTTAAGGTTCTTTCTGAATATTACATGTAAAGTGATATGGAAACAGGAATTGGTTTAATCACCATCACAATCACCAGACATTCACTCAAATAAAAAGCCTGCAGGTGATTATGGAGGCACTCTGTGTTTGAGGTCCTCTCATCTCCTCTCCTAGCAAGAGAATCTTGCTATAACAATCACTTCTGCTGCTTTGCTTGCCTATCAAACCATCCTAGGGAAACAGAAGGTGGAGCATGGCAATGAGAGGAAAGAGATGTATAGTAAAGGTTACAGATTGTAGTGATACAAGGAGAGAGACAGAAATGGGAAAAAATTATGAAAGTGAGGTGGAGGATGGGGTGGAGAAGCTGGCATATGCTGATTGCTGAGCAGCAATTAATTCTTATTTATCCAGCACAGGGGTGTGGGAGCTCTGCTCGTCACCTGTCAGAGAGGAGGAGAGGCAGTGAGTCAGTGAATGGACGAAGATGAAGAGTAAGGTGGAGGCTGGAGAAGAGGAGGAGGAGGAGATGCAGAAAGGTAAATGGCTTGGGAGAGAATGAAGGATTGTATGAGACCACACATCGACTCCTGGTAAGTATATAAATGAGTGGTTTGAACAAACAAAACAATGATTTGTTTAATGAGATGGTTCATTCTCTCAGCTTTTAATAACCCATTGCAAGAAACACATGAACTAGATGGGACAAAACTTTAAAAAACACAATGTGCCCCAAAATCTTAAATCTGGTTAGTGCTGTCTGAGATACCACATGATTGGGGAACAAAGCAATGAAACAACGGATGGTCTTCAATTTGCAGCAATTCACAGTAATTCCAGTGAATTTCCCATGCTTTTTCAATCCACCCACGCACGCATATATGTACACACACAGTCTGCAAGCCAATTAAAACAGTGTCAGTGTGCGCTGTAGCTGACTGCAGTGGCAGGTCTAGTGTTTATATCTCATTAAGTTGTGCCAGGCCATGCCAGACCAGGCTGTACCATGCTCCACTGCGCCTACCCTCCAATGACCAGCGCCAAGGCCCTCATTAGTCCCATTTCTGCCACCTTTAGCTCTTGTGCATGTGTACATTACAATTCATTTACAAACCTTTTTTTATAAGACAAAGAATTTTAGTTTTTACGTACAATTATATCTTAACAAATGCCAACAAATGCCAAAAACTCAAAAAAAGTCAGAGAAAAGGACTAAAGTTCATCACAACTGTGCTTCATCTCTCACTCACACATACAGACAGTAGAAGGGTGTGTGACACCATTAGACCAGTGAGGTTTGTTAACCACTCTCCCTGCAGACATGTTTGGCCTCTCCCCTAGACCTCTATTTGCTCTATCTATCTGTCCATCCATCCATCCATCTTTCTCATCTGCTGTCCTGTCCTCATTTCCCATTGGAATGCAGCAAATTGTTTGTCCTCGCTCCCCAAAAACTCTCTGTAAGGTCTCATTGCACTCCTACTCATCCAGCTTTCACACTGTTCCTCTTCTTTCCATTCACATGTCTGCCTCCAAACTTCTTTGCCTTTATTTTCTCTCTCCTTCACCATCTCTAAAATAATCTTCTCCAAGTCTGTACAGCTGCTTTCCCTGTTTTCTTCCTTCTGCTGTCTTCCTCTCTGTGTGCGTGCTCATGCACACACCGGAGCATACGTCTCTGCTGCCCGACTGCAATTCATCATCATTTTATCTGCCTTAATTGGATGCCATCAGGACCCCTGATACTTCCCATCTCTTCTTTAACAAACAGCTGCTCTCTACACACACAGAAGAATAACACAGATACACACCCTATCCAAAACTAGATTTTCTCCTCCTGCCCCTGTGTCTGCTTCTTTTTTTTCCTCTCACTGGTGAAGGAGTGAGAGAAAGAGGGTGATGGAGTGGCCGAGTGGTTTATCAGACAGAAGGTAATGGTGTAAGGCCTGCGCTGATATTATCTGTCCTCTCATTCCTGCCCTCCAGGGAGAAACAAGAAAGAAGGATAAAGAGGGACAGACGAGGGCAAACATGGAGACACTGAAGTACAAAATGACAAAAAGCTAAGAATAGAGGGAGATAAAGGAACAGAGAAAGGAAAAGTCCTGAACAGTTCAATTCTGTTCTTTCAACCTTGGCCTGCAGACGATACCCAGCTGTGCTCCATCAGCCTTTCTGACCCCAGAGTGTGGTCATTTGTATATGCAAGCATTGTGTGTACATGTGTTTGTTCACTCCTCTGACCCCTCTGGCACTCTGAGCTCAACTTCCCAGCCCACACTCAGCATCCTATTGGCCCTTGCACCCTCACCTCTGCCTCTGATTGGCCCACACACAACAGGAGCTGCTTGGGCTGGGTCAGAAAACCGGAAAGAACCGATGTAGGCACCAGCTTGTTGTTTTGGTTGCTGCTGACCAGAGTTAACTGCTACCATAAGGCCTGGCGGATGGCTCCATATGTGTCAGTGGTAATGTGGGCTTGTTTGGCACTAGGAAATATGGAGAGAACGCTGTAGTTTTTTATTTTATTTTTTTAAATAACAAAATGATCAGTGTTTTTCTCCAATTAACTTGCTTTGGGACCTTGGACAATCTGCCATTTCATCAACTTTCACAGGTTCCAAAAATGTTAAATTATGTTTGGCAGAGTACCCAACTTCAAAAGTGTGTGATGAACCATTCCTTTCACAATATAAACCTTTTGCAACACAGCAACATTTGGTGCTTTGAGCAAGTTTTGACAGTGTTACCCTAAAACTATGGTTCTTCAAAGTTTGAGGTGGCCTACTTGTTTCATGTCTCTGCTTACAAAAGAAAACCTTTCTCAGACACTGCATTCTTTCTCATGTTGTATGATACACTTGCTCTTTACCCTCTGGGATCAGTTGCCATGTACAGAAACCTTATACAGAAATACCATAGCCCCAATCTTTTTCTCCCTTAAGCAGATATGAATAGTCAATACCAAACAAGGTTAGTGTGGAGCTGCTGTTTCACTATCATATATCACATATACAGTATGTTATTGACAGCCTCCTGTTAGGAGATACTATATAAGAGTATTGGGTTTTCATGATCACTGTAAACGGAGTTAAGTATGGGAAGCTGGAGTTTAAACATGATCTGACTGTGGATATCCTGAATATCCTGTGGACAGTTATCTCCTTTTGGATAGTGTGATGACATTGTATGAAAGAGAGGGGAATGAGTATTGGCCGCAGGAGAGACTTTTGAGCTGTTCTCTTCAATATCACTCTCCCTCTCACTTTTCCTGTTCATCTCACCTAAAATTGTCTACTACACACCATTTTCCTTAGTCTGTCTTGTCTGCTCTCATCTTCTTTTTTTTGCAGTTTTTCACTGCTGTCTGATATTAGTACCTCAATATCCCATCTATTTCCCAGCAACTCTTTCTTCACCTTCTGTGTTTATCCATTGCTCTGTCTTCTTCATGTCAAGGTATCTTGCTGTCTCTCTTTCCCTAGCCTCTTCTTCACTTTATAGGAATTTGTGCCCCAGCTCTTTTGCCTATCCCCTTGTCTTTGCCTTTCCTGAAAGTGAGTGTGTGTGTCAGTTTGACACTGTGGTAAACACTTGTGTATTTCAAACACATGGCTAAACTTTAAATTAGCACCCCTGTGTTTATCCCATAACAGTCTTCTCGCAGTAGTGTAATGGAGATTTCACACCCAAACATATAAACACACGCATGCACAGCTATCCAGGGATCTATAGCATTAGGTGTATTGAAGGATGCAGTGCGCGCACACATACACACACACACACTCAGATTAACCCCTATCCCCATAGCTGTGTGCCTACAAACCAAGGCAGCAGTGTGTACGCAGCATAACAGATGAAGTCTATTTCTACTGCAGAGCCATACATGATTCATTGAGTTGGTGCTGAACACTGTCAAAGTAGGAACAAACATGGAGGGGTGCACATGAAAAGTGGAGATGTGAAGGTCTATAAAGGGATAAACTAATATTTAAGACCCTCATTCTTTTGAAATATTGCTCCAGAGCTATAATAAGACACCCATCCTAATAATTCATGACACATAATTATACTCATAAGCTCAGGCCTGGATGAATTATGCCTTAATGGCAAGTTCATGCAGATGGCACCTTTTTCATCCAATGAATCTCACTATGGCCTCATGCCTCGACTCAATACACGCGCTGCATTGATATCTGACCACGCAGTCAAGTTGGCACAGCTACTTGCTAACAAGGGCTAAGTGCTGACAGCCCAAGGCTAATTGCTGCTAGCATGTCTACTTTGTGGAAATCAAATGGAGGAATTTTGCTTTGGACTCAGACTAGGCTTTGCTGCTGATTAGCACTGGCCTTGCAGCAACAATAAACAGTCAATAAACTGACATCTCTGTGGAGAGACAACCCTATCGGTAGCTAATTAGCGCTGTCTTCACAAACAACTGGCTAGCATGTGCCAGGACCTGAAAACTGCCCGTCGATACAGACAGGCTCAAATACTGTGCTAGCTGCCACAGTGGCTACCCAGCAAGTTATACAGCTACACAGAGAATACTACTGGTGTGTGCTTTACATTTGTTTCTGTTAATACTTATATGACTGGATGAGGCCTATAGATATGACAAGGTGGGACATATAGACAGGTGCTAAAGTTCTTTAAGGTGCTAAAGCTCATTAGCTGTACGAGACAACTTCTAGATGTTTCCACTTTATTTTAATCTTGTCAGATATTTTCTTCCATGTGCGACATATTGTGGTGACAGCTGCTTCACCCTCATCTGAAACAAAATTCACAGCACCAGCTCTCATCTCATCTCTGTGTTGTTGCTTTGCATTATATCTCAAGATAGGAGCGGACAGGGACAGAGGCAGCAAAAGTGAGTGTATGACAGATGAGGAAGAGGCAGAGAGGAAAGTAGGGGATAGCGGGAAGAAGAAAGTATGACAGACGGAGGGAGAAAGATGAACTGTATGGGCAGAGAGAGGTAGGGAGAGGAAGAGGTATAGAGTCAAGGTGTAAACATGATCAATCCGCTCTCAACTAGGTTCAGAGACAGACTTCCTCTTCACATTTTCAGCCTCAGTGAAGCGCAGCGCTAGCTACCTCTTATCTGTCACGCTAGTTTGAAGCCTCACACACAGACACGCACACACACACAAAACCATATTTCAACACATAGGTAGATAGAGGTGGTGTTTGTGCATGTGGATCCATGCCTGTTCTGTGAATCCTTTACGTTCCCATACAAATTATTATTAGAAAACATCCTTGAGAACACTTTAATCTGACACATACCCCATTTATACCAGCCAAGCCACAAATACATTATAAAAATCATAGAGGTATGGAAAAAACTATAGCTGATCCTTCCAGCTTCACATTTAACCAATGATTTAAGTGATGTATCACACGAACCATGAAAATCCATAATGATTCAGGGCCAAATAAAGATTCCCAGCAGTGTAACTTTATTGTATGTCATTGTCTTAATTCAAATGTGAACTTTTGCTGTCAATATCTATTTGCTAACTATCAGCTCAATGTGAGAGATCAGCATTGGGTCATTTATCTAGATTGTGACCAAGCCAGTGTCCAAATAGTGCACGGTGATCTATCAGGATCAGGACAATGAGCATGTTAGTGTCTAAAGTGGTCATTAGTTATAGGAGGCCATTATTTAAACCCTGCCTGAGTCAATGTCTGTACTGGGATCATAATTTAGTTAGCTTGCAGCATTTATTGCTTCAAGAGTAATAATGCTTAATGACTACACTTTAAGCTCAACTAAAATTCAAAGTTTATTTTGTGCCACCAATTGAATCTCCTACAATGACGCTAGTACATCCTTTCAGGTCTCACTCACCGCTGTCTTCTGGCACTGGATGGAAGTGCTGTTGAAACGAAGGGCTGGGACACTGTGAGTTTCCCCCTGGATGTGGAAGACGCACTCATAGTTCCTCTGTCCTGACTGAGGCTGGGGCAGGTTCTTGGCTGCTAATGTGATCGGCTTGGTCACGCCAACAGGGATGTAGATCTGGGTTGAGGGAAGGATCTGGGGGCAGTCCTGCAGAGAGAGAGAGGAAAAAAAAAAAAAAAATCTGAAAATGAGATACTCACATTGTTTTACAGTTATGGAAAAAAAAAAGATTTTGATCAATACAGTCAGGGGAGTAAAAACAAGGCAGCAAAGAGCAGATAAAAGAGGGGGTGATGAAATAAATCACTTCTTTGATGACCAAAAAAAAAAAAAAAAAAAAGCTAGCAAGCCTTGAGATAAACATTTTTACTTCATGTCAGATTTTGTGAAGACACACACTGCGTGCACTGTTATGTAGTGCTCACGTGTTATAGGCTTGTGCAACACTCCTATTGGCTTTGCACCAGATATAAATGCTACACGACAACACTTGAGCAAGAGAGCTTTACATACAAAGTTCACAAAAGATCATCTACCCAATAAAACTATTGGCATAACAACAGTGCTGCATTGTTATGGCAGGAAGATGGACTCCAGTGTATTATGCTCATGTGTGGAATAGCGTAATGAGCTCATGAACTTTGTATTTGCTAATATGTGTGTGCTTAAGTGTGTCGGTGCGCACACATTGGTCACTGATATTGACCAAAGCTGACAGAGTTTAGATCATCTGAAAAAAGCCCACCCACTGTCTCACACCACTGGAGTACAAAACCCTGGAGGGTACGCGTGTGTGCGTGTGTGTGTGTGTGTGTGTGTGTGTGTGTGTGTGTGTGTGTGTGCAGAGATGTGTTAGGCAAATATGTTGCTTCGTGTGCAGTTGGATTAATATGTGCATGTGTTTATGTGACTTAGTAAGTAAAATAAGACAGGACAGTCCAGTGAGTATTCAATGCTTCCTAGATCTGCATGTGTGCATGTGGAAGGAATGAAGTCATTACAGTGTTCATCATAGCGATGCAGATCTCGTCAACAATGAAAATGAGAAAGAGAATGAGCAGGAGTGAGGAAGGGGGTGAGGGAGGGTGGGTGGATGACACATCTTATACAACATGAGTTAAAGCTTGGGTGGAACTAACACACCCTATACCCTACTGTATGAGCCAAAAGGATAATCAACTTTTTTATCTAGGGAAACGTAGCCTTAAAACCAGCAATCATTTACTTCATCAAGTCAATTACTAAATCTAAAAAAAAACACTAAACTCTATAGCAAGCATGTAGGAAAACCTGAGGTTGACAGTTTTGTTCCGTCCAGTGAGAGTCGCAAATTTGGATAACACACTTATGTTGTAAAGTCAAAATGCGCTTTGACTAGGAAAACATGGACCAGATCCTTGTAAAATATTCACTGCACACAAGACACCACAGACCCTCTACATCACTTCTTGATGTAGCTTTTCCTTTAAGCAGATAGCTGGCTCACTGTCAGTGAATTTTTCTTTCCCCTCCTCTACTCTGAGCTGTTGTACATTAGAAGCTACAGTGTGTCCCCGGGGGCTGAACACAATGCTGGAGTTTGTTCATTAGCCTGCTTAGCCCTGGCCTTGTGTGTCTGATCACACGCAAACACATGCATAACACATAATGAGAGCGGGGAATACCACAGGAGGAAGGAGCAGGATTCAGAAGACCTATATAATCAACTAGGAGGAAGGTGCGTGAGGGGAGGAATGGAGGTGAAGCAAAATGGATGGCTCAGGAGGGAGTGAGGAAGGGAATAGTGGGGGAGGAGGGGGAGGAAAAAGGGGGAAATGAAGGATGGTTGAAGAGAAAGTGAAGGAAGAGGGAGTGGAGGGAGGAAGAGAGGAAGCAGGTTTAATTGGGAATAAAGCAAAGTGAAATGGGAAAGAGGGATTGCTGTTGGTGTGAGGAGAGGAAAAAGTCCAAAAGAAAAGACTTAGAAAGACAAAAAGAATAATGAAAAGGTCTAAGGGATAGAAATGTGATGCAGCAGACAGGAAGGTCTGGATCCACCAATACCTTTTCTGTCTCTTTATCCATCCCCTGCATCATCCCTCCATCCATCCATCCAGCTTCATCCACACCACATACCAAAGCCCCCTGACAACATCCTACTTAATTAACTGCCTGGAGCCTCAGACAAGGATTGAAAATTGATGGGGGCAGAGATGGAGGGTGAGAGAGACAGAGACAGAGATATAGAGAGAGAGAAGAAAGAGATTGATTTGCACTTGTGGCTTTTGAAGTCCTGTCTCAGTCTAAAGGATGCACGTGTCAGAAGCTGTGGGTTTGCATCGTCTGAAGTGCCACATGAGCAGAAAAAAAAGAAAGGTTTCAGCATCCTGCTGCTAAAGCTACCTTGTAGAAGACAGTGTGCCAGAAGCTAGCATAGCCTGTAGCACAAGCTGCAGCTAACCAATGTTTTATTCATCCACCTATCGACTTGGCTGTCTAGTTGGCATTTTCTCTGGCAGTCATCTTTCCTTGATTCAGATCTCTGTATTGTCATATAAATACATATGCAATTAGTAGCTTTAATTGTAATCTTAAAACTCTGGAAGAGTGTGAGAGAATCCACAGAATGCAACCTAAAAAAATTAGATGGTTTGTCATGATGTAAAATTGATCAAAACTCCATCATTTGGACTGTGACAAAATTAAAGGCTATGTGAACCAGTGCCGAGAGAGTACATGGCTCATGTTGCAGGAATTCTGCAATCACACAGCATAAAGACCCTGGTTTTAGGAAAGAGATGGAGTTGGAAGGGAGAACAAAAAGAGTATATAGAGGGAAAGGTAGAGGAACAAAGGGAAAAGTGTTCAGCAGCAAAAAAAACTATTTCATCAGTATTTGTGAAAGGTGCCAAAACAGTTCAAAGCTAGCATTAGGGCTACAGAGTGCAGAGTACACTGAAACAATATTTCACCAGGGGGATTCGTTTGAAGCTGGAAGAGATCTTTTTTCCTCTCTTTCCCTCTTTTTCCTGACCGCTCGGCTTTCATTTAATCTGTGAAGACGGATGCTGTGGTTTTCTCGGCCAGATGTGACACTGCATCCGGTTCATTTCAAGGGGACCAACAGGGGAGGAGGAGAGAAGCATGTGTATGTGTGAGTAGTTAAGAAAAATTGGTTGTTCTTATGTGTCTGTGGTCATACTACATCTGTGGTATAAGGCATGTGCTTTTAATCCATCAGTAATATTTGCAGGCATTAGGTGAGCTGATTCAGTTAAGTGTCCGATTCAACAGACAAGTGAATAGCCTTTCTCCAAATGCAAATGCACCAGACAGGACCTCTTTCTACACAGAACAGCAGCTCACAAAGCTTTACTTCATCTTGTTGCACTATAAACCAGTAAGAGCCATATATAGTAAGGTTACATCTGCGTGTGAAGTGGGAAGGATGCGTGAAGGAATGCACGGCACAGATGGTTTCTCCACACCAGAACACGGCACAAAAACATCTGCTCAATTTTGATATTTTGATCACCGTCTTTGCATTCTGACATCTTCATAAGCATTTTTAATGCCAACAGATGTGGATACTGTAGCAGAAAACTGCTTTGCCAAATAAACAATTCTTTTTTTTCAAAGCACATAGTTGATGACAACTTGGGTAAACAAACATCCGCCATCAGATGTGAAGCACCCTGTTTGAACTGGGCTTGAGAATTGTGTATTTGTACCTGTGTTTGCGAGTATGCATGTGTCTAAAGTCTAAATGTCTAAGTGTGTGTTTATGATAGCAAATATCCAACTCCCCAAATGCTGTTCAAAGCCAAGTAGCTAGAGGGCCGGCCTTACCTCTCCTTATTTGTTTTCCCTCAAAAGCCGCTGTTAGCTTTTTTGCCTAGGGCTAGCGCCACATTTCCTGTTTTTTAACAGTATAAGTACATATAATTATATAGATTATTATATATTGTGTATATAATCACTCAAAATTTCCAACCCATAGAATATGAGGAAATACATACTTTCAAGATTAATTCATTTAACTAAAAAATTTCTACAGACAAAAATAAGACAAAACCACAACTGACCAACATTAGAATACAATTGTACAATGTCTGACCTAAATTTTTGATATCTTACTTCCAACGCCCAGATGCCAGTTTTGATTGAAAGTCGCTATGAGCTTTCTCAAAGAAGAACAGCTGTCGTTCTAGGTCAGGCCTATGCAAGAATGATCCTACCCTCATATTCCATGCGCTCTGATGTTTGCCACACCACCTCATACCATGAATGAAATAAATAAATAAAAAATAAAACAAGTGTTTGGCGGGTGGATGAGATAATCTCTACTCGTAGGTGAGCAAAACACCTTTTAACATCCGCCAAGAGCAGATAATGAGACTGTCGGCAAGTGTGCGTGTGTGTGTGTTGATGCAGACATGCAGAAGGTGAGAGATTAAAATCAAGACATAGATGAGGTGGGGTGAAGGGAGAATGGGAGGGTGGGAGGATGAAGACGAAAACGAGAGCGGGATGCTATATAAATAAAAAAATGTATTAAAAAGCCAAAAGACTTCTGAAGGCTTTGGCATAGCCTGACAAGATATAAATTAATAAAACTCCAAAAACACTGTGCATATGTAATGAGTCGGATGTCTGGTCGTTTTTTTTTTTTTTTTTTTTTTTAAAGACCCCCCCCCCTCCCCCATCTTTCTCTACTTCCCCCACCCCTCAAGTTCATCCATAATTAATTAGCTGCCTCTGTGATGTGGGGACTATAGATCAGGGAGGAGAAAAAATAACATGCTAAATAATGAAGTAAAGTGATACGGAGAGCCTGGGGGAGAGATGAGATGCCATGGATGGCCACAGAGGAACGAGTGGGGCACGGTGGTAGGAATAAGAGGAGCAGTGTGCGTCTGTGTCACAGGGGCCTGACAGAGGGATATATGAAAAGTGTTGAATGCTCCCCCACCGCCTGTCTACATGCCCCCCAGGCTTTGTGACAGAGGTCTTAACTAGGAAATCACAGAACCGCCTACAACCTTGAACTAAAGGGGCACATCTATACCACTATACATTCATATCATAATACATGGCACTGAGTGGATCCTTTTATCCAATGTAGCATACATATATAACCTGCTGGCATATAGGATATACTGGATAACACAATATAGCACAGGATAAAAAAAACCAAAAAAAAAATGAACTCATTCAATCACGTAAAATATAAACAACCTGTTTTTGCAGCTAAAGTGCAATGACGTCTGCAAGTGTTGGACAGAAAAAGAAAAAAAAAAAAAAAAAAAGATATTTTCCTCCAACAGTACCACACACACACACATATGTAGGAATGTAGGTGTGTGTGTGTATATATATATATATATATTAATGACTGGTTACATTTTAAAGTGAATTTTTTTTTAAAAGTTGTCTGGTTAGGTTGTAATCTTTTATTGACATCCTTAACCATAATGTTAATGGAAAATCATCCCCTAATTAGAGTAAGCCATGGGGTACTACTTATGACATGTCATATATCATATTGTCAAAAGTAGGGCTGCCTGGTCCCTGTTTCACTTGCGTAACAGCTGGCCAGCAGCCATGTGTTGGTTTGAGTGTGTGAGAGTGTGTGTGCGTGTGAGAGACAGACTTTGTCAGTATACATCTTTGGGACTTGTCCTATCCACAATGAGGAGAGCAGCGAGACCAAAAAACTCTCCTGGGAGGGTGATACACTGGGAGAGATTACAGGGAGTGTATGAAGGTGTGTGATTCACGATGTGTGACAAATAGTGTGCAACTATCATTAAAGGTGAATACCGTCTAAACATTAGCTGCAGGGTGCAGTGCATACGTGGAAGCATGTATGCGCATGTTAGAAAAACTGTGTGTGTGTATCTGTGTGTGTGTGTGTGTACGGAAACAGGCTCATTAGCAGGCAGAAATCAGAAAGATCTTCTGTGACCAACCAGAGACTGTGGGGGAGGGAGGGGGGAGAAAGACGAGAGAGGGTGAAGGAGAGAGTGGAACAACTTAATAAGGCAGCAACATGTAGAACAGTGCAGGAGCAAGGGAAGCGGAGGAAGAAAAGGGACTTTGAACCTTGAAAGGGACTGTGAGATTGTCCGCCCACGCCCTTCGTTTCTGAGCAGAGTAGTGATGCAGGGAAGAAGAGATGGAGAGAGAGAGCAAGAGAGAGAAAAAGAAAGATGAGGGGTAGGTGGGAAAAGTGAGGGAGCGCAGGGGAATGCTGGAGCACATAAAGGAAAGTTTAAATTTAAGTGAGATGCAGGAGAACATGTGACATGAATGTTATTTAGCGCGGTTTATCAAAGTCTCACAGAGCATGAGCTTAACTGCTACCTCCATATATGCTCTTCTTCTATACACATAGTCTCTTTCTATGTGCTTTGATTTATGCACACATGCCATTGATTTCATCTCCTAATCCCTTATCCTTGATTTACAAGCAAACTACCAAACCTACAGAGTTTATCCCTTCAACATAGATGGCACAGTATGTTATAAAACAATAAATAGCAGGAACATTAATTTTTTTTGAGAGAGGTTCTTTTTTTTCCTTCTTATGGATTTTCATAGCTTAGAGGGGAGGAGGGGATGCCTGGCACCCCGTTATCATTCTAACCTAGATATGTCAGTAGTGATCAAACCTTGTGCTTTTCAGCTTTTCAAAGACAAACCTTGATTTCAGAGGTAGATACACTCTCCTGTCTGCTGGTTATGGATCTTCTCTGCAGACAGTTTTAGCTCCGTGATATAGAAAAATTGCATATATATTCATATCATTTTTTTAAAACCAAAAACATTTAGTTATATAGACCAAAATGACCACATTTAGTGTGCACTTTTAGATGTGTATTATGTCTAGCATCCACATTTATACAATTTACTACTTTAGTTGCAACCCAGTGTTAAGTGGTCAGTCATTATGAATTCAGAGTAGAAATGTTGATTGATAGTTTGCAATTTAACACGGTACAAACAGTTAGACTACTTGGCATGGAGCTGCAGGAGTCCTTGGGAAAAAGAACAGAAAACAGATGAATGAGCTGAGCTGAGCTGAGCTGAGCTGCCACTAAGAAACGAAACGACAGAAAAGCACAGAGGTTTCACTTTCTCCAGTCTGCAAACAACGATCTCTGCTACAATCTATCCAACTGTGCTGGGAGCATTAGGCAATGTTCACACCACAGCAAAGAAAATATGTTTTGTCTTTTTGAGACCCTGTCCGTGACTAAATAACCTGCTTCTGACAAGATGTGCAGAACCAAAGCTATATACATTTCGATATATACATTTCCAGCAGAGGCTGAATGTTCTTTAAATACAGGTTGTATGATGCAGCATCAGTGAATAAAGCTTAGTTGAATATATAGAAATTATATAAAATATATATTTAATTAGAGAAATCATGATATTTTCCTATTGTATTGGTCATGGTCATTACCACAACATGTGAGGAAATGATAAGTGAGAACTAACGACAACACCACTGGAAGGTAAATATTCTTCAGAAAATTAATAAATTACTTGTCTATCTGGATAACTGAGGTACTTTGCATTTTTAAAATAATGTTAAGCTCTCACATGATGAGAAAAATAAACCAATTTCACAGTCTTAAAGCATTAAATACAAACTGCATTGAAACACAGTGATAGCCAGCACTCTATTGGCACTACAGTTCATCTCCATGTGTCTGTTGGAGATTGCTGACCATCTTGGCTTTCTGTGGCAGTGCAATGGTGTCGGTAAAATGGAGGTTGGAATAAAAATCAGTCCTGGTCACTTTACTAAAACAGCATGGTGGAAAGCCCAACGTGACAGAGACATTTAGCTGGTCTCATGAGACTGGAGGACACAGCATGCTACAGTATTTATTTTCTTTTTTTTTTTTTTTCTAAACTCTCCCTCTCTTTCTCTAACCCAGCAGGTGGTCGACGTTTCTTTGTCACACTCTCTCTACCCTTCTGTACTTTCTCTCCTGCACCTTCGAGTTTGTTTTTCCTTCAGCTCGCTTTGCAGTGCTATTCATCTGTCTCGAACTGCCATCATTTCTTTCTCTCAGTGACTCGGCATTTATCTCTTCCTCCCCCTGACACACACACTGAAGGTTGATGGTGAAAATGCAATATTCATCTGTGTTCACCATTAGGCGGGCTGACTGTGAGGGCTGCGGAAATTAAGATTTAATACAGCCTGAATAATTAAACCACCGGGACCTGTGACTGACACATAGACACACACTTGCACAGGCACAAACGCTGAAACACACTCATGCATGGCCTACAAACCACAGTGCATCTATCATTTCGTCATACTCCTGTGCGTGTGCCTGTGCCTACACATTTGCTCTTCATTAAGCTTTCGCTGATCGTGTATTCATTGCTGCAGCCAGCATGTTGGCATAGCTGAGGTGATACTCGCTGCATCAGTGGTCCCTGCCGGGTGGCAGAGGATTGCACCAAGGAGAGAATAACCTAGCAGCCATCTTATACCTAGCACTTGTGCTTGCCAGGGAGGAGCTCAACTGACTGCTTTACATTTTCTCAATGTCACATGAAGCTTAACAGTTTTCAACTAATTAGACCAACAAAGTGTCCTTCAAATCTACATAAATGTAACACTTAAAGCAAGCAGCATTTACTAAACTCCACCCTCTTTGTTGACTATAAGTCCTGCTGTCCTTGTGTATTTGTCCACTAAGCATACTTCTTAGGGTACAGCGGGCTGCTCTCTCTATAGTGTCTCCCAGTCAGGGCGACACCACCCTCCCTGCCTTCTCTTGGTGAGGGATTGATGCATGATGTGAGGATGTTTCAAGAGTAAATGCAGGAATTTTAGGGAAAGCTTCTGAAAAAACAAAGAGCTGAAGGAGAGAAGAAAAGATAAGCTGTGGGATGGTGAGGCTAAAAATAGCCACAGAGAGAAGGAGAGATGAAACATCTGCATGTATATGTGACAGATCATGTGTGTGTTTCCCCATTGAACACATCTGTGATGTAAGATCTACCTTGTCTCTACTCTTACTGACACAAACAATATGATTGCGTGGGAAGTACATGTGTTCACACTTAGTCCAACAATGTGAGTGAGGGGCTGAATTACATTCCCAGTACTCAAAAAATGCTTACACCTCCTCAGTTCACCGCATTGTTCTCCATTAACAAATTAGAGGGATGTACGAGAGTTTGCCAAAACACCTGATACAATCCCACACTGATTTCCCCTGAGGTGGAAATGCGATTATTGACTCTTGGACAAGCGTCTAAGAAGTTTCCTGTGAAAGTTAAAAAAAAAAAAAAAAAAGAGTTAGAGGGTTGGAGGCCTGTCAGACGCTGTTTGAAAAGCTGAAGGAGGTGCACCACAACCAAACCAAACCAAGGGTTAAACACTGGCCGGTCACGGTCCAACTACAATCCATCTGGCAAAGACGACATGTTGTTACTTCATCCTGTCGCCTCCACTTCCTCTCCATGTTCCCTCTCTCTCTCTCTCTCTGTGTCAACCATGGCGTGCATTTGGAAAATAAATTGCATTAGTCTGAATGTAATCTGTTGCTTGTTACTGCAAGAATTTCTGTACTTGCCTTTCTGCCCTTGTCTTTGTTTCTATCTTTACTTTTTTCCCTTCCCTTCCCTCGTTCTGTTTACATCTGGTCTCAATTACAGCACCTCTGTCCGCCTTTGGTTTGTCTCCGGTGGAACACATGCACCACTGGAAGGACCGCATTCTTTTGCGGATCTGCATGGGAGTATTACAACCCCTCCACCTCAACACATTTTCTCTTCCTCACATTGTTTGTATTTTATTAAATATGGCCTGGGCAAGTCTCCACTTAATGTTAGGCTAAAACGTGTGTGTGGCTACATACATGCTTAGGTGGAGAAACAAAAGGCAAAGTTTCCAATGGAAAGGGGGAGTTTTGTATGGTTATAAATGTAAGAGATGAAGAGAGATCAGAGATGGAGTCTGTGGATCGTGACAGTGGGCAGAAAAACAGCAAGTGACACTGCTGAAACATGATTTAGTTGAAGGCACAGAGTGGGTGGAAAATGGAGGAAAAAGTAAAGGATGAATTGATGATGAGTGGGGAAGACAGATATTACTAACAGATAAAAGACATCGGGTGGGGGAGAGGGAAAGAGAAAAAAGGAAAGGGGTGGATATTATTCAACCACTCGCCCACTCCGCCCTCACCCACATGCCCCCTGCAGCCCTGTGCTGCTGGTTGTGCTTTGTCCTGATAAGAACCAGCGACAGTCTTACACACACAAGCTAAAGCAGTATAGACAAACACACACATATATCCGTGCACATAGCGAGGCCCCTCAAGCGGCCTTGGCCTCCAATCTGTGGGATGCCCTTCTCTGGAGTGTGTGTTTGTGTGATGTGTGTGTGTGTTCTGCTCAGTGTCTGAGTACCAGCCAGGGTAAACACAGTGTGCCAGAATGTCACGGTCCGGGGCCTTTACACCTCCATCACAAATAACCCTGTCAGCCATAGAGGGTGAATGCGTGTGAGAGAAAGAAAGGGAGAGACACAGAAAGAAAAAATAAGCATGTGTTTTTGTGTCTGTTGAAGAATATGTGGGTAGGCTGTATGCTATGAGTGCATGTGTTTAAGAAAAAGACAGCGCTTGAGAAAATATATTCATGCGTATAGTTATGCTTTGTTCAGAGTGCAGTCTATATGGAGCCTCTCTAGTTAATGTAGTGTCTAGGGACAATGTGTCACACACTAAGATTTCATTTGAGTAATTGGCAACAGAGAGAAGAGTTTTACGAATGTGTGAGTATCATAACAACAGCAGTGATACTTTCATGCACACACATCTTTGTATGTACTGTGTGCCTGTAGTATATGTATTGTTGAGTGTTGTAAAAGAATAGCTCACATTTTTTGGAAAGACGATTTTTCACTTTCTTGGAGAGAGTTAGACGAGAAGATTGACAATGCTGTCATAATCAGACTATTTCTCGGCCGGGCCCAGCACCTTCCTGACATATCAACTGGTTTCCTAGCAACGACTCAAAGCTAAAACAAAGTCCAGCATGTAATGTCATTAAACAATAAATTCTCTCTATTTTTTTTTTTTTTTTGCACAGATTAAAGAAATTAGATACATGTTGGATGTGTATATGAGTTTTGTATATGACATGTTAACTAGTGAGCCATAGAGGTTCTGTAAGTGTTTTTTTTTTACCTTTGACAGAGGCAGGCTAACTGTTTTCTTCCTGGTTTCCAGTCTTATTGCTCAGCTAAGACAACTGAGTGTTGGCTTCAGGTACACATTTACTGTACAGACATAGATATCCTCATGTAACTCATTGCAAATAAGCATACTGCATGCACATTGCACACAACCACACAAGGAGGAGGAAGAGGAAGTAGGCGGAAGATAGAGAGAGAGAGAGAGAGAGAGAGAGAGAGAGAAGGGAATGAGGAGGAGGGTGCCATTATTTTAGCCCATCGTGCATCCATGCATAGAGGGGACAGAAGGAGTGGAAGGTGTTGAATTTATTAGAGTGAAAAATTCATCACTGGAGCCACACATTCTCTCTTATACTGAGGTGGACAACCACCATGAATAAATGTGGAAAGCGACAGTGATGGAGAAGCTACTGTGACTAATTAGATGAAAATAAAACTGGATGTCAATGAACACTGTAGCACACATTAACTAAAATTACCACTTGTGGTGGAGGTTGTATGATCTGCCACTAGCTTCAGGTCCCTGTTTATCCAGAATCATATAAAATATTAACCATTTTTATTAACAACTGAAAAAATAAGGCTTAAATAATAGAGAGATGGAAAAGCGAGCGATGGATAGGGAAAGACAGCCAAAGAGCTTAGAAGGCAGCACTGCACCCACAAATCTCAATCAAGTTAACCGTTGCCTTGATTGCTCAAGTGAGACTGAGCCTTGCTTTGCAGCAAAACAAACACGTAAGCATGTCTTAACATAGCTGAGCCCAACCACCCCAAACCTTGCCTGGCACTCATCAAGGCTTTGGCTCAGAATAGAGCTCTCTCTCTCTCCAGGGGTGTGGAAGGAGAAAGGAGGAGAGGAGAAGAAAAAAGGTAGAAAAGTGGAGAATTGGTATTCACATTCCTTAAAAAAAGGAAAGGATATAAATGAAGAAAGATTTTTAATACACGAGTAATACAGCAACGGAACTCTAACCTTCTCTCTGCAGCTTTTTTTGTTCTTATAATAAAGTAACTCTTACTCCTCTCCTGCAATTTTCCGCCCGGTCGCTTCTTAATTCGAGAATTTGTTTGTTGTGCCATTGGAGGCATTGTTGATTCATGCATATTTGATTTGGAAATGTCACTCATTATATTTATTTCCTCTCTGCTTCCCCTGTCTATCCATTTCTTTCCTTCGCTTTCTTCTCTCTCTTGGCACAGTCTGTTCACAAAAACAAAGAGCACTTTTACTCTGTCGCTGGCTTGTTTAATACATTCTTTGTTGAATTTCCTCTTTTAACTTGTGTTTCTTTTGCCTGACATTCACAAAAATGTATTCCATACAATGTAATTTGGTCGAACAAATTGCAGATGGATGAGATAGTGCTGCTTGTGTGAGAATGAGAACATAAAAAAAAGGAGAAAAAGCATCCTCATCAGCAACACACCGTTCCTCTGGGTTGCCATGGCAACGCAAGATTCAAATACTTTCAGATGAGAGCGAAACACTTGAAGAGGATTTTTAAAAAAGGAGGAATAATTGAAGGATAGAGAAAAGAAATGTTTCATGTTCAACTATCACATTATCATTGCATTAAGAAAGATGATGTTTTTTGATTTTTATTGAGCTACAACTATTCATTTTTAAGGTTTTAGCATTTCTGTCATGCCAGTAAAGAAAGAAAGAGAATAATGATGAGGGGCAGACACCACTCAACTTTGAGAAAACTTCTACTTGGCCTTTTGTCTGAAAATGAGTCTTATCTAATCCTGTCTGTTTATCTGCAGGAAAGAGTGGCAAAGGTCTGAGTAAAATATCTGCTATCAGGAGAGCCAGTTCCTCTTTTATGTTAAACAATGCTGTTTGTATTCAGGGTCAAGCCACATCGTGCCAAAAAAAAAAAAAAAAAAAAAAATCATCCCAGGTCTAAATTAAGGCTGCGAGCTTGTGTGAACATATGGACGTCCCTGATGCCATTGCAACCCCTTCTTGCTACACTCACAGATAAAGAGGCAAAACCTTAAAGGTGTTAAGGAGGAGAGGTATATTTCTCCTTTAACTATATAAGATCTGCACAGGGATTAAGGAAGGTCAAGAAAAAGATGAATGAGAAAAAGATGGGGTGAATGAGCATCAAAGTGGTGAGGGATGAGGGAGGGTGAGAGAAATGGGCCCCAGAGAGGAGAGGAATAAGTCTAGCCTACAGGAAGAGCTGTACCAGTTGTGGCATTGAGAGCGCAGCTAATGTATATGGCAGCTAGGAGAAGGATGATGAATGACTCTGTATGTGTGCACATGCACTCTGTCAAAATGTTTACACTTTTGTGCATGAAAGTATAGTAATTGTGCATCTCTGGTGTGTGTGCTTGTGCGTGTGCGTGTGAGAGAGACAGCACAGATGATGAATTCTCTAGTGGAGCATGTGGTTGGTGGTTTCTTGGACAGATGAGGTGACAGGAGAGGCCTCTCTGTCCACATGCCACTGTCAGCTGGTCCATCTTTCCCTTCTTTCTGCCTGCTGCCGCTCTCATTCTTCCACTCAGTCTCATCTCCCTCTTCAGCTATTTGCCTCTTTCCCCTTGTCATGGTATCTCTTCTTTGTTCTCACACATCCTTGAACCAAGCCTTTACCTTGAAAAAAGTTGAAACTGTACCAAATATATATAGAGCCTAAAAAGTCCTATGTTGATATCATCTACATGCCTTACAATCAGTAGTTAATCAGAGTGGGGACAGACCTTACACTGAAACATCTTGTCTCATCCCCAAGGATCCTTAGCTCCTGCAGTTCACCAATATTATTGCTCAGCTTACATGTTTAATTGTACTATGTATTCTGATTACCTCTATTTTTCTTTTTATCACTGCAGGCCTTTCCTGTTTATCCATCCGTTGCCCCTCTGGCCTCTCTCAGCTCAGAGTGTGCTAGCCAGTGCTCTCCCGATGTCTTGCAGATGGGCACACTAATCCGCTAACGTTAGCTCTGTGAGGCGTGAAGGCTGGGCCTGTGTGTTGTTTTGGACAAGCACGGAGGCTGTGGTTTATCATGGTAGTGTTTGGGATTCTGCACAGCTCCGGTTGAGAGAAGCGATAAAGGGGAAAGTAATTGGATAAAGGTTGACCAATTAATAAAGGCCGGTGATTCAGGCTGACCAACGGGTTGGGGGGGGATTAATCTGCATTCAGATAACAGGGAGAGTCAAACCACAAACACAGGGAGATAAGGTGAAACTGTGTGTATGTGTGTGCATTTGTGCATTTATGTATGTAAGGTGTCAATCAGATAAAGCTTGGGCATGACTGTCAGTCACTTGGGAGTGCAGTGGATTTATATCCATCAGTCCATTGAGAAGATATGTATTTGATTGCATTTTTCTGTGCCTGTTAAAATATGCAAGACTGTGTTTTGTGTGTATGGGAAAGAGAAAGAAAGAGAAACCTACGGCAAAAACATAACATTGCTGTGTGTCCATCACTAATATCTTTGTATACACTACAACAGTTGACAAACACTTGTTATGTCTTGAATGTTGCTGCTGTAGCCGCCACTCGAAACAAGTGATATTAGTTTTTATGCTAATGCAGCATTTGGCTTTGTAAGAACAAGGCAGTATTCATCCCACTCTGCTTATGGCCTTATGGGCCACGACAGAATTATTGCTGCACAGTACACAAGCTGTTGTCACTGTGCCAAGAGCCACTATTACACATAGAGACAGCAGACACACACAGCAGGGTGATGTGAGGAGGCACAAGCCCCAGAAGGTACAAATGTAAAGGTGTGTGCTGCTAAATGGCTTTTGTGCCCATGTTGCTAAAATCTGAGTTTGCGTGTGAGGGAAAAATAAGAAACTTTCACTATGCAAGCCTGAGTCCACTGTAGATGAAAATAGAGTGATTGTAGATTTGCTTAAATGTATGGATAATAAATAATTACATTTGGTAATCTGTTAAGATGCAGTTTGGACTTAACTCACATTCCCCTAAAGCGGAATACATATGAAGTTCCATTAGAGCTATAGAAATATTCAAAACATGCTGTAAAGTTACAGCAATATCCAAATCTTACCTCAGAGATGTTGACGCGTCCCTCCTGGAAAGAGCAGTCATTGGCGTTCTGGGTACACATGTGGCGGTACTTGCACCAGTGGCATGGGAAAGAGCCATTTACACAAGAAAGGCAGCTAAAACAGAGAGACAAGAGGAGACAGGGAATTATGAGGGTCACTTGTTTTCTGACTAGATTATTTATCTTATTGCATGTATGCTTCATTTGGCACACTGGTGTGACAATCGCAAAAAACAGGACCAAATGAGGTGTTCTCCCATTTTAAAATGTACATGTAACAATAAAATCTTGTACTTAGTGTGTTAAACAAATTGATTAACTGGTCAGCAGAGGTCCACATTTTGATTTGCAATGCAATCTCCCAATCTCTCCAAATAAGGCATTTTTGGATGTCCAATGATCCCCCTCACACTCGGCCCACTCTGCATACATTTTCCCTCTTTCTATACCTCTGCTGTATCTTTCGCTCCATCCATTCAGCCCTGAGCCTCTTGCTTTCCCTCCCTCCATCTCTGCCTCCATTGCTCTATCCATCCCTTTCATTCGCTGCCGTCTCATTTTCAAAAGCTCTCCCCCTGTTCTTTGTCTAAAGCTCTCTTTCATCCATGGGTCTAAGAGCGCGCCACCATTTTAAATTCACCGTCTTTAGCTGAGGCAAGGTGCAGATAGACAGACTGAAAGGGAAAGATGGGAGAAAGAAGAGAAGGAAAGAGAGTGAGCGAGAGATCAAAAGCAGGTGGATTTCCCTGAGAGAGGTGGAGACGCCAGGTATCGTGGGAGAGAGAGAAAGGAGAAAATAGGGAGAAGGGGGGTGCAGCCCACAGGGCTCCTCATGGGAGACTCATGGGAGATGGAGGAAACATTAGGTTGGAAGTTGGGAACTGTGCGTGTGTGCGTGTGTACTTGCCAGGACCTGTGGAAGAGAGCCAGACAGGTTCAAGCGCAGAGTTTATGAACACAGCCTATGTTACTGGTGCTCTCTCTGCCCTCAAGAGACACTACTTGGTATCTCATTTATGTGTGCAGCATTATCTAATGTAGCCATAATGAGTTTACAAATAAAATTGTTTCATTTTATTACTAAGCTTACCAAAGCTTTTTGTCTTGAACATTTTGTTCAGTTTCACAATTTCTTCTCTGTGACTCATTTAGCTATTACGGTCTGTGTGAGCATATGGTTTCCTGGAAATATAATAAAATACTACTTTTAACACAGTCAAGGTAAGCAAGTCTAGATCCTTAACAACAAAAGAGCGGATAGAGAAAATTCCTCTCTCACCATGAGCGCTGTATTAAACCACATCTGTCAGGTATGAATTTGCGCATCTGTCTGAGCTGCTATGAGCACACTCCGTACAAGCTCTCAAGTGTGTTTTAACCCTGTGTAAAATGCCAGCTACCCATCCCTTCTTCTGCATGAAAAATGAGGGCTTTAACGCTTGAGCTCAGACGTGGAGCACATATACGAATCCATCAAACCCTGACGTGGATTCATTTGGATCAATTAGGGCTGCTCGTTTGGTAGGTGCGCACTTTAAGCGATTGTTTCCAGCCCAGACCCCTCCTTTTGAGCGAGATCAGAGGCTGGAGCTTAATTCAATCCCACTGCCGCTTTAATTGACCAATTTAGCATTGTGCTGAGAGAAGCTGTCCATTTAGAATGAGGGATGTGCGGCTAAGGAAATGACAGGCCTCTTAATGCCGCACAAGAGCGAATAGGAGATTTGTCAATGTTGGCAACAAATGGAGGCAAAGCGATTAGGCTAGGCTAGAATAGGTTAGCATACTGTGCTCAGACTCAAGGAGCAGAAGTGGGGCTTTTAGCTCAATATTTTCTCCCAGGTGATTTGGTAAGAAACACAAAAGCCAATGTCAACCCTAAACAAAAGAGCAGATGACATTTGTGATGCAAGACAAATGGACACGAGGCAAGTTTGCTGGATTCATTGTGTTGTTTGTTAGCGCAGCAACAATCACTAATTTGAATGTCAAAGAGTCTCTTTTCGTTGGGGCCCACCAATGGATCAGTCCTCATTAAAATACAGTACAACACCAACTTAACACAGTAGGCAACCTGAACCTAGCATTGAACAGCACACTGAATAGTTTGTAGTTCACACCCAAACACCCGTCAACGCATCTGTCACTAAGCCCCGACAATAACATCTGATCTGACTTATTTTTTATTCATGTCAAATCAACCTTGTTAGTGTACCAGTTACTTTGAAATAACGAGCAAAATATCAGCAGGTAACCACTGACTTTCTGTGACTTTTATGATAACACTGTTTGAAATAAAAAAGGATGCCATTATATGTGCCACCCAAGGCCAGCAGTGGGCCCTGTCTGTCAACCCCCTACTGCTCACTCTCTGGTTCCTTAAAAAAAATCCTGGGCCCCTGTCATGAACTGCCTTAGGATCTCAAAACCTCTCTTTTAGCCTTGGTGCAAATCCTTTTTAGGAAAGGCCCACCCAAGGCCATTTCAGGATGTCCAATAATTCTTCTTCTCTTGTCCAGGGGTGGGCTCCATTCTTTGGACCCCCCAGTATTTCCTTACTGCTCCTTCCTGTCACTCGCCATCGCCCACAGCCACTTTGAGGATTTGAGCGGCTGTAGACACGCTCCCCGTATGGCCACGCTCATCATGCTAATTTAATCCATTCATATTCAGATGCTAATCGAGCTACGCTGTGGAGCTGTAGTGTTTTTTTTTTTGTTTTTTTTTATTATGCCAAACACAATGGGCTGTGATTTCTTCCTCTCCCCTCTCCTTGGTCAGTTTGGAGTGCGAAATACAATCTGCTCTCCTAGTGAGCCACATTTGACACTCCTGCACTTGGCAAAATGAGTTATTTATTGGCTACTATTCATTTCAAAGGAGTGGAGGTGAATAATTTAATGATCCTCTAGAGTAGTCAATCCTATCATTAGTGGATCCCCTTAAAATTTGAGGTGGGTTGATAAAACACCAGGGGGCTAGTATGCATGCACATAATTTTATTAATGTATTTTTAAGACTAGTTTACAGAAAAATAGTGCAATCAGAAGGTGCCTATCACAGGTGCATAACTGGCAGCTTAAAATGAATTGCACAATTCCTCTAAACCTTTTCAACTACACAAATTCCCTCCATTTCCTTGGATCCACAGAATTTTACATTGCTCTGTTTCCAAATAAATAAATAAATAAATAAATAAATAATTTTAAAAAATTACATTTCTCTTTCTATGACATTCAATACGCTCTTTTCTTCTAATTACACTAAGAGCACCCTCAATCACAACAAATGACCCAGTCGCTACCCAAGCCACATTAACCATTGCAAGAAAAGGTGCCTCATGCAGACATTTCAACCACAATTCATTGGCGGACTATCCTCCATATCTTTAATAAATGGGGGCTGTGGAACTAGAAAAGGCGTATGGAAATATTTAATTAAGGAGAAATCATGGCTGTGGGGGTTTTCTATGTCAATCCAGGCAGCTCTTAAACTGAAACAGTGGGAATTCTAATTAGATTAATACCACTATGCAAATTTATTGCATTTTTGAAAAGGCAAGGGTCACGACATAATCAGTTCAGTAAATAAGCAGGAGGGGTGTGGAGTTTTTTTTTAGTAACATGATGGTGCAATTCCAATTTCTGAATTATTCCTTCTATCCAAAAGGTAGAGGTACTGATGCCCACATGAAGTAAACATGTTTATAGTGTAAGAAATAGTGTGATATGGTGCTACAAAACAGAAACACAGGAATTCATTCACAGCCAATGAACATTGTGTCTGCTCAGTAATGTGTTTCTGCATGTTGTGGGAACGTCCTTGCTTCCAACACCATGTAAAAGCCTGCAGTATTTTGAGTCTAAGCCCATTAGAGGAAATCTTAGCTCTGTAAGGAATGACCAAGCATTCTGAAAACAGGGCCTTGCATGTGGTCGTGCAGGCCTGAAGTCATTACGCCATTACCAGTGTGATCTCATCAGACGCCACACACTGACGCCCAGGGGGCACAGCCAGTATGTGGGCCGTAGTGCTCACGCCAAATGGGATTCTTATCTCCACATCTCTCTTCGCCATCAGTCGCTGCTGAAGATGCAAAGTGCCATATCTGTAACTTCATTAAACGTGTCCATTACATCACTTGGAGGCTGTATTAGATCAGCTCAGGGAGCGGATTTGATCAGCGCTCATTGGGGTAATATATCTTCAAATGGGTAACTCTCTCTGCGTCACATCTCATACATTTCCGACTCTTGGTTTGTGAGATCCTTCCTATATTAGTATCTTTGATGCAACATCATAATTTAGTATATTCATTAGGAGACAATGTTACACGTTTTATCTAATAGGTTGTTTGCTATTTTAACATGAAGCAATTTGTACTCACAGGAATTTTATCTGATGCAAGATATACCCTAGACAGTAAAAGGAACAGAGAGTTAGAGCAAACACTACAAGGTCCTTATGGGAGATGAATTAACCGTGAGTTGACATTGTAAACCACCACACCCTTAACCAGCTGAGCTAATCATCGTTGTTGTGGCAGGGGATTTGTGTACGAGGGCAGGGAGACTGGGGAGTTAGGGTTAAAGGTCACAGTAACGGATTAGGTGTCCAAGACATTCGGGGCTTCAATGAGCTGTAAGTGACAGAGCAGAGAGAGGTGTGGCTGTGCATGTCTATGTGTATGTGCATGTGTGTTTGTGGTCAATCCTCTATGGAGGCTCATCTAACATCCAGAGGGACACCATGATGGAGCCCTGTGGTACCCCAAGGGCCTCTGAGCCATCTGCTGCCCCAAGGCTAATACCCCAGCAGACGTTTCAGACTCCCCTGGATCAGCCAAGGATGGACAGGAGGGAGGGGATTGTGTGGGGCAAGGTGGTGGAGGAGTTGGAGGATTCTTATACCCCAGCAGGGTGCATCAGGCTCATGGTAGGCCTGACCTAGGGGTGTGGCTAGATGGGTGGTAGAGATTTTCAGCAGAAGGTGGATTAGAAGAGGCAGTGAACTGCTATTGGGCAGAGAGCTGAGGGCATCTGGAGTGTGAAGGAGACCAACTCATTATAAAAGGCACAAGAGTGGATACATATTACAGAATTGTAGAATTTGCCTATGTCATGTTTGTATAAATAAGTACCAGGCTGAGAATTTGAGTGCTCAAAAAACCTAAACCTATTAAGTGTTAAGCATAAGTGAGGTTAGAATCTATGATTGGGAGGCACTACGGCAAACCATTGCGTAATGAATTAATCATCAAAGTGTCATTAGTGTGTGTCGTGGGTTATGGTAATAAGACTAGAATTACCATCTCATATCCCAATCGTTTCTCATATACGGCACGTTCGATTTTTTACTCCCGCGGTAACAGAAGCCTCCTGTGGAGGTCGGAGGGGTTGAGATATTTGTGTGTGTGTGTCCAACTGTATCTGTCATGGGCAGTAACATGAGACAGCCCTTGGGGTGATTGAACAGACACAATTTTTTAGTTGATCAAGAGGGAAAAGACTAAAAAAGGCCAAAAAAAACCCCCACAAAAAACAAAACAAAAAAAAAAAAAAAACTTCAAAATGCATAACAGTTAACACTTACGATTGGTGGACACTGCAATTATAGAAGACAAAGTCGACACTTGCAAACTTCTTGCCTGTCTCCTTGGATTTCAGATAGAGCTTCACCACCCGCTTGTCACCTGCACCAAACAGACACATGAAAACAATTTTATTATCTAAACCTATTTTAAATGTTTTATGGAAAAATACTACAAATGAATTACTGAACACCTCAAAAATCCTACCAAATGACAAGATGGGTGTATCTAAAGGCATACATCTGTACAGTTTAAATTTGAATTTCACTTGTGTGACCTCAACAGATAATATGAACACACAAAGAAACACTGTAGCTTAGCAACACACCACTCGTGTCCCACCCACAGTAGGGTGGCATTAAAAATAGCAACACCAATCAGTATTTGGTTGCCAGAGCTAATGAGAACTCATAATGGGGCATAATGGTCTCAGTTGAAGAAGTACCGAGATGTCACTTTGAGAAAACTTGGTGCGCAGTATCTGACATGTTTTCACTGCTTTGAATGTCAATACCAAGCACATTTTTAATCATCTTTGTGGTGTGACAGAATTGGACATGAAACAGGTGCATAATCTCTAAAAGAAAAAAAAAAAAGAAAAAAAGGAAAAAAAGATGCAGATATTTTTAAATCTAACTATAAACCACACTGAAGTTGCTGCTTTGAAAAGAAGTTAGAAGTATAACCAGTGTCGTTTAGATAGAAAAAGTAAATAAAATTAAACTGACAAGAGCGCATAATGCATGATAATGGGAATTCAAAAACAGTTCTATTTTCAGTAGATAAATGTAGACTTGAGTTTGTGGCTTTGAAGGGGAATGTGCAAATGTTATTAGTGGTGACACAGTATTCTGAATATAGATGCACTAAGCAAATCATCTGGTAACATTACAATTCTGTTCTGGTCAATGCACAGATCTACACTGCAATGCACAAAAAGACTCAGACTTGGAAAAATAAAAACACAAAGTGTCAAATGAAGTAAGGAGTGTAAACATGAAAAGAGTTCATTTTTCTAAACTCTCCATATCTCCTGCCTGCCTACTACTTCTACCACCCAATGACCTCACTATCTCAATGACTTCATCACCCTTATCCCTTCCTGTCCCAACCTTTGTTCCTTGTGATCGGGATGACATCCCGGACGGAGGGAGAGAGGCAGAAGATGTGTCCACCCTGGATCCGTCCCTCCGTCTCCACATAGTCCTCGAAGGAGCAGTTGACCCCAGCTGACAGATCAGGTACGTTACGTGCCTGGAGGACCAGCTAGGGAGAAAGGGTGTTAGGGTGTGAGAGAGAGAGAGAGAGAGAGAGAGACAATCAGACCAAGATCAATGGAAGGACATAGTGTACATGGACTGTTATAAGATACGACATGAGGGTTAATGGGTGGTATGTGTGATGGCAGAAGGAATAAGAGAGGGTGAGCGCCTGTGTGTATGTATGTGTGCATCAGTCATTGCAGCAGCTATTACAGCAAGGTTAATGTGTATGTGTTAATGTGCAGAAAGAAAGTCGGGCAAACTGTAATCACTCAAAACTGTGGTTTCATTGAGGGGCTGCTGACAGAATGAGCACACACATACTTAGAGATTAGCATAATACAGATGGCAAGACTGAGAAAAGTAAATTCCTACTTAGACCTGCATGTATGGTGGTGACCCACTGTACGTGTAGTGGTCTCAGACTTTTACATGACCAAAAGTAAATTCAACATCATTACTGTTTGAGACTGACACTGTACATAATGTACACACATCAACAGATTGTGAAGAATTCATTCAGTGTATCTAGATTCACCAAAAATGTATGTAGATGTAATTGTTGAATGTGATTAGAAAAATAATGTTGATATATAACAAACTGGCTGCATATTGATATAATGTGTTTCATGTAACAGATCTTAAAGCCTTTCCAATTGACAGTGACCTTAAATGAATTTAAAAACTTAAGTTTTATTCATCCCTTTCTTAACAATTCATCTTATTTTCATTTTAAAAAGGTAAAACAATGCAATGTCCAAGACAACTGCGGTCATAGACAAGAGAAGACATACCTGCACTTCAGACATGGTAACGGAGATGTTTCTTGGCTGAACAGTGAGCTCCACACACTGCCTTTGGTCAGAGGCAAACCTTTGGGGCTCTCCTGCTCGTTCACAACGGTCCTTGCGTGAACAACTAGGAGAGCGGGGGCAAAAGAGGAGAAAGACGAGACAGATGGAAAGAGAGAAGGGGAAGGTTATAGGAATGATAAGAAGAGAAGTGAGGAAAGAACAGATGAGCGAGACAAGAGGAGGAGAGGAGAGAGAGGATATGAGCAACTGTTAAGCTAATATGATCATATTAAGATGACAAACATGCACAGCCATCACTGTCACACAGAAATGGGAGCAATAATACAAGACAAATAGACTAATAGCTTCCCCCAGCCATTACTGTAGGCCTTTACATCATTACCTTATTGGCGCTGACATTTGTGCTAGAACCACTAAGCTATATGAACATCTATCCCCCCTCATCTTTTCAGTTTAAAGCTCCTCCCAGTTCAAACTTCTCAGGAGATATACAGGCAACCATTAAAACTTTTCTGAACCGTAAAAGTGATACAATTCCTACCACCTGCATATCAACAAGGTCAGCAACCCTCCTCTTTCTTATTACAAGCCAACTGATAGTGCTAAAAATCAGCATACAGCTCTGTATCGTAACAGTTTTACTATTAGCTATTTATAATGCATTAGCTATCACGTCACCTTTGCACAAACAACAACTGGTCCCCGTGGTGAGAGGAAACTGCTGATGTGGCACTCTGCAAGGCCTAAACAATAAGAGAGAGGCAGAAAAAACTGCTAACTGCCTCCTCCGCTCAGCAGCCCCCCCATCCCCTTGTTTAGTTGGCCTTCACTCACACTCAGCAAGAAAACGCTGTCGCCAACCACTCCCCTGAGAGTCTCTAACAAACACACACACATACATTGTACATGTAGAGATATGCATAAAGGTATGTATATGTTTTCTCATTATAGACCTCTTCTCTCTCTACTGCTCCTCGGGTGTGTGATTGTGTGAATTGTGTTCATTTTCCTACAAACACCTGTCTGTGTGTGTGTACTTGTGTGTATTTCCTTGTTCAGATCCACTGGTGATTGAAACTACCTTGGCTCTTAATAAAATGTGGCTAAAATCACCAAAGGGCTGAAATGTGGCTTATAAATAATTTGGCTATTAATTCCCATTTTGTCTGTGAGGGCTGCAACCAGATTTGGCAACGCTATCAGGTAGGAAATGAGCAAGCTGCATTCAAGACACATGGTCAATATGCCCAAACTGAGGGTTATTACAGGTTCAAGTCCATCATGATTGTGTGTGTGTGTGTGTGTGTGTGTGTGTGTGTGTGTGTGTGTGCCTCGAGAAAACACAGGTTGGTGATATGTTTTGTAAGTTTAATTAATGCAGTGGGAGATGGCATTATGCCAAATGCTTCAGGTGCTCTAAATGTGGTTTAACATCCTGTCACCTTTTCAATAACATGAAACTGCTCTCACACTCCTGTATGCACACATACAGACCCTCAAGTAACAGGAGAAAATGGAGAGATTATATACAGACAATGTTTTATCACTGCACTAGTGGGTGATAAGATTTATTTTCTAAACACAAGTACAAATCTTTTCTCTCCGTTACATATCTAGCCTTAAACAGTTATCTAAAAGCAAGCATAAGATTTAGTGCAAAAACCAATGCTTAATCTGTTGCCACATTCCCATGTTAAGCATCAAAACGTGCACATGTAAAACACCATGTACACACACACACACACACAAATAAGCTAATACTGCCAAGATAAATGGGAGTGTCATTAATGCAGGCTGCCAAGATGTGTTGTTATTTGTGCGTTATTAACAAGTTTCACTGGTTGAAAGACTTACACATGATAAATGTATCATTTTATTGGCAGGAAGTTTTCTTATTGTAGATGTTAGATTCTTTCTATGAATCATAATGTGACTAAATAGCAGATAAAAGATGTTAAAAAATTGTTTCAGTGGTCATCTTAGACCACATTCAAAACAGCAACTGGCCCAATCGCTCATGACATTACCCTGCTGCTTGAAATGCTGGTGCTCCAATGTATTCTCTGTGAGATTTCACTGACTAATTGGACAACGGTTTATCAGCTGAGCATTTACATACAGTGAAACACGTTTCAACTTTATGACACACTTTACAGTGAGAGTGTGCTGTGTAAAAGCTGTAGTTGTTTATTTCTCTGTGGCTCAGATGATGGGACAGTATCACCAACTACGCTTCAGTGGAGTTCAGGAAAAAAGACAAACATTCATTTTTGGTTTTCAATGTTTTCAGTACAATTGAATTTCCAAAAATAATGGTTTTAAGTATCAGTGTCTCTAAGATTCAGAATGTTAAACTTAAGACTTTAGAGGATATAATTAAGTACAACTAATATCACAACTAGTAAAATACAAAAATCTTAGAAGTTGTAGACGCCCAAGATAATTCTTCCAATTTCCTAATTATCTCTTAAAGGAGAAATTCACCTTGTTGAGAGGAGATGTTTTAAAATTTTACAACATGCCCGACATTCAAAAGATCGTATGATGTTAAAATGGGAAACATGAAAAAGTGCAAACTAGACTGATCACTAATTTGGCCTCAGTTGATCTGATCACTGAAATATCAACTTGATGTGCCTTGATGTGCATATTTTCAGAAGATAATTTGAAAATAATTAAAATTCCATTTTTGGGTGAATTTTCCCTTTAAACAATGGTCTCAATGGGGTGATGCTCCTGAGGTTGATGCACAGTTATTCAGAAGGGAGCTTTCACAATGGCCTGATCAGCTGCCACAAACTTTTAACAATTATCTACTGCAGGATGCAGTGGGCTACATGTGAAGGGTACCAAGGTGAAGTATATTAACATGTTCATGAGTGTGTGTGTGTATGTGTGTGTGTGGGGCACTTACACATTGTGGAGGACACACCATCCACAGTGAGGGTCTCTGGAGCCCAAACACTCCCCACAAGTGGTGTACTGCTCGCAGCTCTCCACTGGAACCCTCACCACCTAGAGACAGAGAGGGGGAGAGAGAGGAGGTGATGAAGAAATTATTAGTGTCTTCATTGTAATCAAACTTGGTAAATGAGCTGTATGTTCAATTGGATGGAGATGAGCATTTGACAGTTTATCAGACTTGATTCAATTTGAAACTTGTGCTCAGCAAATAGCCAGAGTATGTGTTTGTCTCTGGGTGTGTATGTTCCACAGAAAGGGAGCTTGTCTGTGAGCAGTGCATGTTTGTCTTTGTGCACGTGTGTGTTCTGGTGAGCGACTCTGGTCCAGTGGTGTGTGACATCCTCCAGTCAAGCGTGTACAGGAGGGCCACGAAATGAATGCTGGGAGATCTGACAGGTGGTCAGTCATTTAGCCACACTTCAAGTACGAGCATGGAGATAGGCTACAGATGTTTTCTCAGAAACAAGATCGAATGTTCAAGTTAGCTCCACCCTGGCTAAAGGTGATGACAGATGGATCACAACATGACCCCGATGGGTCTGAAAGTATGTGCTTATTTCAAGATATTCACAAGTGTGTTCAAGTGTGTGACAGACAGATTACTAGCATATGTGCATAATGCTTGAGTGCTACAAAATAACCATTTGTTTGCGCATCTCACATGTGTTAGAAGTGTCAGCGCCACATTCAACCTTTCTTCACCAACAGGCCCCAAGTTGATGAGTTGCTTGATCCCCATTTCACAACGTGTGTGTGTGTGTGTGTATATCAAGTTCTCACTGCAGGCTAGTTTTAAATCACGCAATACAGAGTGAGCTGGCTGATCAGTAACAGCATTTAACAACCCTACCCTTGGGTAACACCATTATAACACAGACACACACACACAAACGAGTGCCCTGTCCAAGTGGTATGTGGGGACTAAAGTGTTCTTGTGCCCAGTGGGGGCTTTTATGAGCTCAGGGTGGGAAGGAAGAGACAGAGAGATCTTTTGAGGGATGAGAGAAAAGAAAAACATATGACAAAGAGAAGAGAGGCCCAAGGTAAGAGATAAAGCTAGTTTGCTAGAGGATAAAAACCAGACAGACAAAGGAATGCAGCACTGAAATATTAAAGGAGGGCTGGGATTCCTCTGTGAGCTTTAGGTAAAACACAGATATGAAGTAGAGATGACATGATGGAGCTCATTTATGCACCAACTGTCTTATAACTGCACCAACTGTATCATACTGGCAGACAGAAGTACTTGATGCTGTGTGTCCATTCCATTAATTTCCTCACTATACATTTACTTATTTCTATTAAGTTCTATTTTCTATGTTTCTCTGCCTGAAAAACCTTCTTTTAGAGAGAATCTCACTCATTCATCCATCCTTGACTGAAACATGCTCTTACTACTCCAATAACAAGGCAATACAGGCCTCAGTACTGTAGCTTTCTAGTTGGCTTTCTGCCCAGAGAGGGAAAGACAGATGAAATGATGCAAACGACCAATAGTGAGGACCAGAGGGGGAAGGGAGGGAGTTGGTCATCTACTGGAAGTAGAGCTGGCTGGATGGATGGATGAACAGTGGAAAAGAGAAGTGTAATGGAAGACACACACACAGTGAATTGGTGAGGACATTGTGCTAAGTAGATGGGATATGGTGGCAGACGGCTGCTATGTGTCATTGTCAGAATGAGTGCGAGTCTAGTTTTCATCTGAAAAGAGAGCTGAAAGAAGGATGGAACAAGAGACTGGTGTGTCTTAGATAATAACGGGATGACAGAGGATGAAAAGAAGTGAGAATGAATGCGCAGATAATGGACAGACGGATGAGGGAAAAGTAGCTGTAGTTATGTGGATATGTGATTGGACGCCTTAAGTAGAAAAAAAAAATCATCACAGGATGTCTTCCATATAGTTTATGATTTTTAAAAAAAGGAGAAAATGGACAGGAGAAGGAATCGCCTGTTCCTCATATTAGCGAGGACACCAACCAATTCCCCATCTCCTCTCCATAAATCATTATGACTGAGATTAAGGACAATGGTCCACATAAATCATACTAACACTATGAGTCCTTGGTGAGCTAGCATAACCTTATCACTGCGCTGTTTAATGATAGACGTATTCTATTGTTCACAAGTGTCCCTGTACTAGTAGTAGTGAAGACACAATGGGCTCTATTGAGTGGGAGTGGCACAGAGCTGTTGATGTGGTAAGGGGTCTATGATGGTTGTCTTTCCCAGTGGGGAAATAAAATCTTTACTGGAGCTGGAAACATACTTGTATAACTGTATGTAGATCCAAAGATGTGTCTGTGTGCATTTGTCTGGAGCACTGCCCGCCTGCCCCACACACCCACACGCACACACACGCACACCCTCACTATCTCCCTCTGTCTGTCTCTCTCGATGGCTCTTTTAATGAAAGGCAATTCCTGACAGCGTGCCACATTACTCCTTTAAATGACCTTATAAACCAAGCCCGCCATCTCTTCTCTCTTGCAATCTCCTTATTTACAATAGCATCCATTGCTGTAACTCAATTCCACTCTCTTGCTCTCTCTTCCCCTGGTGTCAACCCTCCACCCTGACCATAGCACAATGCCATGACATCTCCTTTCCGCTATAAACTTTCCACCTTTCCTCTCCAATCTGTTTTTACAGGGCGCTATCACCTGCCTTTAAACGTCCAGCTAACCGGCTTTGCAACGGTCCCCCCCCAAAACCCATAGGACCTGTAAAGCTTTCAGCACTGGTTTTCATTGGTTGTTAAATCTAAAGACATAAAAGGATTGGACTTATTGTGGCTTCCTTTTTTTAAAAATTCAAATAGAGGAAGAGAGTCTGTAGTGGAGGAGAGAAGAGTAGAGGGCAAAGCAGAGACGTCTAACAGAAGAGAGCCTCTTCTCTGGGCTTACTGTCTGCAAGCTAAGAGGAAGAAAACACAGTTCATTTTCAGTTATGTAAAGATTTGCTTAGGACTCATAAATTGGTAATATTCATACCTCCCTGAACAACTACCACCGGACCTTTTGTGCTTATATGTCCCATAGTTTTGCAGAAAAGGGACTTGTATCTGCCTGTATAGGCGCCAAAAGCCCTAAGACGACCAAGATATAGAAATTCAGGCAGTTACACCTGCGCAATGTGTTGTGGTAGTCATTACTTTCAAGTGACATTCATTCATGCTGCCTCCCTCTGCTTTGGCATCAGCATGTCATGCCTACAACAGATCATTAAAAATGGGAGCCCAACTAGCTTTTCTGGCTATTGCAGAGTGCAATATGGCTCTCAACAGGTTGTCCATGTAAGTGAGCCTGATCCTCCAGTGCTGGAATAACTGCTGGGTGGGGCTGGAGGGATGGGTATCAAAGGCTAGGTTAGCATGTGCACATTGACTGGATGTAAGGGGCTTACAGAATCAATGGCTGGTTAGGAGCTCAATGTGTTGACTGACTGGAGATAAGAAGGAAAGCAAACAAGACCAGCAGAGTTTGGCACTGAAAAAGAAGAAGTGCTGCTGAATGATGACTAAAGGGAGGGAACAATGTGTAAGAAAAGGGCAGATGACTAAAGGTTGAGTAGAGGGAGAAATGAAAAGTGAAAAACAGCAATAACATCATTGTGTTCTATCGAAAAATCATCTGCTGTCACATCCAATTTGCTGAACGATGTCCAAATACTAAATTGCTGTTACACTGCAGAGATGTTATGGACAGATCTGGTCATTGTGGTCAACTCAAATTGTTTGCCGCAGACCTGTTTTAGTGAATTAGGTCTTTGTGTGTCTCAGTGGAAGAAAATAGTGCCTACTGTGATAGCTGTAATCTCTTGTTTTTTTCTTTCAAAGCTCACTCCCTGCAGTATTTCTTGTGCCCACTGCCCTTCCTGCCTCCTTCGCTATATTTATCTCTCTCATATTGTGTTTTGTCGGCTGTTTCTTCCTCCCGACCAGCTCTCCTTCTTTATCGCCTCTTTAATTTATCTTTTTCTTCTGCACCAGGCTCAATTATTCATCCACTCTTTTGTTTTTCCTCTTCTCAAAGACTGTTTTCATCTCTTCTTCTATATTCTGTCTCAGTGAAAACAAGAGGCAGATCACACAACTTATTTATTTGTCAGTTGTGTGTGCATATATTGTAAGTTCAAGGCCAATAAAGATGACAACTCAAATTCCCTGCTCTTTGGAGAAACCGTATACAGAAGAAAACATATATACAATACACAAGCGCGTGTGCCACCATCTTCACACCTTCAAATAAAAACTTTGGAAAAGTGTTGTACAAATCTTAAAAAAAAAAAAAAATTATATGATGAAAATAGCTCCTGGTCTTTAATTTATAATAATAATTTAAGTGCCATTTTGGTAATAGACTAATTTTTTTTATTTCCAACAAAAAATGAGAATGACAATTAGATTGGCTTCAACTTTGAGAGTCTGAAATAAGTGCAACAGTAAACCAACAGTGAGGACTGCCCACACAAACAAATTAAAGACAAAACCAAACCTGGGTAAAACTTTGAAAAATAAAGATGTGGAAACCCATCAGTCTTCATCACTATCCTCATCACATAGACATTCCCATTAACTCATCCAAAAGGAGCTAATCTTAAACTATAGGTCAATACACTCTCATTCCTTCAGTAGCCATTTGTCCATAATACCCTGTCTTTGGAGTGAGAGGAGAGAGCCTGATAGAGAGAGAGAGAGAAGAATGAAGTGGAACGAGAGAGTGAAAGAGGAAAACTAAGACAGAGACAAAGGAAGAGTCAGAGATTGAAAGACCACACAAAACAAAGAATTGGAACAAAGAGACTGTAGAGAGAAAGAGAAAGAGAGGTAAATGTGACCGGCTAAGGTAGACAGGCCTAGGGGTCTTCTAATTAAGTGAGGATGGGAGAGGCCGGCCGCCTAGTAAATGACTCTGTCACTTTAGTAAATGGACTTGGTGAGGAGTGAGGACCCACACAGCTGGCATTTCCATTAGCACTGCCAAGCGACCACCATATACACAGACAGAGAGAAGCAGAGGAGAAGGAAGGAAAAAAAAAAAAAGAAAAAAAAAGGACAAATGCTGCTTTTCTTTATTTGTTGTTGCAGGAGTTGGTGCGTGGAAGTTGTGCCTGGTGGGTGTGTGGATGGATGTGATTGTGGAGAGCTGGCAGAAGACTGAGCAGAATTAACTAAATCTGTGTGATTGACTTGGAGGTAATGTCTACGCTGTTATTCAAAATGAACGCCAACAACTTTTACTGGAGTGGAAGCAAAGTAATTCATTTTAATAAAGTGATGTCAAAAACATGTGAAACCAGTCTTTAAAATTTTTATCAACCTTTGTGGTATTTTTCTATCATATTAGTTAATGTGGCCATTTTTACATTTGCATTATATTATTATAAAATAGTACATACAACCACAATTCATGTAAGATACAGATTAGTGCTGAGACATTTAGTCAACTAGTCCATCAGACTGACGGTTAAAGGGGGTAGTAAACCTCATGCAAGAGAGGAAGAGATGTACTAGATTTTAGTTAGTATGGGTCATATTTATTTTTTCATAACCTTGAAAAAGTCCACAAAATTAGAGCTAAAAAACAGTTTACAAGTAGTACAACTCAGAGAGTTCCCCTTGAATCGTCTGCAATTTTGATTTTTAAGTCCAACTTTTGCCAGCTTCAGCTTCTAAAATGTAAACTTGTGATGCGCTTTTTGCAAATCCCTTTGCTTTTAGACGCTTGACTGGACCAAACTAGTAATTTTAAAAAGTCACCTTGGGCTCTGGAAACTTGTGTGGCATCCCCTCCAACTCTTTTTGCACATTTTATCGACAAAAACAACATTAACTAAACATAACATTAACAAATTAATCAGTAATGAAAGCAATCATTAGTTGAATCCCTCCTTATAATGCACTAATGTATTTCCAACTGTATTTATTAATATTGTGTTCTCTCTTTTTGTACTTTCTGACAGTGAACACTGGAAGAAAAATTGCTATTCACTTTTCCACTGAGCTTTTCCCCATTTAATACTTCATAACCGGGGCTGACGAGGCCTGCTGTGCGTGAATTTGAAAAGAAATTTGACTCATATTCAAAACAATTCCCTGTGCTGTCATGCATGAGCGACACTTCATTGTTCTACCTAAAGTGGTTTGTGGTTAAGGCACGGGACTGAAAACTGTGATGTGCCACTCGGAGAGGCTCTGTAGTCCATGCCAGCTTTTGATTGGCCTCATTCCATGACAATCAGTCAGAGCCACATCTTTCTGCCCCAATCACTGTCAAGCAACAGGAGGACTGATCGTATGGCCGATTGATAGTGATTGACAAGAAAGGAGAGAAGGGGAAGATAGAGGGAGAGAGAAACCATTAACTCCCCTATCCATCTCGCCCTCTTTTCTAACCCTATCAGTCTGCTCTACCATGCCATCCTTTGGGAAGAGACGACAGAGTAAAACAGAGAGAGATGAGAGAGAGACAAAGCTATCTAGTGACAGCTAGACTTCCATTAGAAACGATTGCATCATGACTAAGACAAGTGTCTGAGCACACTTTTCTGATGGGGCATGCACACAATCAACACACTTTTTTTAAAATGGAGAAAACCGCAAGAGAGAATGTTAGGACTGGAAATAAGGGTGTGAGTGGTAAGGCACGAAACAATTAAGAGAGACAGAGAAAGTGAGATGTGAGGTTTGAGATATTAGGAGACATGGAAACCTTCCCTCTCTAGGCATCTTAAAAATGAGCATCTTTGACCAATGACCAAATAGTGGCTTATTGTCTCAATTAACCATTAACAGGCTTTGTCTGTAAAATGCTGGATAATTGTGACAAATGGCCATAAAAGTTTACTGTTAAAGTGATATCATCATGTAGCTTATTTTACCCAAAGATGTTCCATTTACTATGAAGATAAAGCCACAAATCCTCTGCATAGAATCACACCATTCTTTAAGTTGAAATCTGAGCCATTTAATGAAGTACATTCTGTGTTGTAGCATAGAACAAAGGTTTTCGATGGACATCTATGAACTACCAATCCTTATGGACACCAAGATATTTATATGAGCAGAGATGATTTGTGATTACATTATGAATGACTGTGATCACTAATTGACTTTGGATCAGATATTATCTCCTCAGCTTTCTTGACATTCACAATTAGATGGTGAACACCACACTAATCCACAAACTGATAGAATGACATGTCTTCATGTCTGTGCAGTAAGCTGAGAATTTATGGATATGACAAATGTGGACACATACACACACAGTGTGCATGAGTCACAGTGTTGAGTATGCATTAAATGTACTGTATATGTGCACTGACCTGTGCAGAGAAAGGTGCTGTAATGGCTTGAACTCCTGTAATTGAGTGCCATAGACCTACATAGCTACACCCCCACCTGCACCAGCATCCCTCCTTTCTGATTTGCCTCTCTGTACCAGGTCTATTACCATTTACATAACAATGACCACCTCCCCACTCAAAGTCTGTGTGTGTAGTGGAGGACATATGAGTAGCATTCATTCAAGCATTATACTGATGCTAATGTTTAAATGCTGTATTATGCGCTTGTTAACTTTGGGAATTTTAGTTGGCCAGAGTTTGATAAATTGTGGAAAATTAATCTTTAAGATACTTAGAACTGACTGATTAGCTGCATCTAGTTCACTAAAATGTCAGGCTTGATTGATACAACCAGCTGCTTATTATGTGTGTCGATGTCACTCTGTGCTAATGTGTTTGCTAATGAGATTGGCAGTGAACCAGTAATATGTGAATCTAAACAGATCAAAAGACACACACGCACAGAGGATTGATGTCAGACAAAACCCTATGGGTAAGATATTACTTGATGAGGCCTTGTAGAGTGAGCCAACAACACAATACGGACCATTGTTTGCTATTGTAGGGACTCAAACCAACATCTTGTGAATGGCACAAGAACTTGTGCACATGCAAGGATCCAGATTCCTTAGAGGGATGCGAGTTGTGGAGAGGGAAATCTCTTTCAGATGCTGAATAGAAAGTCAAACAATGGTTTTAGCCCACACACACATGCGCGTATATGTGTTTGAATGCCGCTTGTGTTTACAAACGTAGATTCCTACAAAGACATGCAGATGTGGTTGAGTCAACACACAAACCATCACTGGTACAAAATGTAATTGAGCCATATACGCTTTTATGCGCTCAAATATGAGCACATTTGTCCACACACACACACAGTCGGTGTCGTATACTTGACACTTGAACAAAGGTTGTCTCATGCATCCACATAATACATCATTTCCCTCCACTGTATTTAGTCATCCAAGTCCTTCTCGCCTGTTTCCAGGAGGATCAGACTCACTCCAAACACAGTCCCCCTTCCACACTGGTACAGATGAATATTCATGCTCTCAGCAATTAGCCAGCACTGCACACCATACCAATATCGTATGCATGGCTGCCATCAAAGACACAAGGCTGTGTGTGTCCGTGTGTATGACACTGAGGCTGAGCATGTATAGCAAGAATGGCAGCTGCAGCATCAAATTCAGTCAGAACTTTCCATCTTTTTGGCTATAAAACAGAACAGCAAATGATTTGATGATACGATGTCTTGACTGAGCCAAGACACCATGAGAGAATTTCCCACAGCGGCAGTTTTTGCATAAAAGAGAAATGATTGCAAAGTGTATGTTGAGTCGAAGTCGGAGACAATTTTCTCTGTGAAGCTTTTCACATTTTTGTGACAACACACATCAGATACCCATCATAAAAGTTTCTAATCTGGATTACAGTATTTTTCCGTTTTTGCCAACAATAATGTAGTTTTATGATATGATGTGTGTGTGTGTGTGTGTGTCTGTGTGTGTGTAGAGACTTAATAGATCCTTATTAATTATGTCAAGATTTCCAAAATGTCAGCTGGTGCAGACCTTTACCTGTTTGTTTGCTCACACACACATAATCAGGTAACCACCAACAACAAGCCACTGCAAACACAGTAATGGACACAAACACATCCAGCATCAAACTGCATCAAATGCTTTCAAAAATAAACTGATTTAAGTTTCCTGTAATAACATACTGTCTCATCAGACACACACACAGCAGGCTGTCCTCTCCTGCTGTCATATCCTCCATTGATAATAATGACAGTGATGAATATAGCTGGAACACAGCGAGTCATAAATCACTGGGCCTTACCCCCAACTCTGACTCACAGCCCAAGCCTTCATTTGTGTGTGAGTGAGTGAGAGTGTGAGTGTGAGTGTGTGAGAGAGAGAGAGAGAGAGAGAGAGAGAGAGAGAGAGAGAGAGAGAGAGAGAGACT
>CM076649.1:13186396-13202211 GCA_038496675.1 Rachycentron canadum | reverse complement strand
GAGAGAGAGAGAGAGAGAGAGAGAGAGAGAGAGAGAGAGAGAGAGAGAGACTCATAAGGCTGTGATAAAGCACTAAAGATGAGAGGAAATATGGTTGTTATTATCTAGATAATGGGCCCTTAAACAAAGGATACATTTCATTCATGGATGGCTCACGTCCAAATAGCCACATACATGCACACATACCATCACACAGCACCACAAGTACAGACAACTGGAATAAGAAAAAAAATGCTGGCTGACACAAACAGAGGTGAAAGAATAGTTTTTGTTCTGTGTCCTCCCAGCATCATTTTCTTCCTCAGAAAACAAGGGAAACAGTTGGCAGTCACATCTATCTCTGGACACAAGTCCAGTTCATTGGCTAATGAGCAGTCCCAGTCTCGACTGGTTTTACACACACAATAACACAGAGAATAAAAGTCTGCCTTTCTGTCAATCTTCCTCTCTTCTGTTTGTATCCATCTGCTTGTCTGCTGAATCCCAAATCTACAAACGACTCTCTTCATCTCATGTCGTCCATTACTGATTCTAATATGACTACAGGAACAGGACCACTGAATCTAACAATGCCTTTTCTCGCCTGTTTTTGTTTCCTTTTATGTCTTTGTTTCATTCAACCTTTCCCCTCCTCTCTTTCTGAGTATGTATATACAGTGATAACATTTAAAAAAAAATGTGTGGGGAGAGAGAGAAAGGTGAGAAAAAAGAAAAAGAGTAGGTGAGAAAGAGTAGGTGACGTGTGAAAACAGGTAATAAATCATCTCAAATCGATTTATTCTACAGGAGCTGCCGCTAAGACTGGCCAGAGAATATGGAAACCAGGGAGAGAACAAAGGACTGTGCAATATGTCTACTGAACAGATGGATGGATGAGATACATAAGGAGTGTTTGTCTTATTGAATCAAACTGAGTACTACTGTGCTGTGGAATAGAGGTGGCAATGTCTTAACTAGGTTAACCAGGTGGGGGCTTTAACAGTTTCTAACAGAAGAGCTTAGTGTGTATGATCCAGTGTCTCTGTCTGTGTGCTTACATGTCTGCCCATATGTGCATCGATTTCCACATTTTTCATCAACCACCTGTAGCGTTTTGAAAATGTACAAATCTGTTTTTTCGCACATGTATAAATTCACAGGTTAATGTTCACATGAGCATAAGCTGCGCAGCTCTATGTGAATGCATATGTGTGTGTAAGCCAAGTTGAGAAATCGATGCAACAGTCAGTGATGATGGGACGAGCTGCTACTGTCTCATTGTCTCCTTTGTATTGCTCAGCTTTCTGCTAAGTGCTTGATGGATGAATTCACAGAGTGATGCTGTGCTTGTGTTTTCAGGAAAAGCCCCATCTCTATTCTCTTGTCAACATGTATAATGTAACATTAACAGATCCTAAACACATTAGAGTCACCGTCTTAAGTAAGGGCATCAAGAGAAAGGGGTGGGGGGGTGCAAAACAGAGTACAAGAGTGGAGAATAATGAGGAGTGAAAGCCACCAGGAAAGAAACAGAGGAAGAAATTACAGTCTTTGTATCTCTATGCCTTTTTATAACTACTACTCATGACTGCTTCCATGACAATTCTCATTTCTTCCTGGAATGTTACTGTTATTTTTCTGCTCAGCAAAACTGGGAATAAAAAGAGATGATGTAGTAATGGGTGTTTTCCACTATAGTTGTGCACTCTGGAGAGAAGTGGCCCTACAATGTTGGAAACAGCTGAAATTTAAAATATAATGCAGTAAATCAGCAAAGTGAGTTGGAGAATAATTTTTGGTGAATCCCTATAAAGTTTCCCATTTCTAAAACTCAACATCCCTCAACCTACCTACCATCCCTGAATTTCCCTGTGTTGAACATGCTTCTTGATTTTTAGAAACCTTGCATAATCCCCGTATGGGAACAAAGATACAAATACATCAACACCACACCGTCACCACACAGAATTTCAAAATACCATCCCTCCCTCCTTCTACGACATCCAACATCCATTTTTTTTTTATTTTATTTTTTTTATCTCTTCTCTGAGCATTAACACCTCCCTCAACCCACGATCCACCGAAAAGCCCCTAATGCCTGGTTTTATCTGTGCCAGGCAGGCATGGTTAGCTCTGATAGACAAACCGGATAGCTATAGCTGGTGATAGGGAGGGTTGGCGGTGTGTGAGTGAGAGAGTCGGGCGATAAGACAGTGGCACGTCAATGAGTGATACCCGTCATAGCCGCAAGTGACAACAGATGGAGCTTGTGTACATGTGAGAGAGAGAGAGAGAGAGAGAGCGAGCGAGCGAGAGCAAGATCACCAATTATGAGTGTTCTATAGCAAAGGTGAATTGTAGGAGGAAAAAGAGGGGAAGGAAACAGGGAAAGAAAGTGAAATGGAGAAGGTACTAACGAGGGATTAAGGAGGTAGAGAAGATGAAAGAGAAGAATCACATGATGTATCAAAACAGTTTTCTGCAGTACATTGATATTCAAAAAAAAGCAAAGGAGCGCTCCAAGACAATGGATTAGCGCCACGTGAAATGGAACAGACCAGAATGGTCCAGGTGTCAGAGCCATAACACCACCATGAGCACATGGCTCAAGTAATGGCTTTGACATTTCAAAGGAGATTTGGTGTGCAAGTGCATGTCTTCTGTGTGTGTGTGAGAACATAAGGTATAGCTCACTAATAGCATCTAGAAACACACATATACACATCCTTTGTTGAGGGGCAAACTTGTCTTAACTAAACCTACCCATGGCATAATGGCAGCAGACCCCACATTCCTGACTTTGATGTGGAAGGGGCCCTGAACAAGTGGGTTTGTGTGTATGTGTGTGTTTAGGGGGTCACTCTTGAGTTGGGAGTTTGGTGTGACCTCCGCAGAACAAAAGGGAATGAGGGAAAGCAGGTGATGAACAGGAGAGATAAAAGCAGTCTTATAGTCATTGGTCTGTGTGAGGGAGTGAGGAATAAGGTCAAAACAGATGACAATTTCTATTAGAGTACGCAAATACCTTGGTGAGCTTGTGTATTGTAACATACCACTTGGTTATACTGGGCTGGGCCTTGCTGTTGATAAAACAGCTATTCATCTTTAATTTATATCAATTTTCTGCTTTTTAGTCAGGAGGTGCCACCAGCCATGGAATGGAGTCCCCTCTTTCACTAAGTGATTCAATTAATTTTTTTTCTCTTTTTCTGTTATGGAAGATCGTGCGACATGATCAAAAGCTCCAGAACTGCTTCTAAATGGATATAGTGATTATTTCCAAGGTCAAGAATAAACTCAGCTTCCAGCTCAGCTTTTGTAACAACAAGAATGAGAAGTTCTTCAAATGAAATTCCCCCTGACCCTTTCTCACACAGCCAGATAAATTCATATAACAGTCACACACATATTGGGCTAGGTGGAAACTATCTAATGGCAGATTCATGTAAACGTCTCCCATATCCTCTCTGTCCCTCTTTAAGCTGTGTTTTCTATCTGCAGCAGGGGCGTTCAGATAAAAGGCTGAAATCGCTCACTTCCTATCTCACTGTGAGCTTGGCAGAACTTGAGCACGACAAGACACAAAACAAATCCATCAATTGTTCTTAAGCAGCAACAGTTGCCATTAGAAATATTCCCTTTTTCTTCTCATTGAGTGTCTATCTGTGTTTTTAGGGCTATTGTGCCATTCTCAGTTGGAAGGAAAGGGCCAGTAAGGAAGCATTAAGAACTTGAAACTAAAAAAGTACATACACATATACATGCAGTTTACAGCAAAGTGAGCAGCAGTATTTATTCTTGTAAAACTGGTGCCATGTAATATTTGTGAGAAGAGATACAGAAAATTTTTTTTGATGAATAAGTTGCTTTATCTTGCCAAAGAAGAAACTCTCTTTATCTCCCATACTGTAGCTCAAAGGTAGCGCATGTGTACGTGTGTCTGTGTGGGTATGTGCGTGTATGGCTGAGTGTTAGAAGCTGGGAGCAGATGGCGCATCACACATGAGTGAGTGATCGCCCCGATACATCTATGGGGCAAATCCCCCACCACCAACACAACACGAATGCACACACACAGTATATATAGCTGACACACAGAAGAACTAAGAGTAAACCTATACCATATGTGGGTCAGACAGTCAGAGACTGAGCAGCTTTTCCTTCAGCAGCACAGAGACAGACAAAGAGCTATGGTGACAATGATGGAGGAGGCGTGAGCTCAAACACACAGTGGAATGTCAGTGCAGCTGCTATAAAAACAGTGTGTGTCTGAAGCAGGTTATTTTAAGGTCTGGGAAGGAGAGCAGATGCAAACATGAACTTTACACCTTTATTAGTATAAAATTCAACTGTATTTGTGAGTGTACCTAGAGGGAAACCCATCATTAACATCACTTATTTATTTAGTCATAGACGGAGCTGAGACGGAGAGAAAGCCAAGGGAATTAAGACAGTATGTGGCAAAAATACTCTTTTCTTTGTTGTGTGATCATGTGAATGTCATAACTAGCAGGAGCTCTGAAAACACACACAAACACTTCTTGCACACTCTCAATGCATACAATGCAGACATCAATGCACATGTTCCTTATGTACTTAAAAGCACAAAGACCTGAGTTCTCAAGTACCCATCTGTCATCTTCACTGATGCATAAAAAGACTATTCTTACAAATGTCATTTTTATATATTTTTACCATTTACTCTTTATCTGCCATGATTATTGATTGCTCATCTCTACCAATATAATCTGTTATGTCAATTGAGATTTGGTGAAAAAAGAATGTAATTTCATGAGCACTTCATCTCACAACCCAAGTAAAATTGTATATTTGAACCATGGTTTCTGGATTCCTATTTAAGCTGCACCTGGCATGTTTTATCAAAGATCTACAAGTTTACATTATAAACTTGTCAAGGAGTCCATATATGCAGCTGTGTAATCCAGTGTATTCTGTCATATCGGGTTACTTGCTATGCTAAATCTTATTGACTGGCTTTGGTATTCATCCGCATGTCTACACCATGGTTATTCATGTGTGAGGCTGTGGCCTTTCACCAGCAGAGCTTACAAAAGGTCACACACACACACACACACACACTATGGAGGAACAGGAGGCAAGAAGAAAAAACAAAACGGAGAGAAAGGGAACAAAGCTGAAGCCACACGTGGTGTAATTCTCTCAGCGCCCATGCTTACATCCAATATAGTGTAAACATGGTGGAAGAAAGTGAGCTGCTTCAACAGCAAATTAAACCTATTCATCACTGTTAAGGCCTTTAATCCTCATGCTTGCTGAAATTAAAAGACCTTGTCATTGCTCTATTCCTCTATCTCTACCCATGTCTTACATCCTCAGCTCTCCCCTCAATGCGTATCCCACCTGTTCTCTCACTCATCTCTCATGAATTCACCCCTTTTTCCCCTTCTCTCTACCTTTTTCCCACCTCCCTCCTCTCTCCCTCCAAATTAAATGCCTTTAGCTTGCAGTCGTCAGATAAGTGTGTGTAGCGAGTCACTAGACACGGCGCAGCGGCAGCATTTCATCTTCCAACCATCACTAAATCACACTAACTGAATCATCTGCATGGAGTTACACACACACACACACACACACACACACACACACACACACACACACGCTGCGAGCACTGCTTCTAGAGAGGTGCTTTACTATGACTGATTTTATCAGCTGTCTTGCAAACGATGGAAGAAATTGCACCACAACATTATCATATACAATAAGATGAGACTTGAAGATAGAGCTTTCCAATTGAATGCCTTTTTAGTGTCGCCATTCAAATGAGAAAAGACCTCCTCTTACATTGAGGTGCAACACAAATCCCTTATGGGATATCTCAACCGAAACAATATTACACATTTACATCAAAGATTGCTAAGAGGATATTCATGTTAAAGACATAACGTGCACACAACTAAAGACTAGATTTAATATTTATACAGTTATGGGTGCGTGCATATAAGAATAGCAACCTGGCACAGGATTCCTACAGTCACACTGCCTTTGAACCACTGCTAACCTTCTAAGCCAGTGAGGAAAAGTGAGAGCTATGCTAACAAGCTGCTAGCCTTATCAGACTCAGGAAGGTGGGAAACTAAACAAAGATTGGGACGAGTGCTAGATGCAATGAGGGGAGACAGATGCTATCATATAATGAGTGTGTATGTGGCTTTGAAGAGAGAAGTGGAGCACATACAAACACAGAAAAGGATCAGCTGGGGAGTAGAGTGTTTGCATTGAGAGTGTGTGTGTGTGTGTGTGTGTGTGTGTAGGAGTGTAAGGAAGAATGCTTGCGTGCAGTGAATACAAGCAAGTGCCCAATCATGTGCATCAACATTAGCCACATTAAAAAGGCATCAATTAAGATCTTGAAGAAATGAACACGCACAGACACACACACTGTTGATGTGACACTATGCAGTGTCGCTTGACCCACCATTTACTGACTAGATCAGCCATTCGCTGGGATTACCGCGAATAGGACCTCATCTTCAACCGTAATTACGGTTAAGGTAGGAGTGTGAGTGTGTGTGTGTGTGTGTGTGTGTGTGTGTGTGTGTGTGTGTGCGCGCGCATGTGTGTGCATCTTCCTGTGGGAGAGCCAAAGTGATTACATGGCCACTGGTGCCTCTAATAGCATCTTTTAGGGAAAGAGAGGGGGAGAGAGAAGGGGGTGGGGGGGAGTGATTTCCATCTTTCTTGGGAAGGCCCAGAATTATGGTGGAGGAATTCTATGGTGGTTAAGATGTGGGTCTATTTTGACTGTGCCGTCATGTAAGAGTGTGTGCTTGTTTGTGCCATGTGTGTGCAGATGTCTGTAATGGATGTAACACAAGAGGCTAATGGGAGCCAGGCCAAAACCACACCTCAGTGAAATGTGTGCCAAACCATTCCTGGCCACAAATGCCTGCCTCTCCTCCATCTCTTTCATTTCTCCATCTTCTGTTCATTTTATTCCGCCTCCCTCTCCTGAAAATGTTGTTCTTTTCGACTCCCTTTTTTATTTTTGCTTTGACACGTTCCTTCTCCCCTTAGTCTGTCTCTTTTTCTAAGGACCCCTGCCCCCTCTCTGAACAGTATCTACCTCTTCAGATTTTTCAGGACACTAGCAACACAGTAAAAACCTTGCTCAGCTCTTACATATACACACATACACCACAAACACTCATGAGAAAAACAAAACTGAGGAAGAACAGAAAAAGTGAAGTTGACATAAACAAGGGCGAATCGAGTGCAAGGGAAATGTCACAAACCAGCAAAATTAAGCTTGTCAGCAATACAGAAGAGGTTTTTAGAATAAGGTTGTTGGTAACAATAGGACGTTTGGTTGCATAAAAGAGAGATTTTTTGGTGGGGGTAGGGGATGACAGAACTCACACAAACACTCACACACACACAAATAACGTCTGGCAGTTGTAAAGAACGAGGAATGCAGATGGTGTTTAAAATGAGCTTTTATAGTGTGGTTTAGAGCGATTTACAGCAGTGGTTGGCCTTGTGTGTGTGTGTGTGCGCGAGTTTAATCAGTGAGGGGCAGTCTGCTCGCGTGGTACACTATTCAGAACATGGTCCTGTGAGTTTGATATTCCAGTAAGTGCGTGCACACACACACACACACACACACACACACACACACACACACACTCTCCCTTATTTCTTCCTTTGGCTTCTTGTTTTTTTTTTTTCTTGTTTTTCCTTCTTGTTTAGTTGATAACAGTATCCCTATTTACCAGACCTCAAAGTGATTTTTTTTAAACCAAAAACTTAAGAAAAGATACTCAATTTATGATTACATAGAACAAAGACAAGCAACGGAATAACACTTGATTAATTGATGCTAGCACATTTTAGCTTGATTTTTTAAATAAATAAATAAATAAAATAAATCATTTAGGCCCAGTCACATGAAATCATGGCAAAGCAAAATTCACCTGCAGGTGTTTGTCAAAGGCAGCAAACAGCCGACATGCCAACAAGCTTATCAATTAAAGTAGCTATTTGACCTTCTATTTATTGTATTTATTCAAGTTCTTATTTTTCTTTGTTTTATTCAAATATAAAAAGAGAGCGAGTCAGCCAGCTTGCTAAATGTCAAGTATTCGCTATTAGTGAGCTTGTTAGTCTCTCACTAAAGGGACAATAAGTTCACTGTTTAGACATATTTGTCCTATTGACGCTATAAACCAGTTGAGCAGTTGAAACTCTAACAAAGAATAGGTGGATACAAGTAGAAATATGAAGCTAATAGGCCTTAATGATTTTTCTAATTTGTGTTTTTGTTCCTTCAAAGGACACGACTTTCACGATGGCTGAATTTGCACTTATTTGTTGTTCTTTGCCTTTCAAATATATAAAACAGAAAACAGGGTATGGTGCAGGGACACGTGTAGGTCCAAACAAAAATACATACTATAGGGGGAGGTCAAAAGTGCAATTCACGACAAATGTATAGCTATGAGTGTGTATGTGCATGTATGCATAAGTGTCTATCTGCTGCTCCTGGTTTCTGTAAGAGAGAGGCGGAGGAGACACATTCCTGACATGGCTGCCATAATCCTGCCCTTTAATACATTCCTCTACTGCCTTGTCCACCACTTTGTGTGTCTGTGTGTGCTCGTGTACGGCCATAAGTATGTTAATGTCTCTGTATGTGTGAAAACACCTCTGTGACAAGTAGACACTCAAAACACGCGTGCGCACACACACGCACACACACACACACACGTCTAATCTTGTCCACCAACAAACTCCATATGTCAAGGGGGAACAAGAAAGACATCGGCATAGCAACCTCATAACACTCAGTGCAGGGTGCTACGGAGGTAAAGAAATGACAGTGTGTGTGTGTCAGTCCAGGCATATGTATATATGTATATATTTAAAAAAAAGATGTAGGATAGTGTCAGAGAAGGCAGAAACATCACATTGTGAAAAAATGAAATTTGGGGTTTGGGTTTAAGTCAAACATACCAAAATCTGTGATTTGTCTGTATTGCTTTTGAGTTTAATGGTGATATGGTATGTGATCTGTAGGTCTGGTGGGGTTTCTCTCATTAGCTTAACATGGCTGGATACTATTTGTGTTTATCCATGAGGCAGAACTGTTGTTTTTCTTGGCATAAGGCTAAAAATGTAATGCCTTCTGCTGAGAGAGATGTCCTGATGGATGAGGTTGTGAAGATGGTGGAGACAGGGTGTGTAAATGTTTAAAAACTAAAAGTATCTACTCTACATGACTGAGGGATGTTGATCTACAAGGAGTGGTGAGGAGGTGGTGGTTTGCAGATTGTGTTGATTAATGATTTTCTTTTGAAAGCACATATGCGTGCAGTAACTGGTGGATTGTTCAAAAAAAAAAAAAAAAAAAAAAATCCAATTTCTCACTTCCTTCAGTGAAAGTCCCCATTCTGCATCTCCACCCAAGCAAAGACATCATCATGTCCTGTGGGAAACCAAGATCCAAACCAAACATTATGACAACAGAAAGTACAACTGTTTACTTCTCCTCACTGGGATTTTACACCCTCATTTCTCTATCCCCAGGTGAGGCCACCCACTTTTTCCCTGAAACTGCTAACTTTTCTTTGGGGAAAAGCCAAGGGAAAGTCCCTGGCTTGAGGAAAAGGAGAAGTGGGAAGAAACAGAAATGAGAGTCAGAGCAATGTGGCCGTCACACCTGCCCCTTCACTGTTTCAATGCTCATTCTTCCACCACTTCATCTCTGTTAATACAACGTTCATCCCCTCTCTACATTTTTGTATCTCACTCCATCTCTCAGCCCAGTTCCCGTTTTTCCATCCCTCTCTCTGCCGGCTCATTCCACTCTCCTTGTGTGCTGTAATGGCCCGCAGGGGCGGTCTTGGCTGCTGCCCACCAAATACAAAACGAGCATGACTGATTCAAGAGCCAAAAGAGTGAACCGGACAGAGAGAGGGAGAAAATGTTGTTCTCCATCTGTGTGCGTGTGTGTGTAGGAGGGTGTGTGTGTGAGAGACAGAGGTAAAGTGGAAACAAGTGAGGTCCAGTACAAGCTGAAACAAAACAATTAAACAACTGAAGGATGAAAGAGAGGGACTGAGCTTCTAAAGTCCTCCATAGAGAGGACAGGGAATAAGAGACCACACATAGCTCTACCTGGACCCTATGAAAATAAACTCGATACTACACTGTGTGTCTGTGTGTGACACAGAAAAGGGACAGCTGTGGAGAATACATGCTAACATTTAGCAGATGCGAAGGCACAAGTGCATGTGCACACACTAAAGCCGAGACATGACCTAGTCCCAAGTGTTACTTAATCCCTTACAGTCATGTTATTACTCATTAAATGACGCCAGTGGGACGGAAAAAATAAGGACAATGACATTTTTTTTTCCACTCTGGCGCACGTCACTTAAGGGTTTCAAAATACTCAAATTTCTTATAATCTGACCTTCCATTTTCTGGGTTTTTGATCAGCTCAATATCTCCCATGGTTAACGGGTAATTTTTAGTGCAAAGGTTTAACTAACAGCCACTCGAAGAGGACATTGTATAGTGATACATTTTAGGTAATCTCAAGAGCTGACAGACAAGCAAATACAATAGTAACATGTAACACGTTACATGTGTCACAGACTTCATTATGTGTGTTGAATACCTGCTCTGCCACTGCTGTTTTAAATATGGATCTGCCCTGGCTGTTTTTTAGACCTTTACCTCAATTTCCATTTCACTCCACCTCAGTGTGGTAGGAGGAGGAATGTGGTATGTCCTGCTCATTTACACACCTGGGTAGTTGCTAAAAAAAAGTACAGATACAAGTTTGTCCCTTTCAGAAAGTTAGCCCCAGACCATGAAAGAAGATGCAGAGGCTACAGTATACAATGCATTGCTTCCTGTAGTACATGTCTGCAAGAAGGGATATCATTGAAGTTGATAACAGTATAAAATTATTGTATCCCTATCAAAGAGGTCAGATGAATATACAAAACCAGGAACCAAACACCAAACGAGTTAAAAGAAGCTCAGGGGAAGTGGATTACTCACACACCACAATCTTGTCTGTAAAAAGCAATGGTGGGAACAATGAACCAGAAAGTGGCTACAGCTTTCTAGCCTCTGGGCCAAGCTGAGTAGACACATCGTATGCCTCTATATGTGGACTGAGAGCTTAGTGTGCTGCACTCAAATAACGTTTATTAATACCTCCACTGCTCAACTTGAGCAACTTTATACTGCCTTATGTAACTACAAGGTTACAGAGGGCACGGGTAGAGATAGACTATGGTTGAGGAAGTGTGCAGTATGCTCAAATGTACACCAATGCACACCACTTTGTCTCCATTGGTGTTGGCATGCACGCACACACACTCACACTCTCCAGACATGCCAGCAATGCCTGAGCAGCCGGTACGACCAGGTGGAGGACAGATGCCACGCCTCTGGTTTGGCCTGTAGCCATGGTAACACAATGGCTGCAGTCTCTAGGGGGCAGGTGGGAATTGGTTTGGTTGATACCCAAAGTTATCCAGATGATATGGCCCACCCACGCTCAACCACATTCCTGACAAATTATGATAATTAGGAGCTGTAATCGACTTGCTCTATGTTTCTGTGGGTGCCCGGGTTCATCCTGGGCTGAGCAGCAGTCACAACTAACATGAGCAAATTTGGCAACATTCAAAACAACTGGGACAAAGAAAAAAAACAGCAAAGGTTTGTTTGCAAACTTTCTAGGTTTTGATGAGTCTTTTGTTTTGGATAGTTTGTTTCCCTCATTGAGTAAACTGTGTTTACATGATTTACAGTACATGAAACTGTAACTAAAACATTATGTTGTAATGTGTTGAAAGGGCTGAACTTAGAGCAGTCCCACAGGCTCCAAGTACAAACAGAAAGAGGGGCAGAGATGAAAAAAAAGAAAACCAGAGACAAAGGAAGGACAAAGGGAAGAATGATAGAGGAGAAAAGGAGAAGAAAGCTAAGTGATGAGTGTGAGACCTTTTGAAATCAGAGGCTGCTGGCTGGCAATTACTAACAGATAATATGTGTGTGGTTTGTCTGTTTGAGTGAGGAAGGGAGATGAAGCCAAACACAGAGAGAAAGCGAGAGTTTACCTAAAGTGGTGGCCAGCTGGGTCAGCTCTCATTTCTGTATGTCACCAAGGGAGGGCAAGACAGAGCTATGGGAGGAGAGGGAGAGAGGGGGAGGGTGGGGGATGTAATAGAAAGCCAGTAGGAAATAATGATAGAAAGACAACGACAGCAGATGATGAATAAGGGAGATGGAAATGCTGACTATTGGTCACTTTGAATGGGAGAGAGTCAGGATACGATTTGAGCAGAGCCAGGAACAGAAAAGAAGGAAGGAAGAGTGACATACAGATAAATCTGTATTCTGCTCTGTTTTTCTTTTCCCTCCTCCCTGCAAGTCTGTTGGTCTCATCAGTGTCTTTGTGAGTGGCAGTAAACTTGGAATAAGAAAAAAACAAACCAAAACCAGAAACTGATGGGGGAAACACTGACTTGTAACAACTGTCAGACTAAAGCATTTAGTCCCTAAACATTTGTGATATACAAGTTTTTGACATGGATTTGGACTTGGACACATACACAGTTGGGTTTATATGATATTAGAAATTAGCATAAATAGACAATTTTTTTGGCTGCACCACACAGATATGGGCAGATTAAAAAAATGTGTCAGGCACATCCTCACAACTGAAAGTATAATTTAAAATTCACTGAAATCATTCAAAGGAGCATGGTCATTGCCCAGTAGGCTACCAGTGATCAACAAAACTAGTAAAACTAATATCACTAAGTGCACAGATCATTAATCAAACCTGACTTTGGAGACACAGGAATTTTGTTATGCAGAGTATCCAAACATACTTGATAAGCAATGGCAAAGGCATCAGGATACTGTGCAACAGCATCACCATCCAAGGAAATGCCTCCAGTATCTGTGCATGTTAATTTTTATTTTTTGGTGCATGTCCCTGACAAAGCAGCCTCTGACACATGTCACTGAGCATTAAATCTGGTCTCCTCATCCTCTTCAGTCTGCACTCTAACCAGCTCTCAGATTCCCTGTCTTTAGGGCACTGTGCTTAAAACAAAACTAAAAAAAAAGTCATCGTGAATGAAAACTGTGTTAGAATTAATGAGTGTCATCTCTAACATACACCAGGGCAATGCCAAACTGGTGAGAAAACTTGCCTGGGTCCCAAAAAGGGAAGAGGAGGAGAAGGCATGGCAAAGTTTCCAGGCAGTCAGCTGAGTGCACTGGACTGTCACAAGATTGCTTTTTATAGAAGTGCTCTTTGTTGAGTCTCTTGCAACCTCTTTCTGTCTCTCTGACACACACACACACACACATCTGCCACCTTATCTGACCCTTTTACTTCCTCTTGTTTCTCTCTCACTGCTCCCACACCAGAGACAGGAAGCGTGTATGAGCTGAGGAGGTTGTCTAAAGGAAAGCGGAAGGAAATCCTTCAGTCTAAATTACTTTCTCACACACACACACAAAATCCCATCTACATACATTCAAAGAAATGTGGCCTGGTCAGAGTTATATAGATGACTCTATTCCAGCTGTTCTCACTTGACTTGTAGCCATGAAGAAATTAAATATCTCATCTTCACACTGTCTACGTTGATATCATATAATAATTAACTCATCTGATCAGATTACAGAAAGCTCAAAGAGCATTAAACTGCAACAATGACAACCAATCGGCTGTTTACATTACAGTGCATACAGTTGTTTTAAATATACAGAAGGTCCAGACAGTAAAAAAAAACAAAAAAAAAACACAAACACTAGATGATGCAACAATCCCAGCATGGATGACTCAGTCTCCCTTTCTTCTTCTGCTCATGACTCAAACAAACACAAACAAACACCTCATGAAACTACACAAACACAATGCACACTAATAGATTCCTCAAAGGGTAACCACACGTTGCTCATTATACACAGAAGAAGCCTGCGCGCTTGCTCACCAACAAAAACAACCCTTCAACGTCCCAGCAGACTGGACACATGCATAAGCACGGAAAACGCACACGCACACACCATTTAGCAGCAGCATGGGCACTCAGCAGGATTTAGAGGACAATTAAAAAGCTCAATTAGACTTATATTTTTATTTCCAGAAATGAGCAGGTTACAGCTGGCATGGCTCGCTCTTTGCGTCTAAAAACACACACTTTGCTGGTTTCCTCCTGGGAGACAACACAGGGGAGACGCAGAGAGAGGAGGGAGGGATTTGATGTAAATATGTCTAATGGGGCTGCGTTTGCCAGGCTGTTGAGATAAGTGCCCAATGAAAATGTATCCCACATCCTTAAAACGCAATATTGCTGATAGTAATATGATATTGCCTGTTTTCAAAAGGCAATTCACATCTATGGTTTGAAATCCCTTTGGTAATGTTTGCTCCTTCAGTAATTGTTGCAGATAGAATGTTTGTGACTATCCACAAATACATTCACAAGTCTGTTTTGTTCCCTTTCTCCGTCATTTCCTTCCCCAGTGTTTAATCTATTTACAGACCTGTCTTCCCAAACGCTGCCTAATCTTTTGCCTTTTCTTCCAAATTTTCCTGCTTTCTTTTCTTTTCTCTCCCTCTCTTTGCGTCATTTCCAGTAAAGTATCACAGTCCTATTGTCTCTCTTCTGCATCCTCCTTGTTTTCCAGTGCCAAGTCTGTTGAGTCAGCCACTGCATAAATCTACTGTTTGTGTGTACTTCGGTAAATTGCTGTTGGCCAGGTCACAAACTTTGAGTAGACAATACCTTCCCATTCAGAAAAAAGACACAGACGCACACACGCACAAGGCAGATGGTCCAACCTGTGGGTTTTCCACAGCCAGTTTGTGGAAGGGCAATGCTTCACTGTCCATCCCAACTGGCTACATACTCATATTGAAAAACACACATTCTCTCACACATGCAGAGAGGGCAATAAATTCAAACCAGCACAATGCAACCCCTGGAACGGACATGGTGGGAGTGATGCCTAATGCTGGAAAAACATACAAAGTCCTCGAGTTCATCTGGAGGTAAACTTGAGTTGCGCTCTTAGGAGGGCAAGCAATGCAGTTCCTCAACAATGAAGGAACTTGGCAACATATGAAAGATGTTTGTTGCCCTTCAAACTGTCAGCTTCTCATAGTAGTTCAACTGTTGCAGGAAATGGACAAAAACCTGAGCAGCAGCAAGATTTTTTGATTGTTTTAACTTTATTCATGTTTGCATGGTGTTTTTTCAATTATTAATACAAAGAAACCAGTACAATGGGAAATGGATCTCCTTTTCTTTCCACTGTATTTTTGTCTCCATTGATACTGATGATGAAATGAACAGCTGGCCCCTTTTCTAGCAGCTAATGGCTGAGGTCTGATAGAGAGGTGCCCTCAATTTCCACCATCACCTCACTTCATACACCCTTGTTCCTTCTCTCTTTCACCATCCTCCCTAAAATCGCATGGAAGATGAGCTGTAGCCCACGACAGCCTGCGGGAAATGAGGATGAACACACACACACACAGTCTACAGACTTTCGTGCACACAACATGCAGAACAATTTGTGTTGCCACACTCACAAATGCAACAGCCAGAACTGTGGCACGCACACACCTAACTCAGAGCTGGAGTTGAAAAGTCCCAGTGGGAAAAGCCACTTTCCGGAACATTTTACCCAATTTGCATTGCTCCTGGCTCCATCGCACTCTCTGAGGAGAGGAGATGGGAATGAAGAACAAGTCACTGAGAGAGAGAGAGAGAGAGAGAGAGAGAGAGAGAGAGAGAGAGAGAGAGAGAGAG
>CM076649.1:13150510-13186018 GCA_038496675.1 Rachycentron canadum | reverse complement strand
GTGTGTGTGTGTGTGTGTGTGTGTGTGTGTGTGTGTGTGTGTGTGTGTGTGTGTGTGTGTGTCCTCTCCTCGGTAATCCCTCATTCCTCTTCCTCAAAGGAATTGGGTTGTTTTTCCAAGGTTTGATGTTATATCATGTGCTTAGGTACACATGGAGGAGAGAGTGTGTTAAAATACATCATCAATTCATCATGGGACCCAGAGAGAGAGGATGGGAAGACGGGAAGGTGGACAGAGGAGGGATGGATGAGAGGGTGTCCTTGTATTTAGTTGGCTGTATGATGGAAAACATGGCTGACATAACATGTAAACGTACATGTGCAACTGAGATAAATTTGAAGACAAGACAACATAATGCCTGTAATACATTTCTAGATACTGATAAAATCTTTAAACATTTAACTGATTGTGTGGACAGAAAACCTTCAACATTTTAAGTCCACATTACCATGAACAATACATCTCACTGGATCTTTACTTTCTGGCCTTGAAGGTCACTAACAATTACAATCCTACCTCTTTATCAGAAGGCCCAATCGAAAGCTAATTTCCCTTAAAGCGTGCCTCTTAACTCTAATCACCTAGAGGGACAAACAATAGCCAGAAGCTCCTGAGTCCTACCTTCTCCCAGATTAACTCACCTCAGGCCCTTTCCAATAACTCTAAGTGGCTTTGTGCCTTTAATGCACTCCTTGATTTTTAGTGATGGAAAATTGAAAGATATGTGTAGAGGGAAAAACCATTTGTGATTTGTTTACCACAAACACAGTAATCTGTAAAAGTTGGTGATCTTGCATGACGGCAAGAATGTTTTAGATGCCAGTGCTAGCATGATAGTACAACGTTCTGCCATGATGAAGACACAGCAAGCAAGTTGGAGAAAGTACAGCACCCTTTCTAGTCTATTTATTTTAATATCTGCAAGATAACGTATATACAGGGTAAATGTCTGCATCATATTCAAGTCAAATTATATATAAAAAAAAAAAAAAATAAAATTTTTGTGTAAGTGGCTACTCTTCAAAGAGCTGTGCATGTTCAGTTTAATTCAATTTGATTACAAATAATTTTACAGGACTAACTTAAATCTGCTCTACTCTTATTAAATTGCGCAGAATAGAAAGCATGTTCTATAAACTTATGGTCCCCAGCACTGATGTCGAATTGTATCATGAGGACTTTGACACACACACACACACACACAGAGACAGTGTGGCAGAAGTCTCCAAAGGTGAGTGCAATTGCAGCCAGTTACTGCGCATGAACTTTATCTGGCTGCTTCTCTCTGTCTCTCTAACACACACTTCACTCCCAGCGGCAGCCTTGACCCTCTTGCCTCCTCTTCACTCCACTGCATCACTAAATGCAGCCATTTTGGCTCCCGCAGGGCCCATGATAGAGCTCTGGTCGCCTCTCGGCCACATTCACACCACTGGGCCTGTAATGAAACTATGGATTTTCCATCGGTGTCCTGACACTAACTGCCTGTTTGCTGTGCATCCAGTCTCTGCTGCGCTATTCTGTGCTGTATATGTGGACAGGAAAGGAGAGAGGAGGAGAGATTATTCCTGCAAGACCATTTCTGCATTTTTTTTTTTAAACATCTCTCTGGAAATGGTATGTCAACTGGATAGCATTGTCCATATGAAGACAGGGTTTGATTTATGTTAAAAGTGGCAATTTAGGCAAGATTACACTCTTGTTTTATAACTTTATATTGCATAATACTCACTTTTATTAACTTATAACAAACTGGGAACATTTACATTGTATTACGATACTTTGTTCAGTCAAAATCCTATGTGCTTGTAAGCAGATGTAATATTAAAGCAACAGTGTTGACTGAATTGTGTATTGTGCATGGATGAGTGTGTCTTCACAAACAGAGCTCATCCACAAACGCACAAACATGAAGAATGAACATGCTGAGGGAGTTAATGAGCGAGTGTGCTGGCTCTGCACTTTCATGTCTCTCTCGTCACACACACACACACACACACACACACACACACACACACACACACACACACAGGTAAACATGACCTACAAGCCTACTTATTTCCAACCCCAGTTGAAACTGCATTCCCAGCACTGTGCTGCTACTCTAACATTCAGCAATGTTGCAGCAACCCACTTTCAATGTTGTGACTGTGTTCAAATCCCCTGCCTGCACCACAAACATCAATGCTCCCTGTGACTCTCTCACTCTCATTCTTCCTTACCATCTCCAGCCGTAGCTGCCCTGACTACTGTTGCCATGGCAACCGAGGAGCAGGCCCGCCACTGGGGGATTTGGAGAGAACTTGGAGTAAAGACCCCTATGTTATTGGAGCCTTATTATTGGGTGTGTGCTTGTGTGTTCGGGTATGACTGTGTTTATTGTTGTGAGCTTAGAAAACACTGTGATATCTTCTGCACAATAATAAAACAAGTCTCTCGCGGGGGCATCGGAGCAGTCAAAAGCCATACCCTCACCACAGCACCGAGGGACAAATACAATTTAGAGGGAACACAGAAAGCCAAACATATACACGTTTTGCATCAGGCCTGTCATTGACTGAACTACACAAGAAGACAATGAGGGGAAATTGAGTGAGAAATAGCAGACACAAAAAGAGAGAAGCAGGTTCGCTGATCACTTTCTCCTCTCCCTCCCATATACACACCCTATGAGATGGCCATGCCCATTGCAAGGTTATCAGTAATCCAATAGGTTTCCCTGCAAGCAGGCAGATTTCCAGAGAGACAGCCAATATCCTGAAAGCAGAAACATCCGGAAGGAATTCCTAGCAAGTGACACAGCGTTCACTCTCTCTATGACAAGATCAAGGGTTTCCGTCCATCTCGTAGGTTAAGAAGGTTAAATAATTTTTTTTCAAGATTAAATGTGTACTTATTTGACACAAATACTAATATATAGTGTATGTATAAAGCCGCGCGCACACACACACACACACACACACACACACACACACAAAGCTTGAAGCAAGAGGGTTGAATGTTATTTCTGGGTTACTAGTTCGCTGCCAGTGACCCATAAATAGACAGCACAAGGCTCTTATGGATGATAACACATAACCGGCAACCTTAGGCTAAAGCTTTTAGCAAACACTGGCTAAAGCTGTAGATTGTAGCTTCTAACAAGGAGCTACAATGCATATGGGGTGGGGTTACACAGACTTGTGCTTTTCATGAATGACAAATAATTAAATCTGTACAGAAATCCATAGAAATCAACTGAAGATGATATTTAGCTTGTTTACAGTGCAAGAAAGTGGGCCATTTACCTGACAGGCCCATACCATGGCCACCACTGTAATGTATTGTGTGCAGAGTTACTGCATGTGCAAGCACTATCTGCAACTGCAGTTCACAGAGTGTACAGTATGTCTTCGTATGTACGTGTACTTGTTCTCATGTTTTCTGCCTATTGTGTGCGCCTGTGTACTTGCCTTCATTAATGAGTGTATGTGTGTAATGATGTGTGTGCGTGTGCAGCCTCTCTCTGGGGACCATGTTTGCGCTGCTTTAATTAGCTTAATCCACCAGCAACACATGGGTGGAGAAGCAAAGAAGGAGAGGGGTGCGAGGGTGGTTGGAGAGAGAGATGGCAGAGAGGGAAGGGTAGACAGAGGAGAATATCTCTTCCCCCTGCCATTTGTTACTCCCCCTCCAAAACACACACACCCCACCATCTTGGCTCTTGGCAGTGTCAGTAGTTGGCCAGACCATTGTAAAACCCACAGGGAGGAGGAAACTGTCTCCGAAATGGTCACATGTGTTGTCCAAGGCCAACTAAACCATTTCCAGGGAGACACTGCATTCAAACAGTATCCAGGCTAAATGACCAATTAAATATAATAGTGAGGGCTTAATTGGTGTTCAACAATTAAGAATGACACTGTGCAATTAATGTTATGGAGAAGACATGGAGGAGACTGTCAGGAGTGGTTGTGTACCTTATTGTGCCTTTATATAAAAAAAAAAAATAAAAAAAAAAAACTCAACTTAGACCTGGATTTGTGGTAATGGTCTTCACAAAAATGGGAGATGGTGTGGGGAATGTAAGGCAGGGTGTGAAGAAGTTTGATAGAACAGGAATTAGATGGGAGGAGAGAGAGAAAGGTTGTGTTGGGAGAGAGTGGGAGTGAAAGAGAGGACTGGGGGAGGGAAGGGAAGAAAGAAGATGCACAAACAAATGCTAGCCTTGGGAATAGATGCAATCAGCTCAGTCAGTCAGCTAATGACTAATTCCGTGGAGAAAAGACAAGAGCAGAAAGAGAGTAGCAATGGTGTGAGTGAATCAAAGAGAGAAAAACTGAGGGGCTGGGTGAAAGACAGTGGAACTGAACGGGGAACCAGAGACAGACGGGAGAAGAGAGATAGATGCCGACATGACTAATTAAAGACTCCATCAGTTTGAAACATTTGAACCAAAGGAAATGATGGATAAATATTTTACCATGAGGAGGAGATGATGAGCTCTCTCTGTCTCTCAGACTTACAGAGAAGAGACTCTGGATGGGGTGAGAAGGAGGAGGAATGCAGAGTAATAGAAAAGAGAGAGGTGGTGAAAAAGAAATAACCCTCCCAGAGAAACGGAAATAACACTCTGTGCCCAGTGAGCCTCTTCTTAAATGCCTAATTCTTCATTTTTAAGGGCTTAGCAGATGGAAATGGTAAAGCCACAAGGTCAGCTGCACCAATAATAGAGCCATTAGCTTTTTCTTTGCTAGCTCCACTGACGCTAAAAACAAGAGCCTGAGCCACTGCTGGAATAACTGTTACTCCTCTTAATTAGCACTAAATGAAATCTCAGCTCCGTAATTAGAATGGACTTGCTGCCCTGATCACAAGAACTAATAACAAACGAGCCAAAGAAACTCAACGAAGTTCACTTTAGCCAACTGTTACTCTAAAAGATTAGCCAGTAGGCATTAGACCAGCGTGGGGGATTGGTTTTCCGCTTGGCTATCACCAACTCTTATGGTAACGGGATTAGCCACAGGGTCAGTGCAATATGGCTAGCAGTGGTCAGGAGACAAGCAGGCTAAAAGCAGGCAGGCTGGGGGCAAGTTACAAAGCCAGCTAACATTGTGATGAGGCTTCAGGCTAAAGCTATTCCCTCTGGGGGATGCAGGATGGGGGGGCGGTAATTAGTTAGATGGCAGGAGACGCCACCATGCTGTGTGAGGAGGATAAACACAGGGAGCTGTTGCATTTGGGGTCGTTTCTGTGCATGTGTGTCAGGGAGAGGGAGAGGGAGAGAGAGAGAGAGAGAGAGAGAGAGAACAAACCCTATGCCCAGCCTAACATTGTGCCCTGAAATGCTCCCAAGGCAGATAAAAGCCATGTGACAATAAGATACACACTTGTAACAAGAAACACACAAAAAATGATTCCAGTAATAGCATTTTCTATGAACTAATAAAACACTGTATGCAAATGTATGCGGGTGAACACAAATGTGTATTTGTTTCTAAACACACAAACGTTAATCATCTTAATGTCACTAAACCAGAGGAACTAATCAAAAACAATCTATTAAGAATCTATTAGCTTGGCAATGTGTAATCTGATAAGCCTGCTCCAGTCACTTCCCACAGGAGAGTGTGTATGTGCAGGCATGTGTATCTAGTGTAGTCTGCTTTCTTCACAGTAGATTAGCTAATTTGATAGTAACTTACATACAGTATTTACACTCGTCATTTGATATAATGGAGATGAAAAAGTTCCTAACATCCTGCTGTTTAAAGAAATTGAGAAGCAGTTAAATGCTGTGTCTTCTTCCATTATGTGTCCTACTTCTGTGCAAGTGTATCCTTTTCTTAACAGTTGATCCTTCCTGCCACTTAATGGCCAAGAGACTATGTAGCTTCCAGCTTGGTTTGTGGAGAGCTGTATAGCCAGACAGTCGACTCTAAGCCAGAGCATATACTGTGAGCTGCTGGGCTTAATTGCAAGGAAATAAGTCTACGAGATGTTGTGTGAACATGTGTGTGTCTGTGTGTGAGATACAGCCAGTGCGGGCCAAAGGTGATCTATGCCCGCTGTGCTACTCATGCCTAACCCTCTGGACACTGTGCCGCCAGCCAATGTGCCCCAGTGTGAGTGCAGGTTTGTATATACCTGCATGAATGTGCTCATTTTGGCTTGTTAGCTTGAGATATGGCATCCCTGCTGGTGTGGAGGGTGTATGTGTTAGTGCGTCTTGCCAGAAGTGAGTGCATACATGGAGTCCTGGCATTGTGCCACCTACCAGGTGTGAGGTTAGCTGTATCAGTTGGCATGGACAGAGCAATACCAGGACAATAAATTTCTCTTCTCTACCCACAACATCCCTCTCTACAGGCATAAATATTGCTTCATGTCAACATCGAGGACCTGCACACAATGTTCAATTTAGAAAGCAACATAATTCTAAGATGTTGACATAGCAGTAGTATACAAAAAAATGCCATTATTGGCCAAGCTGCACATTACATTTTCTCAATATCACGACAAAACTCTTCCCAACAAATTACAATACTATTTAAAGAAATACAAAAAAAAAAAAAGAAAAAAGCCATGCAACTTTAGACATGTATACGTTATGAGAAGCAGAATTCTTTGATGTTCTATCCCAAGATGTCTTATAAAGATGACCTAGAAACAGGCTGGCCTAGTCCTCACTTGGATCATATGAGCATCCCAGCCTGCATCCAGACTCTTCTAATCTTCCCTTAAAAATGGATTCTAGCATGGTACATTTATTATTCATCTCGCTCTCTCTTTTCCTTCTGTCTCCTTTCTCGCGGCTTTCTTTCCCTCTCTCATCTACTCCTCACTTTGCCTCATTAACCCCTGGTAGTGGTGAATTATGATGGGAACGCTGAGGTAGTGAATGAGTGTCATGCAGTGCAGTCACACACTGTTGGAGCAGGCTAAAGTGCATTAGCACTGAGATTATCAAGGGACGAACTGTTCTCATCAATGGCATTAGCCAACACTGGAGCCCACTGTAACTTATCCTGCACCTTAACCAAGATTTGCTTTTGATTTGATTTAATGCTGTACTGGCAAAATTACTGGGTAATAGTTGGCACTGGGATTAAGAGGAGATATTTGTTAAGATTTTGTGAAGAGGACAATGAACTTGAAGTAATTCACTGTGTCCCTTAATGTCACCAGTGCTTGTTAGTAAAGTAGGAAATATGGATCATTATGGCAAATGAGGCTCTTGTAGGATAAAGGTGTGGAGTTGGAGACATTGATTTAAATGATTACGTGTGGGTGGATTTGAAAGAATGTATGTGTAGAAGATGGGGTTACTTTTTTTCCCCCCTAAAGGAAAAAGACCCCTCATTACTGTCTCCCCTTACAATGTAATTGCTACAGCTAATTTTCTAAGACGTGAAAGCATGTGCATCTGTGTGCAAGGTTACCCACATACTTTTACATGCAAACGACACACATATACGTACATTTTAATGTCTACACTCTGCAATTGTGTGCATGTGGACTCTGCCCTTCTCTTTAATGAGAGAAAAATGATTAGAGAAAAACAGTGATCACTGCACCATATCCCTTCTCAACAGACACACACACACACACAACACTCAACCATTATCAGGGAGAGGAATCTTTGATCACAGACGGAGACAGAAAGACAGAGCGGAAAGAGAATATGTGAGCAGCAGATGAAACAGAAAATGAGAGGAAGAACAAAAGCAGAGAGGTGACATGAAGAAGCAATGGATGATTCTTTTTATTAATTCATAACTGGTTTTACAGTGGCTACTTTAGTTAGAATGACAGTTATGGATGCCTGTTAGACATTGTTTAACCTTATAACGTCTGACAATCAACATATATTTCTCACACGTTAAGGTGGCAGTACACTGGGTCTGAAGTCACAACTGCATCTTAAATTCGCTGTGTGAAATCCTGCAATGACATCCAGCATAGCTACAGTGTGCCTTTGTATATAAATGTGTATGTGAGCGCTTCCATGGGGAGATGCCGTCTTTGTTAGGTTGAGTGTAGCTGTACAAGAAGACATGCCAACAGATGGGAGAAAGACTTGGGCTGGCAAGGACAAGAGATAATTGATATCCACATGCTTCAGTAGGACGCATGCATGCACACGCATACGGAGACGCTCTCATTCTCAAAACTGTCAAATATGCAGCGTTTCCTCACACAGACACAAACATGGTCACTTCCAGTCCAGCTGTGGTAGCCCTGAGCACTGGGCGGGATAACCCTGGCAGAAGTGTAAGACAAATCTATGTAAAAAGCTAAAGAAGCTAGCTGGCCAGACAGTTTGATCTAGGTAATCCAATGCTATGTTGCATGTTAAGAGAGTGAGGTGAGAAAGATGTACTATATATACTTGCCTTGTCACACTCAGATTATAGATTAACTGGAGTGCATGTAATCAGAAAAAGATGATCTGTCAGGACAGAGGAGACACCGCTGCACAAAATGGCATATTTTGCTGTTAACATCCTGATAAGATCGGATGAGTGATGTTGCTCTGGGAAAGATCTAAATTAAGTGGAAAAATGCAAGTTAAATACACAGTTCACAATGTCTTGAGAACTCTTAACTTCTATTCCCTGTACCTTATCTGATCCCTTTCATCATTCTCTACATCTCCATTTCCCCCCCATCTCCTTCCCATCCATGGTCTCTCTCTCTCTCGCTGTGTGTGTGTGTGGCCGCATGCAGTTGTGTGAACTAATGACCGAGGGCTACCAAACGCCTTCACAAAGCCAGCCTCTGTGCTGCTGCCCAGGCCAAACAACTCGTGGCTCGGCTGGCTGAGCCAAATGATGAAACAAACCACACACACAAGCACGCACACACACACACAAAGTCACCAAACTATATTTTCTGATTATGATTTTCAGATTTGTACCTTCTCAAACACAACACAGATACAGAGCATGAGAAAAAGTTATCACACAATTTTCTCATCTTTCCATAGCAACAACACTCACTGGCCAAATGTTACAGATGTATTTTTAATAGTGTGTGTATTTGTTCCTGGGTAGAGGTCCTATCTGTAAAGACTGGGAGGTGGACACATATTTAAATGCAAACCACAAACACACACACAAGTTTGATAGGGCAGCATTATGCACCAGTAGAATAACAATTATCAGTCAATTAGGCCGTGACACAGTCTCCTGATGGTGACACCGGCCTGGTCCCAGTGGAATACTTCAGCGACTCCATGCAGAAATATACACATCCAAACAACAAACTGTCACTTGTTATTAAGCCTTAGAAAGACTTGTGGCCAGTGCAGTTACTATTACACATTCTACACTTTTCACCATTAAATGCATCTAATTATTTAATTTAATATGGCATTAGAAAATATACTCAGAGCCTTCTATGATACGACTAATGAATTTCCCATTTTAAATGAATTCACTGTTCAGACCATTATTATGTTTTTCTTAAAGATCATCAAAATATTTTGTCAGAGGATGTGCAATGGTAGTAGCTGTTAGTATCTGAACTTTACAGAAAAGACATGTCTTGACAGTTTGAATGGTCAAGCAGCTGCAGCCACTGTTTCATCATAGTCCAGATTAGTTTTTCCACAGGTTAGACGGTTGGTTTGTTGGACCAATTCTTTTGTAAGATGATTTGTTTCAAAGTGGCTAAATAGCTAAATGTGCTTATCTCAGTTCGGATGACACTCAAAACACTGCAACATCTTTCCTGTGTGATGGCAGTCTCACACTGCAATCCCCAGGCCAATCTTATGATCATTTTGTATCGTTCTGAATTATGGTCGTCTTCGCCTTTTAACAAATCCGACCAAGAGTTCAAGCTCACACTCAAACTGTCAAAAGCACTTATTGATAAAAAACAACTGTGGTTTCATGGGGCCTGTTGTGTATAGCAGTTACATGTTAAATCCCATCTGGGACTTAATGTTTAGCTTGTTTCTGCTTAACTGATGCCATCATCCTCTCATTGTTTACAATGAGAGAACCAATTGTGGGTCATACCCTTGCTCAAGGACACCAAGAAATTAGATATTCACACTAACCACCAAGCACTTTGCTGCCCTCCACATAACGAACACCATTTACAAGGACATTTAAGCGGCAATCATGAACGTCTTTTTAATATGTATTATATCTGTCTGCATGTGCCGTTGTCAGAAGTTTGTTTCATTGATGCCCTGATCCGGTGAATGGACACTGGGCAGCACCTCTACACCACACTCAGCGCACCCACCTGAGTCTGGCATGGCCACAATGGGCACACAGTGGGAACTGGGGGCTCCTACCACCTGGCACACTGGCCACATACACAGAGCAGATGGCCCGAATCGGCCCACGATGGAGAGTGCAGCTGAGATACCCTAGTGTTTGTGTGTAAATGTGTGTGCAGTGTCAAAAACAAGCACTTACAATAGGTATTGAATTATCGACTGGGATCCTCTCTTTTGTCTGATGTCTTCAGACCACCTATTGAGACTGTGAATGTGCTTGCAAGTGTGTGTGTGCAAGTGTCATGGTGAATGCCCTTTCATTGTCAATGCTTAACAGTGCCTTGAAGTGCAGAAGTGGCCAGGAGAATCGGCCAAATCACCACAGTTTCACTCTACTGTCCATCTGCTGACTGCTTCACTACACAAACAGAGGTGGCTTAGTTATGGGGTTTACTTAGATGGGAAGATATAAAACTGAGAAAGAAGAGAGTGAGACATGATATAGTATGCAAAGCTGGCATGTTGACAGGTGAACAGAGACACGTGGTGAACAATGATAAGTTGAGCCAAGCCACAGATGATGAAAGAGTCAAAGGGAGTGGAGGCTTTTAATCCTAAATATTAAGTGCAGCGGATGGCCGCTCTGCGGCTGTGTCCTTGACCGCAGCGGTATCCAGATGACCGCTGGAATTAGTTAATCACACCAGTGGATGTCACCTCTCTTCATCACTTCCTTCTCTCCCTCTTCTTGCTTTTCTCTTTATCAGCTTCATCTTTCCATCTATCTTCCTTCCTCCCCCTGTATCTCTCTCCTATCTACGTCCCATCAAACCAGGACTCATTAGTAAAAGCTTCCTCTGTGTGTGTGTGTGTGTGTGTGTGTGTGTGTGTGTGTGTGTGTGTGTGTGTATGTGTGGCCAAATGAGCAGAAACAGACTTCATTAGTGCATTAAACACATTGTTTATGCAACCATCTTGTTGCTCTGGACAACCTTGAGCCTTAAAGTTGATTAAAAGTAAACTATGGATGTTGATAACACATGAGATATCGAAGCACATCAAGTCTAGCCAAATGTCAAATGAAAACATATTTCAAATAAAATCATGTTGCAGAACCTAAACATCTTCAGCACCCTAATGAAGAAATGATCCCTTTGGCACTTTTCTCTTCTCTTTTCTCTTCAGGTACAACTGAAATCCACACTGCAAAACTTCCCCCTTAAAGCACATTCATCCATCCTACCAATATTCTCCCATTTTGTTCCATTTTGCTCTCACTTCCACACCCTCAGGCACGACTATACAAACAGCATTCAACACTAGTGCTCTCCAGAGGAAAGTGTAAGGAAGGAAGCACACTGTGTCATTACATCATGGTCTGCCAACACTCCCACCAAGCTGTCAAAACTAAAAACACACTCACGAAGAGGGCTCAATCATTTTACATAACTGGTAAGATGATAAGGGCACAAATAAAATCACATCTCAACACTGACCCACTAAAATGCACAGAGCAGACGAGGATAAGTGGCAGCTGTATCATAGAGGAAGAATCTTATCACATGTTTCTGATTTAGTTGCTCTTTTCCGTTTTTCTTCAGCTTTGTCTTTATCACTGCCTTTTTTCTCTTTCTCAGAGTCAAAATTTTCATTGAGTTTTTCTTAATGGCAGGACACACTCTGTGGAAATGTGTCTGCCAGATTTTAGATATTGTTCCTTCTATGCAGATTGAATATTTTCCAAAACCGGATTACTTGTTGTTATGGGGTTTTCTGTCTGAAACATTACGCAGCCAAAAGAACTGCAGGCTCTTTGGCTCTGTTGTTACACACACACTTGCAGACACAAACACGCACACATAAAAACAATATACCTCAACAATCTAGTGTAGCATGCTTCCCCAGGTGATGTTCTACACATACACACCTCAACCAGAGTACAAAACAGCGCAGAAGAAAAGACATGTGAGAATAGCTAAATAAATAAAGGAACTGTTGCCAAGCTAAGTGAATGGGTGTCACTTTGACAAATGCACAGCGCTGAATCTTAGTCAACACTGTATTGTCTGTTGTTTCTTGCGCCCTCATAAACACACACGCGAATGCACACAAATCCACGCGCACACATTATTATGCGTACTGTGAGTGACAAACACACAAACACTGCGTGCATACACAAACACGCATTAAAAGCACACAAACACACAGGCTGATTATACATTCATAATATTGAATGGATGACAGGTCTTGAGCAGTGCTGAGGGAAACAGGGTGAATTCTAATGAGCTACCATTTACCCCGAGAGCTCTGTCCTCCATAGACTGGATATATACACATACAAACACCCAGGTGTGACACACGGCAACACATACGCTGGCCGAACACAAGTATATTAAATAGATAGATGTACACTCTTACAATATGTCATAATTCCAACTCTAACATATAATCACAAAGACAAACATTGTGTAGGAATCAGCTGTATCAACTACTGAGGACTGTTGGTCTGTTTCATGAATGTACAGTAAACATGGCTTCATCCAGTAGCTTTCAGATTCTACACAAGGGGCCGAAATTGGTCAAATCTGGTATCTGATGACACTGAACCCAAAACTACCAGTATACTGGGGTAAAAATAAATAAAAATAAAAAATTTAAGTAAACCCAAGTCCTGAATTGCCCTATGAGAGAAAACTTATCAAGCAGAGTTTCCCTCCATCCATCATCACTTTATCCCTCTGTCCTCACTCTGTCTCTCCACCTGAATTAGTCAGTTGCTGCACAGCTGACCAGAACAGAAAAGCCATTCACCAGTCATAGTTGTTAGATTGATTGAAGGCAAGCTCTTAAAATTAGTGGCAAGGCTGTGCGTGGTGTTGGGACACTGCAGTAACATTTAATGTCTGACGTGACCAACATGACAATCAATGAGGGTGTAGCCACAGACAGAGCTTCAAACTGCTTGTTAAACCAGCAGGTTTTAAAGACCCACTTGAATGTCCTGTAGGAGACGGCCACTCATGACGAAAATTGTCATGACTGTGTTTAATCTTTGTGAAAAAGGTGCTGCAAAGTGCTTGGTGTAAATGCGAGATTATAAAGCTGCAAGCTGATGACACTGACAGCCACCATTGGCTGAAAAGCTACAGCCGTCCAAAAGAGAAAAAAAACTCACTTCAAGAGTTTTCTTCTTTATCAAATGTCCACTAAATGACAAGCACTGAAGTCAGTTTGTCCTGCTCGACAGAAACGGCCCCCAATGATATTTTCTCTCAACTGAAGGGCTCCAAATCAACCAAAAAAAAAAAAACAGCAATTCATTCAATGTGAATAAGAAAATGTGTATAATAAATAAATAAATAAATAAAATTCTTCTTACCTTTTTTAGTTTGCCATTTCGTGTGCCAACAAAAGCCACAGTGTTACCACGGTAGTCATATGCCGCCACTGAGGTCATCCCATCGTCTTTGTCGATGAAGAGGGGCATTCCCTCGATGGTGCTGGTGCCCCCCAATGGCTGGTTGAAGTCCTGGCCACAGAAGTTATCGTCTATCTGCAGCGGCTGGGGAAAGACAAACAAAAGGGATCAGACAAGAAGCTTGACAAAAGCTTAAAATTTTGCAAAAGTAAATTCTTATTTTATTCTAGTAATTCCATATGTTAATCAGAAAACCTAACAAATGTAAGTTTTGACAGAAGCTCTCTACAGGTTAGGTGATGGGTTAAGTGTTTTTCTCCAGAAGAGGAGTTTTATGAGGTGTAAGATTTTATATTTTATCTTGTATAATTGAAACAATGTCAGTTTTGTGTTTTATAGCCCCATTTTATTTAACCATGCAAAGTACAGAGAGATGAAGCACTCAAAAAAAGGTTCTGAGCCCAAACCATCAGAGTTCACCCCTCAAACAAATCTCAGAAGCAGCAGAACTGACTAAAACTTGTCACTTATTTCCATATCCCAGTGGGAGTGTATCAAGGACTATAGGTGCATCATCTAACTTCAACACTTGATTTGATTATCCAACTTGTTAAGAATGCTATTCAAACATGGGTCATTCATAAATACACCCTTTTTTCCTCCCAAACAGGGTCCCACCATGCAAAACCCACAGAATATTGTAAAGTGTTCAGTCACGGTGTGACATGGCGGTAACACTGGTGACCATGTGACAATATCTGGAGCATTCCAGTGTCACGAGGGGCTTATCGCCCTGGGCAATCCACTGACCCATATGATGCCTTAACCAGTCACCACACACACACGCAGAGTATAATCAGTTGCTTGTGAAGTAGGGTTAAAGTGTCACAGACAATGAATGGTTTGTTAAACTAACACATTTTGTACTTTTGGACAATTTACAGGGTGAACCCATTCTCAGTATTCTTTAAGTGGTGCAGAAATAAATACCTGATTAATCAGTTAAGTGATTAACAGAAAATTTACTGACAGTGATTTTTAGAAATCGACTTTAGGTCACACAAACACTAAATATGAACTTTATTTTGTCAAGCTAAACAGGACAAAACTTTTGGGCCAATTTCACCATATTCTGACATTTTGTAGAGTTCATGAAAGAATTCATCACTTAGTCAAAAATAATCATATGCTTGATAGCCAATGAAAGTGACCACCTGCACAAGGTTCGATAATGTGAAAGTCTCTCTGTTAATCAGTGAACCTACTTTTGGATACTGCTTCGGCAATACTGATTTTGACAGAGACCAAATTTGTGAGAGTGAAAGCATTGGGGGGGGGGAGCGCATACATGTATTGAGGTTGCTGACTGACTGCTAAAGTGTGGAACTGAATGGGCATCAGTCTGTGATAACCAGAGTCAAAAGACACATGTGCGAGTTAGTGAGACACACACACACACACACACAGTTGGGGAGTGTGTAAATGGCGGTGTAATCCAGAGTCTTATCACTACATCATCTGATTGATCCACACAGGAGAAAAGATAACATCCCCTCCCTCGCTCTCCCTCCCTCTCGATCTGCCTAAATTGCCTGCAGCTCAGCACACGTCAATAACCCGTTATTCTGCCTTCTTCTACTTTCTCACTCTTTTTCTACATCTCCCTCCAGCTGCTACAGTAACTGAGCAAACATCAATATCCCCTCCCTGTCTCTTTCTACCTGCGTCTATCCATCCCTCCTCACCTAATCACTTTGCATCACCCTCTTCATCCATCCTTTCTCTGCAACTCTCCCTCTGCTGCCATCTCTCACTCAGCCACGACTCTCTCCCTCCGTCCCTCACATACATCTTTGGACCTACATGACGTTCTTCAGACTGTGTAGAGGTGTGTCCGTAGCGTTGTAGGGCTATTAACTGGAGCTAAGAGGAGCTTCCTTCTGCTTGCTCAGTCTGTATAGTGATGTTACATGGTAAAAGATAGGGAGGGGGGGGGGGGGTTAATAGAAGTCTCTGTATGTATTGTTGTGTATGTGTGCGTTTAGGAAAGTGAGAGACAGGAACACACATAGCCATTACCTGGAACAACTTTCTTTTGTAACCGCTAATGGCTAGGGGGCAATTTCTTTTCTCTGAACAAAGGAAACTGACAGACAACACACTCTGACAACCACACATGTACAGACTTGTAACGTGTGTGCACACACGCACACACATTCAGTCAAAGTTTCCCGTTTCATTTTTGTGTGTACACACAGATTTTGCTACAAGAAACAAAACAATTCCCAACGTCTTCATATGACATACAACTAGAGGCAACAATTTTAAACCATATAGTCATGGGAAAGAAATCCATCAATCTGGATTAGAGTCGGCCACACACACACAAATGCGCACAAACACACAAGCAATCCCATGACGTCAGAGCCTAAGGGAAACAAGTTAAAAGGGTTAATCCATCTTCGATAGAGAAGACTAACTGTCGAAATTGCTGTATACAGTAGCCCCTAGAGTGCATATGGGTTAACACACAACACTACCACTACCCCCACAAACACACACAGTAGCCTATATAGGTCTCTCTGGGCCGCTGAATGGTAAAGGTGCTATAGCATTTCTAGAGGTCTGGAGGATTTAAACAGCCTAGATCAGCATGGAATAAAAGGAGTTTCCCTTGAGGTTGGAAAGCATTTTAATGGAGGCTACATTCTGATGTGGGTTCTGCAATTTAAGGCACTAAAAGATTCCCATGTGAATTAGAGCTGATATTCAGTATGGAAAGAATATCCCTTTCTGTGGTCTCTGCAGGGTTATTGGCTGGAGACGGTATTTAACGTTCTGCAGTGTTTTCAAAGACGCAGAGCTCCTCCTGGGATGAAAGAGTTAAGCCAACAACCTTCCGCTGACTTTGGCAGCAGGGTTTTACAAATGCAGAAGAGGAGGTTCCTTGTTTTGATTTTCACAGGATGCATGTGGTGCACACTGAATGAATCTGTGGATTTGCAGTTCACAGGCACATGGACTTTTCCACTGAAGACCCCCTCCGAAAAAAGGTGTGTGTGTGTCTTGCTTTCAGGCAGTAACGTAAAAACGTATAACAATGATTTTATTATGGAGTTCTGGTCTGTCATTTCAAAAAAAGAAGGCCGAAAAAACATGTATATACTGCATGTGGAAGGTGCAACTGTTGATTGGTTTATTAATTAATTTATCTACTGAGTATTTTCTCATTTCTCACTCACTTCTACAATGTCAGAGAGAGCAAAAGATGCACATGCGGACATCTTGTTTTGCCCTACCAACAGTCCAACACCAAATCTCCTCAGATCACTATCATATAAAATCAAAACTGTTCACTTGTGAGAGGGACAAACAAATGAACTTTTGTAATTAATTTAATTAAACAGTCAATTAATTGATTGACTAATCGTTTAAGTCTTAGTGGATATCTATATTGAAAATCAGTGTGGTCTTTAATGGCCATTTTGAGAGGGTTAATACACAGGCTGAGAGTGAACCATCCACAGTACATATGAGCTGTCAGCTGATATTCAAGGTCAGAGAGAAATATGTGACCCAGATACTGCTGATACAATATGAGAGGATTGCACACAAAGTGTGCACATGAAACACACACCCAGAGTGGTCTCTTGAAACAGCTAAAGGCCATATGTATGACTGGCAAACAGCCACAATGGAGCTGCTTCACCCACTTCACACTCGGAAATGATGAAATATAGTCATTCATAGGAAACTAAACATACGTGTGCACACAACTCAACCCACAATAACACTGACTGATTACAGATGTGCGTTGACTAGCTTGCTCCAAAGGAAATACTGGAATAATCATTCTCCTGTGATTGCCAATTCTTTAACATATTACGTCAGGAAAATAAGTGCAGGCGCACATTACGCCAACCTCAAGTGGAATTTGTCAATAGTCACCTCCATTCAGTGAACCATATGGAAACAGCAGAATACAATTTCACCCTATGTGCAGAAACATACAGGGTGTTGTTGATCGAATACACTGCAGTGAATTATAGCTTTTAAGGTGAAAGGAAAACGTGTATGGCAAACACAAAAAATTCATTCATTTAGCAATATGTCGAAGTTCTTGTACATCTGTACAGGAAAAACAAGCATTTTTATTATGGGAGGACAGGAAGAGTGGAGAGGACAGAACAGACGGGGACAGAGGTGACTGGTATTAATACTGAATGCATGGTTTCAAGACAAGCCTGCAATTCATCAGTGTGCCCATGTGTGTTTGTGCATGCATGTGAGTGTGTGCCATAGAAAGAACAAACACTTCTAACTTTTCTCCTCATTGAGCCAACAGATAAACATTACATTAGCAGAAACACATTTCCTACAGTCTCAAACACAAAATGTGATGTGTTTTACTGGTAATGTAGACATGTGTACAAAATGGCCTGTTTTTGAGAGGTTCATATGGTGTGAAAGAGAAGTGGACAATAGGAAAAAGAACCAAAAAACTACATGGGATCAACCACAGGACCTGTTCCTCTGCAGCCTTCCACCTTGTTTTCCTATCAGATAAAGGTTTTCACAGTATATTCACAGACACACACATACCTAAGATTATGCTAGCAGATGCAGGTGCCTTTTACACAGGGTGTGTGTATGTATCTGTGTGCCTGGCTCCAAGCAGAGTTAGGGATTCTGGGAGAGGACAGCTCATAAATTACCCAGAAATCTCAGTGTGGGCCTTGAACTCATGCAGACATTGCTGGAGTCTCTTCAAAATGAATAAACACAAGCAGGGTTTATGTGTGTGCGTGCACTCTCAGGCATGTACATGCACCCTTGTGCTGGTTTAGAAATTAGAGGACCAACCTAGCATCTGATGGTTTCCATAGTTACTCCCTCATGATGCAAAGTTTGTATGTGAGTCATCCTGATCTAAGTCAGTCAACATCACTGTCAGGTCCTTCTCTAATATACAGGACACACACACACAACAAGTACTCACAACTACTGGAAACTAGCACATAAGAAAATTCCTGTTCACAAAGAGACGTGTGGCAATTTTCTTGTCCATTCATTCATTCAGCAGATTCAGTTAAAAACCATTCCATGTTTCCGTTTAAGGAATTATTCATCTTGTGTTGGTATTTCAGTCAGTCATTTGTCAAGTGCCATCTTAAATCTTCAGAGGGCATGAAAGTAACTCATATATTTCTATTAATTTATTGATGATTTGCTTTCATTCATTTTTTTAAGTCACATTTTAAGACAAACATGACGTGTGTCTCAAAGGTGACAAAAAATGTATGATGTTTTAATATCTTGTGTCGTTCTCAGACCAAAAATGCTTATACAGACTGAAGACTAATGACTAGAGGTATCTAAGAAATGGATGTATTTTTGTCCAAATTGTTTTCTAGAATATGTTATTTGATCCTCACTGATCAATAATTTACAAAAAGAGATGACTGCAACAATTCCATATTCATGGGTTGTAGGGTAGTAATTTCTATGTTGAGTGCACTCAAGGCAGACAGTGAAACCTCAAGGAGTTGGCATCTTTTCAGAGAGCTGCTTCCAAAAGCCATCACCACATGTTTAGACTGCAATTTAACTGAATGGGAGAGATAAAGGAGAAATACACAACAGACGGCGTATGTACAGGAGGAAATACAATTGTAAATGCACACAAGACCCATCGATTTCCTTATAAGCGAATTTTTGCCAATGTAAGCTCACAGGCAGTTGGAAACAAGAGGCGTGCTTGTGATCAGCAGATAACCAGATCACCAGCTAGGAAATGCGGGTGGGGTGGGGTTACACACTTTTCCCCTCCATCATCAACCACCACAGGTGCCCTTAAGTAAAGTAGTTAACCTCCAACTGCTTGGTTGGAGCAGCTCAGTGACCAGAAGTGGAAAGTGGGGTTTCAAACACAAAAAGATATTTGAAGAAATTTAAATTTTACCTATAACTACAATCAAAATATTTAATACCAGTGCATAAGTTTGATTTATGTGACCAAATGCAGGTTCACATGATGCAACTCAAAAAAACTGTCTTTTATTTCTTGCTATGTTCTTTCTAAGTTTTCAAATAAATATTCAAATTAATCAATATTTAGTATATATTTTAAACCCTAAAGATGGGCTCTAAAGAATTAAAAATAAAACTCAAGTTTACTGTAAAAAACACTATTTGCAGAGCAAAAAGTTTACATTTGATAAAGCAAAATAAGCAGAAGGAAACACTTATTCTGACCTACATTGTACTGGTTATTCTGAGATGCAACAAAATTGGAAAATCATGTTTTTTGTTTTTTTCACAGAATCTGAAACACAACATGTATGATTGGTAGAAATTTATGAAAAGTGCTACCAGTGCAAACTATAAAGCTGGAAGCAGGTGTGATTTGAAAGTAAACTATAAGTAAACAAACACACAGAGACTATTAGCACTGAGCAACACAAGCACAACCCCTGCCCCACATTTTCTGATTACTCCTGATAATGATGTATGCAACACATCACCCACACACAGTACGGATCAATACATAATTACACTGACAATTAGTATCATTAGAGTGGTGCTAGAGATGGGGATTTGTTGAGCTAAACACTCCTCAGAGAGAGAGGGATAGAGAAAGGTCAGAAAAAAAAGAGAGAATTAAGCAGCTCACACACAGTCTGCATGGGGTCTTTTCCAAAAGGTTTTCTATTGTCCCTTAATAATAGGATGAGAGCGACACTTGAGCTCAGTGCGGGTGCGACAGTGTGAGCTCACACACAACACACACACACTCAAATTGAAAGACTATCATGTATGAGAATTATCAAACTCATAATTTCAAATATAATCAAATATCAACCGAAACATGACTCATTAGTACCAACAGAGTTTAAGACAAGCTGCCCAATCGGTGTCTCCTAGCTCAACTCATTTAAACTGTCAATTAACTCCGCTCATCAACTCTGGCTCAATTAATCAGGTCTAATTACTTAAACGCATTTGCCGGCATATCCTTTCAGATTAGGTCCGCAGAAATAGGACTGTGTTACTCTGTACAAAGACCACAAGTGACATTATGTTCATTAGACGATATTCATAATGATGGATTAAATAGGGTTAGGAGTTGGCCTTGAAGTCAATTCCACTTTGTCTTTTCTCTTACAACGCAATGAAAATTTACCTCACGTTTGCTCATGACATGCAGAGTATTTGTTGTCTGCCTGGTATTTCATTATCACTTTTTTTTTTTTTTTTTTTAAACATTTGTCTCGCCTCGCCAAGTCTCATTTCTTGCCAAATAAATATTACGGCTTTAGAGAGCTTAAAACAAAACCATAAATGAATTATAAGTATGAACACAGGATCTTCAGTGACAGTATAATAGCATTTTCTTATCAGCCATACGTAAATGGATCAGTTAAAACATTTGCATCTGCTATAGTGATGTAACCAGTCTCCAGAGTGCAGCTCACCACAGGGTACTTCTTAGTCTGATAACCATGCTTCTCTCAGCAGCTACCCTGACAAGACCACACACACACACACACACACACACACACACACACACACACACACACACACACACACACACACACACACCTGAAGTTGATAACCTGCACCTACCAGTTTGTTTGGAATTACAGACCTAAATACTTGTGTATACTCAGTAATAACCTCTTTGTCTGAACAAAAAAATAAAATCTATTTAAACTAAGAAGCTACTTCAAAAAATATAAAAACCAATCAATCAATGATGGAAGTGATCATTTCCATATTGAGGTTTAGCATCAAATCTCACCTTTGACACTACTGGCCACACAACAGCTGGTCTACGCACCATGAAAAGATGACTGCCTCTATTTGCTATGATTGATTCTCCAATTGATTGATGAATTGGTTTGTGACAAAGTTCAAAACCTCCCCATCCATCTAGTGATTGAGAGAAAGCAACTTGACATTTTGAATAGTCCTCAGGTCAAATATGAGCCTCATTATCTCTGAGGACAAGGAATGTCCCCCAGTAAATCTTTTTTCTTTCTTGCATTCTTTCCATTATTTCAGCCCTGATTTAGACTTTTAATACTTTAAGGCCTTAAGGGCGTAAAATCAGCTCATACTGTTTTTCTAGATGATTTAACTGGTGAAAAGCATGTGGAAGAAAATGCAGTCAGCCTGCTTCAAACCTTCCTTCAATGTATTCCTGAGTTTTTTTTTTAATCATTTCTGTAGGGACAAGTACTGAAAGAAAGCAATTTCAGGAACAGGTTTTGACAAATGACAGAACTAGAAAGTTTTATTGAAAATTAAAACTCATGGCTAATATTAATTTAGCCATGTTCCATGATTCAAGACAAAGATTTGACAGCTTGTGTGTCCAGAGCAAAATGGTTTACATTAGTCAGGCTCTATATCTTGCCGATGCTGATCAATTCAAAAGTGCCTTGATCAGCCCAAAGGCCAGAGCTGCTGTGTAGTGTGCTACAGAAATTCAAGAGCTTTCAGAATAATGTGACTGTGGTTCCCTCTGTGGCCGTGATGTTAAATTCCCTAACTTTTTAATGACTTTCTGTGACTATATAAGAACATAAACCTGATCACTTACTGGTTTGGTGTTTCGTTTGCTGCGGAGATAACAGCTGGAAATCACTACTTAATGTGATTAATTTAGTGAATAAAAAAAATCTTTACTCTTCAAAGTGACCCAGAGTAAACAGAGTTCCTCCCTGACTGGAGTACACTGTTTTAAATTCAGTGATATTTCATAAAGACGCCCCAAAGGAGCCTTGTTGTGTTCCTGAGTCCTCATTATTATAGCACATACTCCTAAGCATGCACACATGCACACACAGACTTGACATGACAGAGAGGCTTGCTGCTGAGGAGGACAGTGTGCTGACCAGGTGACGGACGCCGATGTTATTTGTGCAGCAGCCAGCGTTCAATCACACTCTCCTCTCCTCCCTCTATAGCTCTCCCCTCTTTCTGTCATCCGCCCTTTTCTCCCGCTGTTCTTGGCAGTGGCGGTGAAAAGATTTCTGGGGCTATCACTCTTCCCCTCTCCCTCCCCTTCTCTCTGCTAGTGAATCACTGCCTCTCCTCCGAACACACCCTGGCTGTAAAAGGGGGGGGGGGATTAAAAAAAAAGCTTGCAGCGTTCTCATTGACTGTTTTTTTTTTTGTTTGTTTTCTCTCCACTTTCCCCACATACCATTTTCTCTCATCAAAACTGCCATCTTAAGCAACAACAAAAAATAGACTTCTTATCCAAATCAGTTAGCCAGCCATGACTGCAGCACAAAACATGGCTCCCCGTCAAACTCCTTATGACTGACATTGTTGGACATTTTCAGTGAAAGGACACATCTCTTTTCTTCATCTAGCATCCAGCCTTGATACAGTCTTGAGCCTTGAAACATACACGTATACATACACATGTGGACATTACCACAGCGACCAGTGCAGGCACGTTAAAGAGGCCTCAATACACATGCCTGGCCTCATCTCCTACAGATAAACAGTACTAAAGATCAGGTTTGCTAGTTTGCTTGAATTCTGGACAATGTCTACAAAGCTACTGATTTTCCAGATTTTTTGTGCTTTCTTTCTCAATCCTCTCCCTTTTCCCTTGGCTCGCTCTGTTATTTTCACACTCACTCTGTCTCTCTCATGACCTGAACACCATCCTTCAAATTCCCTTACTCTCTTCTGTATGTTGCTTTGGCACCTAACTCTCTCTCTCCCACTTGGACTTCCTCTTGTTCTCTCATTTTTACACCCGCCCACATCCTCCACCTCGTTCTCTCTCTCTAGATCTGGCCACTATTGTTTACTTCTTGCAACTTGCTCATCCTCTCTTTTGCTCACCTACATGCCTCTGCTGCCCACCCCTCCCCCCACTACACTCTTTATTTCTTATTTGTCCTCTTTTTTTGCATCCATCCTGCTCACACTCTAACATTGCATCTCTCTCTCTCCATCTCTCTCCCTCCCTGAGTGGAAATGGTTTGTATTGATCCACTCTCAAAGCGGGGAGAAGGTCAGGGGTTCACTAATAAAGCTCAGGGACAAAACGGAGACACACAAACAAACCCACGGCTGCACATACACAGCAGACAAATATAGCCAGGTAACAGGACTGAAGTGATGAATGGTGTGCGTTTGCTTCATCTCAGTTTCTACACACACACACTTTTTTGACACAGCTGCTTGTTCCATGCCCAAACATTTGTCTTTATAGGAAAATAGCCACCATCTCACTGTAACTATAAATATCCTAATGATGGCCAGAGGCTAGAAATTATGATCCGAGACAAATATGAACTCCGTACAGGGAGATGACAAAGTGCCCGGTCATCCATCATTGCTGTGTGGCTAACAGCTGCACCGGCCCCCCACCCTACCTCGTGTCATGCACTCTCAGCTACTCTATGGCAGGGTCAGCCTAAACATATTCACCCCACACTCCCTAGATCACTGTGCCTTTCCCACACTGCTCAGTCAAATGCAGTTGAGGCAGGCATTTATGAGTTTGTAGCCTAAAGGTTAGAGATGTGCATTTGAATTCCTGCAGTGGCTGGGAAACTCTGGGCGGGGCTCTGGGCGCTTAGAGGTTGGAGAGCTGTGGAGAACGAGATCGCCAGTTCATATACCTGGATCAGCTGGAGAAATGGAGACAGGGAAATTACTTCCTATTAGTTTTAAAAGTTTGTGCTTACTTACAGCCCAGCTGTTATGTTGGGGCCTGAGGAAATCATAAACCCAGAATGATAGAGAAGGTTTTAGTCACTTAACTTTTACTGATTCTCTGATCATGTTCACATTTTGAATAGTGGGGAAAATACCATAAACATGAGCTGTTTAAAAGCAACAGTTCTTGACTTATTTATACTAAGACCTTTGTCTTTTGCATTAACAGTATATGCATCATTCTCACACAATACTGTTTTTACAGTTAATGATTACATCACTGTTGCCATTACATCATTGTTGATGGTGATATAATATTGATGTATGTAATCCATACGTAAGCCTAGTTTATGCTGCTGTGGACAGTAGACTTTGTTGAGGTTACAGAGTCCATCTATGGCAATGATGACAGTAAGCAATTGAATGATGTTGCACTGCAAATAGTGGTAGCCCGATTTTTCGCAATACTAACTTGTATCATAGCAGTATGCACTAAAAGCACCTGCTTCACCAGGGCTAAGGTCTAATTGAAATAAATGAGACAGCTGTTTTTTTTTTTGCCTCTGAGCTATTGTCAGTGTGATGGGACCTAAGAAAGAACAGGCACAGAAAAGAATGAGAACAACCACCAACCAACAGGAAGGAGACTGCATCTACACAAAGTGACAAAATGTAGAAGTAAGGGAGGTGAGAGAACTTAGCTGGGTTATTCACATCACCTACACTACTGCATAGAACACACCTGTGCACTCAAGCTAATGAAGACTTACACAGAGAAAGACTGCTGTTTTTACAAATTATCTCAATCCATTAGCCACAACATCTCTCTCTCTCTCTCTCTCTCTCTAAAGAAAGAGCTTTAAAATCGGTCTTTTAATTAAGCTATCTTAAGAGAGAGCAAGATGGAGCGAACGGATGGGTGATTTTAAAGAGCACACAGAATGGTAGATGGGGTCTGTGAGACAGGTGGTCAGCTAAGAGTGAGGCACACTAAACACTAATGGAACAAAAATATACTCAGACAGGTTTCAAGCAGATGCAGCTTGAGGAGAGTGGGTGGGAAACAGGAGTGAAGAATGAAGGTCAGAGAAAATAAAGGAAGTGAACAGTTAGTCCAGTTTTCTCTGGACGAATCCGTGTGCTGTTGAGAAGCACCTTCAGGTCTCCAGTGCGAATGTATGTACGTCTGTGCGAGCGCTGTCTTCTCTAATGCATGCAGGGCCATGCACTGTGGATAAGTTAGTAAAAACCAAGTCTATCTTATGCTATCCCCCCAGGATCTCACACTGCAGTGCACCGACTCATGCTGTGTGTGTGTGTATGTGTGTGTGTGTGAGGGTGGGACAGCACTACTCCTGAGTGACACTTCACAAATCCAGGGGACTGGGCTAATGATGTCCCCTGTCTGACTAAATCAAAGCACCATGTGGCTGAGGGGACGGAGAAAATGTGCAGGAAAGAAAAGCGAAAAGACAGCAGGAGAAAGACATTAGCACTTTTCACATTTTACATTGTTAATCACTGTGGGCCTGTACCAGCGGCCCTCGTAAATGAATGTAGCGTGGCATGGCAGTGTTCAATTAGCAGGAGCACAAAGAAAAAATGCTGAGAGGAGGAATAGGTGTAGTAGGCAGGGACAGAAACATAAAGACATCAAGACTGGGCTTTAATGCGTCTATACTCATTTATGCGAGCAAGTGAGCTGTGCATGTTTGCAAAAAGGACTTTCCCATTGGAATGATTCCTAAAGGGCCATCTAATGCTAATTTGGTCTGCATCAAAGTGAACAGCAAGAACAGATAGAAAGGTCTGAGCTTACCGAGTTGATGCAAGCAAGCTCCTTGTTGAGCAGCCAGGGTAAGGAGAGTTTCCCGTCTCCCTTGTAGCAGGACTGAATCCTTTCTTTGATCTTCTCCTTTATCCTCCTCAGGGTGAACAGGCACAACGCTGACTCTTTGGGTGGTTTTGCCCGATTCTTCTGACCCTGAGAGAAGACTGTGAAGAGGATGTCTTCATTCTCAGAGATCCCCAGAGAGTTGGCCAGCTGCCGACCCGGCCGAGCCAAGAAGGCATCCTGCACCAGGCGGTACTCTACTCCATCTTTAGTACAACCAATGGGGAACTCAACGTAAGAGTAAAACTTGGGGTCGTCCACGCAGAGGCGGACAATTTTGGAGGTGAAGAACTGCTCTCCGCTTGCATCGGGGGAAGTCAGTTGAGTATCCAGCTGCATTGTTAAATAATAGACAAACTGCTCACTGCTGAAGCTGTACACATAATAGATGTCGAAAGCAGGGAACTTGGACAGAGTGTCTGAGGGGATCTTCAGCTGAGAGGAGACAAACTCATCCTGATACACAAAGCTGAACATGTCAGCATTTTCTTCATTCTCCATCAGCTTGCGGCTGGACAGGGTTGGAAAGTATTCAGATTTGCCATCAATGGGGGTTCCAATAAACAGCTTGCTGGTGGGACTGTGCGGGGAACTTATGATCACTCCAGACATGGTGCCCGACTCTGCCACACTGGAGAGGTAGTGCTCCTTACGGTGGTGGGGCTCACCAAGCTTAAAGAGGTCATCCAGACGTAGGAACTGGCAGATGCCCTGTGAGGTGCTGCCACAGGCAATGAGGCGGTTCAGTGCGTAGTCTATGAGAAGAAGCTTATTCACATTGGCAGTCTGGGCCAAATCATGAGGGCAGGACTGGACACTGGGTGGCGGGTAGCACTTCTCATTGTCCACCACGGGGCCAGTCATGTGGCTGCGCAGTTTAGTCAGGTTGCTAGACAGCTTGAAAATCCAGTTGATAGCTCCCACATAGACTTCTCCAGTTTTGTTGTGTATGGCCAGATGTGTGAGCCCCCACTCAGTAGGGGTAAATCGTTTGAAAGGTGGGGGTTGGCCTCCAGAGAAGGATGAGCTTGTGATAAGTAAAAGCCCCAGGAGGAGAAACAAGTTCCCCAGGCCAGGGGAAGCTGATGACTGAGCTAAGGGACACATAACTGGGCTGTATAAAGGCAAAGCTTAAGGGGATGGGGAAGGAGAGAGAGAGGAGGAGGAGTACTGGTGCTGATATCAAGTCTCAATTTAGGATTTTCTCTCTTTTCCACTCTACTGTCAAGGAATAAGGAAGGGTAGTTTCAGGGAGAGAGAGAAGGATAAGGGAAGGGGAGGCAAAACTGCTATTGATGTGCTTTCCTGTTCTCAGAGTTTCAAGTCGCCATCAGGAACATCATCCACAGAGGTGTGAGGTGGGAGCCCTGGAAGGCAAAAGGAAAATACATGGTGAGTGTCCAAGTAATATTTCTTATTGATTATGCAGGCAGAGAGGCCAAATGTTCACAAATTACATAGCCAAAATTGGAAATATTCAAGCTGACATTTGCCCCAGTTATAAATAAATGATATCAAATCAAGTCTGGAAGGCAAATGTGTGTCGGCATTTAATTATGAGTGAAGATAGCAGGGGAGGCATGGGCCTATTGTTAAAGGCTCCGTACACATAATGTGAGTCTTGCTGGAATGAATTATAGACTCACAACACTGAACTCTTTAATATTTCATAACTTCTATGTTACTATGGTGGCTTTAGAAGAGGCATGTGTTTGAAAAAGTGCCAGTGGGCCCTGTTATACTGACAGCAAGCAATTTATAGCCAGGTCTGCACAGAGGCTTTCCTGCAGTGGTTTTAATAGCATCAACACACTGTCCGGAAACCCCATATTGTAATCACACCTGCAGCTGTGGCACCTAGGCATCAGGCTCAGGGAGCTACCTTCAAAGTATTTATCAAGACAAACATTACTATAACAGAAATATCAAAATTCTTGTCAGAGATGTCTTATTAACGACTAATGTTACAAAGAGTCACTAACTCAAACAATGCAGTCCCCTCCATCAAGGCAGCACAATGAGGGTTTTAATGCAACTTTCACAAAAAAGTTGAATCTCTCTCAACCGCTACTGAAACACTGTAAAAAGTTACCTAGAAATATATTGGCAAATTTAATGCATTCAAGCGTAGATGCAAGGTAGAATTCTTTATAGCATGGATAGCTCAGTTCTATAGTTTCCCCTAAAATTATCAAGACAAAGGATAAGTATGACAGTAGTGTTGCTGTGATAACTTTATGTGCAAAAAAAATGAATAAACAAAAATCTTTCCTCATAGTATTATAAACTGCCATGGTCTATTTTGGTATCTGATAGACCTTCAAACTCCCTGGATTTATTCTTGTCACCAATACCTATGCCAGCATGCCTACACCAGTATAGCCAGTTATTTTTCTTTACACAGAACCACTTTTACTCTGAATGCACCTAACTGGACATTTCAGTACATTACGGCCCTATTTCCTTCCTTGCCACTGTCATTGTCCTCTCATTCCTGCTTTCATTTTTGAGCTTTCCACAAATACAGAAATATATTTCTCATAGCACAAACTGTACCATACAGCTGGAATACCCAGACTACTTGGGATGCAGACAACAGAGGGGTGTGTTAAAGGGTAGGAATGAGATAATTTATAGGATGGAGGTTTTACAGGTTAAGGACAGGGAGGAGGGGAAGAGGAGTCATGGGAGAAAGTACTTGCAGCTTTGGGCATCCTCCAATGGTAATACAATGATGAGGGGCAGGGTTTGCTGGGTACATGCTGCTACTTGACAGGCCAATCATGTTCCTGCAATACTGGGACATTAGTTCTCCTGTAAATGCTGATTATGCAAAACAGGATGCACATCTCCCAGGGACCCCATGCTTCAATTTCACCTTGACTATCAAAGTGTCTGCGCGAATGGTGTTTTATGACCAGACCAAATTGGAAAAGATGAGACACATCGGAGAGATGAGGAGGGTGGAAAGATGGTGAAGGGGGATGAAGAGGGCAAAAACATGAGAGAAAAATCAAAAGGGAGGGAGAAGTGGAGAGGAGGGGAGGCAAAGAGAACTGGCTTGGTTTCTGCCTCCTGCTGACATTGTGGCAAGCTGCTCGGGAGCAATCTGTCTATCAATCTCCAAGCACAAGAGGTCAGGGACTGTGGTCAGTTTATCAACCTCTGAGATGAGTTTCAAAACACGTTTTTTTATTTTATGCAGCCATCTTTGGGGGGAGGGGGGGGGGGGTTCCTGTGAGTAAACACTAGAGGAAAAAAATGCACTTTTGCAAGTACTGAAAGAATTAAATACCCCAGTAAGAGGAGTTATTGAATTGTTCATCAATTTAAGTTGCTGCTGCTGCAAACAGGTGACAAGAGAAATAGTCACGAGGATGTTCACAGAATAGCAAACCACAGCTCTGCTGTGACAAAGCTAGCTAGTATCATGGAGGTGGGCTCATCCAGTCTCCACCGATGAAAAACTGGGAGAAGAGAAGTGTATAAGGAGAGACAGAAGAACACAGCAAGAAAAAAATTAAGAACAAAAGAGACCAAAAGTTGTATAGAGATAAAAGCTGGGTGATTGAGATGCAATGGTGTAAAACAAAAGGTAGCTTTTCTGCTGCATTTCTACCTTCACTTGAATCAAGCCAGGGGAGCCCAACAGATCAAGAAACCTCAGCATGGTAACTGCAGACAGAAGGGCCTGAGCTGCAGTTATCAGATAAACCGCCATTCTTGATTCTAAGATTAAAACGACTTGATGCGGATGGTGGCCTCTTCAACATAAGCAGCCACAATAAAGTGATGAGAAAGCCTATATACCCTAAAAAAAAAAAAAAAAATGCATATACCCTAAAAAAAAAAAAAAAACAAAACAAATTTCTTGCTCAATGGTACAGTTGCGCCACACGACAAGAGCAGATGTCAATTTAAAGCGTGGCAGCGCGTAGGGAGATCGGCAGCCTCATTTTCCTTTGTCATTTCAAGTGAGGGAATGATACAATAAGGCAGAGTGAGTGAGTGAGCAAATGAGAGATCCTGATAAAGAAAGAGAGAACCTGAGGAAAAACACATCCTTACAGTCATTCCTCTTCATTTAAGCCAGTCACAGCTTGATGTGAGAGAGTTTGAGTTACACAACAAATTGCATCTGGGGGTCTCCAGCTGCTTGTTATCCATCCTGTTAATAAGTTTGTGACATCACGCTACATTTTAACAAACAAGTTAATAAAGAGACAGCATGGAGTTATCCAACTCCATAATATAAATTTTAAGATTAGCATGAGAAAAATCAGGATGGATAAAAGGATCACACCCAACGTCTTTGCAAATAGGACCACAACCCACTCTTCCTGAATCCCACCTTTACCATCCCCTGTCATTGCAGACACGGACAATTGTTGTCAATTACTCAGCTTCTTACACACATTGTTCTTTTTTTTTCCTCAAATTTCTCTATTTTCTCTCATCCCTCCTTATCCCTCCAAACACTCTTCAATTTCAACTTCCTCCAGAGCTAAAGTGAAATGGTGGGAAAAGCGCTGGAACAAGGTTACGAGCCATATCTGGCACCATCAAGGAAAAACATGTCAATCATTTCAGGCTGGAGCGTGTCTGTGGCTTTGGGAATGGGCAGTCACCATATCGGGGGAGCTGAGGCCGTTATCACATGAGAGAAAAGCATTAGAGAAGACGGGCAGGAAGGGGCCAGGTTGATTGGATGGGATATCGGCATGCCCTATCAATTGACAGGAATGTACTGCATCCCTATGGGCATTAGGAACAGGAATGAGTCACTGAAAAGATGTAGAAGACATAACAGAGAGGAATAAACTTAGAAAGGAGGTGTCCTTCCACAGCTTTACTTCCCTTTGTTTATTTGGTTTAAGGAGACCAGGAGGTGTGCTTTCATGTGAAGTGGTGAGCTGTTGGTGACTCTCCTGAGTTAAACTGAATCACCTCTCTCACCCTTTTCTCCAAAGCAGCTAAACCTGTCCCTTCAGATAATGGTCGTCGCTCAGAGCCGAGAGCTGTGCTGATTTATTGCCAGTGGCATATCAATTACAGCACTCGCCACTGGAGGGGAGAAAGAGGAGGAGAAAGTGCAGAGAGAGAGATGATGATGAGGAAGGAAGAAGAGTATCACTCAGACAAATTCTTTGCCCTCTGCACTGCATCACAACATGTGGGTCACATCTGGGACAAGAGGAAGAAGAGAGGGTAGAGCTGAGAATTTGAGAAAGAAGGAGATGGGGAAAATGTGTGCGAGCAAATGAAGAAAGGGCTTTTAAAATTAGTCTAAATTCTCAAGACACAGACTCTCTCATATGCATAAAGTCAATTATTGTAACCCAACCACAGCATAATCACAGAGGTGACTATGAGCAGCATAGTTAAAGACACACTGGGCACATTCCAACCCCTGCACACACACACACTACACTTTCTCTCATCTCAAAGGGGATCTACATATGCACACAAGCACATCAAAACATGCAGAAAACACAAAGGAATTATCCAATACATTATGTGCATGCAAATCAAAACATGCTAACAAAAACTAAATGGGACTCCATCTTAATCTGTCTCCCACCTCTTCACTCAGCAGCCAACACACTCCAGAGATAGGAGATTTGCCCAGAGGAGGCGGGGGAGATGGGTGATGTGTGGGTGAGAGATTGAACAGCACGAGGAGGCTGCAGGAAGTGGCTGGTGGTGGTAGAGGGGGTTGGATGGTTAGAGAAGAGGTAAAATAGAAGGGGAGCCAAGCCCTGAAGCCATAATCCTCTCCCAGGGTCTGCCTAATCTCACCGCCACTATCTGCATATGGGAGGAATGGATTACCATCCCCCGACACACTGACGAATGGATGGATTGACGGAGGGATGGGTGGCGATCCCTGGACAGACGACAAGCTCACAGACAGACGTAAACACAGGAGAGGTCTGACTGAAGTTATTACAGGATAGGCTGTGGGGGTTGGTCTCTAAACTGTTCCAGTGCTTTAAATAAAATACACACTCCAGCATGTGCTCAGACACACACACGCTGCAGGTAGGCATGGTGCAGGCTAGTCATTTGCAGCCTGCTGAGCTCACCAGTCAGACATATGTCCCAGGCAGAGGCTGTCTCACGGGATGAGAGGAATAGAAGGAGGGGGTGAGGGCTAAAACCCTCCTCTTAACACACCACAAAAATCAAATCTCAGTACTGCAACAAAGCAATCACTGTCTGTCGAGGATTATCAGAGAATGTCAACATCATTATAATAACTCACTGGAATATTATCAAAAAATTTAAGGCCATCTGTCATTATCCATAGAAGTTTGTTCATAGGTCATTTTTAAGTTACAGCTCAATGACAGTAGAAAATGTATTACAAACTGAATATAGGGGCTATTTCTAGCATCCTTGAGTGAAATATAACCAGGACCCGTCATTCTAAGATATGTATTTTCGAGTCATCACATCATACAATTGATTCATCAGCAAGAAAAAGGTGCCAAAATGGCACTGATGAAGAGAGACTACCCAAAATTTGAGCAAGCACTTTGAAAGTGCCAAAAACAACTTTACCTATATTGTGTTTAAGGCTTTAAGTAGGCCAAGACAAATTTCAGAGGCGGTAAGACCAATTTTTAAGAGGTCGGACAATAGAGCAGTATTGTATATTGTGGTATCTTGTATCATTTCCTTCCTGTCTTGGCTGGGGGAACAAGCTGACTGGCAAGTTTTGGGGCGCATAAAAAGCCCTTATGAGTTCTGTTTTAGTGCCAACGTAAATCAGTTTAGTGGAGGACAAGCGGTGGTTCTCTTTCTCTCTGTCTCCATGTCTCTCTGTCTGTCTGTCTGTCGCAGGTGGCCTGCCAAAACAAATGCCTTGTTCCAGAGCACAAAAGTTGTGTGTATGTGTGTGTCTGTTAGGGAGGCAGGCATCGGAACAAATTAAGACCCCTGTCTTTACAGCACCTTGCTGGGCTGACGTTCAAGCTATCAGCCCAGCTGGGGCAATAAACCCTGATCCAGACCCGACTAGCAGCTACCCATGACAAGCCGGAGTTGAGGAAAAGGTACAGAGTAGAAACACAGGCCTCAAACATTGTCCTTGGATTGTTCTACAGTAATTTTGCCACAAAACGTTAGCCAAGAATAAATTCTTTACAGCAGTCACTTTACAAGCTGCTCAGCTCTTTTGCATGGAATAACGGCCTCTCAAGACAGTAAAATGTTTTTTGAGAAAGTATCATGAGCTCCAGGGTCATTAAAGACATAATAATAAACATTAAATCATTAAACCCCTCGAAAAACAGACTTAAAGACCTCACACCACAGGCTTTTTGTGAGTCAGTTCACTAATCTGTCACACTCTGACTTGATGTCACTTATTTCGTCTGTCCTCCAAAATTTGTTTCCCCGGCTAGAATCAGTAGCCTGCACAAGGACAAGGGTAGAAACTACCAGACAATCTGCTTGCACATTCAAGTGCTGGAGTGGCAGTAACTACAAGGACAATGCTTCTCTGACAACCAGTGGGTTGTGCAGATGTGTGTGTGTGACAGCCGCTGCTTCGAGACAGTAGACAGACTGTGGGCACTACATCACACAAATTCATATGACAATAAACACACACACACACACACACACACACTTGTGTTTTCAGAGGTAAATGGGATTATACGGCAACAGACGCTACTGAAGACACACAGTGGTATATAAGTTTCTATGTTTGTGTGTGTTGGTTGATCATATAAATGTGTGCATGTGCGCCTATGCTCTGAGGCTGCAGCGCACAGTTGTCCCTGCTCTGCCTGCATTTGTCAAATGACAGGGGGGGTGTCAACTACTGTGTGTGTGCGTGTATGGTATGCACACGCATGCACACACACACACACACACACACACACACACACACACACACATGCTTCATGGTGACATTAACACCTGCTCCTGCCACCTCTCTGAACCTGAGTGCCGACACACCAGGAATGCAGAGGGAATGTGCTGCGGACAAACCTCTATGAGGAATTCATCGCTGCATCAAAAAAAAAAAAAAAAAACACATGCCATTTGTATGTGTAAGGTAATCTATGTGACAGGTGTGTGTGTGTTTTTTTCTCAGATCTCTTTTCTCCTTATAAAGCTAACATTATGCCAGAACACTGTATGAAGCAGCAGTTGTGTCTGAACACTTCTTGAGTAGCTTGAGATGGTTGGATTATGAACGCCACCTCACTGCTCTGAATGGTTTATGAACATTGTGTCAGATTTGACTGGTGAAAACAGGGTTGAGCACCCCAGGGTGTCTCCCAGGCATGCAGCCCTTGTCATTACAATAATACATGAAGCGCAGACAGACTGTATTTGTCTCCATCTTTATATCTATCCCAATCCTCTCCATCAAATCCTCTCATACTCACGCCATTTCTTTCTCTCTGTCTTGCCAAACAGCTCGCATCTCTCTGTCTGTATCTCCTCTGTCATGTTCTCCTCCTTCTATGCCTCAGAGCAGTGCATGAACCCAAATAAAATACAAATTACTCAAGCGGCAAATTTATGTGGATCACAGTGAACTAAACATGAGCATGGGAAAACATTTTCTCCTCCCTGCTTCCTCTCTCAGGGGTGAATTCCTGGAAAAACAAAAGGCCTTCGTTCCAGCTGCTAAGACGGAAACACTGAAACGCAGTTGAACCAGTCATCACATAAAACCTGCCCACATTTGAGAAAGAAGCACACAGACACAAATACACCGATGCGGGCACCGTCAGATTAGTGGTTTACTCTTAATCTCTCCACTGTGTTTGTGCGGCTGGGTCTTTCTTTCCATGACAAATCCCATGTCTGTGTGTGTGTGTGTGTGTGTGTGCGTGTGTCTGTGTGAGTGAGAGAGAGAGAAAAGGTGGGAGAAGTAGACGATATGTAGGTCAAGGCCAGAATGCGCCTGATAAGAGTCAAAAAATAACGCTGTAATGGAGCAGCTAGTTCACCATTTCACCACTGGCTCACTAAGGCAAAAACACACTGAACTTGTACTATTGTCCGCAGCATTAAGCTAATGCTGTATCTGTTTGAAATGGTTTTAAGAGAACAACAGTTAAGCTGAAGGATCAGAGGAGGTGGTGACATGCAACAGTAAGTTGTTAAACATTTTGCTGAACGGGATTTTATATTTTGGTTGAAATTAGTACACCAGATTTTTTTTTCATTTAACCAATTAATCATGTTGCATTTTCAAGCAGAGGATCTCTCTCTCTCTCTCTCTCTCTCTCTCTCTCTCTCTCTCTCTCTCTCTCTCTCTCT
>CM076649.1:13125902-13150123 GCA_038496675.1 Rachycentron canadum | reverse complement strand
ATATATATATATATACATATATATATACACACACACACACACACACACACACATCTCAGGAAAGTACCCTGTGGAGTGCGTATGGTGCCAGGTAATGTTGTTGTTAACCACAAAACCAGCATGTTCATGCCACCCTGTGACTTAAATCAACACTGAGCAATGCCAGTCACAATGAAGGTCAACATTGTGGTTTTCCAACAGTCATTCACACCACCAATCAAGCTGTGGTTTGAGCTTTTCAAGCTGGTTGTACAGGTGTTGATGTTATGAAACCACAGGTGAAGACATGTTCAGTCAGTGGACAGATTAAGGTGCAACTCAAGTTCAGCGAACTGAGGGTATAAATTGAATATCAACTGACAAAAAATTTCACTTCTGCTGTGTACTCATGATACAACTTCAAAAAACAAAATTTGAAGTGCAATCAAATGTGGGCTTTGTAAGGCATGTTCATTTACTACAGTCATCTGTGGATAAAGACTCTGTTCTGGGCTGTGAGGAAAGCTGGTGCATTCCTCCATAGCAGTGCTTATATTCTCCCTGCTGAGTTCACTAAAGTGGAATGCAGTGTGCTCTGCCCAAAACAGCTTATTACCAAATGCCGCCATCCTCGGTTTAAACTCTCTCCCTCTACTTTCTCTTCCTCTCACCCTCCATTTACGAGCTTGATTGACCCTTGACACCAAGAGTGCTGGAGTGGGCTTGTGCTGCACTGCTTTGCAAAAACTTGCCAGAGAGCGCTGATTGTTGTAAAAACAGGCATGCCATTATAAATCCTCTCTGGGGATTTGAGGACAGTGTTGGTGGTGGTGGTGGTGGTGGGTGGAAGAGGAGTCGCTTGAAGGAGAAAGGCATTAAAAAGAATCACTGTCTCCTTTTATTTTAATGGCACCATAAATGTAGCCTCGCCTTTTCAGACTTAATGTTTCAAGAGAAAGCTTATGTGGACCGCCAGTATTGCCAGTACCAGATGATGGTTCAGCTTTTGTTGGGATTGCACAAGTACTTTTACATGATGCCTGTTCCTGTTACAAACCAAAAGAAAATGTTTAAAAACTGCTGATACTCCAAACTGGCCACAGAGCTGATAACTCTGATAAGTCCCAAGTACAGTCTGGTGTTGGCCTTGTTTGTGGTATCGCTGTTTTTTTGGGGGGGGGGGGGTTTGCGTTGACAGGAAGAATGTGAATCTCAGCAGAAACAGAATGCTTTTTTGATTTCCCTATTGAGATTACATCATGAGCCAGGCTGACCCCGAGCACTTCAAAGACTTGACACAAGTCCAAACCTTAATCTAGCTCATATCTTTTCAGCTGTGAACTCTTCTGGTGCCCCATCACACTCAATATGGTCTTCAGTTAATATTTTTATTGAAACAGACAGACAACAGACCATCTGCTATTCCCCCCCTTCTATGCCCTGGTCTCAATCATTACATCATCCATTTTACACAAATAGACGTCTGGCTTTGTTGTAATGACAATACACAAGCAAAAGGACTCAAATGCACAATGACACAATCGCATAAATGACTACACACTGTGTGCCTGGGCTGGTTCACTACTTACATGGACAGCATTCTCATCTATCTTTGTCCATTAAGACCCATACTGTTTCCGGATGTGTGCTGTTGAGGAGTATTAGTAACCATATCATTGGCAATGACCGCATGACTTTATTCTATGCTCTAAATGTTTTAAGACAGCCGTGTGGCTTGTGTCACATGGGGTTTAGCCGATTTATTCCCTCAGATGGATCACAAAACATCAGGGTTAATGCAGATGTCTGGGCTTGGAGGCAGAACGTGGTTTCAATTCTTCAACAGGGGAACTGTTGAAAAACAGTGATAATCTACGCGAGATGAGATACTAGAACAGGAATAGACAGTCAGTCTCCAAGATTTCAAGCGTGTGTAGGTTATTTTGAAAAAGCAGCTCCCACTAAATTCTGGTTCCCTGTGCTGTATAGTTCAGTTGAAAGAAAAGAGTAAGCACAAGCTTTTGTTCTGCATGAAAATCAAGAGGCACTGGCCAACAAATAAGCCACCCAAAAACACACTGACCCACATGGTCAAACTCATCACAATACACAGGAAGATCTGCAGCAGCATGAACGCTAAACAAAGACACTGCCACTTCCAGGAACTCAGTGGGACATGACCATTCATTTTGTTTAAATGGTGCCGTTATATCTGAGTCATGTGAGGCCAATGCCAATTATCTTCAGTCGCGCCGTTGTGGAGCTGAAACAAAAGGAAGCTCATCTATACTGGCCGTTTTTAGCTCAGGAGCCCGGCTTTAAGCTGGTGAATATTCAAGCCAGCAGACAGTGTGTGGGTGTGGAAGTGTGTGTGTGTATGTGTGTGCATTTACCCCTATGCATGGTGTTCAGAGAAAAGGGACTCAGGAGCTCAGACGATTTCCTGTCTTGTCCCCGATAGTCAGCACATACTGTATTCCTGGTGAAGCACAACACACGGCGCTTCTTCTCGATAGAGACAGCGACAGAGACAAAGGCTGGTGTACAGAAATGTGGGTGTGTGATTAATACCTTTTTACAAACTATAACTGTGACATGTACAGTACAGTGACAATTCTAAGGTTTCACTTTGTCAACTGTTCTCTCTTTAATTAGCAATGAGACTAGTTAAATGTAGATTTATCGACGTCTACGCATGGAGGGGGAGGAAAAAAAATCTGAATGAGAATAGGTTGGAGAAGAGATTGAAAAACTGAACAGAGAAAAGGGGAAGATCGAGTGAGAGAGAATGCAATAATCGGGCAGGAGATGAGGAGACACGAGAGAGAAAATGGTGCAGGTGAAAAGGCAATGGTGATGGAAATAGAGGGAAAAGAGGGAGCGATAGAAAGGTGGGATGAGGAGTTGACGATACTTTTTCAGATAGCCGGTGAGGCGGAACGAGGAGGAATGGAGCGAGATAAGAGGAGAGCAGTCTGTGCATGTTTAGCTAAAAGGGAACCTTTTTTCCTCAGCTAGTGGGCAACTGAGTGTCTGTCACATAACTGCAGCCAACCCCACTTCAACTTAGACAACGTACTTCAAATCAATACTCTTTATGGTGCTGCAATAGAACAAGGATTCCACTTTTTTAGAGTTTTAATCAAGTGCTTGAAAAGTCAAGCATTTATCCCCACATGGGCTTGAAACAAGAGGAGATTGCAGTGGTTCTGTTATGGTAGCAACTTATTTTGTACTCTATTGTAACAAAGAAAAAAATAAATAAATGAGTTCTTACCCAAACTGTGTCAAACTACCATTTGTTATGAGAATGTAGGGAAAAGAACATTTTCATTTATAATCTGTATAACAGATTTTTTATGATGATGAAACGGGATGTTGCTAAAATACACCTTTTTTTAAAAAAAGCATTTCTCCTCAAGCCAGAACCTTTTTAGACTAAAGTCTGGGTAGATTCACTTCAATGAGTCCATTTCATGATCAGAGCTGGAGCTGTTTGGGTAGTGACAGGCTATTCTTGGAGTCCTCCCAAAAAGAAGGGCCGGGCCTACTGGTCAGTCCAGAAGGACAAGTAACATCAGCCATTGTGAGTCAGTCACAGACGAGGAGGGAGCAGGAAAGTTCAACAGGAGACAAAACACAAAGCAACCTACAGCACACTTTCATTAGGTCATATTACCAAGACTGTCTCTCAACTTGGCAGACAGCACAATTAATAAAGCTGGCACTTGTTTAAACAGTGCGCATGTGTGTAATCTGTGGGTGTCCAATGGTTTTTGTGTCTAAATTTACATTAGGTGTTCCTGTGTCTAAATGTAGTAAATGATCAAGGGAGGGAAAGAGCAGTCCATTTAAAAAAAAAAAAAAGAAAAAAAAAAGAAGAACAAACAAAACCAAAACTGTCCTAAAAGCTTGTCTGCATCATTACAGCAACAGAACCCAGGATTGAGGTAGAGCTTTTGGGAGGAGGAGGATGAGAGCGTGGGGGAGGATAAGAACAGACATGGAGCGAAAGAAAAACACAGAGGGAGACGTGTTGGAAAGACAGAAATGTGAGCACAGAGGAAGAGAGATAAGGAGAGACTGGTGGGAGCGGGGGAAGATGAGAGGCAGAGTGGTGAGTGAGAGGAATGCCGGAGACAAAGAGGGGAGGAGAGGGAAGATGACGGTAAAGGAGAGGGACTAAATATATCGACATCTTGCGCAACATAACATTGAGCTAGATATGAACAGTCTCATGGATAACTATGGCTTATAGGACAACTGTCACACTAGATCCTACAGGCCTTAAGCTGCAAGCATGCACTTGGTTGTATGCCAATTTTCTGACAACTGAATTCACAAAGAAGACAAACTTCTCTCTAAAAAGCCCCACACAGAGTGTACCCGGCAGTGAAGATGAATAAAACTGGCAATTTTAGTCTCAGGTCAGAACATTGCTGTGCATGACAGACACAACCTCACCGGGGGACGTAATCACTGTGAGATAAGAAATTCTCTGCTCCCTGTGGCTTTAAATGTGTTTAAATGTTATTTGCCCCAGTCTGATTAAGTCTCCCCTCAGTTTCCATTCTATTCCAGCCTGATCATAACAAGCCCCTCGCTCCTTCCACCTCTCCAACCCCCTCCAATCCATTCTCAGCCGACCACCTCACCATTGTGTACAAATATATCACACCAATACTGGCCAGGCAAATGACCTGCCATGTTCCATGGTCCCCCAGGGACCAACTGACACTCATAACTCCCCAATCCTTTGCTTGTTTCAGCCTCTCACTGCCACTTTCAGAGCAGATTGAAAATATGGCAGAGGCGTTCGAGACCCATTATTGTGCATTGTTTGGGTATTCATGCAAGCTACGTCTCTTGGCTTCAAAGTGAAGTAAATGGCGTCTGTAATGATGCAAGAAATGTTGGGATATATGATGGAGCGCAGACATGGGAGCTTTTAGTTTCTGCAATTTATAGTTATAAAAGACAGGACTAGTAACAATATTGAAGTGTTTGATTTTTTTTTAAGTGCCAGCGATGGTTGAAAACAAAGTCAGCATGTTAATGTCACTACAGAAGTGAAAAAAATAATCAATACCAATGTCAACAACTGTGGTCCCAATATAAAACAACGTAAAAGCAGTATTTGTCAGCCTTGTTATCAATGCATTCTCTCCAGCAAAGCAATAGGGATCAAGCTTTGCCTTCATCTAACGTCTGAGACGGCTTAATACAAGCAACCTTTTGTTCCCCACACTTTTCTACACAGAGCGAATCAGTTCTATAAAGCTCTAGAATTAAACCACAACCTAATATGTCTTTGGTACAAGTGGGCCTTGACCTATTATTTGACAAGCGCTGTTTGATAATGGGATTCAGCACTAAGCCGGTCTCCATCGCCACACTGCAATCCACTTTCCTCTGTAGGTTGGCTGACCCTTCCCTTGATGTGCTGAAGGATGGCCTGTATGATCTGTTCTGGCTTGTTAAAACTCATGTGCTTTCACAAGGGGGAAAGGTTAAGACTCACAACGACAAGAACCTGTCACCAGAGTGCTCAAGACCGCTACCCATAATGCCCAAGCAGAAAGAGAGAGAAAGAGCAAGGGAGAGAGGCATTCTCAGACGATTACTGCTTCTTTCTCTCTTTCGAGGAATACTCAAGTCTTGACCTGCACGCTTTATTTGAATTTCAACGGCAGCCTTAAACTCCAAGACACCCACACAAAAAACAGCAGCTTTTCAGCTCAATCGTCCAAGAGAAAGCACATTTTCCAAGTAAAGTGACACGTGAATCATGAATTTGTGTGTCTGGGAGGTGTCTTGCTATATGTTCTGACCTTTCCAAGGAGAAAACGAAGTGAATCTATTCCTCCTTGTGGTGTTTGTATGAAGCGTGAAGCTGCAATTACTAAAGCCTAATAAATAACTGAGACAAAACAAAGCGCCGGCACAGTTCTGCTCACCCAAAAGGCTACATTAGCATCTTAAATGCAGATAAAATTCTAACTCCAAATGTAGACAACTCACTGTTGGCCAGAAAAAAAAAAAAGAAACATTATTCCCTCTCCCTGTAGACCTGAGCAGTATGCAGTGCAAAAGCAGGCAAAAATTAAATGTCCTTATGGAGCACATTATTAATTCCTGATAAAACAGTACGAGGGAGAAAAATTTTGCATTGTAATTATGAGTACGGCCATTGGTCAGTAAATTGTTGTGTTTGCACAGCAGATGCAGACAGTTTAAGCCTCAGTGAACCAGTCTTTACTTTGATCTCATTTTTGGGTACTGACATGCATCAGCCTGTCACTAAAGACGGGATATTGTGCGACTACATATGGGGCTTAACAAGCTCACGAGAACATCAAGCTTCTCTGTAAGCTGATTCACAAGGGATGGAGGAGGAGGAGGGATGGATGGAAAAAGTTGAGAACCAGAGAAAAAGAGATCGACAGATTATGTAGGGTGACCACAACCACTTTGACCACCACCAAAAACCTCTTAAAGCTGTTATCATGTCAAATAAGAGAAATCCTGGAAAGCCTCAACTGCAGCGCTGCACTGTGAATATTTATTTTACAAGCTACCGGCTGAGCACACAACCAAATCTCTCACTTCACAATGGATTTCTGAGTCATCCATCAATGTATGGACTGATGTGGTGGCGTGTGAATGGATGACGACAGGCAACGCTCGAGGTGTTCCAACCAGCAAGCGTGACTGTGTGGCCTCGATCCATCCTCGAAGCGTAAGGAACTGTGATGCCACAGATGTGGGTCAGTGTGTTGCTGGGTCATGGCCTGTGCTCCTTCAGGAACAGATATGAATGTGTGCCCAGAAAGTGTGCATGTGGGGCTAGTTAAACTTTATCAGCTGTCTCTTTTCCAGCTCTGTGCGTTTCCTGTGCTGAGCCAAGCTTGTCGTCTCTCTCTCCCCCCCACTGGAATATGGTCTTGATTTGCAGGCCAATGGTGGCTGGCTGACAAAGTTATTCCAGCTATTTGTTTGTACTGGGGGGTTCCTTGGGGAGAAATGTGTCAGTCTGATCCACGGCTTGGACGAGACCCTCACTGTAGCCTTGTACCGTGAACATGAAAGGCTGCAATGAGAAGCAGGGTGGTGGAAAATGTATGACGTTTGAACATAGACAGGGAGCAAAAGAGAAAGTACTGAGTGTAGCCCTATCTATCTCTGTCCGCTGTGGTCGTTGAAGTAAAGCCAAGTATTTAAGCAACAAAGACACAAATATGTACACAAACGTACACACAACTGGCTCTCTTGACAGACATAAACCTCAACAAGAACAACAGTGAAACAGGATCCTGAATCCATCGCCTGAAACTGTGAAGGTAGCAGTCTAACTTTTGCTAAAGTGCTCCTATAAAATTGGAAATAGGGGAAATATAGATTCCCCTGACTGTCTTTCTGTAGTCTCTCAGAACATTTCTATTCCTATGTACTAACTCAAAGCTATCTTCGAGAAGTGGCACTAAGAAACTGTTTTCGTTTTCCTCCGTGATGGGAGCTTTTAAAAGCAGCAGGTCTCTCAGGCAGCAACAGGAGATAGAGAGTTTAAAAAGTGACATAAGAGACCAAGCATGTGGTGCGACAATACAATGCACAAAACCACATTGTCTGCTGAGCAAACACAGCAATACGTTTTTTACTTGTGTTTTTCCTGTTCCACCTGCAGCGTTTGCAAAGGTGGCATTACAGACACTGCAAAGAGAGTGCAGCAGCAACACTGCAGCTGATGCACAGTGTAAACACAAACTGAAACCCACCACACACACACACACACGGGCCCGGGGCTTTTTCACAGTGGCGCCGGGGCAGGGCAGCAGCAGCAGCTACTAATTAAGAGTGGTTGGCTGAACAGCTATAGTTAGGGCTAGAGCTGGAGGGCTGAGGAGAATAGGGCGACAGGTTTGACACCGTGTCTGCGAGTATGTGGATGTGTGTTACTAGTGGCCCCAGGGCTATAGGCTGGGGCCCCAATTCAAGTCTTGCTGACTCAGATTCACCACTGTCTGCCTGCAATACTGCTGGTACAGCTAGCAGGGGGAAAGAGCAAATAGCTCTTTACTCATTTGTGTTACTTTCTTCTCTTTGCTTCCCCTCTCCTCCTACCTGGACTGTGTTTTATTTAGCATTTTTGTGCATCTTTCAGTTTCACTTCCTCTTTTCTGCAATTCATTCCTTCGTTCCACTTTCCAGCAACCTTTTCATTTTCTGTCTCTCCCTCTTTCCTCCCTGCTTCCGTACACAGTCAATATGATTCAATAAGCTTTATTGGCAGTGAATGCATGTGTGGAGCAGAGGTAGGGATTACAGTGGGGATCAAAACAGGAAATACATTTGCTTTTAATGGTGAGCGCCTGATAAACACTTCCTTGACAGCAATACTCCAATCTTTTCCTGTCTCTCGCTCTCTCTCTCTCCCTCTTTCAAACTGTTGTTTGTTCCCACTTGAGGACACCAGACGTTCTTGTTCGCCTGCTGCAAATGCAGAAACTCAGACAAACCAGTTGGACAACTTCGAAAATTAACTGCTCCACCGACTCAGTGCTTTGTACACTGTGAAATGTAAACACAAACAAGACAGGTGACACTCATTGCCAGTTTTACAGTACTCTCAACTAAAAAATAAAAATGTATTTTATAAGTATGTATTTTACTTTGATTTGATCGTCACCTGTCACCTCTTGCAAAAAAATTATCACAATTTCTCTGTAGAAATATACATATTTCTACTATGGTCAAAAAAGCAATTATAGTTAAGTTTTATGAGAATTCACTATGTTAAAATAATGAGTGACCATATCAACATACATTAAAATGGCCTTGTGACAATATAAGAGGCTTGGGCATGGCCTGAGTTATTTGGCGTGCCAGCTAATCCTATTGTTGTTGTCTCTTGAGTAAGTGGCGAGCTTGATGTTAAATCCTTGCTTTTGTCTCTTTGTGTCTCATTTGCTGCCATCGAACACCTAAAATAATAGTCCTTCACATTTGAGAGACCAGTTTTGCAAGTCAAGTACCATTCTTGTTCATACCATGAGCAAATGCTGTGAAGTACAATGTGAATAACAAATCAAACAAGCTGAACATCTAAATGTGTTCAGTTATCACTGCAAATCTGCTGCGTTCTCAGCATTTCTGAACGACCAGGAATGAAAAGTGACAGCTCACATTTGGATGTTTCGTACCGTGGGAAGGTTAACAGAGGGAAATCGGCAAGTTTCCTTTTTTATTTGCCAGGTCCTGCACCGCAGCTCGCCTGTCTTTCTCTTCCTCAGGACTGCAGTTTACTGTGGTGCTGGCTACACACACACACACACACACACACACACACACACACACACACACACACACACACACACACACACACTTGCTCCTTTGTGTTTGCAGTCTAAACACAGTGTTTCGGGAGAGTGTGTCAGTTTACTGTTTGTCTGTTCCTCTCCCTGTGCTCCTGATGTTTACCTCAGCAGAACAATAGACTGTCCTGGGAAAAGTTGAGCACGGGAGGTCTGTACCTCTATGTTTGTGTGTGTGTGCGTGCATGTATTTTTCCAACTAAGCATTGTAATTTTGATTGCATTTCCATGATTCCTTCATAATATTCTCCATGATAAAAAATAATAATAAACAGTTACTAACCACCACAATGCCACCAGTGACCGTGGTGTTTGATTTTCAGTTAAATTTCTTCACATACACCAGCCACAACTGAACAGCCACACAGCACAACTGATCCACACAGCTGGATCGAGACATTTCCAGACAGAAGACCCTCCCTACATGTGCATTAACACTACATAAGCCAAGATTTCATGCAGCGAGTATTTATAATTGTGTGATATAGCTTCTTTGTAGTTCTGGCTGAGTAAAATGAACAATCAATGCCTCTACCTTACTTGTTGGATGATCATAATAGTCATATCATAGCAAAGTATTAACTACTTTTCCAGCCTAGTGTTATCTGCCAATCAAATTTTCTGTTGGTGATAGAAACACTGACACAGTGTAGTGCTTGCCTTACACCAAAACCACTGTGTGTGAGCGTGTATGCGTGTGTGAGATCTGGGCCTCTAGCCAGACAACAGTTGGGCTAACTGCCTCATGTGGGCTTACCACTGATATGGCAATTGTGGCTACTGAACTGGGCCCTAACTGAACTACAGCCTAAAATCTGACCATTAGCATGGTGATGGTTACTTCATCTATTTGTGTGTGTAATTAATGCCAATATCTACTCAAAAACACTTCCAATAGTTTGCTTTTTAAAAAAAAAAAAATCTAATTCATCTCAATATTATAAAATTTGTATAAAAGGAGAGAGATCTCATTGTCTCTTTTGAGATGAGAAATTGAATCAAAAGAGTGTCAAGAAGCACAGCGTGTTATCATGAGTAAATGCCATATAGCTTTTCAGCTGGAAGAGCTCGACAGACAGAGACAGACAGACAGACAGACAGACAGACAGACAGACATAGGCCTGTGCCGTGCCCATCCTCAATTTGGCCCAGTGCCAAGCCTGCTCCAACAGAGGAAGAGAGAGAAAGGGAGGGTGAGTGAGGGTGAGGGTGAGCGTGTGTGTATGTGTGAGTGTGAGGGGGCAAACATTCCCCTGGCAGGATCCCTGGGACTCGGCGGAGGGCAGGGTTCAGCCGCTGAAGGAGAGGCTGCGTGCCCGGCAGTCAATTAGTGGCTTGCATTTACACAACAAATGGAGCTCCCACGGTTTCTCCAGCGCTCACACGCACGCACACACCACTTATGAGTGTATCCACTCAGCGCTCATCAGCACACGCCGACGCAAGGTCAGAGAGATGGGAGGGAGGGAGAGTGAGATAAAGAAGAGAGAGAGACCAAGAGGCCAGCTATCTGCTGAAGTGGTACTCTACAAATACTAACTCATTGGCTGTATCAGAGACACAAGCAGGGCCACTGTGAGCACAAAGTAACAAAATCTCTCTTGCTGAACTCTGCAGCTGTGATGTCGACATGGATACTTGGGAAAGGAGAAATCTGAATCACACTAAAATGCTGAAGCAACTAGTTGATTGACAGAAAATGAAAGAAAAAACTGGCTGACTGATCATTCTGACACTTTATAAATACGATGATTTACTGAATCGGCATTCAGTAAATCATGTGGTCCACCCCACAGCTTTACATTAGCTGCCCCTTCTAACCCTGATAAGAAAAGTCTGGTCTTGTTGTCACTGTAGTTGTTGTTTGCTGCTTTGAAACATTAAATGGAAATTGTTTGAAAACAACCTCAGCAGGCCAGCCAGGATCATGCAAAGCAAAAATTCACTTAGCAGGTTGTTAATTTAAGTGCACTGGCATTAGTCAAATATTAAGTGTGTATGATTAGTCAGAGTGAAACTGTTGAGAAGCTGCTCAACAACAAACCAACACTGAGTTTGCTTTGAGTTGGAGCAGGTATAGAAACAAAAAAATGGGCAGGCAGGGGTGACATCCCTTTCAAACATTTAACCTCAACCAGAAACCTTGTGGAAAATTGCCATGTCAGAGTGCCGTGTGAACAGGAGCTGAAGTCAATACTGTTGATCAGGCAATACCCCTGTCAGGACCGGTTGAATTTCCCTTCAGTCTCTCTTTGTAATACTAGTGTGAAAAAAAAAAATGCACAAAATTTCCAGGGCAGACACACAAAAGGAAGAGAAACTATAACAGGAGACACAGGGCCAATTCTTCAAGCTGCTCACACCAAGCTCTTTTGATAACAGGTGATTATGAGATCACTTGCTCTTGAACAAGAACATGTGACATCTTCTGAGGCTTCACATCATCTGAGAGAAACCACTGCTGCCTGTATGAGTGTATTCTATGCAGAATTTCAAGGGAAATGGAAAGATTTGCGAGCACTATCATAGCTATATTACAGGTTTCATCAGTAATTCGGGAGACAATGACTATTTTTGTCTCTCTACTTACCCTTCTCCTTCCCATTGGCATTTAGGTGAGAACTGCCCTGTCTGCAGACAACGTGTGTGTGTGTGTGTGTCTGTGTGTGGTACAGAGTTTCATTGTCACAGTGGAAGCAGCCCATGGGAGGAATATATACTGTTGTTGATGAGGTTGTGCGAGTTTGGAGTGTGTGTATGAATCTCATCACCGGCAGGTCGTCTTGCTAATCTGCGTGTCTCTGCCAACCCACCCTCTACCTACTCTATCCATTCATCTCTTTGCCTATACATCAATCTATCAGGGACAATTACTGGGAAAACGAGACCAGTGGTAAGTGGATGAGAGGTGACCTGTGCCATACAGCAATCAAACACCAACCAGTCTCTCTCTCTCCTCCTGTCACCCTCCCTTTCTCTCTCCCTCCAGCTGTGCTCTGAATAGGCCCTTAAATCACTCGGCCCGGGCCCTTTGATTGGTTGACCTCTCTGCATGATTAAACAGCCATTTTCATCATGTCCTCCATAGGAGAGTGACAGAATGAGAAAGCGGGAGAGAGCAGGAGAGACAGGCACATTGATAAGGGAGTCTGACCAAATGGGATCTCTCCACATTGATCATAAGAGACATTTGGATCAAAGGAGGGAGAGGCTGAATCTTCACAAAGTGCAAGCTGTTGCAAAAAGCACCTGAAAGTACAACACACACTGGGAGCTCCACTGGACATAGCTGGCACACCTCAACACTGATCATGAAGAATCAATGGCAAAAAGCCCAATATCAGAGCAAACGTGACGGGCTAGGGTGGGATGATATGACCTAAAATCTATATAATGATAATCATGACAAATATAAATATATCATCTCAATACATAAGATCTTCTGATCGGCACTGGTCTTTTGTCCTTATTTATAGTTCAACAAGATTCTCAGCCTGTGGCCAAAACTGTGAGCTGATTGGTTTGACCTCTTGGTAGACGTCATTGATTCTTATTCTGACTAGCAGTTGTCAGTTTAATTATGCTGGATAGAGAAAATGCATTCATATATAATGCAAGTTAATTTTGGTCAGTAAAAAGGTGATAATGTTCAGTAGACCTGTTTTTTTATGTCCAGCCCTATGGCGAGCAGCATTATACAGATCAATGAATATAAATAACAGTTTATGCTTTAGAGACAATGGTATTTTTGGTGAGTGGCTTGCAGCAAGTCAGTAGAAAGAGTGAGGTGCAATTTATTTATCTCACTATTTTGATCCCCTAAAATCCTGCACGTCGTCAGGAAATTGTTCAAGTGCACTTCAAGAGAGATTGAGATGTTTGTATCACACTGTAATGTGGGGAAGCTAACACCATGTCACAGGGTCACAATCATCATTGCTGTGACCAGCAGACCTCAACACTAATTCCACAAAATCAATAGGCTAAAGAGCAGGAGAGCTTAATTTCATCCTCTTCCCTGAAACCAAACTTCTCGTCCAATAAAATCGCCACCCCCTCATAACATCTGTTTGGCTTCCAAATAAAAAGCCATAAAGCTGGTATGGCGGGGTGGCGCAAGGAACAGCAGCTGTTCCAGTGCTGTATTCAGTCCTTAATTAAAGTTTGACTCAGCTTCTCTGGAGTTTTTGTCATCCTCCTTTCCCCACATTCTCTCTTCTTCTCCACCCTGTCTTGCACACAAGAGCTTTGCTCTACAACAACATTATTATTCTTTGGTGTGAGCTGCCTTTTTGCTGTTGCAAGTTAACTAGTGCTGCCAAGTTCCCTCCCTCACTTCTCTGTTGTCTTCTTCTTTTCCCTCAGCTGTTTCTGGCCGAGGTGCAGACTCTGGCATCATTTTGTTCAGATTTCTCCTATCCCGCCCTTTCAAAAATCTAAATGCTCAAGGCTTTTATGTTGATGCAGCTACAAGCAGACTGGGAGACGGGCTACTTTTGAAAATGTGTCTGTGCTGCGGCCAAGTTTGACTGCAGCACTGATTGCCAAGGGCAGGATGAGGTGTGCCTCTTGAACAAGCTAAAAACAGCTTGTGCCTAGAGATGTGGATCAAGAACCGGCTCTAAATTGTCCGAACCATCAGAGTGGTATCCCTCCGAGCTTATCACTTCCAGACAGTAGCAAAATGATGAAGTTGAAACTCAGAAAAAAGTCAAAAGCATGGTTTCATTTCACAAAGAAAGATGACAACAGTGTTAGTTGTAAAGTCTGTGGGGTGGAAACCACCACCAGCAATATACTGAAAACATCCTACTCCAACAGGGGCATAAATATCCTATGTTACCATAAGGAAGGCTGAGCAGATTTTTTCTTTAACTAAAAAAATCTAAATTAAAATAGTGGTTAACCAGTGAAGCTTTTACACTGAGTCATAGAATAGATAATGACATTGTATCGATAAAATCCTCAGTCAATTTCCATCCCTACTTCTTCATATTCTGCTATCAGCACAGCTCTGAAATGCTTTAGTAGTTTGTGAGAAACAAAATTCTCATAGGAACTGATTCTAATATATTTTTAGCTTGGTGAGGTTTATGATTGGAGGGAAAAAAAAGCCTTTTCTGCTCGCTTTGTCTGTTCTATCAAATCAATTGTTGGTTTTATGCCATTGTTTTCAGGCTAAACTCAACATTCAGTGTTGCTTTAAGCACCAGTTGGACAAATACTTTCTGCCATGTGTCAGGCAGGGAGGGCCTGCTAGTGCACTGAGGGCCATGTCACACTGATCTCAAGAGCCAGATGAGGTCACACTCGGGTAACAATGGGGAGCCAAGCCAATCAACTCAACAGCAACATTCCTCCACATGCAAAAGAAACCAAGGAAATTGTGGATCTTGGTGAGACAGAGAGAGAAGACAGCCCCAAGAGAAAGACTTGGAGAGAAAGGAAGCAGCTCCTCCCAGCTGCCACGCATCACCACATCACACTAGTCACAAGTTACACACACCATTTTGTTTGGAATGCAGTGGCCCGACAAGAGCTGAATGGTATCGCTGACACATTCTTCCATGTTGGCTGGCTGCTTCATCACATGCTCAGCCTCCTTATCTGCCCCAGAAAATCGACCAGCTGGCAACACCTGAAGTAATTTCTTTACTACTCTGTCTTGCTCACATATTAGCTGGCTGCTCTAACAACTCCTGGGAGTATAGGCCAGGATCAGAGGTCACTGAGCACAACTCGTCATGGGTCGGCAATTTGTACTTTGTGCTCACACCCACGTAAATGCCCCATCTTCATGACGCAATAACAGCTCAAAGATTCACCCCTAGTTGCTTAAAAAGCAACAAGAGGACCCTGGAAATAAACCCTCTATGGCCCCACTCCACCTTTAAAGTAGGGATCAGTCTAACCTTTGACCTCCCCCTATTCCACACCTCCTTCTATTCTGGAAGCATCCTCCTCCTCCTCCTCTTCTTCTGTTTTTGGTTATAATCAACACCCCACCCCCTTCCCAGCGGTCAACTATTGTCTGGCCTGGAGTACTTATTCCCCTTATTCCCCCTGCTCTGCTTGCCTCTCCTCTACGGGGGGTCAGGGAGAGAGAGGCGACTTGAGAGCACCCCCGAGACTTACGATGTTGCAGCATAGAGGTAACCATGGTCTGTTAAAAGAATTAGGCTGACCAGCCACCAGTGTTATCCACCACATGCCATAAAGTGTTTTTCCCCTTAACAAACTATGTAAGTGAGGAAAGGGAGGGAAATGGGTTTTATCGTCCTAGAGCACATGTTTCCACTGAGGGAGCTGAAGAAAAACAACTTGTCTTTCTGGAGCATCCCAAAACTTTTGTCTCAAGTTGTTCATTGTTAGAACAAGGTCATGAAAACTATTCAGCAATATATATAAGGAGGTTGAAGAGCAAGAGCGAAGCAATGATATGTATGTAAAGCCTTTAAACCTCATTTGATGGGGGCACTTTTGCAGTTGGCTGCCTATGAAATGTCAGTGTTATCATTAGCCTGTTAACCTCACAAACCTTTGGAAAGTATTTGCATTGATTTGCAAGAGGTTAGGGTAATATTACTGGGTAACTGTAGTGCTGGTGAATAGAGAAAAGTCCCTTGTACATGTGTCTATGGTCGACATGCTATGCAGTGGCACAATGCCAACACACAATGGAGGCCAGACTTGACGGGCCACTCATCACTTCTCCCTCTTTAACCCTTTGAGAAGAGCACAAAAGAGGCAGATGACAAAGAGGCTGTGGAAAGAAAAGGAGGTAGGAGAAGGTGGAGGATATTCTATACTGCTTAAAGGGAGTTTCAGACTACATGTGTTATTTGACAACTTGAGTTTGGCTCCCCCGTAAGCATGGGGAAATGTAAACCAGGAATCTACACTTCAAATTTCTTACACAAGAACAAAAATCTGGCGCTAGAGTAACTAGCCATGTTCTTGCTACAAAGCCTAACTGGCTTACACTATCATTTATGTTGCAGTTTTCAGCAAAATGATATTTCTGTGGTTCTTTGGGATGTCTGTTTCTAACAGCAATCATTTATCATGGGGGATACACTTTCAAATAAACTAATACTGCTTTCAGTCAAAGCTTAGAAAAGTTTTTGTGAGCTGGCCCAAAAACCTGACAGGTCCCACTTGGCTGGACTGAAGAAAAGTGGCTACTGAGAGTTAAACGTTGGGAGGTGAGAGGCAGGGAAGTGCTCCAAAGTGATTTAAGGCTAAAGCTACTCAAAATCTACCCTTCTTTTTGCAGCTGAAGTGGGATCGCATGGTGGATTTAAGAAGGCTAACTGCCCTTTCTGTTACTCTGAAAAACGAAAATGTTTTTTTTTCCCTTATTGACCGATTTTCAGTGAAGTGTCTGCCTACCTAAGACTTCACCACACACACACACCAAACTAGCCAGAAGCACCAGCCCACATCTAAAGAGTGCCAAGCACTCAGGGGAAAAAATGAGTGGTAAACAAAATGAATAAAAGAGCACTTATCTCCATCTGGTAAACACACAGGCAGGTGCTGACATCAGAGTGTGTGGTTTATGAGCCATGGAGCGTGTGTCCATGTCTGAGTGTGCACACACAAACACAAGCCAAAATGCAACTGAGGGAAAAGATGGGTAGAGTGATCCTACCTGTGCCCTGCACGCATATTCACACACTTTCTCAATGTCCACCATGGCCTTGGGGGCGACACCACCATACTGCTGACCTCTCTAGAATGAGTCGCCCTTCCTTCCGCTAACATGGGGGTTGTTGTTGGCTAGCTCTCAACACAGCCACAGTAAAGGGGCCAGACAGGCAGCTAGCTGATTTATAGCTAGCCTACGGCCATGCTTTCCCTGGGCAAGTGGCTCTCTTCAAAGGCTTGCCTTCTATTAGTCTTATTTACAGGGCTGGGGAGTACAGACTGCCTGAATTATTTAAGATTCCCCTTGATAAATACAACACAAAGCAGGAGGGTGTGTGTGTGTGTGTGTGTGTGTGTAAGAAGGGAGGATGAAGGATGGAAGACAGGAACAAAGTGGCAGAGAAGGGAGGAAAAAAAGAAGGGAGCAATTATGAGTTGTTGCACCATTAACATTAATCACAACAATAAATGGCTATGAGCCTGTGTAAATTCTCCCCCGTTTCATCTCCTTCACAGTGGAGAGTGTTACCTTACATTAAACATGAGGAGTCACCATGCTCACACACGTACAAACATATTCAGATAGCATCCTGCATACCATCCTCCTGTATACAGTGTGCACATCAACAAATGCACACTGACGATGCACTGCTTATCTCTATGCAAATACATGCACAGGCACACACCCACAGTGCGCTGCCTCCTCTCTCACACAGTGGTTCTCATTAACAAGCCAAACATGCCTGAAGAGGCAGACAGACTCCAGTGAGCACGGTAAACAACCAGTAGGCTCCCTCATCTAAACTGAGACTATCTCAGCATCAGCAACACACACGTTTCTGCTGATGATACTGACAGGCGGAGCTAGACACAATCCATTCAAGGGTCTGCTGTTTTGCTCTGTACCAGGGGAAGTTGGTCAGCAAGGAGAAGTTAAGATGACAGACGTTGGGTGTGGGTGATGGCCATAACAATATCTAACACCCAACAGCCATGTCTGCTGTACCTTTCTGAAAAAATATTATATGGTAATGCAACACATGCATCTAAATCTAATCAGTACTTCAGTCCTACTGTATCGGACACTGATGGAAAACCCTTTTTCTTTTAGTTTTTACCCATTTTACTGGATGTAAAAATCATTTTAAACAGCAGTTCAAAATGATTTTCACTTGGAGTTTTCGCCCATAATTTGCAGTAAGTTATGTCCTTTGAAGCAATAAAAAATTGTAGAGAAACCACAAATGTGCTAGTGCTTATGCACCAAGGTAGTTATGCTTTAACCTTTCAAAATAAACACTTCAATTTTTAATGAAAAAGACAATGTGCCAGTAGCCTACCATCAAACAACTGCCCATGCCTTAAGGTAAATTGAATTTGTTTCATTGCTAATCCACACTAACTTTCTTCATGGGAAAGTTGCAAGTCCCACTCAGCTGGGGTGCACATGTGATAACAGCACACAACACTCCGAAACTAAGCGCGAGGATGAATAGAAATTATACAGGAACGACCAAAGTACAAGGTGCAACCTCCCTCGCCAGCTGTGCAGCAGAGCAATAAAATTAGAGAACAATACAGATGACAGGTATGGGTGTTGTCTAATGTTACAGGAAGGAACTGTGACTTCCTGGTCGATAGCAGACCTCAGCTCTTCCTCAAAGGAGGAAATGCAAGATGCCATTTTTATGTCCATGCAAATCGTGGACCCATGTAGCCTGTCTGAGTCAGTGTCTGAAGAGAGATGGACAGAATGCTGACAAGAGCATTAGCATGCCAGGGAAGAAACCTCATATGCTGTGACTGTGCCCACAATTGGCAGAGGTGGTGGGATTTCTTTACAAGGCCACCAAGGTCAGAAGTGGAAGCAGGGTCAATGCTGCATCTTTGGGCCTTCAGGCAGAATCTTCATTCTGACTGTGACTCAATCTCACTGGTGATGTGCCAGGGGGCCAAGGGTCAAACACAACCAATGACAATATTTCTTTTGGATAAGAGCCCATTTCACTAATTATAAGACTGTCAATTTGACTTAAAAAGAAAATAGATCCAGTGCATTGCTGCCATCAATAAAATTAAATGCCCGCAAAATGGTGAACTGGAGAATTTCTTCATGCCCTACTTGAGTCAATCTTGTCACTCTGCTTTACATTTCAACCAAACTAATCAACAGCCTTTGAACAAAAGGAGACCATGTAAATTCTGTTCCCCAACAGGCAGCACAGACTACAGCAGAGACGGAGCTTATTTTCAATTTGCAGCCAGATTAGCAGGCATGTTTTTGATACCGTCAGAATGGCAGAGATTTTTCTATTCCGAGTCGTCTTGAGTGAGTGGCCTTTTTAGTGCCTGCTTCAAAAAGCATCCCCCATACCCGAGCAGCTGTCACTTTCAGCAGGCACTGTGGAGGACGGAAGCGGGGGAGGGGTCCTTTGAAGGAATGGTTAAAAGTGGGCGATAAAAATAAACTGGGAGAGGAGAAAATTAATTATACATAACAGACAGTTCACTTGGATGAGCACGACAGAGACAGAAAAACTAAGGCTGCTACGCTCAAGAGAAAAAAAAGGCCATTTTCTGGCCCAGGAAATTTCTGTTCTGCCACCGCAGTGGTCATATTTATTTGGCGACATCTGAAGTGAGGGATGCAACAAGGAATCTTTTTAGAAGGTCAAGGCATCAAACAATACTGACCAAGCTTTCATTTCAAATTCTCCACAGTGGCTCTCCCTTCATGTATCCTCTGTAATTCAGACAGTTTTTGGGGACCAAAATAAAGCTGCCAGCCCTGAGTGCACCCTGCTTCTTAAAGTGTGATGAAGCTTGCAGATAGCTCAGTCTGCCTTTAAATTCGCTTCTGATTGGCACTGATGAGGGTTTATGCTGCTGGCTCACCTGCAAACTCACCTCTTGATATGATTCGTAATGCACCAGCACTTTGCAGTTCAACACCGCCCACTGACTCTCAATCCCAGCTTCTTATTCGGGCCAAATGGAGGTCATTCCTATTTGAGCAGTCAGTCAAGACAGGCCCGCCAGGTATTGGCGAGTGAGTTTATTTCATATTAAGCTTGTCGGCTGGAGAGGTGTTAGCACCACGAGAGCTGCAGGTGTGTGTCTGTGGATGTGTGTGTACAACAGCAGGGCCTTCGGGCAGAGCCCCGCTGCTGGTCCCTCTTTAGTGCGTTTTAATATAGCTGCTGCCGCTGTGTTGCTCCTCGCCTCGGGGCGCCTCTGAAACCCCAGAGAGACCAAGTGAAAACACTGAAATACAGGTAGAGATGATGGTACAGGGTTCAGGAAGAGATGGAAAATTGACAACATGAAGAAACAAGAGATTGTGCGACAGAAATGAGGGGAGAAAAAAAAAAACAGAAAACATAAACAGACAGAAGCACAGATTGAATGAAACGCACTTCGAACAGAGCATCAGCAACATAGCTAACCTCTTTAGCAAGACTGACACAAATGAAAACTTATGTAATAAAAACACTCCATCTCCACCAGCTATGAAATGAAGGAAGATATTGCATTACTGCTGCACTGCTGTGCCAAGAAAGCCCTCAGTCACATATGGGGGCAGGAGTTTAGACCATGGCATATCCAACACTCTGAGATAACCCCTATATTGGCTGGGGAGAGCATCCTCTCTCACTTGTAGTAAATGCTTCTCTAAGAAAACTAGTAGAAGTAGAATGGTTGAAATAAGACAAATTGTAGGATTTTAGAAAGCTGAAATTGTGCTGGGGAGCCCAGACAGAGAGGAAGAGCGAGAGAGAGGATGAAGGAAGGCCGAGGAAGGCCTTAGATGTGTATGGTTTCATCTCTTCCTCGAAAAAGAGGAAACGAGAAATGTGGGGAGGAGAGAACCGGCCAAAAACAACCAGAGACAAGGAGTAAATGGGGGAGACAGATCAGAAAAATGAAATGAAGAAAGGGATAGAGAAAGGTTGTGTGGAAAGAGGGAGGTAGACACAGACGACAGTGGGGGGAGGATGGGGAGAGAAAGCTTGAGTGGCAGCACAAGTCTGGAGGCAGGAGGAACGGCACGGGAGTGGAGGCAAAGAGAGAGGGCGAGTATAGGAAATGCCGAATGATGAGGTTGTCACACTGGTTTAAAACGTCGAACAGACAGGGAAACTGGAAAAGGTGCTGGGTTTTTGCAGTCTTGCCACACACACTGCAAACAGCGAGTGTGAGCACAGTCCATATATTGGCTTGCTGCATGAAAGCAATGAATCACAGTACAGTATACCCTGAAGAATAGTGTTATGCATTGAAAACCTTTTCACATATATAAACAATTTCAGTCACCCAGTGAAGTATTTTTCACTCCAACTGAGAAAGTCCCATGTGTGCTTCAAGGAATTCCACTCAAACACACTTCTTTAATTGCCTTTTTCTAAGACCTTTCATCATTATATGCACTAAAATTTCATTTTTAGGGCCAGAGTTACAGCGCTAAATCGCAATTCAGTTCTCACAGCTCTGCAGAGATCTTCTGCTTTGTCATCCATCTACAATCTAATTAGACCTTAAATATGCTGCTCACTGAAAAGTCCAGAGGAATGCAACGGGGGGCAAGCCACACAAAGACAGGACCAGAGGGGTGCAAAGTGCACATGTCAGCTCAAATTCCAAAGTTTGGACATCACAGATTTACCCTTCACGGCAGCAGACAGACCAGGCAGGGCAGACTTTCAAAATTCATGACACTGCTGGTCTATTGTGGGGCAGATCTGTATCATAATTAGGTAAGATTGAGGCAAATTGCTTGTAATTTTCTGGCTGGGTTGCCAGCTTTCATGTAAAATGCCATGCAAGGTCACAGTTTTGCAAAAAAAAAAAAAAAAATGAATAACTCTGTGTAAGGTGTGAGCTTTTTGAAACAATAATCTGGGTGAGACACTTTCTCACAGATTTCCCTCAGTACAATTGTGACTTATGTCAGACGGGAATTTGTGATTTGGGAAAATCTGTAAAAAATCCTCATGATCCACAGTAGACTTCTGTATGATCACTGAAAGATTCTTTACACAAGCAACAAACAATACATCATTTCAGGAATGTACCAGCTAACTAAGGAGTGAATACACAGACCTAAAAAGAAATGTGATCACTATGTTTGATTATATTACTGCCACTCCTCACTGTCAGTCACAGGCTGATGTAAAATAAAGCTTGTCGTGATTGAACAAGTTAGGTACACTTCTGTTATGTGGTTGGTGAGATGTCAGTCCGCCTGTGGTCGAATGATTTAAGCTGTGACTGGGCACCACCTCTTAAATAAACACTCATGTCATGGTTCAAATCCCACATCATTTACATGTGAATACTGGTCATTGCATTGAAGTGTCAATAAGAAGCTGCTGCTTGACTGAACCGAGGCAAAATTGGGTCATGTCACTTGTAATGAAGGGTTACCACAATAGTCACATAAGGCCTGTGACTTATAGAGGAGTGCAGTAGAAGATTTTAAAAAGCAGGTTTATATTATATATTAGTCTAAATTTCACTGCAGATACAGTAGACTCCTGCTAAAATATTAAATGAATATTGGAGCCTATAGTCTCCACGGTCTGGCCCCACTCCCCCTCCCTTTTCTCCAAAAAGGTTAAAATTATGTCTAAGCCCTTGCTCATCTAATATGATTCATGAATACATGTTTAAAATGGGCTGCAAATGAATTCACGTAGCGTGCGGGGGTCGGGTGGGTAGTCTAATTTGGTTAACCAGGATTTGATTAAAAAAAAAAAAAAAAAACCCAGAACTGAGGAGAATCCGGTAGAGCAATGAGAGCATTTTCAATAGCTGACAACCAATGCGCACTCAACACACCCACAGACAGCCCTCACCACTCCATCCCTGCTCAGATGGGGAATTCAATTGCTGTCGAATAACAAAGCTTACAAATTGCCACTCATTCGTTAGCAGATTAACGCTCTTTTCACACCACACCAACACAATTTCTAATTATTTCAAAGCTAATAAGGGAATCGATTTCTTTTAACCCCCCCCTCCCTTCTCCACACCCAAGAGAAATCCAACACAACTCCTCCCTTAGGTCCATTTAAGAAAGCCGGATCAGGGTCCATACAAATATGAGGAAATTAACAAGCATGAAAGCAAATGTTTAATCTAAAGCCATGCAGCCTCCTCCAGTCTCCCCGGACTATTTATCCAGGCGACAGTGAGTGTCAGCCCCCTGAATACCTGTAATTATGTATGGTGGCGGTGGCATTCCCCCCTCCGAGGCAATGCAACAGCCAGCATGAGCCCGATAAGCCTGCGAGCCGGTCTGTGTGTCACCCAACACCGGTCCAGGAGCTATATATTAGTACAAGAGTCCGGATATCACTGCGAAATTAAAGCTTCACCTCAACATTAAAAAAAAAAAAAAAAAAAAAAAAAGTCGGCTCCTCCTGTAGCCGACGTTTCTCCAAAAAAAAAAAAAAAAAGAAAGAAAAAAACTCACCTCACACTGCACCAAATCCGAGGATCCTTACCAGGAAAAAAAATAAAAAATTAAAAAATAAAACACCCACCAACATTTCCTTAGTTTCAGGCACCAGGTGCTCCGCGTTAAATCATTAGGAAAAACAGCCGAAACGTCCACATTATATTAGTTAGCAGGCTAAAGCCTCGCTCGGCGCCTAAAATATCCGCAGTTTTAGTTTGGTGTGTATCGGTCCGACTGGCTGGTCACACCGGGGCGCACATTCAAACACACCGCTCACAGAAACATAAGCCTCTACACACCGACACACACCTAAAACAACTGGATGGTAGCGCGACTCTGCTTTATCCCCCCCCCCCCCCCCCAATTTTCCTTTTTAAAAAAAAAAAAAAAAAAAACACGACCTGGGTTTGGTTGGAGCATAAAGCTGTTCAAACTCGTGGTGGAGACCAGACGCCGAAAAGTGGAGGAGACATATGGGGAGAAGCAGGAGGCAGAGACGGAGGGAAGGAGAGGGGGGGAAACACAACGACAAACTCGCCACACGAAGCGGCGAAAAAAGGAGAGAGGGGAAAAAAAACAAAAACAATGTAACCTAAATATTTCTCGCCGGTTCCGCCAACAAAAAAGCCCGCTTCTTCCACGCGAAAAGAAAATAATAACCCAGCGCCGGAGTTTTCTCGGTACTTACAGATTCAAGTGATCCGTGGGCTCGGTATCCTCGCCATGGTTTTAAATTCCAAAACTTGGGGACATTTCCACTC
>CM076649.1:12963238-13121810 GCA_038496675.1 Rachycentron canadum | reverse complement strand
AAAAAAAAAAAAAAAAACACGACCTGGGTTTGGTTGGAGCATAAAGCTGTTCAAACTCGTGGTGGAGACCAGACGCCGAAAAGTGGAGGAGACATATGGGGAGAAGCAGGAGGCAGAGACGGAGGGAAGGAGAGGGGGGGAAACACAACGACAAACTCGCCACACGAAGCGGCGAAAAAAGGAGAGAGGGGAAAAAAAACAAAAACAATGTAACCTAAATATTTCTCGCCGGTTCCGCCAACAAAAAAGCCCGCTTCTTCCACGCGAAAAGAAAATAATAACCCAGCGCCGGAGTTTTCTCGGTACTTACAGATTCAAGTGATCCGTGGGCTCGGTATCCTCGCCATGGTTTTAAATTCCAAAACTTGGGGACATTTCCACTCTGGTCACGGAGTGGAGGTGCTCTCTCTCCGGCAGCTCCCTGCGTGTGAATGGGAGAGGAGAGGAATGCAGCTCCGGTTCTTGGTGGAGGGAGGAGGAGGGAGAAGGGAGGGGGGGCGGACGGAGTGGGGGAGGGAGGGAGGGAGGGAGGGAGGAGGCGCTCTGCTGCTGCCGTACCAATCGGAGCCCATAGAGGGCGCCCGCGTGCTGACTCCCAATGTGACAGGACATGACAGAGAGCCTTTACATTACATTCATATTTTAAGGAGTCGCATTTTCCACACGGTAATTTAACAATAATTCATATCACGTTGTACTTCGTTGCATTTAATTTTACTTCTGTAAATATTTTTTTTCATTATTTTGTGTAATTTAATTATTATTTGACTTGATCTTACTTTGACTATTTTCATGTTCCCGAGAAACCAGTGTGAAGTTTTGCATAAAGTTCAGTTTTTGTCCCTGTATAACCAGCAAACCCCTTGTCAAAATCAGGGAAATTATGGACTCGAACTCATCGATGATTGCTTCATGATTACTTGCACTTGCTTTGTCTACTCGAGCACCAGACAGACAAGAGAAAGGGGCAAGATGCAAGGTCAGGAAATGTCATATTTGTCACTAAAAAGACAAACAATATTCTCTCCGTGAGAAACATTTCACATGGAAAACTGGTTGCCATTTAAAAGTCCTCCTAAGACCCTCACATTCACTGTAAAAATACTCCTAGAAGTGAAATTTACAAGGAAATCTACCACCAGAATGTCAACAAAAATTAGGGCAGAATAACAGAGCGCAACTGTATAATTACAGTTCAATAACATTCCTTTAAATAGAGTAGTCTTTGACTACTCAACTCTATCTTGGGGCCAAATTGAAAAGTGCAAGCTACATAAAACAGAATCATAGATCTTATTAAAGTCTACTACCACTGCAACACCAACTGATCATAAAAGTGATTAAAATCATTATTTTCACAACTGTCAACATCATTAAGATACAGACTGAAAGTTTGTACAATAGACAACGTTACATAAGAATTGGATAACAGCAAAAGAAAAAGACAGGCAGCATTGTGCCTGGATGCCAAGGCAGGGAAGGTGGGAAAGGGCAAAGGGAGACCACAAATATTTGCAGGACAACTGAGTGACATTAATAGTAAACAGGCACAGCCCAGCCTCAACATGGTGCAGAACACTGAACACCTGCAGTTTACATCTATAGCAGAAAATATCTAAGCTAAATTTACAGCAAATCTTTTAAAATAGGAAACACCCCGGGAGACAGGTTTGGTTGCAAGCTCAATTTAGACGGGCTCCTAATTAAATTGAGGAGACCCCTGGCCTGCCTGTCGCACCCCATCAGCTGACACATTCACACTGACTAACTTACACTGAGTGACACCCTGATGACAGATTTTGGATACAAGCTGTGCCCATAAGGCTTTCCAGCCAATTTTAATTCTTACTCTTTTCTTATGATATGCAACCTCAGGACAACAAAAGTGACTTTGAACGCTGAATTTCAATATTCATCGCACAGTCGGTAAATATAAAAGGCTTGTGCAAAGTGTGTATTGGGCACTGTTCCACGATGTCTCTACAGCGAGGAAGCTTTTGGGATAACTGAGTTATTCAAACAGGCAGCTCAGGTTACCAACTGCACTCAGGAGAGCAGAGAGCAAGATCTGGCACTAACCACACCACCTGGCCCCATGCACTGTGTGTGAGAGCGCACGTGTGTGTGTGTGTGTGTTTCACAGAGGTAGGGAGTAGCGATGTATATTTTTGATTGAGAAAGATAAAGACATTTGTGTGTGTGTTCTATGAATAAAAGAGCAGCTGAATTTCAGCACTTGCCGGAAAATTTCCCCTGAGTTTATCACACCACCCAGCTTTCAATGGTTTGTAAAAGCCCACTGTCTACCATTAGAAATGGTTGCTTTGGCCATAGTAATACTAAGAGATTAGCCTCACTTACCATGTGAAAGGCCTCCAGACAAAGCCATTCTCTATCTCACACTTAAACACTAGCACATTGATTAGTTCTGAGGTTGTGTCCAATCAGCTCCATTTCGGGTCTACTGTAAATCCTCATGGGAATATTTTCAAATCAGATGAAGTACAACATTAACTTTATGCGAACCAGGACCAAATGACCGAATGCAAAAAGAAAGTTTATACCTTGTCATTAAAATACAGCTGTGTGTTGAGCAATACTCTTGTATGATAATACAGTCAAAATAAAGATACCGAACCTTACAGATGATTAAATAAAACTTTTCCCTCTATATAGTCTTACCTGCAGTGTACAAAGAAAAGTTGTTTTGCATATAATGCTCAGTGATGTTTTTTTTAATGAGCCAGATTAATCTTGGCTGTCATGATTTGACTAGACAGTGCACAGGCCGAGCAGCTTGGGCTGAAAGCACAGAGAATATTAAATAAATTTACGCATGGCTGTTTGGTGGTTTGCTGCTGTTTTGCTCTCTATTTGCTTTTTTCCTTCTTTTTTTTAATTCATGCACTATTAATGGGCCTGTGTTTGGCAAGAAGAACAAACATTTTAAGTGAGCAGAGAGATACAAGAACTGACTGATCATGGAGAGAAAAAGTCCCAGTTGTCCTTGAAAACACACACAGAAAGAATACACGAACCTGCATTTGTGCAGAGACACATACTGTACATACAGTTCTGTGCAAACACACTCAAACAACCGAGCAAGGATGTGTGCATTATTACTGTGCAAGGCAAACAGAGCCACTGACAAATTCTGCAGCTTTTCTAGCTACACTATTGGAGCGGTAAAAAACAAACGCAACTCAAAAGACTGCATTCATAAAGATCAGCATTAAATCGGTCCCATCAGTTTCATGCACCAACACTCGACTGTGTTGGACCGCTCCAAAACAAAAGAAAAACCTGATGATTAATCCTCCAAACCTGAAATATGATCAGTGTTTGTTCTTCACCAGTAGTAAATACTATCTCTTCCTGCCATGGAACTGGATCCTTCAAAGCTAAAAAAAAAAAAAAATCTGATCCGTGCCAATTAGGTGAAACTAATCAGATTTGAGCCAGCAGGTGAAGTGCAGGTTTGGTGGCCTTGTAACCTGAGGTGGCACAGCTCTGTCTAAACACGTAATGAGCCCTTAATTGGCTAACAACAAGATGGCTAACTGTTAGGTAGCACAGTCACAGGATATCATCTGGCTAAACCTGTCTGATCTGTTTGTACAGTTAGTCCAATCTCATTTCACCTCTCAGGATGCTCCGCCATTATGGAACCACGCCATCTGTGCACGCCACCACCAGATAAGGACAGACAGAAACTTCTTGAAATACCAGTTTGAAACTAGAGGGTGTTGCCAATCAAAATACTCATGCTGCTGGTTTCTGAGGTTTGCTAAACACATGATGAGATATTTGAAGAGTTATGTAAGCATTTTATGTGTACACATACACATACACATATATATATCTAAATATGGCCACAGCATAGACAAAGGATTTAATGTGAAACCCATAGTTATGTAGTGATCAAAATGTTGTTGAGTTGGACATTTTCTAAACAATATGGTGGACACTTGATTGACAAAATGATTGGTAACCTGTACTGATATGTCAAAATTAAACTGTATCACCAGATTACATTGTATATTTATTTTATACATTCATGTTGATCAAACAATGTTTCTTTTACATGTTTTTTTTTACACTTTCTTATCTCATGTAACGCAACAGTGGAACATTTCTCATTGTACCAAAAGTCAGTCTCTTTTATTTGTAACTATTTGCATATACTTGCCATGCATCTGCGATATAACACCTATATTCACATTAACATTATGACTTCTACCAATGCCCTGACCAATCCACCTAATACATAGTGAATGCACTGTATTGTATGTGTTGGTACACATGTTTTTCAAAATGAACAAGCAACTGTCTTTGTACCAGTAAACATAAAAGGCATGAGAAAAATTATAAAAAGTCTTCATGAACTGTCTGTAGTGTATATTGAGTCTCATTGATATGGTATCAGCTGGTCGTAAAGAAATTCAAATCAGACATTTCTTTATGTGCAACATGTTGCAGAATATTAGTGTTAAATATAACAAAACATTACATTTAAGTAAATCACAGCATCATATCCCATCACAACACATGGACTCATTAGAAAAGACACTAATCAAACAGTAACAGAAGGAGAACTCAAGTCATTAGAGGATCGAGCAACCTGGAGTTGGCGGAGGTTAAAATGTTTATGCATTTGAACACTTTGCATATGTTACATGTTTGAAACTGTAATGTCTTAAGTAAGGCAATATGAGTTAAGAATATTTGCACCTTAATTATTCATTCAGAGTGTATTTCAGTTGTGGGAAACCTTAAGAGACTCTGGAGGCTTGTTCTTTAAATTGCTGCAACCTTATAGGCAGGCTCATTGGCTATGATTTAATGTGCATCTTTTCATAGACCTCAATTATCAATTAACTGTAAGTGTACACCACTGGGAATATTCTCAGTCATGTCTGCCACATTAACATCCATTAGAAGTGAATCACCTGTCTGCACTGGAGCTCCTCAGCTGCTGAATGTTTTCCTCTGGGCTGTAATCTGTCATACTGGGAGGAAAAAGACTTGTGAGATAATAATTTGCAGTTGCTCGTGAATCTTCTTAAGGTGCTCACAACTCAGGTTTAAAGGCTTTGATCACCCTGAAACAGTGTAGAGCCTGAAAACTGATTTCTCTGATAATGAATGTGTCAGTAGAGCAGGACCACCATGAAAAAATATAACTAATTTGTGATGTAATTTTTCCTCTAGAAACATATGCTGGAGGTCTGGTGTAAATTTAAGAGCAGCTCAGATCTTTGTAATCAAAAACTATGTTGTATAATTGCAGTGGAAAACAGTTCATAAATCCATGAAGCTTTCCTTAGTCCATTAACAACATATGTTTTATGCTGTATAATTGCTAGTATGACTTTGATATTACATGAAGAGCACAATATGATTAGAAGCATGGTGTACCAGGAAGCCCACCTTGTAGGTCGTTGCACTTCAAAGACTACGCAATTTATTTTTCAGGTGCCGTGTGTAGTGTCAGGCTACAGTAAACTACTTTTATGCTAAGCTAGTTAGCAGTTTAGCTTTCCCTCCCTTTGTCCAACTTTTTTTTAGGATGCTTGAAAGAACCTATCAAGGTATTTGGTAAGGAAATTTTTGAAGTACCCAATCATAATTAAAATCTAGGTGAAGCGAACAGAACCTAATTAGTTACAAACAGCCTCTTTGTGTCGTCTCTAGGCTGCCATCAAACACTTACTGTGGCCTTTCTTTGCTGGCTCTGATGTGTGCGCCTTGGGGTGTGCATGGTGGGGAGACTGGCAAGCACCAGTCTTTTGATTGAACGTGACACATTTCATTATGATCAAAAATTACAGGAACTTGTGTCGTGACTTTCTTTTGATACAGGCAATTTTTTTCTTCACATTATGGGCATAAGATGTGGAGGACAACCAGGAGGGTAGGAGAAAGAAAAGGGAAGAAAGGGGAGCTTTGATGATTCTTGCTGTACAATTCATTTCATTTAAGAGTTTATTGCTCTATTAGTGTGCTCAGTGTGTGGGCTTAAAACATTATAGCATATGCCTTAATATGTCGGATGTCTAAAAGATATGTGTCCAGGAGATGTACTTATCCACTAGCTTTACCAGTAACATCAGCAGCTCAAAATTTCCAGTTTGTGGATAAATTCTGCTTGGTCTCAGCTATGCTTGTTATGCGTGTTCAGCATCAATTAGCAAACATGAGCATGCTAAACCATATCACATGTTAAAGATGTTTAATGTTGTACCTGATTAGCACTAGTGTGAGCAAAGTCTCTGAGAGCATGTTAGCAAGCTGATATTAGCAAAAAGCACCGTGTCTAAATACAGTCTCACAGAGCTGCTAGTGTGGCTGGAGACGTGTGCTCTTTTGTCATGAATGATAGTGAGCACAACGTAGTATTCCTTTCAAAGCTTTCTTATTTTTTAAAAGGCAGAAGCTAAATATGTCATATTTAGAAATAAATATTTTTTAGTATGACAAATATATAGTAGGTTATAATGTGTTTGGATCAGCTTAGCCTCTTACATCATGAGGAATGAGACGTAGTGCTCCTTCTGCAAGAGCATCAATACATTTTGGTCCAGACTTTTTCCTGGGTACCTGTGGGAGACAACGTGTCAAAACATCTACTTCTGACTGCCTACTTTGTCTAGCTCATTTTAAACTGGGGGCCTTATGCCAAGCCTGTGCCCATGCCAGGTTTTAGGTCTCAGTGACAGTAACAGTTTTAGTCATATCTTGGCAGGTATGCTTATGCCGAGGGTTTTACTTAGCAGGAAGTTTGGGTTTTGGCTGGTGTTATATTAACAGGATCTGTCATCTCAGCTGGGCCCAGAGCTGAAATCAGATCTTACACAACTCTCTGCCTAATCGTGATGGATCATATTGCCGCTTGACCATTGAGAACTTGCACAACAATACCAAAACCCAACACACACACTGCAGTTCATAACTGATAACTGAAATGTTTCACCTTTGTATAATGATTAATTTTTCAGACACCATCAACATTTTGGAGCTGCTTTTCAATGATTAAACACTGAGTTGAGTTTTGACTGAAAAACAAAAACAGAGAATGTTGTCACAACGCTTTTCCTCCAAATTACCTGCAATTTCATCATCTCTCAGTAGCTGAAGCTACTGTCATCAGCAGTGTCACCATACACACAGTTTCTGTGTCTTTTAGCTTTCTCCAGCACTGTAAAACTCGGCTCCATCCTGCCCCTGACAGAGGAGCTTGTCACACTCACACAGTAATTATACCAGAGCTGATGTCTCTTCTTTCCATTGAATTATTGAGAAGGTGGAGAGGGCAAAAGATCCCATGTAGAGAGAGACAGTGCTGTTCACATTCCAGTGACCTCAGGGTAAAAACCCCAAAACAGGCCATCTAGAGATGAAACTGTTTAGACTTAGTTTTTATGCAGCCAATATACTGTGATGATCAATCCATATCACAAACAGTTCAGTGTTGCATCTGTGACATGATTAAAAATACATTCTAAAAACACAGTTATTTGCATGTTTCTTTCATCTCACATTATGAATTAATCCTCACCTGATTGAGGGGAAAAAAGAATCTCAATCTCAATTATTATTATTATCTTTGTGTGTATACAAGACTTCCAGGAAAGGGTGCCATCTTATGCAGGATGTGTTTTACACCCTTTTGGCAACTTTAAACTATGCAGATGCATAAGTGATTTCTAATCTGCAGTGCCAAGAAAAATAGTGGGCCCCTTGAAAACAGCTCAACAACAGCTGTAACATAATAAATATCAGCCATGATGAAATAAGAGGAATATCCCATCCCCATACTCTTTAAACTAGGAAATCCTGACCACACTTCTCTCAAAACACAGCATATGCTTGTGCTTCTGCAGTCTACGGCATCCTCAGAAGATTCGCATATACATACCATGAAATGCACAGTAACCAATTACAGCTGCCAGTGTGTAGGCAAACACTGCTCCTCTTTTCACAGGAGGCATGTATCAGAATCCAAATTAGACTTATTGTATTGTCAGAGAGTCAGTGTGCTTGTTTGCAAAAAGCTGATGTCCCTTTCACTGCCATTATTTTATTGTAACACCGGCATTTGGCTCTTGTTGCATAAATCAAGTCTTTTTTTCTCTTGCTCTCAATTGAACAGTCCAAGGTCAAAGAATTACTGTCGAATGTGCTCTGCTGCTTATGGGTGGATTTTCCTCTCAGGTAACCTTAGCTGGCTTCAATTCTGAACCAGGGGAAGAAACTATAGGGGAAAAAAATCACAGCTATTTGGATGAACTCCCCAGCAAAGAACACTTTCATACTCAATGTGCCCAGAGAAAAACATTACGAGATCAGCCACGGATAAAAACAAACCTTTTACCTTGTTCTGCTTCGCAACTCACCTCTACGTTTCTTCGTTGCCATGGCATCATGAGGGTTGTAGTTCATGCACAGCTTTCCTCCATCCTCCCTCCTCCCCGTCATGATTTATTTTTCATTTTAAGTGAATGTTGGACTGCAGAGTAGATGGAAATGAAATCACTCAAAGATTCTCTGGACAAATAAACAAGTGGTGACACACTGAGGGAGAGAACTTCTCTGACAGGATCATCGCTGTGGTCCAAGAGAGCTGACATTTTAGCTAACAAACGTAAAACACAATGAGCTTTTTGTGTTGTACACGAAGCAATAGAACATGAACTGAAATGACTGAAACACTCACTCATTACTTTTGATTGCTGCAGCACTTCTCACAGCCAGCTACTCAAGCTTTAAATGAGACATTTTATGAAAAAATTTTATGGTTGGGAGGGTCTTGTTTTCCTTCAACTGAGGGGGTCACACAGTGTCACACTCAATTCTTATGTAATCCACACAAGGGAGCTTGCATAATCTATTCTAAGGTAAGACCTTGAGTTTTCTGTATGATTGTGCTTGAGGGCCTGATGTAACTTGTTTACCTGAGGATTTTTCAGTATTTGTATGGACACACATGCAATCATACACATAGTGAGAAATGTTTTTTTTTTCTCCTTTTCACTCCAACCTGTCTTCCACACAGGAAACCTATTACAGAGAGAAAAGGTGACATGTAGGAGTAGCCCAGGATGGCTGGCCTCAGTTCAGTGCCTCTGTCTCCAGCTCTGACAGAGCAGTGAGTGGCCCTCACTCACAGCTGTCCTAGACTCAGTCAGCCAAGCACAGCTCAAACCTGGAAAACAACACGATATGCTGGGATGCTAAGATGCGCCTGGCAGTACAATTTTGCTCTTAGAGGGACAGGGAGTTATTTAAATGCTAAACAATGCGACTTGTCGCCATAACTCTAGACAGTTTCCTGATGACTTCTTGGTTGGATTGGTCGTACAAGCTGTGATGTGTGAGGCCAAAATGATGTGGAAAGTGTGGAAATCCCCTGAGGCAGGACCACACAGGGTCATTTTATTGATTCAGTGCATGTAACCAAAAAGAAGGATATGAATATCTCTACAATATAGGCAGAAAATACATACACTCAAGAATCAAATATTACTATGACCAGTAAATGTGTTATGTGATATGCAATGTTTGGTCTTAAGGTTTTAACATATATAGTAGCAGAAGAACTACCGATGACCTATAACTTGAACTGCAAGAACAAGGTGATGATCATTAGATATAACAGCTATTCTGCAATATAGACACAGAGCACAATTAATGCTGTCTCTGCACAACTTCATCAAATATGACATACAGCTTGGTGCCATATGGAGGAGAAAAAAGTATATGCTGTAAAAATAGGAAGCTTAATCAAAGTTCATTAGCTGATGTGACAGCTAATGAAAGGAGAAAAAATGTAGCCCTGGCTGAATGGAGACTCACAGCATTTTCTGTCATTGGAGTTTTAAAGCTTTATCTCCCCTGACAGCTGTGCAACACAATAAATGTTGTCTTAACACTGTGTTGAGAGCACACAGAACTGAAATTTAACATTTAGATGTTACTGAAAGGTACAAACTTTACTTTTTTGCACAATGTAAAACTGCATGAATAAATATTTATATAAAAAAGATCACATGACTGTTCATCTCAGCTCTACATAGCATTTTAGAATCATTGAGCTCATTGTTTTGGTTTTACAGTGTATGCAACTTTACTGTTTTTATTCACTCTCAAAGTTCATATCAGCAGCAGGTAAAGAGCTGATAAACCCACTGCCACTATCTGCCCAGCACCAAACAGCAGACAGAGAAAGCTTGTGACTAGCTGGTGATCATAGTAGAGCATTTAGCAGCTCAAGAGACAGAGACAAGACTCAAACATTGACTGACTTCAGATAGACTGAACACAGCTGACTGTAAATATTTATGACTGGTACAGAATAATTTTTAAAATCTTATTCTTCGCCAGTTGCTCTTGCAAGAGTCGCCACAGCCATTTTATCAAGGGCACTGCTCCATATTTGCAGCCAACTTGTCTTAGCTTGAGGCAATGGTCAGCAATAACTGCACCCATAATCCACCAGTGCATGTTTTCCACCAGTTTCATATGAGAAATTTCACTTTGAGATATACAATCTGGTCAACTATCCTAAACAGGCAGCATTTGGAATTTTGAATTTGGAAATGAAATCAGGGATAGGCAGAAATATATATATGTACATATGCACACACTCCACACACACATGCAACTCAAGCAACACAGCCGCAGCCGTGGGCCCTTGATTATGGTTAGCAGACTAAACTATTCACACTGCTACTACAGCAACACATATAGTTATTACAGGAAAATGAAGTTAGCAGCCTATTACCTGTCCAGAAGAAGCACAGCAAGTTCTCACCATCTCTGCAACACTTCAAAGATATAGACACAGCCTATGCATTTGAGAGGCATGAGCACACACCTCTGCATTTGTCAAAGCCTCTCATCATGTACTAGATATTACAAAGCCTAAAAACACAAAGAGCAAAGATGATGTGCAGTCTGGTTTGCTCTAAGACCACTTCAATCAAAATATGCTGAATAGTGATTATGGAATATTTGCCCCCATCTTAAAATTTGTGCCTAACACAACTTTAAGATCAGTAAAACACAAGTTGAAAAATGATCAAATGAACAATGCATGAGGTTGATATTACTTATGCATAAAGGAAGTGTGGATTTTACTAAGACAAACGTGAAGAATGAGCCCACCTGGGACATCTCCCGAGTAAAGCAGCATCCTTTCTCCGAAGAACACCAGAACAGAGCATAGAGCTGTTGTTTGCTCCAGGAAGGTGTTTTTCAATCTCAAAAAGAAAATAGAAGACATCTTTGTGTCATTCATTTTCTTTAGCAAATGTCTTGTGACAGCTGAAAGAAGAGAAATGAAAAGTAGTGGGTGTGTTGAAAGGTGTGCGTAGAAAGCCAGTAGAGCTTTCTCTGACTGCATTTACTCAATGTATGAAACAGAATGATGATGATGGCAAAATTGCTTTTCAATTCATTTCTCAAAACTGAATGCAACTGCAATGAGTGTGACAAGTTGCAAATTGAGCAATCCCAAATGTTATTAAGCAATGCAGACACGTAATCAAGACAAAGGAACTACACTGAGCTCTATTGTGAAATGCTTCTATCTCATACTTCTCTTTGTCTTAGCACACACACATTAAAATACACATACAGAAACTTCCGGTGCTATGGGCGTACTTATCTAATGACCTTGTACACGTAGTAAAGATATCCCCATTTGACACAGCTAATTGGTCGATGTGTCAGAGGATGTTTAGCGGCTTAGGAAATCACATCTGCCCATTGATTTCTCCCCACTACACCTCCTCCATCAGACATTGTATTGCTTAATCCAGTCTGCAACTCTATTGTTGTGAATCCTCAATGGATTCTCAGGCAGAGGAAGAGACGAGAAAGAAAGCGAGAGGGAGGGAGAAGGAAAGAGAGGAGAGAGCGAGAACAAGCGATTAAGAGGCACTTGGGATGCGGAAGGTAAATTAGAGACTGCAGGTTAGTGCGGTGAGAATGAGAATCAAACAACAGTGTAGATGCAATCAGAGCAATCAGGACGCAGTAGAGAGGGCAGAATGGAGTTTACAGCCACACTCCTCCTTTGTGCTGAAGCATATTTAATAGCAGCAGGTTGTCATGCAGCAGTATGCCTTCACATGCTACTGTGTCATGCCTCTTGTGTTGTGCACTGAGCTGCTGTGCCAGGCGAAGCGTGTGAGGTTATGCTGTGGCATCTGCTCTCAGCTTTAAGCTTGTCTTCTCTCAGGTTAATCAGGAGAGTTTCTGTCTTTCTGTCTCTGTAGTGTATCCTCTGATGCTTTTAAACCCACTTTTAAGGGGGTCACAGAACACACACACACACACACACAAACACACACACACACACACTTGTAAACATGAAAAAGCTGAGCTTGAAATAAGGTCCAAGTTTGTTGATTCCTGTGCATCTTAAATTACCTGTAAGTGTCAAAACACGTGTTATATAGTCATTCAGGTCATTCCTTTAATGATCCTGAAATTTGATCCATTAATCAACATATATCCATGTGGATAGTTTTGCTTTTGTGCACTAATCCTTCTGTAGGAATTCTGCTATGAAGTTAACACACAATACTGGAAAGACACAACTTTTTACTTTTTTACATCTAATTTTTCAATGGTTTGAGTGACTACCAGAACTCCACAGTATTGACAAATTGATCCTGTGAGTTTTTTGTGTGCTTACATTGTATAGAGAAACATTGCACCAAGGCAGCCACAATGACATATGCACACGTACACACACAGTCTCTTAAAGCTCCAAGTGCAGTTGCTATGGAAACAAACTTTGTCCAGTTCATATACAAATAAAGCTTTACAGTCTTTGTGACCTTGGCTCGGTGGCTGAACTTGTCAGATTTCACACTCCAGCCCCTGCTGCATCCTGGTCTCCAATAAATCAAGAACATGCAATTGGAACAAATTGAGACAAAACAGACAAAAGATTGGTTGTAAGTATCTGAAAACATGAACCTATTTGCAAATCTAACCTCCCTCCCAACTGGTTTCACATCACTGGTTACACTTAATTCTTCTTTAGATTGATATATAAATGTTGATGTTTAGCTTTACATAGATAAGTTCAAAGGGAGACACAAAATTTCATGTCAAACGGCAGATTTTCACCTGTGATTCACTGGCACTAGGATAGACAGAGGCCAGTAAAACTGCAAGCATTTGTGTTCTTTGGAGAGGCTGCTTTTTTCTATTCAATTTCTGGCCTGAAAATTCATGTTTTATGACAATCATTTCCAGTGATGACTTACTGTAGCTTCATAGCAAAAGCATCAAAAACAACCATTGAAACTTTTCAAATCACTCCTGTAGCATATCCCTACCCCCATCTGTCCATTCATATCCTTATGTCTACAACCATGTCACTATCAAAACTTATTTGGTCACTGGATTGTAGACATTGTAAGTAACAGAGATATCTTCAAAGAGGAGACATAATATTTTTAAACTAGTGTCTGACATTTACCCTTCATTTACGGGCACAAAGACACAGAGCAGCCAAAGATAAGATCATTTTAGTGCAGTGTAAAACATTTTATAGACAACATCTGAAACCTTGAGGGGTGGGTCTGAAAATTTGAAGCCTGCTGCGTGCCAAAGAAAGCAGCTTAGCTACAACTCGTGGGAGTTGAAATTGTTTTAAATGGCTGAATTTCAAAACAATTAGAAGTGTTTCAAACCAGTATGTAACATTAGCAACCCAGCTAACACACAACATGTGGCTAGCCGGTTCCCACATCTCAAGCTAACACACCCTGGACCAGTCTGATGATTTTGCACAGTCAAAATGATAAAAAAAAAAACAACAACCCCCTCAAAAGCCCCCTCAAAATGTTCACGCAATGGAGTGTCCGAAGAATTAGTAATGGCACTGTAATTATGATAATTCATTGTATAATTTCTTATGTCATTTACTTACATCACTGCAAGAGTCACAACAAAATATGGAAACATGAACAGATAAATGCAGGGATTTTCCATCCAAGATGCAGACAGAACATTTCCAGAACATTCATGATGAAGATGCATGTGGAAAAGGCCCTGACTCCCTTTTACTTCAGCTCTCTAAATGACTGGAGTGAAGTCCAAATGGCATCCAAGCTATACTATTGGGAATAACAGCATAAGGCATTGCAGTATAGAGAGTGTGAAATGTTGGTGTGTGTGTGTGTGGCTGGGAGAAAGTTAAAGAGACAAACAGCATTCATACATCTGGGTCATGTGCAGCGTGTGTCAAGGTTAAAGGCGCTGCCAATAGCGAGGCTACCCTCACAGGTACTCTGCCTAGAAACAAGGTGTCTGTGCATGTTTGTGTGAGTCTCGTGCAGAGCTGCTTAGACAGATTCCTGAGCTGCCTGTCGGTGAGGGAGGCGTGAAGTCACGGTGCATCAATCAGCAACCTGCCGTCTGAGGTGCCAGAGCTTCCATTGTACCTGGAGCATTGGAAACAGCTGAGACTGCACTTCATTCCTGGTTAAACACTGTCTCCCAACCCCGAAAAACTCACTTCACAGATGCGGTCTAAAAACAAGCCCAGCTCACTTGCTTTCACTAACTTTACTTAGCCCAGAGACCCCTGCTGCTCCCATTCATTTGCTCTGTTTTTCCCTAATAAAAGTGGAAATAGTTCAGAGCGAGAGGCGAATCATTTGACTCTGCATGTGTCCTTTGAGATAACGTGTCATGCTTATACCAGAAATTTCTTGTCTTTAGAAGAGAAAGAGAGAGAGGGAGTGAAGAGAAATAACAAGCTCTCTGAAGTATATAGCGTACAGTTTCACATGTCTAATTTCAGGGTCAGAGGACAGATTGCAGAAAATGTTTTTGTTCACACATATTCTCTTTCTTTGTTATGCACATACTCACCGATCTATACGCAACAGTGCTTGTGCATACAGCTAAAATATTTTGGATTTGTTTGTGCCCCTGCCTTTGTATATGTATAAATCTACCCCCTGCATCTAGAAAAAGATTTTGCCTTTGATGACCTTTTTCTTTTGATCTTTGTTCTGCAATATTTTTCCTGTACAACAAAAAGCCACAGACATGATTGATATTGCATGCATGCTCTGCTGGCTGCTGGCATATTGCTTTGATCTCTGTCAAAACCGAACGAGAGGAACTGATAAAATGTAGGGCAACCCTCGTTCTGCTGGGTTAAAGGGAACTTTAATAAATCGTGAGACCCAACTGCTGTATTACTAACACACACATATATAGTCTTGGATATCAAAGTGCTACGAACCCATCTGAGATTATATTCTCAATCATTCTCCTGAGGGCTGCACATTTCACCCCAGTGGGAGTTGTACCAACAACCTCTAACTCGTAGCTCTGCAGATGGACTGAAGGAAGAACGGGATCTGACATGAGATTGTCAACTGCAGACATCTCCTCTGGTAGATGCTACATATAGACTGGATCTAAAGTTCTGTGACAGCTCTGGCCTTTCCATAAGGGGCTTCAAGATCAAATAGTCGTTGGCACACACACACACACACACAAATACACATGGCCTCTCTCTTCTCTCTCTTTGTCTCTTCCTCTTTTTCTCTCTTTCCCTCTGTCTAACAGCGCTGCTAGAACATGCATGTATTATTCATTTAGCAACTAGCAGGATGTGGGGCCTTGTCAAGCACTGAACCCACCACAGCAGCGAGCAGAGGAAAGCAGAGAGCAGCAGAGGGGATGGGAAGGCGAGAGAGAGGAGAAGAAGAGAGTGACAGAGGGAAGGAAAGATGGAGAGATGTTTTATCTGATGAGTCAGTATCTGTGGGTCTAGAGACAGTAAACAGCTGACATAACAGCAATACACGGGCACAGCATAAACCTTGTATGCCATGTGTTGGAGCCCTCCCTTAAGGGCAACGTATTCCCACTCTTCTTTCCAACGGGGAGTCTCTGCCCCTCACCAGAGCTATCGCCGCCGTAGGAAATTGCTATTGAAGTTGAGGGTAGCCTCTCGTCTCACAGCGCTGTCGCCGGAGCTAAATCTAGGTGGAATATTTAAACTCTCCGCCAGCAGTGATTGGCTCCTCTGTCTCCCCTAGCCAATCTCAAACAGCAATCTAACTGGCATTTTCTCCTCTCTCAGGCTGTCACTCAAGAGACATTTGTGGTTGAAAGAGTCGTAACACTCGGTCAGAATGAGCCATTACTCTGGAGATGGGCTTGCAGGCTCCCTGTAGGAGAGGGGGCGGGTGGAGATAACAGAAAGGAAAGAAAGTGAAGAGAAGGGATGGGGAAAGATGGAGTAGGGAACGAGGGACGAAGGGAAGAGTAGTAAAGGGTCAGGTGGAGGAAGGTGAAGAGGGGGAATGATAAAGGAAAGGTAGTGGAGGAAAACCAACCCTATATGTGAATGGAAATGATGAAAAACTGAGCCCAAGGGAAAAGGAAAATTAAAGATGGGCTATGCACACACAGGTTTATATGGGCTAAATCCCACAGGCCGCTGCAGAATGTGTTTGTGGTGTGAACATCTATGATGTGTGTGTGGAGGACAAACACAGGGTGTGCTGTTGGTGGCATGAGGTCACATTATATAGCAGACATTGCTTGAAGCTTAAAGTGAAGCTTTTGTACTGAATCTATATGCCTATGTTGCCTGTAGTGAAAACGTACAGTCACATGCTTGTTTTACAAAAAACAGTCATAATTAATGCAGTATTTTTTTTACATTAACAATTGATCATATGTGTGAGGTGAAAGCAGTTACTGGAGGTGACAAATAATGTCACTGTAGTTCTCTGAAGTTCTCCTTACCTTTACAATGTACAACTGTGGATGAGGTAAACTGCAAAAACATCTTTTAGCCACTTGTCCACTGCAAAATGTCAATATCAGTTAAAGTGTACATTATATTTGGAATATTTCAACCCCCTGTATCGTGCTTAATGGATCTTTTCCTTTTAGACTACATTTTGTGAACTATTGTGCCACCATATTCCTACACATAAGTGCACACTATGTTATACTGCAGATCAGCTGAGTCATAGATCAGCAGTTTGTGGAAGAGACAGCAAATACAACAAATCAAAATGAGTGATTCTGACAATAGCAACAAAATGCAGTGCAGTGTAAAGACAGGCCAATACCTTTATGAATCAGAGTATACACAAGAACTTGGAACAAAAATGAACTGACTGAAACAGTGAGAAGGGAAACTTCTGTGCTACCTGGTGATGCAGAAGTGTGAACTTGTGAGCCCATCCCCAAAGACCCAGACAACTAATGTTGCCATGAGTGAGACTTTGTTAAAACACAACTACAGGATCTTTTGTAATCAGAAGATTTCAGCACCTCACATTTAGACTAGATCATAAACCATTTGAGTTCCCTGCCTTAATGGATGCTGAATGACTGCTGAACACAAGCACACACCATCATTGAAATCTTCACAAAAATGAAGTTTAGTGCAGTCTAACTCAGTCAGCTGATCAGCAGTGTAATACACTGTGCACTGAAGGTGCATATTCCTACTTGTGTGCAGGAATAGAGTCATTCAGCAGTTCATAAAATGAAGTGCCAAAGGAGAAGGCTGTGTGATGGCAAAATAAAAATAGCTCACACTTCACATTGGCTTTTTTGGTGAGCATTTTAAAGAAAAAAAAATTTGCAGCGTGTCCCTTCCCCATTCTGAGAAGGTGCCAAACTGCATCTGCTACAGGTAATAAAATGACTAGTACCCCACATAAACCACATGTCAAATACCCTGAACTAACCATTGATTCATGGTCAATGCTAGTGTTAATTCCAGACACAGTAGGCAGCCATTTTCAGTAAAAAAAAAACAAAACAAAAAACAAACAAACAAAAAAGCTTTGTATGCTAATGCCTAGCACTAAAGAGCAAAAAGACAGTGGCCCTAAAGAGCTAGGTATTTCCCTCAGAAGTTGGTGGAAACCAAAATAGAGATAAAAATACAGAGAACAGACATACTTCAACAGGAGGACATAAACATATCAATAGATGAATAACTAATATTTCTACATTTCTGCTGCATGCGTGAATAAGCCAGTATTAGCTCACATATTAGCTATGTATTTAAAAAAAGTATAACAATATGGCTGTAACTTGAAGTTTAGTATAAAACAAAATAGCATAATTGAGAGGTGGGAGGAAATATTTTGAGTAGTCCAATTGGTTGCTATGTGTTTTATTGACTTTAATGTCTGTGAGGAGTAGTTAAAAAAAAATCAAAATTCATGCTGCTAACTCCCCCTTGAATGAATCCAGGATGTGGACACTACACATAGAGCACAACAACCTTCACAAAAATGTGTTTGTTTGACATGTGCTATAATAATAATCTAATAATAATAAACACCTTTATGGAGGAAGTGTACATGAATGGATTGGGTTTTTTTCTGACATTCTGCTATAGTGCAGCAACATAAAGACAAAACTAAAGACAGAAAAATAGAAGGAAAAAAATCACAGTGCTTAAACCAGGAGTCGTCACTTTTGATCAGCCTGGCTCCCCTGACAGACGACATTTGAACAAACAAAGGCCAGCACTGCTGTGAGTAAAAACAGGGCCCAGAGGAGGGGCAAACCCCAAACCATGTGGCCCACCCTGACCCGCCGCCACGGAGAGCGAGGGCACGTCAGCACAATCACATTATGCTAGATAAATGCCCAGCCTGCACTGAAATATGTGTGGCTTTTTTATAACAGAAGGCTACCACATGGCCCAATTTAGAAAAACACTAACTTGTGACTATGAAGATAACACTGTGTGTATGGGGGCGTGTGAATGTGTGTGTGTGGCACCAACACATAGTTATTATGCCCTCGAGCAAGGCTGAAGACAGCTGCACAGTTGTGAAGACAGTAGAGAGCAGAAAGGGCCTACTGAACGTGATTTCTTTATACTGCACGCTCATGAAATGGTGCCTTGTGGCCTGAGAAATCCTATAACTATTCCATCAACAGACACATTGTATGACACAGCAAATTAATAACTTTTAGTACCTTTTCCCTCCTTTATTTAAGCCTAAATCATAAAGAGTTTCGGCTAGTCAAGGATGTGACATTTATCACTGCACAGCACATAGCAGCAGTGCATGTGTTGTTACAGCTACTGTGCGAGGACTGAAAGGTCTTGCGTGTGTGTATGTTGTGCGATAAACTGCAGGTGAGTTGAGGTGAGGAGCGTTACAAACCCTCCAAAGCCTGTTCAATCTGCTTCTCCCTTCAGAACAAACTGTTTTGCTTTCAACTGTTAATCTTGCCCTGAGAGTAAGTGAGAGTTGTTGGCATGTTGGCAGGTGTCATTACCCAGCAGCCCACGGGGGCGAGGGATTCACAAACAGGAAGTGATGATATTACACTTTTTCCCCCCAGGCAGCAGATTCCTGTCAGGTCTGTGGGAACGCTGTTATTATCATTACAAAAGCGCTAGTTTGTTCGTCAGCTCCAGCAGCCACAGCTATAACTTTACACCGTGAAGATTAAAAGAATCACCAACATTTTCATAATTCTCCTTCTAATGTAATAACCTCTCTTCTGAATCATGAAAGAATCTTATATATGTAATTTTATTTTTTGAGTAGATTTTGGGGAGATTAATATTTTGGATGAAGTGAGGAGAGGCGAGAAGTGATTTCCCTCGAGGTGGAGCTCCAGGCTGCAGGAAGGAGTGCTGCTGGTTGATTACCCCAGCTAGAGTGAGCTGTGTGTGGGGACATGAACAAGGGGAGTCCCACTCCTAGGTCTCAGTCCCATGGGCTCCAAGGAAGAGATCCATTTTCTGGGAATAATTTAATCCCATAATGACTTCCGAAGATGGCAGAGCCGGCTCAGCTTTCGTAGCTCGGATAAGAAAGAGCAGGTAAGAGAAAAAAAGAGAGGGGGATAGAGGGGTTTGAAAAAAAGGAGGAGGGTGCTGGATAGCTCTCTCCTACCCTGGGGCAGTGTAATTATATCTGAGGATGAGATAAATGTCCTTTTAAACACACTCCCTTGCATACACACACTCATGCACACACAGGATCACAGGTAACATATAGATGTTCCAGACCTTGGGCATTTCTCCACAAGTCTCCGACTGAGTGACTGATTTCTCTAAACTGCACCCTTGGGCCAGCGTACAACCATAAGCCAGCCTGTCAGAAAAGCGGGACGCACATTTGGTTAACTTCCCAGCACAGAAAAACACACACACACACACACACACACACAAGCAATCTGGGTAGTGTGGGCCAGCAACAGTGTGAGAGGGAAATGGGTGATAAAATCCTCATTTTCCTTCATTGCCGGGTCGTTTGTCTTCGTCGTGCAGGCGGTTCGCCAGTCATGGAAATGCTGGCCGGCAACCGAGAGCTGAGTCACGTCAGCCGTTCATCGATCATTTGACTGTTTACTGTTACTCTCACTTGCTCTTTCATTTTTTCTTTCCCTCCCTCAGTCCGGCTATCCCTTGCTTGGCCTCTCCCAGACATAAAGTGGGTATGTTTGACCCCACACAACCTCTTTTTATTTCTCTCCTCATACCCTGTCATTCACTTTTGTAAATGGATGAAAACATTCAGACTATGAAAGGGGATATTGATAGATTTTTGTCGGATGAATTCACGGAACCGTCCAGTGTGCACAACCCAAGACTAACATTGTAAAGTACCTGTTCTGTCAGTTGAGAAAACAAGTATTTTTTCTCAGTGTATAGGGGAAAAATGGCAGCATTTGTCAGAGTGAAAGTGGGAGAACAGAGATCAGAAATAAACACTGAAATATAGCCAACAGTAGCAGAATAAGTCAGTAAAGCAGCTTGCCTTGCTAACATTGAAAATGAGCTTGTTGAAACCTCCAGCAACTGTCTAATCATAGCTCAGCAACTATAACTTGGCACAGTTGACAATGCCTATCAGAGCAAAAACGAAGCCATGAGGTGGCAGAGCTCAGAGACAGGGCTGTCAATAGCCCTGATTCTTCCATTTAAGATTATTATATATTTTTATATATTATCATATGTGCAAAGAAAATCTAAAATTCTGTTTTCATTATGGGGTTGATTGAGTATAAACTGATTTTTCTTCATGTTATCATGAGAAAACAGCAGAAAAAAATATGAAAAAACTGGGAATATTCAAAATTATCTCTTGGCAAAGGTTCATTCATTCTTTCAAATGACATCCAAATCTGTTAAATATGCAGGATTTCAACCTGCAGAAAAATATGTGCCTTTGCCATGTAAAATAAACCATCATGAAATTACTGCAAGGAGGTTGTAACTGATGAGAAAACCACAAAACAGTGATTGGTCTGTCACCACAGCAATCCATTACAGTATGATACATTTCAAACTCAGTGTTAGTGTAATCAGGTGATGTAGACTAAAGAGGCAGACTGATAGGCTGGAGAGAGGATCTGTCAATGGTTTTGGTATCATGCTGCTGCTTCAACGAGTAGCACAGGTGATGGAGAGCTGGGGGTTGACTGCAGCAGCTACGTGAGAAATCATCTCAGAAATCTTCACTGAGCAGCTCCCACTCTCACTCTCCCTCTCACACACACACGTGCAGGCTGAGCCCCATACACCTACATTGTAAAACTCCCACTGGAGCCCTGCAAGTCAGAATTTCCTGTGTAAGAATAGGTGAGTGTATTTGCCATCCAGCTGCCAGTGTGTGCAAACGCATGCACGTTAGGGAGAAGACTGAAGGCTCACTGTACTGGTCAGCTTGTACAGGATGACTCAGCAGCATCCAGCCCCCACGGGAACACAGGCTGCCTGTTAGCACTCACTACCTAATAAGGCGCCTGCTTGAGTCGATGTGTCACCATCTCACCTGAACACTGCAGAGAGAAAGGACAAGCGGGAGAGGGGATGAGAAGAAGAGATGCAGATTTAGATATTAGAGAGAGCAAAGTGTCTTCAAGATGAGTGCACCTGTCTCCAAGCACAAGTTGCTGCTCTTGCTCACTCTCTTTCTTGTGACTGCATATGCCACACACAGATATTTTCAAAGCTACTCATGCTATATGCACTTTACAATATAGTAGAGCTTGTACAATACAGAAGAGAAAAGTGGGGCCATGTTTGTAGTGCTGTTTCTGAAAAGCTAGGCACAATTTGGAGTTTGGAAAAATATTGGATTTAAATGTAGGTTATACCGTGACAAAGATGTGCTCATCCTACACATACAGTAAACTCTTGTGTGATCACAAACAAACCTTGGAATATGCAAACCACTGCTGGATAATAGGTAAAAAGTGTACAGAGCACCAAGGTAACACAGTATGGAGTGAGGTGGTAGGCTGCTGTCTGAATAGGAACTGAATAGACAGCATGCACTGGTCAGTCATGCAGCGACAGTTGACTGAGGCACACCACATTAGCTTATCTCTCATGCAAGTTTCATTGATAGCAGTGGCATTTACCAGTGGAGATGGGGCACCCAATAAACCTACCCTACTAGATTTATAGCAAGTAAAAGCACAAACTTTATAGACATTTTGACAACTAATTAAACCCACAGAGCAGGACTGATTCTTCTGATCTGTGACATGTCATGTTAACTGACATGCATTAACCTGTTAAATACCATGTGTAAATGCAAAGGCCTGTTTCTAGACTCAGGGCTTGTGCAGATGTTTACATGTAGGAAAGGAAAAGGCCAGGTACTTAAGGGATAAGCCCTGTGTATTAAAAAAGAGCTTATGGCGGCAGTAAACATGAGCAGTGTGTTTGTAATCGTGTCTGGGACCCTGAACCAGAAAGAAGCACAAACAGCTGGACTTGCTGTACTGGTCAAATGCTCAGTCAAGTTTCTAAGGATCACAGTTCATGGGCTGTGCACCTGCCCAGGACCAACTCAGGTGGAAGTATGTACGAAAGTAAGTACATTTATTCTAAGTACTGTACTTGAGTATTTACTTGAGTATGCTGCTTATGCTACTTTATATTTCCAATCCACTATATTTCAGAGGGAAATGTTGAATATGATGAAGGTTTTACACAATGCATAATATAATAAAGTTTTAAATACAACACATTGTTGCATTTAAAAGAAAAATAATAAAGAATAAACCAGTTGTTTCCACTTGTTTACCTCTGTAGTCATATTCTAATGTCTGTGAGTTGTTAACAGCTCCACCAAACAGTGAAATTTTCCTCTAAACTTCCTCCATGGTTTAATTTCAATAAATGTTTAAACCATTTAATATCGCAACAAAATCAAAGATTAGAGAAAAAGTCCAAAAACTAAAAATTGATTTCTGGATCAGACTGTTTTTCTTCTTTCCCCTCTCATTAATCATTTCAGATTTATCTGGTGTCCCTGTCAAACTAGCTTCATCTCCAGCAGCTACAATAGTAACATGCTGCTAACACACTGATGCTTAAGTATTAATCATCTCATGCTGTCATATATAATAATATATCAGTTAGAGGGACCAAACCAGTACTTTAACTTTAGTACTTTCATACTTTAGCAACATTTGCTGCAAGTACTTTTAATTAGGAATGGTTTTTCATGCAGGACTTTAACATGTAATTGTAGTATTTTTACTTTGCTGTATTTATGCTTTTACTTAAACATAGGATCTGAATACTTCCAATCACTACTGACCTCTTGTATACACTAGTGTATTATCATAAAGGCAATATGCCAAATGAATACATACTGTGGTACCAAAGTGTTTACTTGGAAAGAGCATATTTTCACTGTGTATTTCCATTGAAAGTTTGGTCTTAAATATAATCTATAATATAAATTTGGTTTTAAAAACACCTTTAAACTTCAGTCTTACTTGTTTAAACTTAAACACCCTATTTTAGCAGTGAACTTAAGTCATGTGTGGCTGAATCATCCAATATGAACATAGATTTTGTCTGTGTCTTTTTGCTTGACATAATGCCCTGACTACATGGTCAAATGATATGTTAACAATTGGTCAAAACTGAGAAAGAATAATTTCCATAAAGATTATGAATCCATGTCTGCTGGTTGCTGCTGTGTGATCACCTTATAGCTGATTTGTCTTAACTTGCTGGACTTCAAGAAAATGGTGAATAAAATATTACAATAACTGGAAATAACCCTCATGAATTGCTATTTTACTCGCTCACAGCACATTTTCATGTCACGCCTGGCTCCTTCAAAACACACCCACACACACACAGACGCCCAGACAGACAGGCTGACTGACAAACAGACACATGTCGTTTTCTTGAGCCTGCCGGCAATGTCTGGCACTTCCGTGGACTCTGTGTCCAGATGAACTGACTGGAACATGTTTTCCGTTCAGCTTTGTGTGTACGTGTGTGTGTGTGAACAACACACCATAATGTGCTGGGTCACTTGAGGTCAGAATGGAGATGACTATTCATAGCGCAGACATTATCCAGCTATCCAAGTATCTAGTCCAGCAAGGGACAAACCAAAATCATTTGCTCACACTGGCCTTATTCTCACTGCAAAGACAGGACATATTTCAGTGCAGCTGTGGAACAATTAAACTTTTTGGGACAGTGGATTTTGTGAATTAAAACCTCAGAGCTTTCTAAACCAATAGGGAACACAGACAGTGATGCAAACAAGTTTTTCTAAACACAGGGAGAATCTGTATGGATATGACCTGGACTTTCCTTGGCCTGATGTGTCACATGGAGATGTATTCCCCTCACAAACTAACACACCCTAAGAGGCCAAAACAAACAAACAGACTCATCTGTATCTCATATAGAGTCGGTAAAGAAAACACAGCAAAGAGAAAGAAAGAGAGTCAGAGAATGAAACCGAAAAACAAACAAATGTTCTAAGGTTGTTTCTGGGTTTTGACTTTTTTGGTGACATGCTAAGTTTGTGTTCCTGTCCTGCTGAAAACTTCATATGTCAGTGCTGGTTTCAACATCTGAGCCTCCATTTACATTGACAGAAATTCAGATGATTTTTATACCCTATAAATCTGATATTATATATATATATATATTATAATATTATAATATATTATTATATTGAAAACCAACAACACAGTGTCTAACTTTTCCCACTTGGGAGAGTCATGAACTGATAACATCTGCTGCAAAGGTAGAACAAAAACAATCTAATTCTCAATTCTTGTCTAAAGAGAGCTTTAGTTTGTCTTTGCTGTGTCAGCACAACTTTCAGGATATTTACAGCAGTTGAGACATTCTTTATAATCAGTATAATCAATAATAATAATGTAATCAATATAAATCGTATTTAATGGACAGTATTCTGGCCGAGTATGACACAAACTCCAGAACAAGTTAACATTTGTGGCTAATTTGAGCCACACTTGTTTATGTTGCATGCCTTCAGCAGCTTTACAGCAAATGATCTTTTCCTTGCTTTTCTCAGATTAGTAAACCCACCAAATCCAGCTGACAGTGGGCGAGGGCAGGATACACCCTGGACAGGTCACCAGTCTATTGTAGGGCTATATACAGAGACATACAGAGACAAACAACCATTCACACTCACACCTACAGGCAATTTTTAGAGTCACCAATTAACCTAAGCGTACATGACTTTGGACTGTGGGAGGAAGAGAAAACCCATGCAGGCACAGGAAGAACATGCAAACTCCACACAGAAGGTGTGGAGGGTTTAAACCCAGAACTTTCTTGCTTTAACTATGTTAAATATGCAGGTACAAACATATGAAGATGGCACTAGTCTAAAATATAGGAGGACCTCAACATTACTTCAAGTTAACCTGTGGAACATGGATGTTCTTAAGACTTAATTTCACTCAAAACCAAAAATGTCAGACTCATGGTGCTGGTGTGATCTGGGAACCATAAGGAAGGTTCTATATAAAAAATATAAAATTTCATTATAAACCATTACATAGTTGTTGAAATATTTCAGTCTGAGCCAAATGGAGGACCTTCTGACTCACAATGCCACCCCTAGAGTGACACTGTTAGTGTGGATAAAAAGTAAGCTTGTCAAACAAGTTTATTAATTAGGTAAGATCCAATTAATGGAAGGATGAAGATTAGGACAAGGATTTTTTCCTGCTCATGTTACCTCTACATTACCATTTTCTAGCAATCGCACTCATAAAATCAACATTTCTTTCTGTAACACAGCAGCAAATAATTCACAATTTACCTCGTAAAAGGTTTCTATTCTACTCCAATAGATACAACTGGAGTCTATCCCATCACCAACAGAGCCAATCGTCTGATTATGTTGCTCACACAGTGAAGAAAACAATCTGCAGTGGTAGTGCAGGAAGGCTGCAGGGTCGTCTTTGTAGCTGCAACTATGCACTGTAAGATGAAGAGAGTAAAAACCTCTCCGCTGTGTCGACGAGCACCAAAGGTTAATAAATATGCTATGTGTGTGTGTGTGTGTGTGTGTGTGTATGTGTGTGTGTGTGTGTAGGAGACTAGCATCCACCTCATGAATTATAATGTAGGTTGTCAGAGTGAGCGAATCCTCAGGATGGTAAGTGGCCAGTTCATGTCAGGACAGGACAGCATGGTGCTTTATTACAATCCTGCCTGTTAGCAGACACAAACACACATGACCACCTACTAGAAATCAAGGTGTGGTAGGTCCTACATGACCTCCAACTCATTATGTCTTGTTGAATTAAATTACAACACTGGCACTGTTCAAACATTGCAAACTTAAATGTTCTGTAACACTGTAACACTCATTCTCCACACTGTAAACACCAATGAACCAATGACACATTCATCTATACCCTCCTCCAATAAGTCTGTCCCAGATATTCACTCTTTAAACTTGTTTGCATTGTCAATATTTGTCATTTGTGTGTATGCTTGTGAGGAAGCTGTGTCTATGTGTTGTCTGCCAATAGCAAGTGACAATAGGTACCAAACCAGAGCAGGGAGAGCCCCATAGAGGCAGCATGGAGGGGGGATGTGAGACAGAGAGGGGGAGAGAGCACCCTGGGGGCTTTCCATGGTGCTGGGCAAGATGTGAAGGTCATGTCACTAAACATCAGATCAGCTGTGCCGCTGGGTGGGGAGCGTTTGTGTTTTTCTCAAAGAACGGTATCATGAAATGCTCTCAAGGCATCTCTATGTTTCTTTGTTCATTCAGTTTGTTTGGGCTGGTTGAACAAATGCTTAAAGGATAAAGTTTGTCAATTTCTGCCATCTTGAAATGTCTGTTTTTGAAAAGTGATTTTTTACATCTGCCATTAGTTAAAGTCACCCTTTGATGTAAACAGAGATGTTAACATCTCTGTTTACATCATGTGATGTTTTAATATAATACAAGACATCACATGTGAAATAAGCAGTGAACGTTGCACATTCTCAAGTTGGAACTGCAGAGAAACCAATGACAGTCTTATAAACATGGACTCAGATAGTCAGTAATTCATACATAACATAACCAAGCAACCAATCCTGTGAACTTGTGGGGTCGAGGAGAGGGTAAAATAAACCTGAAGCCTCGTAAGTGCAGAGAGATAGTATTTGCATTAGAACAATCACTTACACTGTGTCAGCCACTGCTAATTACACGCCAACACACAACAATACCAAAATATGTTTACTGTTCTGATATGTCTTCTAGTCGCTGATTTCATTTTTTTCAATGAATAGATGAATAGATGTGCCAAGGATGACAATAGATCCATGAGATGTGCTTAAGCCACACTTGCTTATGTTGCATGTCTTCAGCAGCTTTACAGCAAATGATCTTTTCCTTGCTTTTCTCAGATTAGTAAACCCACCAAACCCAGCTGACAGTGGGTGAGGGCAGGATACACCCTGGACACCCTTTTTTTACTTTTTATATTTAACATAGTTTAAAACATATCTGGAGATGAACACTGAAATCTTAAAGCTGCATGAATTAGTATTTATTTTATTGACAATGGGTTAAATGTAGCTATCACTACTTGAGCTATCACTCAACTTCACAAATGTTTTAGTGTCTTCCAGCTCATTATTCTGGCTGTACAGTACAGTTGAAATTTTTGTTTCATTTTTTTCTAAAGCACTAAATGGCACCAAGCACCAAATGTTAGTGACTAGCTGGACATAGAGCATTTGTTGGCTAAAGATATTTCTCTCAGAAGCATGTGTAGACCAAAAACAGACATAGATGAGGTGAAGACACATGAATGCTGATGTTGCTGCCTAACTGCTGAATGTGTAAATAAGTCAACTGTTTGCTAACAAGTTCACCATATCGTGTGTCTCCAGCCCGTTCCACTGGCCCCACATAATCAATTACTGATGAAAAGTGCATGAATGCAGTTTGACCATTAGTTTTCATGTCAGATAAAAAATTACACTTTGAGCCTGATAATCAGACTAAGTTTCCATTTCATTATCACTTTATTATTTGCTGAAAACCTGGAGTATCTCCAATCTTCTGGCAATTCTGAACTAATACAAAGCTAACATAACATAACATTATTGGTCTTCTGCTGCCCAGAAATATTTTCCACCCCTCACTTTCAAACCCCACTAATAAAATTAAATAATGTATTTGAGTGAGTGCTTGAAAAGCAATGCAGTGTTTTTATCTGACAGCAACATAATGAAGTTTAATCAAGGAAAGTGGTGAAATTATATTACAGAGACCTAAGAAATGCTTATACTGACTAGACCGGATCATGTTGTACCTACAGAAAGCACTATTGTGAGTCAGAGAGTGGGATGAGAGAAAAACAAAAGAGAAGGAACAAGTATGAGTGGAAATAAAAAGCTTTTGACTAAGCAAAAAAAATGAAAAATAAAAAAAATTATGATTCTTCAACTCTTGTCATATAAGTTCACCCAGTGTGTGTGTGCACACCTGGAAGTGTGTGTGGTGACTGAACCTGTCAGTGAATCATCAAGTCTCCTCTCTAGCAGTTCAATAAATAACCATTCCCAAAAATGCTTTACTCACAGGTCAATTTCCCCAGCATTCTGACTGAGAGGACTCCCCAGGGAGAAGGGAATGAGTCAAGGCGCACAGGCTGCTTTCCAATATCCAGAGAGAATCTGCAGAAAAACCAGTCCTATATGACTCACAATTCACACAAATATTTCTTCACCTTACCTAAGACCTACCTCCTGCTGTGACCCTCTGTTTGAAATATGTTTTGTGTGGCGACAGACCTATTTTTGGGTGAAGCGGGCTCTTCTAAAGGCAAAAAAAGCAATTAAGATCAACAAACATGCAAGAAATTTATCGAGCAAAAATGTCAACCTGTTCCAGCAGTAACTCTTAACATAGAACAATTTTCAGTCTAATTTCACAGAACAATGTATGAATCAGGTGCCAATAAAAGACTTTTCCTCCACTCTACCTACATTTAAGTATTTTGATGTCTTAGGCTGCTTTATAAAACTTCTTTTCTCTGTTTTGTATCATTGCAAACTGAACATTTGAAATTAGACATTATTCTGAAATTATATAAGTAATAATAACAAAATTAAACAATAAAATTAACTGTTGAATGATTCCATGAAAGGCATGACATGCAGCCCTGTTCTGTATGTTTCTATATTTATTCTTTGTTTCTTAGATGTTTTAATATCCTGTCTGTTCTATATCATGTGTATATGTTGGTGAAAGAAAGGTCAAAGAGTGAACAAGAATACAACCTGGGGCGTTGCGTGCCATACTACCTAATGGGTGACGACAGGTGTAGGTGGTGGCAGTCTGAGGGCAAAAAACAGAGCTGGGGTCACTTGGGGGTCGAGGTTGGGGTCCTAACGCTCTCAGGGTGATCAGTGCTTGAGCACTACACATCATCCCTCCACACAGACACACACAGAAGATGGAGGAGATAGTAGATCACTGATGACTATTCCTGATGTGTGAGCTGGAAATAGTTCAGTTCTGGAAATAACAACTGAAAATCTGAAAGTATTCTTGAACCAGACAGAAGCAGTCAGTCAGATATAAAAGAAAAATAGTGATTATCTTGCAAAGGTGGGGAATCCAATCTTTTCATTTAGCATTGGATGAATCAATAAGTGTTCAATGTTATTCTTCCAGTTGGCCTCAATGCTATTAATAAAGGGTCCATACACTCATCAGTCATGGCCAAAAGTGACTCAAAAGATGCAGCTTCTCACTAGATTAGATGTGTTTCGTCTTCTTATTCTCCACCATCCAAACCTTGGCACAGGATATAACACCGACCACAACAGTCTGAGGCACCTGATGTACAACAACGCCTCCCTCTTTTTAAGGTTTTTGTAAGGCCAACACATATATCCTTGCTGGGTATGTTTCGATCTGTCTATGGTGTCCACTGCAAGCTTTCACTCTGACATATGATACAAAATAAATTGGTGGCAGCCCACTCAACATCCTGTAAAAACCAGCAGGGAGATGTGTCTTTGTGGCCTTGTCCAAGCAGAAAGCTTCATCTGCCTTTTAGGTCTGAGGACAGGGGCCAATGTTCACACATTAGTGTGTGACCTCCGCTGGTTGACAATGTGAGATCGAGCCACAGGCTGCAGGGAAAACGTGTTGCATTTGGTTCTTCAGCATGGATGGAGCTCTGACAGAAAAGCACACACATAGACACACACACACAGGTTTTAAATCCTGAGAAACTCAAATGTGCACTGTTGCATACAGCAAAATGCCCACATGGACATTTTTAACACCTGCTTTCAAAGCCCCAGAAAAATCACACAAGGCCACGGACACACAGAAGCTCGCACAGCAAAAACACACACAGATAATGTGTCTTGATAACATTATGGATGGATGAGTGAGCAGCTCCATAGAACAGTGATTACTGGCTGCTGTGTGTGGAAGGAAATAGATTAGTCACTGTCTCAGCTCTCCCTTTTAATAACACAACATATAAACACTCCTTCATGCTGTCTGAGTGGAAAAAATAAACTCGAAATTCCACGTTAGGCTCCAAGGAAACTGCTTTCTAATAGAAGGTGCAGTATAAAATGTGAAAATAATACAAATTACTATAGTGTCCTTTTATCATCATCAATGTGACTGCTTTAGTTTATTAAACAAATTTGAAAGCCATGTGTGAAAAAGCCCACACAGCTCTAAAAATCATCAAGGCCATTATCACAGTCACATTTCAACTGTTCTTTTTGTGCATCGTCCTCAAAGTGTGTCAGAAGCCTGAAAGAATCATTCTGCAGAAAGTGTTTCTAAAAAAATGTAAAGAAAAGTGACTGCAGCACCCTTGCGGAGGTCTTTGAAAGATGTAAAACTCTCGGAGAAGAAGGACTGAATGGAAAAATAGACCTTCCTTTGTGTGCAGGTGTTAGCACTGCTCTCCAATCACAAGTGCATTCTGGGCAGATGGGAGATGAACCCTGCCCTTGAGCAATTCTTTTGCAATGTGTTTTTTTTTTTTCCTCCACAGAGATACATAGGCAGATAGACAAACACATGGACAGACAGATAACTAAGACAGAAAAAAATAGCAGTACAACATCTTCCAATGATAAATGGCACCATTTTTTAATTCAAAAATCTATTGTCACACAATCCGAGAACAATCACATTTACTGATTTGTTGATGGAAGGAGTTATAATCCCTAAATGGGTGATGGTGAAGTTGGTAATGAGTTTGACGTTATTTTCCTCCGCTATTGACACAGCAGTGTGAGGCCGATGAGCATGATGCCTAACCTAATCCCAAAAGTTGAGGACAAGGTGTCTGACAGCTGACACACACACACGCAGACACACGTACACACAGAGGTGTTAGAGAGAAAGCGGCAACAAAGGGTCTTGTTTATTAACGGAGCTTGTGAAGCGACAAATGAAGCATGAAATGAGTATCTTGCACACAACACAGACATACCAGGTTACTGTATGGCGAATGCATGAAGGGAGAGGGAGAGCAACCTGTGTCACGCACAGAAAATGCTCACAAACATACAGATAAAAAGAATCAATTTCATGGGTCGTGATAGCAAACAGTATGTAGAGGCATCTGTACAACTGATTGTGTGACCCAGTTTATGTGGGCTGTGTGCTGGTGTGTGCACTAATCAGTCATAGGCCTCTGGTTTACAGGAACAGTTTGGGAATTACACTTAATCTCTCTTAATGAGATGATGGACACTACTCTGTGTCTGTATGGTAAATATGTAGCTACAGCCGGCAGAGGCAGCTTCCAGTGTCTATGCTGAGCTAGCTTAGCATAGACACTGGAAAATGGGGAACAACCAGTCAGCAACCTGGCTTTGTCCAAAGATAACAGAATCTCTTACATTCTCAGTTCATATTGTAGTTTGCTTAATCCATATTATCAAACTGTAAAAATGTCAAACTGTAAAAATGTCACGTTTCAATTTATAAGAGGTCTTTGCTGGCTGTAATAATACTTGGCCAAAAGTGACAACTGAAATAGTCCAGCACATAACCTTATAACTAAAAATTATTCAATTCACGATACAGAAGAAAATAAGAAATAATAAAAAATGTAACAGTCTTGCAAAATGACACTGAAAAACCTTTATGAAGTGACACGTTTCAGCTGTTTGAATGCCTGACGCATATGATGTGATGGTCACACAGAATGAAAAGAACTGTAGTCATCTTAACGAATGTTTTAATGTCTGTCTGTTTGTCATTGGTGACAACTTAAGCGAACAGATAAAACTCATCAACACTAAACTACTATCTTACAAGTAGTAGTGGTAATATGGGGGGTGGGGGGATTAATGTGATAATCTCATAGCCTCGTAGTTTGGTGGTGGTTTTTGACTGATATCTGGTGGTGGTGGTGTGGGGGTGTAAAAGGACAGCATGTCTGGACTGTCTCTGGAAAAAGGAAAATCCCTTCCCTTGTAAAGGACACTATAAAATAGTGGCTGAATTTACTGTTAAGATGCTCATTACATTGCACTTCTACAAAAGGTTTATATAAGAGCTTTTCCACTGTTGAATGAAACAGAGTTAAATCCTTTCAATATATAAGATGGCCTGCCTCAGCGTCCTTGAGCAAGAAACTGAGACTGTTCCAGGTTGCAACAACCTTGTGTTTATCTCCAAATGACGTGAAAAAATAATCTTCCTTCTGGGATCAACACTGTCACAGAGAAAGTGTTTTCCTGTGCTGGAATGAAATGGTTGTTAAGATGGGTGTGACACAGCGACGCAGGAGTGTAATGCTGCCATCTATAGGCAGAGGAAGGCTTCACTGATTGCTCTGCAGACAACACACACTCCACTCCACCTCTCAGCATGTGTCAAAATCTGCCTGTTGCCTCCACCACAACCTTGTCAAACTGGTCCCCACATGACTCTAATATACCGTTACACACACATAGCTCATTAAAACAACAAAGAGTCCAAACCAGAGTTTATCATCCTCCTCTCCTAACAAAAGTTGATCACACATGACCTCCAGGCCACTGCTGATTGGCATTCAGTTGCCCTGTTGGCACTGGCCAGCTTCTCACCTGGCAGACTCCCTGCCAGCAGGTAAAGAGACAGAGGGCGTCATTCAGAGGTGACTCACCCTGTCACTTATCTGCTACTACACACACATAAACACACTTTTGCCTTCAGGCTCTGAGCACATCCACAGCATCCACAAACTCATTCGCACTCACAGACATCACATCTCATGAAAGCACAAGAAAGCAGCTAAATATTAATTTCCCTTTGCTGTCATAACTAGCCGGGTTTGATGGATACAGCCCACATGCCTATCATCAGAGTTAAATTGATCACAGTGTGGCTGATGTACATCATGTGGCGGTGAGAGAAAGCCTTTCTGGAGAGTGACTGATAGCTAAAGTGAACACAGCTAATTGGAAATTTAAGGTTGAATCACAGTCAGTGGGGGAAGGAAATAGGCTGCGTTTAATTTATGCTCTTGAGATGATTCTCAACTGAAGTTACAAGATGAGAGTCGGCACATATGGAGTTTTTAAAAAGAAATATATAATATATAAAAAGTATATATTCCCTTTCAATCACAAACAAGGAGTGTAAAAACAAAGCAGCAGGGTTGAAAGGAAGGAAGGAAGGAAGTGAAAATGATTTGATGTATTAAAATTAAATATATTCTTTTCAGAGCTTTCATGCTGTGCCGGTCTGTCTCACGTATATTACTCCTGCCACTTGCAGTGCACTGTTTCACAGTGGAAATTTACCATGTAACCCTGCTTTTGTCCAAGTGATACAAAAGCTAGTGTCTGTCCCCAGTTAATCAAAGCTTCTGTTGACACAGGAAGTCTAAGGGAGGGTGTCATGACAGAGAGGCTTGTTGAGTGTGTGTGTGTGTGGAGGGGTGATCCAGTTGTACTCTCGCTGCCTCTCTTCTCTTTGTGTGACAGACAAAGCTGATAGGAAACGTCTATCTGGTAAGATAGGATCATTAAACAAACAGCACCATGCCATTATTGACATTACTGTGTGTGAGTTCATGAGTGACAGGAAGGGAGAGTGAGTATGAAGAAGAAAAAGTGAGTGTGCGTTATAAAGGTGTCAAACAATAAGTGTAGCTACCTGACCAGGCCACTCTTAAGGTGACAATACTTCAAGCAGCAGCTACTCATGTTGTTCCACACTATGAACACCATCAGGAGTTGACTGTTTGAAAGTGTGCGCTGTTATCGGCATTTATATGATTCATCGTGCACGAGAACAGCGACAACCACCATTGACTTTAGATACGGGCAGACAACACGTTTCATGTAACTTCCTGGAATTCACAGCTGCTTTGAGTCTGGTTGAAGAGAAGAAAGTAACACTGTAAGATCGTCCTACATCACCCTGTGAACCATGTGCGCCCCAACTGTTCACTTCAAGGAACTGAAGCTTAAGTTTTGAATAGCACCACACAGGAATTATATTAATGTTATAAATAAACATATTCCCCCAACTTCAAACTCTCAAGAACTAAGAGCTCTGCAAAGGTTTCATGGCAGAAATCTGAAAGAGTAGACAGAATTTAGACCTTACTAACAAAACAGCACATGGGGGAAAAAAACAAACATATATTTGCTCTGATTGTTTCATGCCTTTTTTCACTCCTCATTTTTGTCTTCAGGAGATGATACATGGGAACACGTTTAGAAGAGATTTTAAAATCAAAACAATACAACAACAAGTTTCAGGCTTCCTCGTGCTGTCCAAGTCGTCTCATATGTATATTAGTTTTGCGACTGGAGTGGGCCCACATGAGTCTGTGTTGATTGACAACAATCTTTTGACAGATAGTAAACAACTATGCACGCTTGACAAAACTGCTTTGCTTTTGAATATACTACTATTCTGCCAATGTATTTCAAACAACCCAGATGAATGCCGTATTTCTGATTATACACTTATTATACACGCTGTTGGTTGGTTTGATTTCAAAGTTTCAAGGTGGTTATTTTCAAAAGTTGCTCTTGAAGCAGCAATAACTGTTTTAGCATCAAAACACAACATTCACATACACCATTTCCTTACAGTCTCCATTTGAGGAATGTGAGCCCAGAATTTACTGCCCTTAGCTCTGTGTTGTACTTCACTGCCCCATGAGAAAAATATCTGGCTAAATACACCAATATGTTCACCAGCAGCTAATTTTATCGGTTTGTCAGTTGGTGCTGAGCAGGTAGCACACACTGGGGTTGTTAGAGCTTATCTTTTTGTTTTTGCTAAACACCTACTGAGGTTGTGAATGGTGAGACTAAAACAAAATTGTGAAGTTGCACTGTAAAATCAAAGCGGTGAGCTGAAAGATGCTAAAACACTCTGAGACAAGTTTCTATGTCATAAAAATCTCTATTTGTGATTCCAGCTGGTGAATCTCAGCTGGACATCTAACTTTTAACTGCATGTCAACCTATTTGACACCCTAACAACCCTAAAGGTCAGGATACTTACTGATCCATTTGCCCTCTCATTACAATCTGTTGCTTTAAAAACAAACTAGGCATTTACTGCACTCATTTGCAAAACCTCAGACACTCTTAGACCTGTTGCTGCATTCCCAAGGCGAGTTGTAGCAACACTTCCTGGCATAATATCACAATATCACACCTTGCCAGGAGCTGGCTGCATGATTGTCGATGGCAACAAAATCTGTCTTCTCCCAGAAAGCTGCTGCTCAAATCCTGTGCACAACCTGGCAATAGAGAACCAAAGAAATGTAGAATCCATGTTTTCCCCTACTGCCGGCGCAAGAGAAGATTCAGGCCCTAAATACAGAATAATGAGGCATTAAAGTCTGGGGCAGAGGAGGGTAATAATAAGACTGGGGGAGAGGAGGGGGGGGTTATGACGGGAAAAGGGACAATAGTTTCCTGAGGAAAGAAAGAGTGAGGGATGGAAGGGGGGAGTGGGGGGAAAGAAAAGATAAGACCAGTGGCTTATCCTAGTTACTGGGGAAGGATTAAGTGATGTGCCACTTTGGTTTGGTGAATGTGTGTGCACGCATACACACATACGCAAACAGCCCTTCTCTGTCTTTCACGCATGCACATCCTTCCTCTCATTCAATCACCCTCTGAGAGATGCACACACATCCAGCCATGTGCTGAGAGGGGTTAAGGAGCTGCGTTGCCCTCTGAGCCAGTCTTACTGGGCTGTAATGACTTTAGAGGATGTCAGATTCTTTTTATCCACCAGTGTAATATAATAAAGCAGGAAGGAGGGAGCTATCGTCTTTAAACTGCCTCTACAGACCTCTGAGGACTATCTCTCCTACTACTGCTCTTTTCTCTACCTTCCTCACTTCACCAATCCCTGTCTCTCTGTGTCTGCCCCCAGCTCTCAGATGAAACTTTGTCCTTGATAACCTTGACCTCTTTCCCTTGTTTCCTTTCCTCACTCTCTGTCTCTGTCAGATTGGGTCTTGTGTATTGGGTATTCTGCTTTTCTTTTTGTTTCCTTTCTTGCTTGGCTCCTCTCTTCTGATGTCAGCCATGACAGTGTCGGGTTCTTGAACTGCTCCACCCTCAAGTCACGTGCTGTGACAGCCCAAGTTTCTCTCAGACACTTGGGTTAGGTCCCCTGCTGCTTCAGGGCCCTCTGGTTATCTCTGTAAGTCCTACCACCCTTTGTATTCTTTCTTTCTCTGTCTGTCTTTGTCAGTGGATGAAAAAGAAAGTGTTTCTCTTTGGGGGTCAAATGGAGACAGAATACCCAGAGCAGCTAAGATCAAGGATTAACTGATTTCACTTAACATTATCAAAGGAAAACTCAGCACATTTTGGACTTAAAATTACTGCAATTGTTCCAGGTCAGTTTTGTGGTTTGGTGTTAGATGTTTAGAAACCCAGATACGTGTAGCGCAGGTGTTCTCCCCCTCAGGTGAGAGAGCAGGAGCTTCAACAGAGCATAGAGACACAAGGCATTGCGTTAGCAAAAAGAGGTGTGTTAAGATTTGTTACAGAGTCTCTTATATATCCACCAGGCTTTTTCTTTCTCAGTTGAGAGCAATGAATCTGCAGTTTTCTTGACGGCTGTCAAAGACAAAACACCTATGGCGACATCACTGAGTGGGGTGTGGCCAGGAAACCACCACTACACTGAGAGAGGGGCATCTGGGACAATGTGGGACTTTTTTTGAACGCTGCTTACAAGAAAAAGTGGATCAGAGTTGACTCGAAGGCAAGCAACTGACCCACATGTGATCCAGCACTGATGAAGTCAACAAGATAAATATGTCAACCACTTGGTACACAACTTAAAGGGTCGGCTCAACCAAATCACACAAACGCACAAAAGCATATAGAAAAAACGGATTACTTGTTTCAGTTGTTGGATTGATTTACCCAAATGTGCAGATATCAGCATCTGAGAATTCATCTGAGGCTGTGAAGTGCTGTGCGTACGGTTTCTTGTCACCTGTAAATCAGTGGAATAGTGTGAAACTATTGGTAGGAATGTGAATCACATTAACCACACACTTGTCCTTGCACGATACAAACAAAGGACCCTTTCATAGAAAAACTGCTCTGTAATCCTACTACATTGCTAAAAAAACTTCACAGGGCAGCCTTAAATTGTGTTATCTAAACTGTACACATCTGTACTGGCTGATGGAGCTGTAATTCAGCAACTCAGAGCTTTCACACAGATCTTCTAAATCATTCTTCTAATACACTCACCTCCCATTTCTTCCACTTCTTTGTCCCTCCATGCTGAGGCACCATCCTTCCCAGTGCTTCATGGAGCTGGGTGTGTTTATGTGTACAACTGGTGACTGTAGTGGGGGGTCTAATTCAATTCACCAGCAGCCAGTTCCAGTTCACATTAACACAGTTTAATAAAAGACTATTCAATTAGCTAGAGAGCTTCATTTGAGTGTGTGCTGTGTGCAGAAACAGAATGGAGACTGTCAACGACGGAGCCACACACTGCAATTAGGCTCACTGTCGACTTCTCACACATAGATTGGAAAGTTGGCTGAGGGAGGAGAGAGGAAAAGAAAAGAGGGAAACAGCAGAGGACAGAGAAAAGTGCAGGGTGTAAGACTCAGAAGTGGGTAAACTCCAGAAAGAAACAGGTACGTGTTTGCATGTCTGAGCATTTTATCTGACTGCAGGTGAATTCTACAAGTGTCTAACTTTACTTGAATTGATCCCCATTAAGTCTTTACAAAGGACAGTAGTTTGTCAAAGTCCGACGTTGCCTCTCATCTGCTGACACCTCTTCAGTTAGATGAGAAAGAACAGCTGACAAGAGCGGAACAAAAGAGACGGCTTTGTGCTGCTAAAACATATAACATTAGGCTACGTGGCTGATTGTCAAACTTATCTTGAGCTACAGGATGTCTGAGAGGTTAAAGCGCTGGCTTCAAGTCAAGGAATCGCTTTTCAACACCTGTACTTAAGCGAGTGGAAAAAAGACAATTACTTTATGTTGGCTGTAGAGCGAACATCACAGTAACACCTCCTGCAACACACACACACATACACACCCTCTGCTTTATGCACATTTTCTGCAAGTCCTTGTAGTCAACTGGGTCCAGTAATTGTCAAGGACTGGAAATCAATAGTGGCGCATTGAAAGGCGTGAGCAGCCATCTTCTAACCTCAGTCCATGCAGCTGTCTCCCCCAATCAAAACTGGGCTAGTTACCATGGCAACCTCAATCCCATGCCTTTCACAGTAATAAGGTGGGAAAAAAAGCATGGCACTGGAGGTGCGGGTTGACATGGAACCGGAGGAGAAGGGGGGAGTGAAAAATAAATCAAGTTCTTAAGAGATGTTGCATAAAAAAAAAAAAAAAAAATTACAGAGTTTCAACAGTGAGCATGCTCTATGATGAGCCTCAGTCAAATCAAATAGACCAAACATCACTCCTCCATCAAGATTGTGTTTATCTCATTTCATCACAAAACCACATTCAAAACATCTCATAAAGCCCAGTCTTCCGTTTTTTTCACCCATTGTGCTCTCTTATCCGATATATTGGTGAAATATCCCTGATATTTGTGTAATTCAGCCAATTTAATTAAAGGGGTGGGTTTGTAATAAAAGCCAAATGGCAGATAGCAGTGCCTGAGCTTTTCAGGAGCTTGTTTAATCAGAGAATTGCTGAATGGAAGAAGGCAATAACAGAGTGAATAGAGGCTGGTATTTGTAAAGAAATGTCACGGAGAGAGGAGGGATATGAGAGTCACTGGCTAAAACCTCTAATATGGGACTGGCTTTAATATAAGTAATATGTGCATCATGTCTGTTGGGTTGGAGTTGCCTAATCCCTGGCGAGGAAGAGTTTGTAGTAGGTGGTGTTCAGCGACTAACGCACAAAACTGGACTGACAGACTCATATGTACACACTCATAAATCAATTTCTCTGTCATTTTATTGGTCTCTGTCTTTCACGTTACTAGATTTATATAATAGAGCAAATATTGTATGGATTGGTCAGTGGCACTGTGCATCTTATGTGCTGATCGATGCTATGGTGGCAAGTGCGAGTGAAACAGTGATCAATAGATCACTCCTCACAGCTATCATTAACAAATGCACTCTACTACATTCACATTGACTGCCACTTGTGTGAATGTGGATTTATATCCAGGCACAAGTATGTGGGCATATTATAAGGCCATTAATATTCTCTGTGTCTGCTGTGTGGTTGTGTGTATGTGTGCAATATGTGTGTATGCATGTGTGTTTATGTGATAACAAGCCTCTGTCATTTCGAGGGTGGCCAACCATGTCCATATATAAGTGGAAATGCATCTTAACTGAGTCCCTCTCTCTCAGACAGACACAGAGACACACACACATACACGCAGGGAGGGGGTTAAGTGTGTGTGTGTGTACAGAGTAGTGCTGTGAGATGTAGCTCTGTGTGTTGACCTTCAGGGTTATCTGGAAGGCTCCTCCACACCTTGCTGCTAGCACCAACCCCTGCTGTCACCATGGAAACACGGCCTGTCCAGTGTGTTGCTCATATGCACGTAGTCACACTTCACGTGACGACACATATGTACACAAGTTCTCTTTATAGACATAGATACACACACATAAATATGCATGTATTAATGCAATTCACTATTCATTTGTCGTCCACTTTATTTACCCTAATTTCCTTCACCCCCCCCCTTAATGAAACCATGAACATGACACACAATCAAGCCCGTGGGCCTGCACAGCATTGTCAGAAGGGTGCACATGACCCCATTTTCAGTAGTGGAAGCATTATTAGCATGCCATGACAAGAGACGGCCATCCGCCACTGCATCATATACACACAAGACACAAAGACACACAACCTGCAGTCTCATCACCACCAGATCACTGGGATTTAATTCAGCAGCGACAGGGGTGTGCCTGGCGCAACTTGACAATAAATCAACACATCATACACTCTGGAGTGACAAGTCAAGATAATACACTCAAAAACCAAGAAGGATAGTAAGTGTGAAAGAGGAGGTGGTCATTCAGTGATGGTGGCTAAATAAATGGATGGATGGATAAGAGGAGGACAGGAGATGAGAAATGGATGGATTTGACGTGCTCTCCGCTTCTCCACTTCTTCTGCTCCTGCTTTCTTTGGGTTTCTTAGCCGTGATTCGTCAGTGAGCTCTGAAAAAGAAAGGAGAGAGACAAGAAGGGGGAAGGGTAGAAATGAAGAGAAAGTGTCAAATTATAAATTTACATTACATAACCCAAGAGGACTCTTTCAAAAGTCAGGCGCTATCACAGGAAATCCAGCCCCTCATACGAAAATACAGCAACCAAGAAAACACTGCACATGACCAAAAAAATGCACAGAAAACATCACCTCTAAATATATAGATATCACTTAGATAAACCTCAGCAATTCTTTTCTTACATTCAATGCAGCTGTGTGTCTTCTGTTGACTATATAGTAACATGTCTGTCTAGCTAAATCATCTTACAAGTAAAATTATATCATTGAATAAATGAATTAAATGTTTGGAGTACATTCCTCCATCTGCATTGTAAGTTACATATTACCGATGGTTAAATTACAATTATGTAACTGACTACATGCCCAGAGAGAGACAAAGAGCAAACTGCAGTAGTTTTATTTTTGGTAAAAATGTGCTCAGAGGTACCAAGGTAACAAGCAGATTGCCCGCTTGCCCCAAAAACCTGAAGCCATAGCATTTGGATTTCTAAAGGCATTACTTTTGGTTTTAGGGCTCTTTCTTTTTGGGGATGATCCTCACTTACTTGGAGACAGCAGTCATTTTCTTTGAGAAAAGGAACCAATTCAATTTGAAATTACAAGGTGTTTTTTTTTGACGTGGACTAGTGCAATGCATTTAATCAACTAACTGGACAATTTCATTCATCCTGAAGTGTAAAACACGGAAACATGATGTATACACGCTGACACACAGCCTGTTAGGCGTGTTGAGTGTGGCTCTTGTTATAGAAAGTCTGCCCTCTGCCCTCAAAGTGTTTGGCCTGTAGCTACTACAACTGTGTTTAACTGCATGTGGCAACACAGAAAAAAACAGGAATAAAAAAAACAACCTCTAAGGGCCAGGACACACACAGACAGACAGTCATACACACACACACACATTCAAGTTCTAATCCAATCCAATGAATCACAGTAGCTGCAGGGGAGGTCTAAAGTGGTTTATTGGTACAATAGACCTAAACTTGAGATATTTTTGCCACAGTTATAAACTGACCAATTTTTGTGAAATTGCAACAAATGCAACAGACCAAGAAACCATTCAAACAAACTTGTCCAAAAAAATTTAAACCTCTGAGCAAGGCACTTCAACTACAATTATTCTGCAACTTTAAATCCAAGAGCTTGAAATTGCCTGAAGGAGAAGAGTAACAAGAAACGATTTAATTCATTAGTCTATGCAAACAAATGGGATGGCTACAAGGGGCTGTGTATGTCAAGTGTGTTTGCATTTAATGCACCGAGTGAAGCAGCAGTTTCCTCATCTAGCCAGACGATCATCTACAAACTACAGACCCCATCTTTTATCATTGTTTTGGTCAAACAAATAAGGTATTATAACTGTCACTTTTTACTTCTACATGAATGTAATATTGACAAATGTATGCTACTAAATTTGTGTTATTGCATATTATTATGATTATTTATTTTGTTATCGATTGTTATTGTTATCGCACTGAATTATCTCACCTCTCATTAAATTGTTTAACAACTGCTTGTGGAAAAATATCATTTATACTCTGACTCTTTCCATGTTTGCAAAGAAGTAGTCAAACTACAGTTCTGAGAAAAGATGTTGTACCACAGTGCATCTGTGAGGCATAGAGACTATTTGTTGTCACTGGCTTGAAAACAAAACCACATAAAAATGCACTGAAATGTGAGCTTGAGTTTTTAATTTTGGTACCAGATGAAAATTTTCACAATTAAGTCATGTAAAAAGCAAAAAAAGTCCCTACTTTCTTACTGTTCTTTGAAAGTCAATAAAAAAAATATAGATTTAAAGTAAACATACACTTTATTTTACCTATGTTATAAGATTAAAAGGAGAGACAAAACTAGCTATTTGATATTTGTTTGTTAAAACACTTATAAGGTACAAATAAACACCTCGCGTCAATACACACACACACAAACACATTCACAGAAATGGACACAGGGCAACTCAGGGTTAGTGAAGCATTAGCTTGTGGCTGCTGGGTGGGCTAGTTGGCATGCTAACTACTTCGGCACACGGCTGGCAGGCAGATATGCTGGCGGGCAGGTTAGCTGTTCACTTGCCAAGTGCATCCGAGGGCATCGCAGCCTGTGCCACTGAATTGGAGATGAGCGGCAAATGTGACAAGGGGATTTCGCTTTGCTGTTCCACTCACGTCCTGAGATATAAAGGGGGACAGTGTGTGTCTGCGTACGTGCATGAAAACACACTATTTGTGTGAAAGTGGCTCTGTTTGTGTGTGCACGGAGTTTATGCATGCTTGTGTGTGTGTATAAGCTTGTATGCGTAAGTGTGTGGTGGTAGGATTTGTTGGTATTGCTACACTCACATAGAGCAGTGTGATGGGACATTATGCCTCATGCATAGTGTATGAAGTAGTTCCTGAATTTCAAACTGACCCCTAGCACCTCCCACAGTACACACAGTTCAATTTGGTGCCCCAGGCCCAAATTTGGACTGCCGCCATCCACACTTGGATAATTCAAAGACATGAAAAGCTTTTTATGCACGTCACCTTGGGCAGGGAGGGCAGCCAAATACTCTAGCTCTGGGTCTGCACTGAATTTAAGACTTATACTTTGTTTCTAGTTTATTAAGTACACCAAGTTAAAGCTAATGCTGTTGAATCCATGTGCCCTGGTATAAATCCTACCCCTGCAAAGGTTTTAATCTTGCACTATTTCCATACATCTTTGACTATTTGTCAGATCTAGACAGAACGTTATCACATCCAGACATTATATGGCTGTAATTTTATTGTGAGGTCTAAAATAGCCACAATATAATTTTATGTTTCCCCTTAATTTTGCTTCCTCAATCTATTAACATTAGTTGGAGCTCATTTTTACACTCTGTTGGTGCAAAAAGTGCAAAGTTGAACCAGCAAGTGCACTTCATTATCACTGACGCTTGCTGAGATGTAAAAATGTCTGTGGAGACTACATTTGAAACACACAAAAACACTGATTCACACACACAAATACAGACACACAAACACATGTTTTCTTCCACCTGTCAGTTTCCATCCAATTAGAGAGCAGTGTGAGGAATAGATGGCAGATAGAGCAACAGTGTACACCCGTGGGGGGGATGCCCACTCCCATGGTCATAAGCTAATGGGCAACATACAGGCAGAAGCCCAACATGTAAACACATATCTGCACCACATATAATAAGATGCTCACTCACGCACATACACACAAACATGCTAGACTCGCTCACTTGCCTTTTCTCTGTGAAAAACAAAAATAATAGACAAGTAGAAAATCAATAACTGTCTTCTCTGCTCAGTGCTAACAGCACTCAGTTCTCTCCCTCCCTCTGGAGGGACTGAGACAGTTGCCAGGAAGGACTGTCAATCAGACACTCACAGAGTGGCCGTGGCTACGGCTGCTTTATAAACACACAGCTATCCACTGATTACACAGTCAGTAAGACAGCCAGACAGTCAATTAGTCAGCCGGTAGAGGAAGCCTCTTACTCACTCAGCTAGTGGGTTGGTTATGTGCACGGGAAAGGTCTAAACTGTTCATTCAGTCAGTCTGTATATTGGTCAGTCAGTTGGTTGTTTGGTTAGTGAGGTGCACTCACTGACCAGACTAGTGATTTAGTCAGAGAGTTGTGAACATAGTTAAGTTGCTGAATAGAGCAATCAGTTGTTGAGTCTGTAAATCATCAGCCTAATAGTTGACAGTCATTGATTTAACACCAGTCACTGATATCATTTGATGAAAACTCAGTTGTTAATTAAACTGGATACAAAACTGTTTTTAAGGGTGAGCAGATAATAAAAGGGCAGAATTTCTCAATGGGTTTAATCAAGATCCAAACTAGAGTTGTTGAACTTGAACTAGAGTTGTAGAGACTGATTTTATCACCTTCATCAACTTTTGAATCTGTCGTCTGTCAGGTCACCACTTTGGACCAGAGTAAAATATATTGACAACTATTAGATGGGTTGCTATGAAATGTTGTGCAGACATTCATGGTACCCAGAGGATGATTACTGGATCACAACTGTGGGGAGACAGCCCTATAAACTAGCCTGCCCTAGTCTGTTCCTTTCTTTTTCTACTGGTAATGGGAGATTTTTCGGAGGGATACTATATTTTGATTTAACATGTCTATTTGCCCAAATTATTCGTGCCATTTAACTTTAATAGATTTAGTCACTTATTTATTTTCAGTTATCCCTGCATTCCTATCAACATAATGTCATGCTGATATTGCTTAATGACAATAACACTGACATTAACCATTACTTCTGCACAGACATAAGCTTGTCACACTATAATTTCTAAAAGGAAGTCATTCATGTTACGCAAATCTTAACATACCTGTCCACATAAACTAATGAGCAAATGAACCCATGTCAGACAGATCGAGCAGCTACCATATCTAACAATATGAATAAGATGTTAATGACAATACCACCCAGAGAGCAAGAGAACACCTCACTCTTTGCTCAGCAAGTCTCTTTATCACAATTTACCCCAACGCCTTATCTGCAGCCAAATTAAGTGAGACTGCTGGCAGCTCAAAGCAGACAGGAGGGGGCTGATCACATGTAGCAAAGAAAGTGAGCGACATGGTGGAGATGTTTAGCTCGACGCTGATGGAGTGTTATATAGATTTGAAAGACAGAAACAGAAAATGAGTGTTGGAGGATGGGGGAGAAGGACATGAAGGAGTACAGCTAATCTTTATGTGGCCTCTGCCTTCATAGGATGGTTGCCTTGAAAATGATGGATGTGAAGCAGAGCTGAGATGGAAGGAGGGAAAGAGAGAGACGTAAGGAGACAAAAATATGTGAGCTAGTATATGTGCACACCATATATGAGCACATTATATTCTCACACATATGCCCATGTCAATGTTTTGTTTCACCTTATCAAAGCACAATAATGGTATGAAATAAAAATAGAGAGCAACCTAAATGATAACAGTGATTTATAGAATGAAAATGGCAGAGACAAAATATGGACATAGTGTTTGTATTGGTACAATTTCATGGTGAGTAGCAATAGCACAGAAGCTATAATCAGTGTAGGAGTAGTAGCTAGTATTCTATAAAGGTAATATTAATGACGGGGATATTACAATATACACAATTGTCTGGATGTGTTTATATATGATTGTGTGTGTACATGTGTGTGTCTGTTGAAGGACCAGATTGCTGCTGAATAGAGTGGCTCTGTTATCAGATCAGAGTTAGCAGGCAGGCCAAGGCTCACAGTGGGGCTCACCACCTGCTACTACTGATAGCCTGCCTACACACACACACACACACACACACACACACACACACACACACACACACACACACACACACACACACACACACACACACAAACACACTGATTTTTCCTTATTTCTACTCTACAATCCTAAAATCTGACATTTTTCATCTCACTCTTTTCTTTCACTCCCACAGCAATGATTGACAACACATTCTCCTCTCTCCTCTTTTCTTCATTCAACATTTTCCACCATTCCCTCATCCCTCCTGCTGACAAAACCTCTCTACTTCTCTACATTCATCCTCTCTACATTCCTTCCATCATCCACTCATTCCTACTGTATCTCTCTGTTACAGTTTTCTATTAACCCTTTCTCACTGACAGACTCTTAAGCCTCTTTCTGCCCCGTTTCCCTGTCTTTCATCACCCTCCATCCATTCCCCAATTGACAGACACTTCTAGTCAATCCATTTCTTCACCTGGACAAACTGAACAGGTTTGAAGACATTTAGATTTTTGTTGATGGGATTTTCTATGTTCAGAGACAGGGAAATAGCAGTGTTTTTCATGGGCAATGGTCTAAACAATTTGTTGGGACTGAATGTAGTCTGAGAGGTGCTTAAGATGCTCCTGGCACTGCATTTAGTAAAAAGGATGGCTGCCTGCAAACGTTGGTGACTTTGTGGATAAAAGTGGCTTGTGTGGAAAATGTCAACTAAAATGTTTTGAAGAGGGTGAATAGCTTTATACGGAAGCACAAGCTGCTTAGATTCTGACATAAACACAGATGTACACATGGATGGGCATGCAACACACAAAAAAACACACTCATGGAACGACTGATGGAGGTGACATTAAGAGAGTAAAAAACGTCCAGCACTTAAAGATGGAAGGATCTATCTGTAAACTGACGCTCTCCAGACTCCTGGCTATTCTCTGTCACACACTCTCACACACACACACACACACACACACACACACACACACACATGCACGCACACATACAAATCTCTGTTACTTTGTACTCTGTACCTAAAGCTCTGAGGGGTTTTGAAAGGAGCTCAAGGTGATATTGTGGACTCCACGCTCTGGACCATTACTGATGCATAATGCAACCCCTGAATTCTGATGCTGACAATCATACCTGCACTAACCTCAAAGTTTACTGGGGTCGCAATGAAAATTTGTTTTTAAAAAATGTTATTATTACACATTAAACATTATTACTTTGACCTAAATGATATTGTCTCTTCCACTTGAAAACATAGAGGTATCTGTTACATAGGTGAACCATCGGACAGTTACAGACTGTTGGAGACTGTGTGAAGAAGCAAATGCTCAATTTTGAAATCTTGGATGAGCATGACTCCATGGAGGCAATAAATGAGGCGGTTTGCTTTTTTTTTTTTTAAATTTAATCAGAAGGATAACATAAAAGAATTGTTATTCAGGTGTGGGTGATGAACTGAATGTAGATTCAAAAGATGAGGTCTGGGATGAATGTCAAGTGGTCAATGTCAGACATGGCCGGATACATATCATTACACTAACTAATTTAATCCAGTTAAAGAGCTGTTTCACCGGTTTGTAATGAATGTACATCTATGATCAGTAATTAAACACTGGTCATGCAGTAAAGTTAGGGGATAATGGAAAAGTATCTTGAAAAAAAAGTTTCAAGTTGTGTTTGCAAGAAAGTTAATCTTGTGACTGTTGAAATTGGACTTGAGTTGTGATTGGGAGAAATAGCAAAACACACTATATCTAGAGAGAGGTTTTACAATGAAGATAAAGTGGGGTGTTAAGATCGGTACTGAAATGTTTTTAAGGGTAAGAATAAATGTTGTGTCCTATGTACAGCATCTTTCTGTGTACTCATTATAAGTATACAGTAAATATACATACCTATATTTGTTTTTGAAGAAAAGCTGCTTTGCACTTAAGTATGACTGTGGCTATTGTTAACACCTCGGATGTACTATGTCAGTGAGTTTTTTTTTTTACTTTTTTTGTTTGTTCATCTTCATATGATGCTCTGAAAAAATTATATACATGTCTACAGTTCTTGTATTAATTTACTGTCAATCATCAAATTGATTAATTGAGTTATCACTCCAACGCTGGAGTATACCTAACCTTTGTTTACCCTTAAATCCAGCCCAGGCCATCATACAGCTCCATGAAAAAGTGAGCTGACTCTATGTGAAATGCAAATATAAAAGCCAAGGTAAACAAACACATACTGCCTACTGTCCCCTCACTGCACCATCTTCTACTCAACTGTAACTATTTCAAGGGTCACTGCGTTAATAACTTCACCTTGAAACCAGTAAAAAGAATAATGTAGATACATAATATTCAAATGTTTTCTCTTTGTTAATCTCATTTGCTGATTGCTGGCACATGAACACTTGCTTATCCCAGCAGCTGTATTTACATCCTGATTTCTAAGTACTGCTGTGTACAAACAGTAGTGTTTTTAATTGCTCTGTGCAAACAGAGGTTTTTACATCACCACATCATAGGTTGTTCCAGCTGTCAATGTAATTCTTGTTGCCTTCATAAACGGCACCTTTTTCAGTGGTTTCGAGCTTCTCTAACTTTCCTGCAGATTCATACTCTTCTCTGTTTCGGCACAGTTTTCTGCTTCCTCATGGTGATTACCTCCTCCACTTACAACATCTTCTACAATCCCTACACAGGACATGGTTGAGTGGCTTACAGCACTCGCCAATGTCAGATGTAACTGATGCAAACAATGTTTGTATGTGTGACAGTGATTGGTAACATTTAATTTCAACCACAAGATGAAGGCCTTTTGTTACTTCACGTTGTCCAGCTTGTAGGCTGTAATGGCAAAAATAGAATCCGTTTCTCATAAAGTGCAGCACGCCAGGCCATTTTATGACAAATAGGATAATCATTAACATGCAAATCTTTATTTTTGAAATCTACCTCTCAATATCCATATCAGCCAGAGGTGCAACCACTGTTTCAGAATGGTGTTGATTTCACTAGTGTTGTTGTTGTGTTTTTTAAACCATAGCTTTTTTTTTTTTTTTTTTTTGCATACTATCAGCCCCCTATCAAGGCTCCCATCACCCTTCAAGTCTATTTTTTACCTGGTGGAAAAGACAGATGCAAATTATAAATGCTTCCTGCAGTCGTTAAAAGCTGTAATTGAGAGAGATTTCTGATTACTTTTAAAAATAGCACAATGTACAAATACACCTGTTCTGCATATGTTGCTGCTATAGTAATGCTCAATAAAGCCTGGTCAATCAAGGGACACTCAACCAGGCATCTCAAAAGCCAACACATGCTTAAACACACTCTCACATCAGGGTAGAAAAAAATACTGCATTCAGGAGACCAGTGGGTTAAAGTGGGTTAAGCATTTGGGATGCAGTGGCTGTTGCTCCGATGCAATTGGCCCTTGCTGATGGCATTAAATGGCATAGCACTAGCATTAGCATTCTGCAAATGGTTGGTGCTGGAGGCCTGGAGTATTGTATTGGGGGGTGCTTACAGCAAGCGGTGCTTTGAGAAAAGTTTGTTGAATGTGAGGACTACTGTCTTTAGTCTAACTGGGAAGGAGGTTGAAAGATAGGACAGATAATGACAGATAAAGATTGGACAAACTCTCTCATAGGCACAGTATAAAAGCTTCCGCTGACAATGACCATATACTGGTAATATATAAGATACTGTCTGACGTCACACCATAGAGCTGACATTTACCCTGCATCCCACACACACATACACGCACAAACATGCACACACACTTAAGGTCTCATATGCATGACAATAGCCTATGACCAGAGACACTGACAGAAGAGGGACAAGGGAGTGATAGCAGAGAGGCAATGCAAGGCCATATCCTGAAGTCTTTTAATGGATAGGTGACAGACAGATATGTGAAAAATCTGCCTTTTATATATATATATATATATATATATATATATATACACACACACACACACACACACATATGTGTGTGTGTGTGTGTGTGTAAGACTGTGTGAATCAACATAAAAACATAAAACAACTTTTGAGTGACATATAAGGAAGGCTGTGCTTCTGTAGATAGTGAGTTGGATGGACATCAAGGGGTAGACAGACAAAGTGAGATATATACTCTCGTGATGTTCAGATCAGGACACGAGCTGAAAGAAAGACAGATAAGCAGCATGGCGGTTTCATTGGCAGATTGATTGACAAACACAGACAAGCTGATGGAACGTAACAGATATATGCAGTCGAGTTTACATGAATAAACTCTTGGAAAGCCATAAAAGTCAATGGCAGCTGGGTGAAAGTGACAGTGCGGACAGTGGACAGAGAGACAGACAGATCCCAGCCAAGACAGTAGGGGTCTCACACAAACTTCAACTTATATATACTTATACAGTGGCTTGCAAAAGTATTCATACCCCTTGAACTTTTACACAAACATAAAATATTTTATTGAAATTTTATGTGAAAGACCAACACAAAGTGGCACACAATTGTGAAGTACAAAGAAAATTATACATGATTTTTAAATTTTTTTACAAATAAAAAACTGAAAAGTGCGGTGTGCAAAAGTATTCAGCCCCCTTTTCTCTGAGTGCAACCAATTGCCTTCAGATGTTGCCTGATGATTGCTGAATGATTGAATGTTGAACTAATGAGTAAATAGAGTCAACCTGTGTGTAATCTAATCTCAGTACAAATGCAGCTGTTTGTTAAGAGAATATTGGGGAGCAAACAGCATCATCAAGTCCAAGGAACACACCAGACAGGTCAGGGATAAAGTTGTGGAGAAGTTTAAAGCAGGGTTAGGCTATAAAAAGATTTCCCAAGCTTTAAACATCTCACAGAGCACTGCTCAATCCATCATCCAGAAATGGAAAGAGTATGGCACAACTGCAAACCTACCAAGACACACCCGTCCACCTAAACTTACTGGCTGAACAAGGAGAGCACTGTCAGTGCTCTGGTCAGATGAGACCAAAATTGAACTTTTTGGCCTAAATGCAAAACGCTATGTGTGGCAGAAAACTAACACTGCACATCACTCTGAACACACCATCCCCACTGTCAAACATGGTGGTGGCAGCATCATGCTCTGGGGGTGCTTCTCTTCAGTAGGGACAGGGAAGATGGTCAGAGTTGATGGGAAGATGGATGGAGCCAAATACAGGGCAATCTTGGAAGAAAACCTGTTGGAGTCTGCAAAAGACTTGAGACTGGGGCAGAGGTTCACCTTCCAGCAAGACGTGTTAGAATGTCCCAGTCAAAGTCCAGACCTAAATCCAAGAGAGTCTGTGGCAAGATCTGAAAACGCTATCTCTAATCTGACTGATCTTGAGCTGCTTTGCAAAGTAGAATGGGCAAATATTTCAGTCTCTAGATGTGCAAAGCTGGTGGAGACATACCCCAAAGGACTTGCAGCTGTAATTGCAGCAAAAGGCAGTTCCACAAAGTATTGACTCTGGGTGGCTGAATACTTTTGCACACCACACTTTTTACTTTTTTATTTGTAAAAATTTAAATCATGTATAATTTACTTTGTACTTTACAATTGTGTGCCACTTTATGTTGGTCTTTCACATAAAACTCCAATAAAATATATTATGTATATGTTTGTGGTCGTAATGTGACAAAATGTGGAAAAGTTCAAGGGGTATGAATACTTTTGCAAGCCACTGTAGATATCCTGTGTACATGAATGTTATGTTGAAACAACAGACTGAAAATCACTACAGAATATGGAATCACAGGGAAGAATGAAAATCCTTACAAGCAAATACAGATAACAAAAAAACAGAGCTTTTAAGCTGTCGGGAGGTTTTCACTGGGCTAAAAGCTTTTCCGTATATTTTGTAGTCATGTTATTGTTGCACAGAGCAGAAAATATTGTATGCCTTTTCTAACTCGCTCACCATTTTATCTGCCCGTGAACAGCCAGTTTATTCAGCTTGTTAGTTTAAACAAAACTGACCTCTTTCCCTCTTTAAGTGCCTCTCCAAAATTTTTAGTGCACCATTTCTGTCCTATATGGAAAAGAAGTTCAGTTCAATTCAGCCATTTAAGTTTAATCATGCCAGTCATGTCATTCAAAATGTCTAAATGAGAAATCTAACATAAAAAATCTGTTGTTACCTTGAAGCTTTTAGTTGTTAAATTGTTTATTTTCTGGTCATTTGTTTTTCAAATATTTTTCTGACTGCAATGAATCAAAACTTGTGGCATTTTGCGATGTAATTTTTCTCTTTACTTGTACAATACATAGCTCAGATGAGTTCACATTGGATGAATGTAATTACCTCCTTGACATAAATGATCAAACCTTCTGTTCCACTTTTGGAACAAGCACAGAGGCACCCGTGTTCAGCGAAAGGTAAAACCTCCATTATTAAACAGTCTCAGCCTTAACAAAATGTTTCCTCCGGGGTCTACAGAACATTATACTTCATAATGAAATATGATCCAGTGCTCTCTCTCATGACTAAATCTGCAGTGCGTATTGCTCCCTGTTGACCCTTAACCACCTGCAGCAATACTGAAACTTTTCCTAGTTAAACTCTTGTCCAAGTGCTCTTCTCTGCCAAGCTGCTGGCTCTGTCAGATCCATTTATAGACAGGCAGACTGGACAGCTGCCTGCGTGTCCAGAGGGGTCTTGGGACTGCCCACTCATTTCTTTTCATTAGGTCTGACTGATTGGGAGCCTCCAGGGGTACTGTTACTTGTCTGCCCTCTCTTTCTGACCCAGTCTCAGTCATTTGGGTTGTATTCGAAGGTGCTGTCTAAATATCCACAAAACTAAGATAATCCTAAATTCTATTGTTTAAGGACAGAAATCTTGAAAAGACTTGATTTTATGTTTTACATATGTCACTCCATCTTCTTTTTCTCCGTGGCTTCTTTACGCCCTGATACTTTTACTGACCCATCTGCCTACTCTTGTTGAGCTACATATGACCCTGCCCAATCCATGCTGCTGGCATTAAGATATTTTAAATGAAGCATGAGAGTGTACTATAGTACTATACAAGTAATTATAGCAGCTAGAGATTTAAAATAAAGTCTAAAAGAAACCACTGGGATAGAGGTTTTAGCTCTGAAACTGCAGTGCATATTGTGAAAATATGAATATCCTTTCCAAACAAAGCACCTAGAGCTACATGGTCAACAGTGCAGATCCGAGGTAATGCACTGGTTAATGCCAGTGATAGAGGTTTTAATATAGGAAGAGGGATGTATGGAGGATGGGAACTGGAGGGGAAAGAGATGGATCAGCAGTGACAGCAGCATGAAAGAGCAATGGATGAGAAGATAATACAAGATGATAATATAAGATGTCTGGATAAGTGAGAAAGGAAGAGTTAAAGGAGAGGTAATATTTGATGGATGTAGTTTAATAAGACACTAAAATATTGGGTCTTTTATACTTACACATTTATATCTTAAATCTAGGAACATTTATGTGCTTCTTTAAGTTTGAGCTTGGGACACAGCTCTTCAAAAGTCTTAAAGGTCAACCTGAAAATCCCACCCTCTTCAAAAGAGTAGCACAGGTCACTCTTGAAAAGCAAGATTTAATCTCAGTTAGATTATCCCAAGAAAGAAAGGTTAGACAGAAAAAGATTTTGGCGATAAAATGTTTCAGATGATGACTTTCCTTCTCCAGCCATCTGGAATTAAAAACCCTCAACTTTTGGAAATATGGGAATTTCAGGCTGAAAAACTATTTTTAACACGTGAATATAGTTGGTTAGTTTGGCGTGTGGTCCCAGAAACTGAAGTTATTCTTATTCTCCCACCAAGGTCATTCTTAGGCAATCCAATCTACTTCGGAAAAACTTCCAGTTTCTCCTCAGAAGATAGAGATGGGTCTAAGTTTGTCCTGGTTTTCAGGCCACAACACCCACCATGTTCAATAATATGTCTTTTACCTTTCTTCCTTCCATTCTTCGACTCATTCACACTCACTCTATCAGGGATACACTTAATTGAATCTGAACTGAACAAGTGCCTCACATTTTTATAAAGAGAAAAACAGTTTACAGTTTCACAATCTGAATTTATACAGCATGTGCTCACAAAACACTGACTCCTTTACAAACACATATACACTGTTTTTTTTCCCCAAAGGGCACCGTCCCACTGGCAAATGGATCTTTTGAACCAGTTTAAAAAGCGAGATTGCTTTTATCGACTGTTTAAACTGCCAAATTCACCAATTGTTGTTTTGTCTTTTATCTAGTTTGGAGCCATATCAGTGTATTTTGTCACGATAATAATGTGCAAATTGCTCCATTCATTATTGTTTTTTTGATGGAGAAATTGGGTAAAATAAGCACTTTGTAGATAGGCGTAGGGTCTGAACACTATTTGCAAAAGCATCAGCAGAAAGCAGAAGGCATTTCAAAGCTCTGAATGCTAAAACTGATTTTAATACACTAATAACGGTGTAATCTTCCTATCAGAAAGTTCCAAAACACAGTGTATGCCTGGTGACTTATAAATCCACTCAATAAGCATGTCTCATTGATTTGGCTTCCTATTTGAAGTGTAGTGTCAGAGTTACCAACACGCAGATTACAATTCTCAAAAATTAACTGATTTGATGGAAGGACTGAAAGGATTATTTGTTTTTTAACCTTTTTGTTCCACTGTCAAGCTCCTTCCAGGTCTGACTAATTAACTGTTATCCTTCTATGGACTTGGACTATGAAAACAGAGATGGCAAGCAAATTAAAGATGTATTTTTAAAGGAACAAGAGCTACACCAAATAATGTACTCAAAAGGAATGACCAGGAAGTGATAATAGCAAAATAAAATAAAAGGAGTGAGAAATTGATTCAAAGTGGGTAAGCACAGTGTTAGCTGTCACACACAAAGATTCAAACACTGTTTCCCACATGTTGAGAGTTTACCTATGGTGGTAGGTGTTGCAGTGTGTGACCAATATGCATGCAGAGTATCAAGCAGTTTGTAGGGGATAGTAACTGAGGTACTGTTGTGTAGCTACAATTTACAGATCACCCCTACATACTGTACATACAGACTATCGATTCTACAATTCACCAATAAAGCCTCATGAGAACTATTGAGAGATACTAACTAAGCAGCTGCGCACAGAAGCTCTCAGTTAGCACTCAGTTACTGCAGCACACACCACTCAGACATCAAAAATTAATTTGAAAAGATTAAAATAAGGTGTTCTAATTTAAGATTTACCTAAGTTGAAATTGAGCGATTTTGTCTGCCAGTGTGGGTGTTAATCAGTGCCTATGTTTGGGTAGTGCTGACACATATTACAACAGTCTAACACTCCAACAATAACAAGCATTTACACATATCCTGTCCAAAAAAATGTTTTTCTTCATTCTTTAATGCTCACTCTTACACACATACATATACAGTGCATATCCCTGCCTACCTTCTTAGCTTGCTGGACACAGGTCATGTACTGTTTGGCCAGGCTGGAGCAGTGCAGGGTCTGCTGTGGATTTTCTCTGTAGCACTGGAGCACCTTGGCCTGCAGTTCAGTGCACACAGACGCAGTCTGCCGGGGCCTAGAAACAAAAGGGGGGGGGGGGGGGGGTCAGTGTGATTATAACACTGCACTACAAGCTGAAATCACCTATTATGTGCTCAAATATCTACAATCATCCTGTTGTTTCTTTGTGACAGCTCAATGGATTGTTTTAACAAAACCCCATGTTATGAAAATTGAGTAGTTTTATACCAGGTGTTTCTACCAGATAGTCAGTATTGACTAAGGATGTCAACAAAAAAGAGCTGCCTGATTAGTATTCTGTTTGATTTACTGTCAGATATTGGACCATTCTTTCTTTTTAAGTTAGGCACTGTAAATTATGACTACCACTACGATAAACCTAGTTTCATTCTTTGTCCCCAATGACTAAGACACAATGTTAGTCTGTGTTGCTTTGAAACAATACATCAGAAAAATATGGGGCTACAAAAAAAAGGATCACTGGGTAAATTAAAATTTCAACAGGTTTGCACAAACAAAAAGACGAGAAACCTGACCAGAACTGGCTGCACTTAAGGACACAAGGTACAGTTGAGTGAACCTGAAATGAGTTGAAACTGGAGTAACAGCAGCACTAACAAATTCTGGTTTGTGTCATTAAAGCTTATGATGAGCAAAAGAAAATAAAACACTTGAGATTGTTTGAGGTTTGTTTTAGCTGCAGTTGGAGTAGCTAAGATAGTTTCCAAGGCTTCAAGGTGCAGCCTGTGGAGACACATGAATTATGCATACACAAAGCAGCTTAGGAGTCAAAGTCAAACTTTTCCTTTTCTTTTTATCTTACTCACACAAACAGTACACGTGTGTAGACAAAAGCACACAATCACATCCACACCCACACACATACACACACACACCCAGATATACACGTACAGGTAGTGAATGCTAATCCTACATGAGGGTAATCCTTGAGTGCTCTGTTGCTTGTGGTAATTTACCTGCTGTTGTGACAGAACTCGTAACTGGGAGGATTGGAATATGGATATGTACACACACATGCAAATACATACACACAAAGACAGAGAGACATAACTTATCATTCACAGTGCTACATCCTGTACAACATCTAATGTGTACACAAGTCAACTAACAACAGGAAAGAACAAATGAAAATAAATGGATAAATAAAATAGAATACAATGAAATAAAATAAGCATACACATTGGTTCATTTAGTAGCTGTTCTGGGGCTTTCTGTTATATCACATGATCTCCATCCACAGTTTGCCCAGTTGTCATGTGATTATAGATGGTCAAATTTAATTTCAAATTTCACCTCAAATTTGAGCCACATGACTAAAAAGATCAAGTCGATCAGGTGTGAAAAAAAAAACAAAAAATCCATGACAACTGGCTAAACTCCATCTGCTGATGAGGATCATGTGGTATGATTGAAAGCTCCAGGACAGCTACATAATGGTACTTGATGAGAGATTACTTTTGAACTGCTGATTTCAGGGTTAAGAATAGAGTAGAATAGAACAGAATAGGGATCCTGTATCTCTGTCTGCGTGTGATACTTTATTAGCTCCGGTTTTGTAAAGTGCAAACCTTAGTGACAGTAGAGCGGGGGTGGGGTGAGGGGTGTCAACTTTATATAAATGCAAATGTATAACGCACTCCTAGTCATTCTCTTGCTTGTATACAAGACTGTACTGCAGAAAGAGCCAATGACAAAGAGAGAAGGGAGAGAATTAGTGTTCAGTGTAATGAAGGAGATGCATGGCTTCATTTGACATGATGGGACAGGCCTTTTTATTTTGGGCTGACCACCTGAGATTCTCCCTCTCACTCTCACACTCACACACACTCACACTGACTCCTTTACACATACACGCTATCCCTCAGAGTCACTGTGTGTGTGTGTGTGTGTGTGTGTGTGTGTGTGTGTGTGTGTGTGTGTGCGCATAAGATAAATGGTACACATGAAAAGCTGTGGGAGAATTTTCTCTGGACTGGTGTGTGTATTGTGTAGTCTCAGTGTGTGTGTGTCTGTGTGTTTGCATGTGCAGTGGAGTGTAGAGCGACAGGATTAAATAAATCACTGATGGAGAGAATATTCATGAAAAGGGAAGTGAATGCAACCAGCGAACGGGGAGAGAGAGGGAGAGAGAGGGGAGCGAGAGAGAGAGAGAGAGAGAGAGAGGGAGAGAGAGAGAGAGAGAGAGATAGAGAGAGAGAGAGAGAGAGAGATGCATGTAGAGCATGACAGTGACATACCAAATGACAAATAACCCTTGCAGCACTCATGGACAAACAGTAACCCTTTGTACCTTACATCACTTGGTGCTCAGGGTGGCAGATGAATATTAGTTTTCTTTGTGTAATGTTTTGCTAACAGTCACTCTGATGGTCCATTGATTGAGGTCTGTATAGTAGACACATGTTAAGAAGAGTGGACAGAGCTTCAATCATATTAATGCAAGCCAGATACACTCATCTGAGGTATTGGCTTGGGATATTATAAATATCTAATCATGTAATGATACAGGATATAGGATTTGGGACTGTCTCTCATTCAAAGTACAGAGGACATCATAACCACATGAGATTGAAATGGGAGAATTTGTTTGGGTCAAACCTTTAAAACAGAGAATTTGTCTAACTGAAAATCAAAATGGTTTTGTTGGGTTAGTTCAAAATCTGTTGGAAAGAATTTCAATCACATTATTAAAATTATACGACTGGTTGGACTTTGCACTCTGACAGTGGGTCGGCATTCTGAATTACTCCCTAAGAGCAGAAGATAACAGCAACAATAGCCTCAAGGTATTAATCCAAGCTCAAGTAAAAAAAAAAAAAAAAACTCATTCTTTTCTCAATTCAACAAGAGAAACTTTCTGATAGCAGGAGTGTTTTAATAATGGAATCTGAAGCAGAAAATTGCCTCTACTAATCTGCACCAACTGCCTCCTTTGACTGAAATTAAAGGTGAGCTCTTATTAGAAAAACATTAGCCACCCCAGCTAGTTTGATAGCTAACTTTCGCAGGGAGAGGAAGCAAAACAATACTCCAACTGCTTTCTGGCAGTGACATTTTTGCATAAATGCATGCAGAGTTGGGGGAGAATGATTTAGGCTCAAATCGTTAAAGTTTCTCATTATTTTTTGTCTCACCTTGGCAGTGTGTGGTTTTTATGAAGACAGCTCAAGTTCTGCGCTACTGCAAAGCATGACATTGGGGAATAAAGCAATAAGAAGAAAAAAGAAAGATCGTAAAGGCGTAGCATTTTATTATTCTCTGTGTCTAAGTTGGTGTTGTTTGTGTTGGTGTGTGTGCATGTGTGTGTGGTGTCTGAATAGTTATTAATGTTTGATGACAAGGATTTGGGTTCCTTTAAAGCAGCAGCCATGGCATTGTACTTTTGGTTTTTAATATTACGCTGAGTGGAGGGGAAGAGAAGAGAGGATCAAAGATGTCATGGCTGGGGTGAGATCAAAAGGAATGACAGCGCATGCATCTATGTATTGTTAGAGGCTTTGTAAAGCTTTTATGATAGTGCCGTAAGGATAACATCCACAACATTATATTTCAGCAGGCAGAAATCTTACTTTTAGAATCATATAAAATCAGAACTACAGATTAAGACCATAAAGCCTGTCAGGGACTGACAACCCTGAGTAGCTATGATTATTCTGGTAGTCGTAATAATCACTTGTCCTACCTCTGCTAAGTGATGCAGTACACTTAAAACCTAAACTCACATGTCACAATGTGACAACACCCAAAACCTTCACTAAACTTAATCTCAACTCCACTGAAACACTTACAAAGTCTCTGTCTCAAACGGGAAGCGCAATCAAAAACAACTACAAGTTATGAACTGAAGACAGACAGAACTCTGCCCGTATCTTCATATGCTGACAGCTGAAGTGGTGAGGGGAGATAGGAATGTAGGAGAACAATTCACACTCGGTTAGCCTGGCTGATTGATCCCCACCAAACTCACTTTGTGGGAATATATAGAGAGAGAGATGGGAGGGGATAAGGAGAGTGTTTCATTAAAACAGGTGACATGCGGGAACAAGATAAGGTGCACATGTGCACGTGTGTTTGCGTGTGACATCTCATCACTGATAACTTTTCAATCAGGAGAACTTGCGGTTGGATGACTCACTCGAGTTGTGGGTGACGTGGGGTGATACATGCTCTTTGGAGCGTTTCCCTGCTATCACTTCCCATCACTAGGTTTTTTTTTTAAATCATCAACAATTTCATTTCCAGTTTTGAGTGTAATTTAATTTGAAAGGTCATTTTCTTTAAACAACTTCACTTTTCTTTTAAAAAAAGTGTTTCTTTCAAATCTATAAAGCACAGGTGTGGTGAATTTTGTGAGCACATTATTTCTGCATGATAAAATGCGCTGTTATCACATTAATCACTTACTTTTCCTGGAGGATACTGTATTACATATGGCCTGCTGCGTGTTGCGCTGTTGGCTAAATACATAGTGTGTCAGGTTTTTAATGTTGCCCTTCATGATCAGAGCGGATATGGGTTCCCTCAGGTCCATTCAAAAATTAAATATGGATACATACATCAGTATCAGGGCAGATACTGATGTCACAACCAAATACAATAATTTATCAATGTAATTGGGATATGTTACATTAATTTACTCACTGTGGGCTGCTGGGTGTTTACAGCCACAGCAGCCCCTGGCCTTACATAGAAGTTAGTTCCACACAGCTTGGTATGCAGAATTTAAATTTGGGGAAAAGGGAGCACTGGTATTGGCAGATTCCCCTGAGTTGAAGTATCAGAGTCAATATCAGGAGGAAAATAGGTCCAACCACTGCATCCCCTTTTTATTGTAAAGGCAAACAGACTAAATCTGACTATATTCATGTCAACAAAATAAAAACAATGACTTGATGGAAAGCTGCTGTTAAATGCAGCAATGAAAAATGTTACCCATTAAACAGTGTTGTCCAGTAAGGAGACATGTGTTTTAGTCTTCACCCGTCTAAATGCACAGACCAGTAAATCTGATCAGCCTGTGATCTTTTGCGAGAGTATGTGTGTGTTTCTTTTTATTTGTATTCTTCTCTCTGTTATTCTTCTCTTTGCAGGCAGTCAGAAGCAGAGTCTCTAAGTGACTGCACCTTTCTATCTTCATGGTAAGTCTTTGTTGGACCACAGTGCAGACAGGTCCTGTCTCTTGTAATGACTTGCAGTCTGCTACTTTGGGGGGCACAGAGATCCTCACAGTAAGCTACCTGTCTGTTTCACTAATTGGACACGCTACCCACTTACACACAAGAATAGACACATACAAAATAAAGTAGAAATAACAAACCCACATGAAAGTAGGCTTTTAACCACAAACTGTCAGCATTTACTTCATAGTGAATCCTCACACAGACATCCACCTGAGGTTCACTTAGTTTCTGTCTTTGCTAACACTTTGAGGGTAGCAAGGTTTTTTTTTTAAGAGGATTAATGGATTTTAACATCTTAAGGTAAGCTCAGCTGCAGTGTTGTGGGTCTCTTGGGCGAGGTATTTTTGGGGAATATGGGTAGTGTCATACCCCAAGGCAAGGTTAATGGACGAACTCCTCTAAAATGCCAATGTTGTTGGGCCAGGCAAGTATCAAATGGCACTAGCTAATGTTTTACCACCCAGTGTGTCTCCACTTGAGGACAATGTTTTGGAAAGTGTGATCTAGCCAGTGTAGGAAAAAAGAGGCAATGTCACAGAAAGCTTCTATCTTGTTGCCTTGTTATCAAGAAAATACCCTCCTCAGTTGTGACAGTCAGTTTCTAGCTTTAACTTTTGCTTTTGGGGTCAGTCCTGGCATCAAAGGTAGAAACTAGCAGCCAAAGTGTAAGAACCGTCAATATCAATAAAAAAACGGAAAAGACTAAAAGGAATCGTCCTCCCATCTCCCCAAATGGGGTTATGGATCTCAGTGGTTTTCCTGCATTTCTTTCAGCAGCCAACTATTATTGCTCTTATCAAATCTTAAACCATATTTCCACAAATCCCCCCTCCCAAAAAATAAATTGATTCATATTTTTCAGTCTTGTAACTGTGTTGGTTTACATTTTTTCCTGACTTGAGTTTGGCTTGCCAGTCCTATAGATGGTGCTGTGTCAGTTTCTGCACAAACACCCCTTGGTGTGAGCAAGAGGACAGTGCAGTGTGAGAAATTGAGTGACCATTTTATGACCTTGAGTAGCAGAAGGCCCCTGTTCTTGACACTTTTATATACATTTTTAAGCATTTGATAATCCAAGCATCATTAAAGTGTATGTCATGCAAGTGAGCAAATAAAAAACAAATGAAACAGTTAGTAATGAAATAGTTGTAATATTAACATTAAAGGCTTGTGCTGCTTCCACAGCGCTACTGGAAATGAAAGCTAACTATGCTCTTTATGCTGCTTAACGCCAAGATAATTACAACCATCTGCATTGATGGTATCATCCAATGTTACTGAGATGGATAGATGTTTGTCTGACTACTTTGTCCTATTCTCAACATGATAAAATTGTTTCACATTTGATCATGTGATCATAGGGGACTGATGTGTGTGAATTAGTCACTGTAGGAACAGTTAATATATAACCTTTGAAATGAGATGCAACTTAACTATGCATGCATGTGCACTACATCTCTGATATATACATAAACCTCCCATATATACTATATATATATATATATATATATATATATATATATATATATATATATTTATGCCATCACATGTACACCGTCATATACTACATGATCTATTACCCTTGTTTTCGAATCAAGAATGCATTTTGAATCAGATTCAGAGCCTTAGAATTGAAAATGTGAGCGTTCTTCTTTTCTAGAACTGATCCTATGGTTTTCTTCATGTTGAAGCAGTTAACCTGTACTAACCCATGCAGAAAAGCCATTAGTCACATCACATCACAGGACTATTGAGGGGGCTGTAAGTCCTGACTTCTGCTCTGCTTAATAGGTATCTATCATTTTGGTATTTTGCCTTTTAAGCCTATTCTCTGGCTATATATGTAGCTTTATCAATCTGTATGCTGGCATGGAGGTGCAACAATACAACTACTACAACCAAAACTACCCAGGGGAAGAAGAGGAACAATTTCAATGTGCTTACTTAAAAGAGAAAAGTAAAACTTTTTTGACCATTTAAGATGAATTAATTTCCTTTTCTTTCTGACAGAAGACAAAAGATGGAAGTTAAAAGTTAGAGCAGAGAAATTTATTTTCAATTTGGAAAACGAGGCAATAAGAGAACACAACTGGAGACAGAGACAGATACACAATCAGAACAAAAAGACATACTTTAGCTACATAATGTGTTGGACTGTGCAGCAGCTCCCCATGGCTCCCCCCACCCTTTAGCAGTGGGTAAATAGAATAATTACTGGGTGGTCAGTGTAGTGTGAAATGACAGTGTGACCACAGCACAATGAAACACTGCCCAAATGCTGACAGAACATGACGAGCACATGACTGCTTGAATACAAAGTGTGCCTGTATGTGTGGCAGAGATAGAAAGTGAAAAGGGAGTGAAAGCTTGTTTGCATGCATGTATGTGTGTGCCTATAAATGTGTGTGTCTGTGCATGCACTGAAAAAATAATGAATGACACATTATGGCAGGACAAAATGCTTTTCCTCTGGCAAACTCATGCTGATTTGATCTTCTAACCTTTTCCCCGCAGCTGTGGACAACAGCAAATCCTTGCTAATGTAACTGTGTGGACAAAATTTTGGACTTGAATTAAATGCTGCTGAATTCAATGGACCAGGTGCATGAGGGTGGTGGTGTCATGGAGGAGGTCAATGCCTATTAGTGCAAAGCTGGCAAAAATTTCATGTACCTATTTGTCCTTTTGCTGTTTCTAGGGATGCACTAGACTGACTACAACATAATACTGGTATTCATACATTTACTTCTATGTTTTACAACACTATAGAGAGGAGGATGCCATGCAATAAAAGTCCCAGAACAGATTTAAAGGTTGCATTTACATGGTATTGCATCTTCACTCACTAAGCCTAATAACAAAGTAACATTGTGATGCTACAAAGTGTAAACTGACACTGTTTAGGACTTTGTACCATTTTCCACCTTCCTATGCATGCATGGTTTTCTGATAATGTTGAGAGTTTGTTGAGAATTCAATCACGCCTCAAAATAAACAACCTCTTTAATGAACTGAGCCACTAATTTACTCTACCTTCATTATCCGATGGAAAGGTCTCAGCCTAATCAACTACATGTATAATATCCATATATGGATCACATGCTGCAACCAGGTCAATCATGATTAGTCTTTTCAGATAATATGAAATCATCAATTTAAAATGTACTAATGAAGCCAATATTAAGTTGTTACTTTTATTGGTGGCTCCTACGATATGATTTTTACAGGTTTTGTGTTGGAGATGTTAAATTCTAACTGGAGTTCTGATTGTGGTGTTTTACAGTAAGACATATAAGAGAGGGTAGAAAAGCAAAGGCTTTACGTGTTAATGAAAACCAAAAGGTGAGGAATGAGCATGAGAGAAAATAAAAAAATAAAAAGGATTAATTAGCCATCTTTCATCAGTTTTGCAATAATCATTGCCAGGCATGTGGGAAAAGGGAAAATGAATGGCTTTCTGACTAAATTGGATTCACTGAGCTCGTTGGCTTTGTCTCCTCCTCAAAAAAAGGGTGAGAATAGGTGTTATAAAGGGGCGTAAATTGGTGAGGCCCACACACTGCCAGTGTGGAGGTGATTCACTGTTGAATGAAACTGACATGCTTTTTGACAGCAGGTGATGCCTGAACTCTGCAATCCCAGAGGAGGACCTCGGCTTCTAGCGAAATCCTGCTGTTTCTGTTTATCTAACAGCAGAATGGGGCCAAGTTAAAAGGCCAAGCCGGTAGAGGCTACCAGACAAATGATAATATAGAGGTGTATCCTTATTTAAAAAAAGAAAGGCGAGGATGTTAATGTCAAAATCATAATAAGCACTGGCCAGAAGAGTCCCAATATGCCACATGAATGCATCCATTTTTTTACAAATCCATACATGAAATCTAGCACCTATTCACAGCACACTGTTAATCGGCTTTAGACAATTCAAGTTGTGTCCAAGTGCTGAAAAGAACAAAGAGGAATAAACACAAAGACAATAATACTCTCATATATTTTGTAATTTTTATCTTTCTTTTGCCATATCTAATTTTCAGATAAAGCCAGAAAAGGGAAAGAAAGGAGTCGACTTAAACAGAAACAAGAGGGAAACAAAGACAAAATAGGCAGTGAGTCAGATCTATTAGACTATTTTAGTGTAATGTTCTCAGAATTAATTAATAAATAAAAAAGAAGAGAAAAAGAAAGAAAAGAAGTTGAACATGTTAAAGTAGGTCAAAATATACTGTACTTAGTAGACAAATTGACAGTCGACCCATCAGAAGCGATATTGACAAAGGTACTGCCTCAATAATTATTGCATCAGCATCTATTGTTTTGTCAGAATATGCCTGCAAGATAAAAATTCACAACAATGGTTTTTTTCAGATTGTTTGAAATACCTGTTTCACTATATCAAAATTGTGAATAAACATCTGTCATGCTCTGACAGTTTCACCGATCGTTCATTTGTTGAGCAAAAATGGTAAACTTTGACATGTTAATTTGAGAGTTGTGTCACAATAATATTATATGAGACTCAAGTAGTGATAACAGTAAATTATCACCCAGTCTCACCATTATGTGTGAAAAACAATGTTGTCGGGCAGATGCGGGAGGTGTGGCATTCACATTAACAGCAAGCTAACGTTGCAAAAAGCCTTCACTTTCTGCTCACATTGGTATTATAACAGCTGTTGTCTGGATATCCAAAGCTGGATTCTCTCTGTTATCCAAACAGGTGAGACTTTGCATCAACTAACAGACAATTTACAGGCATATTCAGAAAACTTTTTTATCTACGAAAGTCATACATTTGTACATAATAGTACTGAGGCAGTAAGGGAGCAACAACCTAATGACTATGCAGAATGAAGAACTTGTTTCTTTCCACAGAAAATGGTGTTGTAAAGCTCATTCACAGTATTTACCGGATGTGAGCCTCAGCTTTGGTAGCTGCCTGGTTGTACTGTTCAGCCGTCTCCTTGTAGTTGTCAAAGTTCTGGGGGCAAAGAGACGAAGAAAGGTGTAAATCAATTCAGGGATATTTTACAGCTCTGCTGAAGTTCCACTTCACTTTATATTTTGAATATAAAGTAGGCTGCTAAGATGGTTGGTGCTTGTGTGAACTTGTTTCCAGGGTTTCACATTATTCAATTTTCAGATCACGTTATTGTTATAGCCCTTAAATGATGTCCTATGAATAGGAGCTTGAACAACATGCACATCTACGAAATATTACCACAATTACAACATTTTTAAGCTTCAGTTCAAGCTCTAATAAGCCAGAGATGATAACCAAAATGTATAAATCACCATCTGAAATGTCAAATTCGTTAAATAAATGTTACAGCCCTGCTTACAAATCTGAATGCTGATGGACTGTTAGTACTCCTTAATGTTTTATTTGGTGCTATACACAGTGGCATTTGAACAGAAATTACTACACAAATGGAGCTAATGCCTACAGGGCAAGGTCGTATACAGCACACCTTTACTTTACTAATCAGTGGTCACAGGGTTAACAACACTGCATCATGGCCTGAGAAGCTTACAAGGTGATGCGCTGACTAGGGAGAAGTCAAGAGTATTTCTAGTTTTAGGAAATAAGTACAAGTTGTGCAGTTTTTCCAACCACAGTACTAACTGTGAGATGCTCCATGGGATGAATGAATACTTTACAGGCTTTGCCTCAAAACATATTCAGTACAGTTTGCTGGGAAAGCCAAACACCTTATCATACACTCTCTTCACATTAATAACAATTTTTAAACTAATAACCACTTAATTATTACCTATATTCCCAATAGATTGGGTGATAGGAGAGGAGGATAAAGTGAGATGTATGAGCAGGGAAAGAGATGGGATCAAACATAAACCTCCTCCACAATCCCTAGCTCTACTCCTCCAGTGCCCCCTAATCATTTTCATATCTCATTATTTCACATTGATCCACAGACATGCTTTTCCTGATCTAAATGTCTGGTGTTGAAGAAGAGCAATGTCATTGGCATCTTTCGCCTTAATCTGTTCCACTTGTATTCCCTACAGTGTAATAATCTCCCACTTTATCCCTTCCTTTCCTGTTCTTTAAAGAAAAAACAGTAAGATAGAAGTTATAGGATGTGCCCATGTCAGTGTCAGCAGTGTTTATCATCAAGAAAACCACAGCACTTTATTGTTATTTTTGTGTATAACTTTGTGGGTCTCATTCACCCTTTCTCTGTCTTTGGCACATGAGGATGACACCCTCATTCCTAATTCTGTCAATAAAGCTCTGATTGGCTCTGTTGCTTGTACAACTGGTGAAACAAACAATTAGCACATCACTGAAAATAATGGAGATGGCTAGAAACAAGCTACAGAAAGTATACATGAGAGGAAAAAGTAATAGTGTGTCCAACTACTGTTTACCTTTCTTATCTGAGTTTGTGTACCGTTCTGACTGTCACGGTAATTCATAATGTGGAAATGCCAAACATCCCTCAATGTAAGGCTTTATCCCTGCCAGTTATGTCTTCTGGCTGTGTTACATTGGATTATCTAGGGAAAGGCCTCAGGATTAGACTCCCGTTGCCACTAAATCTCCCCTATGCCAATGTGTGAGTAGGCTTAAATACCACACCTCGACAAGAGGGTAACACCGGTAGCTCAAAAGACTGGAGGTCAACTATACTTCATCCAAGAGATTCGACATCTTGCTCAGATGTTTCATTAATGTACTAAGCCTGAAACATTAACAATTATTTTTTCATTTTGGAAGTGCAAGAAGTCAAGCCCTAGATTCGTGGACATTAAAAAGACAATAAGTTTCACTTCTTGCCGAAAGAGAGTTAGCTAATACTTAGCCTGGCTCCTTGGGAATATGTGGTAGGAAATTAGCCACATGTTAGCAACTTAGCCTTTAGCCTCAGGTCAAGGGCTCAGTGGGTACACTCAGAGGAAAGCTGAGCTGAAACTTGAAAGTCTGTGTTTGCCTTGTGGGACATCCAGTGTTCGAGTCAAGATAAAAAAAAAAAAAAAAAAGGCTCCACAGGGGTTTAAACCCATGGGTGCCTCCGATTATGCAGGACATAGAGAATATGGCACTAGCAAGGGAAGCAGCAAGGAAGTGGTTTAAAGGTAAAGTGAACTTTACTCTCATAATTGGTCCTATTAAGGCTCTATTTTCAAAGTTTGGGGTGGTCCAGCAATAGTTGATATAGTGCACTTGGAAGAGGATAAACAAATCTTGGCTTGAAGGAGAGTGAGTGAGAGATCTTCTCTTTTACATCCTCTCGTCCCTGTTTGTAGCCTGCCAAGGCTAAAAGAGCTTGAGAAGCAGGGAATTTTAGATCATAAAATCTGGTTGATTGAAAATGTAAAAAAAAAAAAAAAACATACATCAGCAAAACATCAATTTACAGTTACAAAGTCCTATCTAAGGAAATGTCTGCTAGGGCTACCTGTGATGCTTTGAAGTTAACAAGAGATTTTAATATTAGATTGTACCCTTGGTAACAGATGTCCTACCACATACTGGAGGGCTCAAACACTCATCCACAAAAACTATGAAAATCTTCCTGTGAAAATTAATGGCACACCAAAACAAAATTGTGAAAATAATACTATTTGAAAACAAAGTTTTGCAAAGACGAAATGTTACCATTGTTGCCAAGAAAACATTAAAACAGGAACTTTAAAATCATGTGCTTTGCAGAGATTATTGGGAATCTCAGTTTTTCTTTTGAAGCTAATTCACATTACCCATTCTGACCAAAGCATCTCTTCTGTCTCTAACACACAAAAAACAAACAAATGCAAACTGACAGTCAAACACGCTTTTATGCACAGAGACTGAGAAACATGGGTAGTTTGATGGTTATGGGAGGGACATTGTACAATTATCAAGTCTCTGTTATTGCAAATAAAATAGGGCAATATGGGGACAATGAGGATAGTGTGAAGATGTGTGAAGGTTGTGTTTGGACTGGCAGGTTCAGCTTATCCTGTTAATTTTGGGGAATGGCAAGCCTGTGTGTTGTTTTTGTGTGTATCAACATGTTTTTTGTGTCTATTGACAGAGCAGACCCTGAGCAACAGCCCCAGCTGAGCTCTCATGACACCAGAGAAGTGGCAGCACTATCACTGGCACACATACTCTGAGCTCTTCCCAGCCATTTGCACCCGTGGGGACAAAAGCCCAATGTGGAGAGACAGAAAGGGGGAGATGATAACTCTCAATGGGGGAAAGCAAGGTTTAGGGGGTGTTGGAAAGGTTTATGGAGGGGATTAGTGTGGGTGCACGTGTGCTCTGTGTGTGTGTGTGTGTGTGTGTGTGTGTGTGTGTGGGTGTGTGTGTGTGTGTGTGTGTGTAAGCTTGCATACATGCAGGTGTGTGACTAAATCTGTGTTTGTATTTCAATGCTTGTGCTCAAATGATCCTTGCATGCACACTCGTCTGAACATCCTCCAGGAGCTGTGGATTGAGATGGGCTGATGTCAGGATTTTGAGGGAGGGGTTTCTTCATGCGCCACACTTGGACGAAGGCGGATTAATTTTTTTTCAGAGGCAGCAGTCAACAAAGGGGAGAAGAGGGGATTAAGAGAGGTGAATTTTAAACTGAGACTTGTTTACAGAGTCACAGGGTGTGTTGCCACATGAAGACAGATATACTCCACCTGTGCACTGCGCAGAGATTAGAGAGGCTTCCACAAATAAACGAGAGGGAGTGAAGAAGACTGGGAGAGAGGAGACAGAGAACGTAATGGTATGTTTGGGCTAGTTTCACTCATGGGATATCTTCTATTGTGTGGGAAAAGGAAATGCTAAGTTGTGCAGCAGATTGGTCATTCTATCACAATTACTTCTGAAGTGGCAGCAAGCACACAAACCTGTTACAATGACCACACGCATACAGGCTGCTTTCTGATTTTTGTCAGTGGTGGAGTCAAACAGCATTCGCAGCCTTTAGACAAACACAACAGTCTGTTGACATCATTCATCCCTTCGGCAAACCGGACACCACAGAGTGTGTTTCTGTGTGTTTTCATACAGGTAATCAGCCACACACAGACACATATGGGCATGATGACACACACAATTACTAGCTTATTACAAGTGGCTGCTGCTAAGCCAGAGTAAAATGTTGATTCAGGGGAAGATCACACACCAATTACCAGTGGATTCTCCATCTAATCTGGCTGCTCTTATATTTGGTTTAAATCTCTGCTTCTGATCATGAAGGCATCGAAACAAAACTGTTTGTTGTAAAGCACAGGGTAGTATTGACACTTGATTGCATTTATCACGTTAAAACCTCTGCTTTGCACTAATACAGTAGAATCTGATAAAATATGGGATAGAATTTGTGTTTTGCATTTATGTTTACAATCGGCATCAGTCACAATTCAACTTTTAAGTGGCCATTTATTTCAACCCACCTGTAATTTGCTAAAGGTATGAGAGAGTGAAAGAAAGAAAGATAAGCATGCATGAAAGGAAGCCTGGATGAATGGCGTGCTAGATGGGAAAATGAAGGAAGAGAAAAAGGGAGATAGACGCCGGCTCAGGATAGACTGTCTGTTTAATGCTCAGTCCATATAGCCTCTTTATCTCTTGCTCTCAGTCCCCTTCTTTCTCACTCCCTCATCCACATGCAGGTCAGCTGTGAGCAAGTGAGGGGTGAAAAAAGTGATAGAAAAAGGGACTGCGGCGGTGAGCGGAGAAAGATAGAGCATCCTCCGCTCTTCTGCCAATCAGTCTCTTCCGTCAAGCATTGCAGCGTGTGCTGCTTGCTGTATGGTGTGCAAGGGGCTCTTCCATTTAACTTGGCTATGTAAAAGGTTTTCTCAGAGGCCTAAAGGAGGCGAGTGCCAGGGACTAGATAAGGTCCTCAGTCTGCCTGATGGGCCCTGCTGTAGGGAGGGAGAGATGGGGAGAGGGTAGGTGGGGGGGGGGGGGGGGTCAAGTCCCAAAGAGTGTGCACTGAATACTGGAGGGAGAGTTGTGGGTGCGTGAAAAGGGTGTGGGGTGGGGAAGGGAAGGCCATGTGAGTGCACCTATACTTTTATACCGCTTCATTGCGGCATTGTTAACTTGCACTCTGTAATTTTACTCTTCAGTCTCTTGTCCTTTCATTTAGCCTTTGTCAATAAATAAGAGCTTAAAGCCCCTTTTCCTGCCCTGCAAACATATACCAGTACCAACCTTGCTTGTCACAAATCTTTTAACAAATACAAGTTTACTCATTAAAAAAGCAAGCAACATTTATCAAACAACTGTGCTAGTGGCTTTTAAAGTGTGTAAAATATCAACTGTGCATTAATGCTCAGGTGGAAGGGAACATAGGTCATAATTTCTTAAAAGCACCCAACAAACTGCTCTTATTCTTTTTTTCTATTTTGTGAAAAGACTGAGTTGCTAGAAAAAGGACATAGTGATGAGAAAAGCACAGAACATTTGATTAGGCAATGGAGGCTCCCTGAGAGACCGCGCTGTGAAAACTCTGTTGAGTGCTGGTCCATCAACAGTAAGTCGTGACTCTCATCTGTCTGCTGAAACTTTCAATTCATTTACATTTACATTTAGACATCAGTATGTGGGCTTGACATTTCCAAGATAGGGAAGAGTGTCTTGTATCTCAACAAGATTTTACTCTCCAAGGAGAGTGAGTAATATGTCACCTTAAGACTTGTTTTGCTATTCCTGATGTTTGAAGACTTCTTTTCAGTGAAAGCATACAAGATGTTTTTATCTCATTAGTGAGGTCTCTCACTATACATGTCAAAAATTTTAAGTGCTAGTATCTCGCTCTTTAAGCCTCCACAAAGAAAAAAAAAATCCTAAGAAAATGATGAAAAGAAAGATGCACAGTCTAACTGATTTACATAAACTAATGTCAGCTCTTTTCTGATTTCATACAGCACAAGTTTAACTTCTTGGAATTATTTTTAAATTGAAAATATTGATTGCAATTAATGCACACATTTAAGGAAGCATTTTTTGTATTAGGACTTTCAGATGAGCTCCATCCATGTTCAAAGTTGGAAAAGCATACCTTACCTTTTTCTCCAGTATTTCTAGTTGCTCTTTATAGAAGCTAGAGAGGCTGAGCAGTTCTTTCTCTTTGCTCTCCAGTTGTTTAGCCTGAAAAAGAAGTAGAAGTAAAAAAAAAAAAAATTATGATGAAGTAGTTACAGTTAGCTGTAGAGGTCCTTTATACTGAAACCTGACAATTCATTACACTAATGACCAGTGAGAACCTTTATTCATACTCAGGAGGGAAAGGAAATCAATTTGTGATCCATGTAATAATTAAACATTTTGAAATGACATTGTTTCAGTTGTCATAGTTACTAGGTGGGCAGAATTATGCTAAAGGTAATGGGCCACATATTCACTTTCTATGTCCTTGCTGCACACAGGGGACACCAACCAGAGGTAATATTATACACATATATTATTATATGACCGTACAAGTGGTTTCTGATAATCACCTAAAAGATCTCACCTTTCACCTACAATATCAAATATAATTCAAGTATCAGTAAACTCTATTTCATATTCCTGTTAAAAACAAAAAGAAAAACACATTCATGACTACCAATCAGAACAAATAGAAGTTACTGGAACTGTTTCCACTACTATGCAATTAGGAGATAAGCATATGTAACAGAGCTACTATATCAGCTGATGCACTACTACTTGTGCAGAAGGGATATATCTTTTCTACATCAAACAATTTTTGGTAACTATAGCAAAAATTTGGTTTTGCATTGATTTGTTGACGAATTATTATTCCAGTAACTTATGTGTTTCCTCATCCACACAATGCTTTATGGGTATATTATGATATCACAAACATATAATGCTTAATGGAAATCTGTGATACAATACATGAAAAGGACATCACATCTACACCTCAAAGTAATCTATCCATCTAATGTAACAGAACTTACAAAACTACTGAGGTGGCATATGACTGGCACAGCGGTTGCAGGGGCAGACATGGCGATGCTGGCATTATGATGAGATGAAATACTTTAATATGCCCGCTGAGCCAAGCTTTGACAGGCAGCAAGATGGCAGATTGGCTGTAGGAAGACCTATAGTTTGGGCCATGGCGTAGCATCATGCAAGCAGAAGAAGATAGGAGGCAGACGTCAAAAAGATATACTGTGAAAACAAGTTGCCAGTTAAGCTTGAAGTTAGAAATGCACATGCACTTGGGATTTTAAATAAAAGATTCACTCTGAGGAAAGATTCACCAGAAGATGCAACATGACTTTTGCGATGGAGCTTCATTGTTTTAACAATGTTAAGCTTCACAATGTGGCAGTTTTATCATACAGATTCATAAAATGGAATGAAAATAGATTCCTTTGTGATAAATATTAACTGTAATAACATAATAAAGAATAATGAGGACCAATGGTAAAAAAAAGAAAATAAGAGAGGGAGAAACAGTCAAAAGAGATGTGTATAATCCAAATTTAAAACAATAGTAAATACTGTGAAAGCATCAGTATAGCTGAATGGCAGCTACGCTGAACAATACTGTGATCCTTCACCATGCCATCATCTCGGTATTTTCACTCACTCTGTATTACTAATCCGTCTTATTTTAGATAATCCAATCACAATATTAAAGTGCAGATTTATTGTTGCAACATAAAAGCAATAATCAGATATTTTTGCATGGACAGTCTGAGTAATTTATTTTGCAATAAAGATATGGTGCAGTGTTTTTATATAAAAATACAAACTCAAATCTAGACAAGAAGATCTTTTTTATTATTTATGTTGGTGTTAGTACATTTGAATCTACTAAAACTGATATGAATGCCAGTGAGCTGGATTAAGCTGATACACTAAAAACCTTGCGGCTTGGTTTAGGACCTTGTTTGCATGCGTCTGTCAGAAGTTTGGTCATGCTGTGAAGTGTGTGAAGTAGATAAAGAAATCCCTCAACATTGAGAAGCTGCACAATCTGAGTTATATATGATGGCTAAAATGCATAAAAGGAAAGATAATATGCGCATAGTGTACACAGACTAGTGAAAATCTCACTAGAATGCATATATTTGATCTGTTGAATGTTACAATTGTGTGCCTGGGAATAAAAATATACACTTATTAGCACTTGTGAACAAGCACTATTCGTTACCAGTAAGGATAATGAATGGAGCTCTGCTACAGCAGTATGATATGGTGTATGTACATAATGAAGCTGACTGGGAGTGATGCAGCAACAGGCACTATTGGAGCATGGATTTATGAAATGTGTAATATGTATGTATTACGACACACAACTAGGTGCATACACAGACAGACACATATTGTGTCATGGTGTAATAGTGACTGATTGGTGTACCCAAGCTGTGCATTAGTGGGTGTCATCATCTTCTCTGGATGATCTACTGATATTCCATAATCACACACACTCACACACACACACTCACACACACACACTCACACACACACACACACACACACACACACACACACACACACACACACACACACACACACACACACACACACACAGGCATGTGCATCCCCAAAGAGCACATCTGCAAATCCCTATACTGTGCTTTGTACAGCAGCTGATATTTAAGAGCCCTGTGTGAGTACAGTGCATCCAGAAATTATGTTGTTGTTTTTTGTTTAATTCTCCATGACAACAGAAAAAACTTTTAGGGCATCTTTGTAAATTTCTTAAAAAGGAAAAACTGAAATATCACATTGAGATGAGAATTCAGACCCTTTGCTATGACATTTGAAAATCAGCTCAGGAGCTTCCTATTTCTCTTGGTCATCTTTGAGATATTTCTACACCTTTATTGGAGTCCACCTGTGCAAAAAATAAAACTGACTGGACGTGTAAAGGCACACAGCTGTCCATTTAATGTCTCACAGCTGGCAATGAATATCAGAGCAAAAAACAAGTCATGAAGTGAGAGGAACTGTCTGCAGAGCTCAGAGACAGGACTGGGACAAGAAAGAGATCTGAGGACGTCTAGAAAAAATACAGTCCCGACTGAGAGTGACCATTCAAGTCCTGTGCGGAGATGGAAGAGGCATCCAAAAGAGTTGCCATCACTCCACGAATCTGGGCTCTATGGACACATGAAAGCAGCTAAAGGCTTCTCAGACTTTGAGAAACAAGATTCTCTGGTCTAATGAAACCACGATTGAACTGTTTGGCCTCTGCTCTAGGCATTGTCTCTGGAGGAAACCAGGCACAACTCATCACCTGATGAAATCCTGGTCATGAGTTCTCAGGACCTCAGACTGGAACAAAGGTTCCCCATCTATCAGGACAATGACCCAAAGCTTACAGCTAAGACAATACAGGAGTGGCTTAGAACTCTTTGAATGCCCTTGTCCGGCCCAGCCAGAGCCCTGACTTGAACCCAATCAAACATTTCTGAAGACACCTGACAACGGCTGTCTGTTGGGAGTCCCAGTCCAACCTTACAAAGGTTGAGAGAATCTGCATTGATGAATGGCAGAAATTCTACAAATCCAGGCGTGTACAGCTTGTCGTGTTGTACCCAAGACTACTGGAGGCTGTAATCACTGCCAAAGATGCTTCCACTAAGTACTGAGGAAAGGGTCTGAATACTTAATGTCACTGTGATATTTCAGTTTTTCCCTTTTATTAAATTTGCAAATATGTCTAAAATTCTGTTTTTACTTTGTAATTATGGGGTATTGAGTGGATATTGATGAGAGGAAAAATGATTTTGAATGACTTATGCATAAGGCTGCAACATAATAAAATGTGAAAAAAGTGAAGGCGTCTGAATACTTTCTGAATGCGCTGTTTGTGTGTGTGTGTAAAATCACCTCTGCCAGCAGCACAGATGATGTGTAATTTTCTAGCTGAATACCTCCCAAAGTGTTGTGTGGAATGGCGGCGGCAGCACACTCACAGCCTCGCTTTAATGCACATTGAAAACATGACATTTGAATAGAGAAAGGAGAGAGTGAGAGAGAGAAAAGATGAGGTAGAGAGAAAGAAGAACAACAAAAATGCTTATAAACAGGAGAAACCAGCAATTGTAGTTTTGCTTACCCAGACATCCAAATCTGCTGGCTAGGAGAGAGTGAGGGGACAGGGGTTAGTGAGACAGTAAGGCAGACAGAGGGCACAAGAGGAGATGGTGATACAGACAAAGGGGATGATAAGACACGGGGATGATGAGGAAAAGAACAAGGGAGGTGAAGTAAAGATAAATAAAAAAGGGAAGGGAAAAATGCAAGCGGTGAGAACATTAAAAGAAATTATTGCGAAAGGGAACACAAGGTTAGTACAGTCAGTCACACAGGAACTAACACCATACAAGTTGCACATATTAGGCTGAGGACTACTTGTTATACTTGTTAGAAGAACCTAATTTGCCAAATGTGTGTATATAGAATTGTGTTGTATAGAAATTAAATTTAGCCTCATAATGCATCCAGCATGTCCCAACATGCACTCTGTGACCAGGATACTTACTAGTTGTCATGAAATTCCAGTCAGTAATCACTACAGTGGTCAAACTTGTGCCACAGGCAACTGTTTTCAAGATGTTGTAGTACATCATTCTCACTGCATGTCAGCCTCATATCTACACCCCCCGCCCTGTCCACCCACATCTTGTTTCTGTTCACTGCCTCCAATTTAAAGAAGTGCCTTGATTCCTGTTCACAAAACAAAAACCTATGATCGCTTTGGCATAACTTTTTGTATGCCACAGACTGTGACCTTGCATAAAGCTGAAGTACATCCATACAAGAAAAACCAAACAAAAATGTTTTAAATCGATAATTAAGTATATTTATTTCAAAGTGTTGTTTTAATACTGGTATGTCGTAAAGTGTTAAATTTTAGCTTTCACGTTAACATTTAAAAGGCAGTTATGCTCTACAGGTGTATGTTTATTGCCCATTTTACAGCAGCTCTTAGTGAGACTTCGGCAGTCAGAATTTAGGACTAGCAGCTTATAATATAATCATTTATAGACCTGTAAATGTTTGACTCTTGAATGCAGCCATAAAATGTTATATGACAACATATTCTAGACACAATATGTTGCAATATACTGTATCTATCACAAAATCAAACAACATTCATTTAAAGCATTATAACACAGACACACAGGACACCATGTCTGGCCTTGCCCACTCAAACAAGTGCTCCCAGTCCAGCTTTAGACACAAAACAGAAAGGGATAGATTAGAGCAGTGGGTGGCTCTAATGTTGCCATGCCTCATAAAGACACCATTCAGTTAAATGAGGTGAACTCACAAAGCTAGTTGCTAGTGTGTGTTTATGTGTGTGTTGCGTTATCTGTGTAAAGGATACAGCTGATGCCATCTGTTTAACCTTCCCGCTCTTCAGTGGCTGGACCTATGCTGAATACGCGCCTGACTGTGTATGCGTGTGTGTTGGTGTGAGTGTCTGGCCCCCCTCAGTGTGCTCACAGGAGTGTGGAGGTCCCATTTCCATAGACGATAGACTTTAGAAGAGAGTTGCAGTGGCTTGTTGTGTTACAGATGCAAACAAACACTCACCCGAGTAGTTTGATGCTGTCCATGGGCTCTAGCGTACAATGGCATTTACGGTACATCCACTCATTGTTTTCATGCTCTCTGGTGACCAGCAGTCAGCAACCTCAATCTGAACATTAAGAGTCTGGATCAACTGAGCTAGCAAAGATAGAGCTAGGGAAATATTCCAAACAGACGAGGCCTCGTATATTCACCAAGATTATTACAAAAGGAAAATTCCTATAGTATTGATGTATCATAAATTGATTAATTATGATCCTTACATAAATGGCATCCCAGAGTAATTGACTTGTAGCTGTCTATAAAGAAATGTACAACAGGATACCTTCAAAGTATTCAGGTTTCAGCATATTTCTAAAAGCTGTGCATGCAAATATCAACTAAACTGTAGGTAACCATAGCAACACCCATCTCTCACTCTACACTGCCAGTAAAGTTACGAGTGAAACTTATCTAATCCTCGATAGAGGACCCAGCAGATTACTATCATCAAAATATGCTAACAATAACCAAAAATGACCCTCCAATTTTCTCACTTCACTGTCTGAAACATACAATAAGGAGCTTTTCTTCCCTCCCTCTTAATCCCCTCCTCTCCAAAACCTTTCCAACACTAGATCATCGAAGGGAGGGCTATGTCCAAACTTTCCAAAACATTCAAGCTCTCTCCTCCAATCCTGGTGAAACAATTTCTCACTTTTCAAGAACTCTAGTGCAACACAATGTATAAGCGATGATCTGAAAATCTGTGCCGTTTTCCCTGTATTCCAACAAGATCACATCTCTGCCCTCTCTCTGATGGCTGACACCTCGCTTTGCCACTGAGTGTGGATGTTCAGAACAGCTACAAACACTTTTGATGTCCAACATCACTGAGGCAACTACTTCTAATCAAGCAGGAAGAATATGAGCTTCACCCTGGTCTAAAATGTACGCAGGCACACAATCATAAGGGGAAAATCACATTATGCCCTGATCACACATGGGAGCCAATGTTTACTTTCAGTGCCACCACAACCAGAACATTCTTGCACCCACAAGACTGTTACAGGTAAAAATGGACAAATACTTTACCACCATGATGTTCAATTCATGATGTCCCTTCTAGATAAACACACTGATTTGATTGATCACAATACATTTGATTATATATGCTTAGCTGAATTATGTTTGCTGTGGTTGTACTAAGAGGGTCACCAGATGCACCAGCTTGGCAACACTTCATGCTTGATTTAAACTTGAAACCTCAATGGTGTGTGTGTGTTTCTATGTGGGAGTGAAGCAGAAAAACAGAAGCAGAGAATTAGCCATTAAAAGTGTGTGAGTGTGAGCGTGTGTGTATGTGTGTGTGTGTGTGTGTGCATGCCTATGTGCGTCTTCGTGACAGGATGAGACCTTTTGGTCTACAACACCACCTCACATGGTGAGAAATGCTTCCTTGGAAATCAATTATGTAAATACTAAGTTATGCAAATGATAAATTTGAATAAATCTATGTGTTTGGGGAGAAAAGATTTTGGTGTGGTTTTCTACTTGGAGAGGAGAGAGAAAGACAGAGATGAGGAAAGAGGGCTAAAATGAGGATTAGGCTGGAGAATGTCACTGGCAGACACAGTTTGTGCAGTCAAACTCCTGATTTGGCTTTTAAATTAGAAAGAAAGAGATAGTGAGAAGGAGAGAAAGACAGAAATACAGAAAAAGAGGACAAAATAGGAGCTAATTCAGTGACAGCTTTCTTCCTGTCCTCCATACCTCTATGGGAATAAGTACGGTAAGCACATTCATCATGTGTGCCAGTAATAAATGCCACTGGTACAGCTGAGTGCTTTCACCCCAGCTCTTGTTTGGTCGATGCTGAAGCTTGGCTGAGACTCCAGAGTGTTTGTGTGGATTTGCCCTCAAAGTCAAATTGAGTGTGTGTGTGTGTGTGTGTATACACATACATATATTATTCTAACATTTTTGAACTTTGATATGGTGCAGAATAAATTATTTGTTTTTCCACAGATGGAGGAACACTTCATTAATTACCCTTATCATTGCCCTTGTTCACTGAGCAACTAAAATCACAAATTTCTTCCCCTTAACTTGCACATTGTTTATACCTCAATGGCAATTTTGTATTCATATCTACATTATCTGACATTTCATTTTAGTTGTTCCTCGTCTCAACATGCAGCATTGCCTGCTGTCTCTCACATCCATATAGACAAAAGAAGAAACCTAATAAGAAGCCTAATAAAGGACAACACACACTGGAGGAGAATGACGTAAACATTGCACCTACTGTTTTCTATATAAGCCCACACACTGGCACTGCCAGTGCACATCATCACAGTTGGGTGCGTATACATGTGTCATATGCCACTGTCCCATTTCTCAGCAGCATTTATTTTTTAAATTTGCTCCTTCAACATCCAGGCTACCATGTCTAGACTATTTTTTCTGGTCAGTGGCACTATAGGTGTCAGTTGACAGGAGTCAAATGAAGTGCACATACCCCTGAATGTGACCTTTACATTTTTTATTTCAAAAATCAAAGTAGAAATTGAATGTGGGGAACAATTATGTTATGGCTTTAATAACACAAAAGACTCTAAATGCACAGCCTCAATCAACACTTATACATATGTATGAATCATCACGCTAACACCTGTGTGTAATGCACACACCTGCATGCACCTACTAAAACGCACATGAACTCACTCACACTTAGGTGTGGACATACACAATACAATAGAAACACCAGAGGCATGAATTGGTTATTCTAGCTGTTTGCTCATTAAATGTGAGTTCTCCTCACATAGCTGGGGGAGGTTAAATGAATTAACACTTCATCATCAGGCTGCTTTCCCACTACAGACTGTCACAGAGGCAGAAAGAGAGGAAGACAGACTAAGAGGAGTATAGAGAAATAGAGAGAGGATGGAGAAAGAGAAATGTCATTTGAACGAGAGGAAAGGGTTTTGTTGAGAAGAGAATGAAGGATGGGGGAAATGAAAAGAAGAAAAAAGGTAGTAGGAAGGCAGAGATAGATGCAATAGTAACCACAGGTATATTCTGGTCCACTCAATTACTCCAATTTCTTCACATTTAGCAAAAAATAGTGACGTTCTGGAAAATTTTACTTTTAAGTCCAGGGACCCAACTTTTTCAGTCATCAGGTTCAAAATTGCTCTTTGCCCTGGAGAAATCTTGTCAACTACAGACAGGAACAGTTTGGTCCCACTATAGTCAGATTATGTCTAGCTATTTAAACCTACCAACAGGAACATATGTCAAGAAAGCTTTCTCACTTTGACCACCTGCACAGTTCCACCTGACTGCACATGAGTTTCTTTAATTGACAAGTCCGAACATGCAGTTGGGATTTAGCTTGAAATCTTAAATCTGAGAGTCAGTCTCACTACCAACTTTACAATAAAACAATATTCAGGAAGAATCCAGAGCTCATTTGTGAATGCAGTTTCGGCAAGATGAACCAGTACAAAATGACATACAACAAGCAGAAACACCGACACCTACTGCCTGTTTACTGCCTTTATTTTCAACAGCAAGGAATGCAACTGAATGCAATTTGCCTTGAAAACAAGAACTGTCAAAGATCATAAATCTTTGACCCATCCTTTGATTGTTCGAACATAAATCATTATTCCCCTCTATGAGCAGCAGTGAAACATTGCTTCTACTCTGGATAATAAGTCTTGTCCAGCTGTCTCATTACATCACAACTGCTCTCTGATGGCAGAGGTATTCCACTCCTACACATTTGTCCTTTGAACCGACAGGATTTGTGCTGCCCCACACACACAGCTCTGCACCGATCAAAATCTCCTCAGCTGGTGAACGCTCTGCTTGTCAGCAGTTACCGTCACTTGAGAAGATGGGGGAGTGCTGTACGTCTGTGCGTATGTGTGTTAGTGAGTGTGAGCATGCACAAAGGGCTTAGTTGCTTTAACGTGCAGAAAAGATGTCAAGTCTGTGATTACACTTGCTGATAACAAGTGGTTTAGCTTTGTGTTAATGTGTGTGTCTGAACTCCTGCTTTATTTTACATTGTCAGTGTCTTTGAGAAAGAGATTCAGAGTTTATATCTGCGTGTGTATATATGTACCTTCACACTTACGTCACTGTAGCACTCAAAACCGTTCACCCACTCGGTTTTCGTGTAACCCCCACCCCCCACCCCCCACCCCCACCCTCTCTCTCCTGTTTCAAATAATTTTTTATTCATAGATCCATCTTTCTCCTCTCTCCCTCTCCTCTAGATTTTTACACCCATCCTCCTATTCCTCCCTTTCCCTTTCCCACCCTCTGTCTTTGGCTAACAAGCAGAGTTGACTATCTAGCTGGCTGGCAGTCAGAGTCAGACATCTGAATCTATTACTCTGCCACGCTCCAAGTGTCTTCCCTCTGCCTTTCAGCTCCTACAGGCCATCCCTGACCATGTTCCTCTTTCTCTGAGCTCTCTGGCCTAATGCTTCCTTGTGCTTGCTGCACGAGCCATTGCCTGCTATTATAGATTCGGTCTCTCACAGGTGGATCAAGAAAAAATAAAACACTGGCAAACAAAGCAAAGAAACTGAATAAATATGTCCACTGTGTGTATACTTGCACATGTAAAATACCAGGCTGACTTAAATGTAAGTGTTTCATAAAATTGACGATTCTTCTGTGATGTGTTTTTTTTAATTGATATCCTGAGTGTGTGCATTCATCTCTACTACACCAATAAACATTGAATGATTAAATAATGTTAAAGGATGCTCATCTTATTGTTGAATTTCTACAGTCCTATTTGTATTTTCTGGTAATCTGCCCAAAAATTATGTGCTAAAAAATAGCAGATACATGGTTCTTATTTTAGATGTACATTGTCATTTTGGGTCAAGTAAAAGAAAAAAATGCATGCAGAGATTATTATGGGATTGGATGAATAGATCTGAACCAACATGTCCATCTGCTGCTAGAAAGCAAACTCTCAAAGCAGCTGAAGTGATCTGAATTGACAGACTGCTGTAACCACAGGTTAGTTGAGTGTGGAGGGATGAGATGTCGGGGTAGTATTTGCCTTCAAATCACAGATTTGATGTGTGATTAAGTCTTCAAACATGCCACTGATTAAATATCTCTGCATATCAACACTGTATGTAATGATGAAGATAAGGATACAGCCAATTAAAAAAAACATAATGAGAAAAAAAAAATCAATGTCAGTAAGGCAATGTGCTGAAACAACAGTACAAAAATCTATAATAGAAGTGACTTTTAGACTTCGACAGCTAAGGGGCCTGTTGGTTAGCAAGAACATCTTGTGGCTCAAAGGCTGCATGTTCAGTGCAAAACACATTTCCTCCCTTAGAAAGTGCCACTTCCAAGTGTTTCTTTGCAGCAGCAAGGCAATACTGTTCACATGTGTGGCATCATCCACTGTGGTCTGAGTGTTTGTCATTTCAGGTCTGACTTTAATGAATGTTGGGCTTTTCACCCTGGTTTTCATCATCTTTCTTCTGGACAGTGTCAAATGCCTCGCTCTGTCATCACTCACACACACATACACACACGCAGGCACACGCGCAGACACGTGCAGACACACACACACAGCCAAAGGACAGGGACTGAGGGATTGAAAAGAGAAAGACAAAAAGATGAGAGACAGAGAGGGAGGAATAAATGCTGAGAGAACATGTTGCCCAGAAGCACATGTTGCTGTGCAGAGTACACATCCATCCTGCTTTTTAATCCACAGGCAAACCAAACACGCTTCAACAATGCCATCTAGTGACTGTTCATGGGGTTACAGTTTTCTGCCCTATCACACTTTCACCAACCTCCTTTATTCAAATACTAATAAATCATCCACAGATATGAGGCAAAAAAAATGAAATATCATAATTCTTCAAATTCCAACTAAATGAGCACAGCCTAAAACTGACAAAATGGGTATAACACTTCTTATCACACAGTTAACCTCAAACTGCATAAGTGACAAGATTCTCATATAAACATGCTATTTGTTTTTTTAAATAAGGATATTAAAAGATATACAGATCACCTTCATTCAATGAAAATCTTAGCTTTTTCCCTGATTTGCATTCTATGAAATTTTTATCATAGTGCTCATGAAAACCTGGTTGAGTGCAAGGCAGTGTCAACTTGATCCCACTAAAAAAAATGTTAACATTACTGATAGGTTTGTTAAGGAGCAGGGCAATATGACATACAAAGACTAGCCTATTTCCCATACTGAGATTGATATAAAAATTGCCTCCAGGGTTTATAAACTTGGATGGAGTATCCAAATATGCATGATACACTGCAACATGCATATTTAATATAGAGCAATACAAACTTGCAATTCAACAGCTTTGGGTTTGTAACTGTGGATGACTATAAATCCTTAAAACATTGTGCAAGTGACTACTTGCCTCTGCACAAATATGCAAACTGTTATTCAGGCAGTTTGTCCTGCTTTTGTGTTTTTATTTTCTGACACATTTATATGGTATATTTATATAAATTGTTCTTTCTAATGTTGTCAGTTATATGTACATAAACAAAGAAGAGTTATTCCTTTCTCCTAATCTGCTTGGAAATTAAAACTGTATCCTCTCATCCTTCCATGCTGCTGTCTCCCTCTTATTGGAGACAGCAGATAAAAGCCAGCTTTTAATATACAATATACAAACCAACTGGCAGGTTATAAACCCTGACCCGTGACCTCCACACAGGTAGCAAAGTCGATGCTTCTCACCCACCTCGCAAGCTTCCAAAAAAGGCAGATACTTGTTATTGTCTGTGTGTGTGTGTGAAAGTTGCTGAGCACCAAATGCCTGTGCATACTAATAGCATTTTATTTGCAACATGAATGTCACCACTGATGTAGAGAGATGAGTTGGGGGAAGAAAACAAACACAGGAGGTGCTAATGAGAGAAAGGATAGGAGAAGAGACTAGGTGTTAATGTAACTTGCTGTCTCTTCACTAAATGTGTAACTGTTAAGGCCTAAATATAGACTCAGAACAAGGTAGGATGACAGGTCAAAAACCCAAATTGTAAGCACACCTTTGCAGGTGGGGTGAGAAGTTGGATGTCATTGGTACAGAGGGAATCAGAAGAAGAGAGTAAACAAGGTAGAGAAAATACAGTATTGTGGAGCCCACAGGTTGCCATAAATTGCTGAACTCCCCTCCACTCAAAAATACATTGTTTGACCTTCACTGTGTAGCGTTTGACACTGGAAAGTTGTTCTCATATTAATCTGCTGTTTAAATATGAACATACACTATAGGTATATGTGTGTGTATACACACACACACACCTATATACACACCTACATACACACACACACACACACACACACACACACACACACACACACACACACCTTGAACCTATATATAAGGTTCCCCATACAACACACACATTCCACTGATGTAAACTAGGGCTAAACAATTAATGAAAAACACAATATGACCAAACACAATAACCAAATCACAGGAGCTGCAATTTTTTCCGTGAAGGTAAAGTATGCTACAACGTAACAAAAATGAGACATTGTGGTGCTACAGATCTTCCCTGGCATATAAATTATATTTTCAAGTTACAAGGAAACATGCCTTTTTGATACAAGACCCTACCCAAAAAAAAAAAAAAAAAAAAAATCATCACATCATCTTTTTTGTTTATTTATTGTTTATATTGTTTCGCCACATTGTAAACTGACAGAGTGCCAGTTTGCACACAGATACACATAGATAAACACACAACTTATAGCAGATATATTTATATATACGCATATATATATATATATACACACACACACACACACACACACACACACACACACAAAAAATATATATACAAAAAAATCCCAGTGGTGGTGGTTAGAGCCGAGACAGGAGTAAATGGCTAATGTGAGTGTTTGTGACAGGCAGCCTGAGGCAGTGTGGGGAGCAGCTCAGCTCTCTGACAGGTGTTGCCTCCCAAACTCCCTCAACTCCTCGTCAGCTCAAACTAATACACAGGCTGCATGCTGGGGAGCCAGGGGTGCATGTGAGGTAATAGGCTGGGGGTTGCTCGTTGTATATGTGTTTGTGTTTTGTGATAGCATCATAGCTCTGTGTGTGTGTGTGTGTGTGTGTGTGTGTGTGTGCGTGTCTATGTGCACACATTTGTCTTCTCCTCTGGGAAATAAGACAGCTCCCATACTACTCAAAGTTGAGTGTTTTAAGGTGGAATGGGAAAAGAGATGAGGAAGAAGAGACTTTTTTCAGTCTCCAGCTGTGTGGTTGCCAGTGGATGCAAGGTTGATGGAAAATGCGAAGAAGAGAGGGACGCCCACCTGCTAAGCAGAGAGATTTGATGATGGGACTCTTGAATAAGATTTGCTGATCCTTTCCATCTCTTCAAAAGCTGAGTCAAATAATATATAATCCAAGCACATCTTTCTGTTTAATTATATAAGTGAATTCTACCAGGTTTCAGCTCTTTTTCTTACTTTGTTAAGTGCGTGTGAGATTTTAGACAGCAGAAAAATCAAGCTGTGTTAGGGCAGTTGAGCAGAAACAAGTGAGACCAGACAAGAAGGAAAGGTGAGAAAAAGGTAAATGTGGGAAGGGAGAAATGATAGCAAGACTTAATCTTACATGCTGTCCAGTTACACTGACACACATACAGTTACTTCAACTCTATCATCAGCTGAACGCAGCAGAAAACTCACCCTTCATTTTACAGGTAAGGGACAGATGCACTCAAACTCAAAGCTTCCTTTCATCTAAGTATTGACTATAACACACTAAACACCCATCATTGCTGACAGAGTCGGGTAACAACTGACTTAAGGTGCCACCCCACCTCTACACACACATGTCTGCACACACACACATTGATCAGTTGCATTGACTTGCCATGTCAGAAAAAGTAGAAAACATTGGTTAACCATACAAATACATAGAGATTCTTAACACATACACTCTAAACATATACAGCATACAACACACACACACACAATGTATCCTCACATGTATTCTGCTCTTGAGTCAAACTTAGTGAAACAGCAATTTCTCCATTTTCCATCACAATTCTGAAGAAACTCTCTGGCTATCACCTCTCTATCACTCCCACACACTGTGCTGCTGGTCGTTATCAGTTGCAATTATGAATTTGACAAGACTGTGCATCAACAAGCATGTTTGAAATGAGAAAGCAGAGCTGTCATCAAGTCTACAAGGAGGCAACAATCCTTGGGTTAGTTCATGTTCCTGTTTTCATCCTTACTTTTATTATTAATATGTATTTAGCACAACAAAGTTCGATTCAATAGGCCCACTAGTGGGAAAGACAGCTTTGACCAAATGTTGAATTTCTTTACTCACCAGTAACTTAGCCCTTTCTTGCTCCTCACGGGCTTTCCCTTTCTCAATGATGAGGGCAGGCATCAGCTCATCCAGGCCTGTAGTTGAGGCAGTCTCTCTCTCCCACTGGGCCAGTCTGGCCAACTGCTCCCGCACCAGGGCCTGTTGATGCTCAAAGCTAAAGAACAGGAGGATGAGAACTGTTTTAACCTCTGCCCCTTTATTTAACAGGTTAAACGTGCATGTTTATAGGCATTACATAATTAACAATATATCATATAACTGAGGTTTGACACAAAGAACACTGAGCAAAACATAATATATTGTATATTATGTCTAACCACTTTCCAGGAAACAGCATTATGATGAGAGTGGACATGCTAACATGTTAACCTATAGACACTACATATAGTATACAAGCATTCTGACAGCATAGCAACATGCCTGTTATACAGACAGAGTAAATCAACACAGGCAGTGTTCACAGGTCAATCAGCATATGTATGTTCCCCATAAACATAAAAAAATAATAAATGAATGCAATGTTATGGCAGATCCTTAACACTGACATTATGAGCACCTACTCTTTGCGCAGTTCTTCCTGTATTTCTGAAGTGGATGGTCCTGTTGGTTTTGGATCTGAAATTCAAAAGACACGACTTTCAATACTATTAGCAAAAAGGATACGCATCTGTTTGCAGGACAGATGGAAGAAATGGTAGCCAGTGTATAAGGGGTAAAGTTGTGGCCAATCACGATCCCTGTGAGCAACCATTCACTAACGCAATTATCAAATGCCAGCAAAATGTAGCTTTATATTATATTCACAAATTTTGATTATGAAATAACATATTTGAGCAACACAGTAAGGCAGTTCCATACTTTGTTTAAATATTCTAATAACATGACAAAGGTGATGCATAAAAAAAATCAAACAGCTGTAGGGTTGACCTTTATCCTGATTCTGTTCTCATCAGTCAGTGTACTGTTTGTGTACATGCACTGAGTTGGCAGTTTATCAAGTACATAAAGCTAAAACTAATGTAGTCTTGAGTTGTACAACAGCCCTGTGACACATCCCTACCTTCATGACAGTTTCAATATTCAGCTCTTGTTGAAACTGTGTAAAGTGATTTTGATTCAACTGTATGATAATTTTGCACAATATAGTCTTTGATGCTGCTGTTGATGACAGGAGTTGATGACAGGAGTTCCTATTATTTTACCCAGCACTATCAAATCAGTGAGTGATGGTTAAACACAAGACATAACTTGTTGTATAATGCTTTACAGTTCAACAGCACCACAAACTACAGCCTCCAAATGATCATACAGCTGAACTGACACTTCTTAAACACAGGTTTGACAAAAATATGACAATATAACCTTCATGAATGTAATTGCAGGACTGTGGTATTAGACTGCACTCATTTTAGCTAGGTGTTCCTATTAAACTGACAAGTGAGAGGCAGAGGAAAGGTCTTTGAGTGAGACGTACGTGGTGGTGGTGGCTTGGCGCTTTCAGACCCCTGAGATTCCCTCATCCGCCGAAGCACATCCTCTGAGAGCTGGACAGGAGCGTGGGAATAAATACATGCACATAAACACACACATATACAAGGCCGTGCAGGATATAGTACATGTGCTCCTTGGCAAGCAGCAGATTAAAAGCTCACTGGTTAAGTGTCCTTGAGTCACTTACTTGTTTACAAGCTCCAGGTGTGTTTCTGTACAGCTGTGCCTGGCCTCTCTGAATAGAGCAAAGAGTATCTATCTGTCTGCATGGATCCACTCATTAGCACATTATTAATTTACGCAGGTTCACACACGGGACACAAATGCAGATTGTGTATTTATGAAAAAGTAATTAGCTCATTTTATATTTTGCAATGTTTATCGATGCAAGAAATTGCATCAAAAGCAGAAAATAAATAAAAGAGGAAAGAAATGAATAGGGGAGAGCTTATGCCTGAGAAGCTATTTGAATTGTTCTTGTGTCTGAGACTCTTGCAGAGAGCCTTACAGGTGGTTTGTGATCTTTTACAGTAATGTATTTAGGAGTTAAACAGTTCCTCATTTTGATGCAGTGACAAACATCACGCTTGTTAACAGGACAGACAGCACTTATTTCAGAAGACAAAAGTGCACCTATCAAATGAATTAGCTCAAGTTCTTGCCCTGTGTGAAGAGGCACAGTGACAGTGGAGGCACAAATCTAATAGATAGCAGATAATGACACTGTTACTCAAAGGCTTTAGAGGGAATATACAGATGTTGAGTTGTCATCATCTGTCATCTAATTAAAATGTGGCTAAAGCAAATTGTGTATTTATGAAAACGTAACTAATTCATAACACAGTGTTTATCGTTACAATTAAATTTATTCTCTTATTATATGCAGTTGACACAAGACACCATACACGACATCATATCTCTGTAAATGTCGGCTTTACTGGGAGGGGAGGGGGCTATAACCTTTACAGAGCAGATAGCGGTGACTGGGGGTAAGAGAGGGGGGCATGAACGGGTTCATTTGAGGACATGGGACCTGCCAGCCTTTCTGCGCTCCTTATTAAAAGCCTGCTAGCTACCCTTTGTATGCTTCTGTAGTCAAGGCTAATAACATGGCTAATTTAATACTTCACACCGCCCCCTTTTAAACGACAGAGGGTTATATCTACCTTCACTCCTTCAATTACTGTGACCTTCTCGTCTTCGTCCAGTCCGAATGACACTTTCCTCGCGGCGCTTCCATTTCCTCCCATTTTCACCAGCTGTCGCTTCAGCCCCGGTTAGAAAAAAAATGTATATAAAAACAACCCTATCTGATGTTTTGACAGGGAAACATTCATGAGAGAGCGGCAGGAGTCGCCGCCACAGCGACTGGTGGTCAAAATACTCCAATAAAGGTCACTCTGACGCTGCAGTATCCTCAAAGCTCATTGGTCGGATGAAATAACTCAGACCCAATGATTGACGGTGGTGCAGCCGTGTGGACCAGGGGGAGATGGGAGTTGTGGTTAGACTGTGTGACAGACCTGGGTCTGGCTGACGAAGCTCCTCAAGACGAATATAACATTAGGACGTAACCTGGATGTATAAGACAACACAGTCACGTCATCAGCACTTGAGATGTTTTTTTAAAGGCACTATCCCAGGGTGTAGTTTCCACAAGAGACCACAGAGTGGCGTCCTATCCCCCATGACCATATACTGCATTGTCCAAATAAGTCGTGATGTGATGTTCCTTCCCAAAACAGCCAAATCAAAGTCTGTGGTTTATTCTGTAGTTCATGAAATGCTCCACACATTGCATTAATACAGGCTGCATATAATACAATCAATGCACTTAAATAAAAAGGCAATTTACAGGTCATTTGCAAAATGATTTCAACAACACACTTCAATTGCATAACACTGCACCTTGTGTATCACTTATCATCAAACAACAAGCTGATTTCCCAACCACTATTCTAACTCCAAGTGATACAGCAGAGTTCACCAGCACTCAACTATGAATAGAAAATATTTCAAAAGTCAGCCAAATACTGTACTTCCTTGGAAGAAATCACTTATTTTCATTGTGTTGTTGCTTGATAATGGTGAAAAGAAATAACCCTATATCTTCAGCATACAGGTCACCACTATTTATAAATACTGCCATCTTAAATACAGTACTCCATTCCTACGAAACCTTTATATTCATCTCCTTGGCAGACATAAGTAAACGTGATGTGAGGTGTTTTCAAAAGACTGTTATTGTTCCAATACTATAGATGACAAGTATGATTTCATGAATTAAGCAGACACTCCAGCCTGAAACAAATATGAAATGGAAAATTTTCTCTTCAACACTCGCAGTTTTTTCCTTGACATCATCTTAAAATTACCCTTCACTGACATAATTAACTGAGCCTGTCTTGCTCAGAAGGAATCAAAAGTTATCTATATAATGAAGCTGCATCAATACCAAACATTTGATACTATAAAATTGAGCATTTTTGGTCTAATTTTACCTGTTGTAATAACATTTATAAAAAATGAACACAGGAAATAGGTTAGCAGCAAAATACTCAACTCAACTTTTGCACCATCAACCCTTTTACAGCAAGCAAAGCTGAACTAGATAAGCTGATATGAAATGAGCACAAGTCTGAATTGGAATAACAAAGAATTTGTGCAGAAACTGAATGACTATGACACAAACAAATTTTTAGTCACAGGAATGAGTAATTTGGTGCAAGAAATTAAAGCAAAAGCAGAAAATAAATAAAAAGGGGAGAGCTTATGCCTGAGAAGCTATTTGAATTGTTCTTGTGTCTCAGACTCTTGCAGAGAGCCTTACAGGTGGTTTGTGATCTTTTACATTAATGCAGTGCCTGTATTTAGGAGTTACTGAATTCCTAATTATATTGCAATGACAACATCACGCTAACACTGTTCACTTGTTAACAGGACAGACAGTACTTATTTCAGAAGACAAAAGTACACCTATCAAATGAATTAGCACAAGTTCTTGCCCTGTATGAAGAGGCACAGTGACAGTTGAGTCACAAATCTAATGCAAGGCAGCAGATAAAGTCAGTAGAGACACTGTTACTCAAAGGCTTTAGTGGGAATGTACAGATGTTGAGTTGTAATCAAAAGAATGTTAGATTTTTTTAAGACTTGGGTAATTAAAATGGGGCTAAAACTTCACTGAGGATTGAGTAGTTGATGCTGGAATGACAGAAAACGTGCTGAGACAAGTCAGTAAGCCCCCCACGTTTAAGAGCCTGTGGAACAGAATCAATACGGAGTCTGTTGAGGCCATAATGAGGGACAGTACTCCTTATGTGGAGCTACAGCAGCAGTGCACTCTGGAAACAGTGTTACAAAAGCAGTTGCTAAATTCACAGTCTCCCAGATAATTGGCCAGCAAAGGTCTCTCCTTAAGTGTCCACTTGTTCACTTATCGTGGCCTCAAAAAAGACCAAGATTTATGTCCAGCTACTTAGCTCTGCCTTTTTTTTGGCCAACTCCTCTGGTCACCATCCTGCCTGACACACTACACATGCACAACATTTAAGCCCAGTTGGATCACCACCTCTGCTTTTCCACTCTCCTCATCATCCTTTCACACATTGATAGGTCTCCAGCGGTCAGCTTCAATACTGTTTATGCTGCTGGACCCATAGGGCCCAGAGGCAACATCATCCAGGTATGCTCCCACCATACGAGAGCTGCCAGGACCAGAGCCATCAATCTGAGTGGATGAGTAGAACAGACCCTGGTCAGTCAGCTCCTTGCGGCCGAGAGTTGTAGCAATGGTGGGAGGAAGGTGGACATCACTCTCGTCCGGCTCATCCACCTGAGACTTGTAGGAAAACAAGATCTTGGGCTCTGAACTGTGGAAGAGGAGAAAGTAGAAAAATAAAACAAGAATGGTCAAGTGGTTAAAATGCAACAATACAGTGTCTTGCATATTTTGCATGATTCTCCGTACATACCCAAAGAAGCCTTTAAGAAATGTGACATAGATGAGAGGAGCAAATGTGGAGAAATACAGAAAGGTGGTGACATCCACACAGCTAGATCAGAAAAGACAAAAGTAATTAGTTCCCTTATAAGTTAAAGGAGCAGGGAGTTCATCAACCTCATTAGATATAACAACCCAATCAACAGGTTGCTGCTACAAAGATTTGTTTATATTCTAATTCTCTCATCTAAACTCCACTGAACAACACAGGACACACTAAAACAATGAGTCATCCCACTGTTTGTAACCCAGCCAACATAATCAATTACAAGGTTTAAAATCAGCCAACAACATTTTTCTAATATAAAATATTGTCAACCAAAAACATTATGTTTTAAAACCCTGGCTACTCTCAATCCCAAAATATTACTCAATATTCCTCTTCCCACAATTGTGACGCAGGTTAAGCATTTGGTCGATGTGTCAGTAAGTTAACCACAGAAATTCTTTGATAATTATAAGTCTGTGGTTAATGCACTTTTAACAAATATGCTGCTACACACAGTGTTCATGCGAACAACACTGACCAAAGTCCCTCTATGACTCCAGCACATAACAGAGCACTGCCCAGGCCCTGGACCAGGTTCAGTAAAGACAGGATGGCGGCATACACATAGAAACTCCGCTTAGCTAAACAGAGGAAGCAGAACAGAGATTAATGAACAACAGAGAACAGGTGCTTTCACATACACAAAATCATGGAGTGCAAAGTTTCCACCGATCATAGTTACATGAAACATATACTTTAAACTACTATCTTTTAACAAATTTCTGTTCTTTGTTGCAATTAAATCTGTAACTTACATGGCAGAGATATCCTCTCCCTCAATGGAGTTTTAGGCAAGATCACAATTAAAGAGTATACCTACAAAAAGAGATGACATGGTATATTATTGGGTATCTGCCAAGTATGAGTTTTATCTTTTTGCTCATGATCTGCTGCAGAGCTACAAGTTACTGACCAGGAAGAAAAAGCAGGAACTGGCCAACCAGAAGTGCCGTCCCCCGTGGCCGTAGATGTTGAAGTCCTCAGCAGATAGGTGACTGTCTGGATAAAGAATCTCTAGTGTGCCCTAAAAACACAAAAAAAAACTATTTAATAATCTATTCTAATTGAATAAATTGTATAATGACAACTTGCCATGTGACATTATCATCATATGTCCAATTAAGGTTTGTGTAATTTCTCATCATTTGCCATTACCTGTGTGATGGAGTAGGCCAGAGCCAGCACAGCAGTGATTGCCAGCACACGCTTGATACTGGACTTGCTCTCCAGGTGACCTGGTAAATAAGGAAAGTGGCTTGACTGAAAAACACATTGTGTTCGGGCTTCAGTTACATAAAAGGCAAACTAGACATTTGGATATTTACTGCACAGCAGCCTGGCCACGTGAAAGGAGACAGATTAGGGTATAAATGAGAACTGAAACCTGCGCAGCAAACTAACCAAAAGCCAGTCCCAAGATGATAACACTGAGCTCAATAGCCAGTAAGAAGAAACGGGTGATTTCCCACAGCACCTAAAGAGACAACAAACATTATTAAAAATCCATGTGGTAAATTAAAGCAGCTGTGTTGTAACACTTATTGAAACAAAACAAATATATAACTAACTACAAGTCAGGTAACACCGTAGAGCATTATACAATCATTTGTATTTCCTTCTCTTCATGACAGTGTGCTATGGGAACAGAAGGATGCTCACTGTGAACTCCATAGGGACCTGTCTGGTATGTCAGGAATGTCAGCCATGCTTTTAGTTTAAGACATGAAAGTCCTACAGTCCTGCAGCTCATATCATGCCTTCTGGGTGCAAAATAAAAGAGACATCTGTGACTGCAATTCAGTATGACTCAAATATTTATGGTACAAAGCCACAGGCTGTCATTTACTAAATGAACAGTAAACAAGACAGCATCCACAACTATTTTACAAAATTTAAGTTCAGGAAACTCAAATAGATAAAATAAATAACTAGGCCATTTAGAAAGGAATGCCACAGCATAAACCAATTTTCCCCAGACTGGATATTCTTCAAAATGAAAAGCTGTATTTTCCTCTAAAGGAACACTTCACTGTAGTTTACAGTAAACACTTACATCTCATAATGAGCACAGCTAAAAGCATGTATAAATAAAAAACGATCCCGTATTCTTTAAATCCTGTGCATGTCAGATGTACTCACACATACAGCGTAAGCAAAGGATTTGAGTTAGTGATGAAAAAATATATTTTGTTGAAAGTTTTCTCCAAACACAGGTCCCTTTCATGGCTTGATTTGAAAACATGACTTAAGGAAACAAACCTAACAGTCCTTTAACAGACCTGTCAATCAGTTCAAAAGTGACACCATGAGCCATTACTGTGTTTTGGTATTAGTGGGGTTACCCATTTGTTTATCTATGGATCAAATATTGTGCCTGGAGTTTATATAGATTACATAAAGCTTTACAACCAAAAACCTCTTGTTTAAAAAGCTCTTGTTTCCTTACTTTGTCGATGATGGTGGCAGCACTGGATGCACTGACCGTCATAGACACTATGGCTCGAGTGATTCCAACTGCTGCAACAACAAAAACCTAAGAAATACAGATGCAGAATTAGCGGAAAGAGCAAAAAATACGCTGTTAACAAAAGTGACAAACAATGAGAAGAGTTCTTTTATTGCCTAGTAAAGCACTACAGGGCTGAGATGTCTCCCTCTCTGTAGTTTCTTATTAGATTACCATCACTGGAATAATAACCCAAACAGACAGATGCAGTAAATTTTGGAATCAAAAAGTAATTTTAGAGCAGTAAACAAGAAAGAACCTTGTTGTCATTTATCTTTGACAACAAAATGAAAGGCATTACCAGGTGATCACCCCATGGTGATCACTAGCACTGTGAAATATCAATGTCTTGTTTTGCAAGACAGATTAGGATGAACACAAGCACTACTGTGCAGCATGATGCCAAGATCCACATTATATGTACTGTATATAATACTGTATGTTGGTGTTTTTGTAGTTTGTGTCGTACCAGCAAGTAAAAAGTGACAAAGATGGGGCTAGAAGTGAGTCGAATCTTTGCCCTGGCTGAGGGTAGCTTCCACATCAGGAACACAAAGAAGGCCACATTCGGCACTAGCAGTAAAATGTCCCAGAAACGCACCCTAAGACAGAGAGATGAACAACAGGAGGATATTGCAGAACTCTTTGAAAAATGTTTTGTCGTCTGCAGTAAAGACTTGACAGCCATTGCAGACATTTTGTTTTGTCAGCTGGGCACTCACTTTATTCCCTTTTGCATTTCTGTCACTGTCACACATGGATTCAAAAAACAAGCTAAGCCCTATAAACCTTTCCACAAATTTTCTTCAAAGTTTCTTCTACAGGATCCTACTGATTACCTGGAGTCTCCAATGTCCTCATATAGAACTTGCAGACATTTGTGAGGCCTGGTGATGTTGGCTCCAGAATCAGGTTTCCAAGTTGGGAATGCTGATGTGTTCTCCAGTGGTGTGGGTGAAATACTGCCATTGTACTGAGTAAACCTAACCACAGCAGTCACTGTGGCTAGCATGGTGTCGCAGCCTGAGGAAGAACAAAAGTCTGATTATGTCTGATATTAATTGAAACCAATTCCCCATAACAGCTGAGGCAGACATTTTACTTCCCATTTTCAAAAATTTCCTATTTGCAAGGAAGTTTATCAAGCAAAACAGCACAACAAGACACCTGAGCTGCTTCAAGTACGACCAGAGCCTGAAGCTGCTGGGTTGTTGTGGCAGGGCAGGCTTCAGCCTCAGCTTTCTCCACCTTAGGATAAACGTTATGTAACGAGGCTGGCTGCTTTATCAGCCATGAGTGGTGTAAAGTTTGAACGGCAAAACTAAACCAATGCCATTAGCATTGACTTACGCCTCCTCAACAGTAAGAGAACATGGTCGTAAAAAATGACAAATAGTTGGCTTCACACAATAAAATGAATCGTAGCTTTTCCTAGAATATGATTTTACTTTCAGTCCCTTCAGGGAGATTTCAGATGTTAGCTAACGCTGCTACTTCCAGCTAGCTGCCGTCGGGAGATGTGTTGTTAGTGAATTAAATGTATATTCTCCCTTCATTCCCCTTAAGGAGAGACACGGTATTGACAACAATGCTACCGGTGAACATGTCTTGTGAATAAGCAGTAGGTACCACAGTTTAAAAGCCGACTGGCTCGGGTTGGCATCAAAACAAACGTGATACTAGTGCAAGTGCAATGACGCTGACCCGCTGTAACGAGATTAGAGACAGTAAAAAAAAATAACATCTCACCGATTCAGAAGAGTCGGATACAAGGACGCGACGCGTTGTAAAATGTTTCAGACACGATGTGATTTCAGCACATGCTTCACACGCTGTTATAAACACTGTAATCGATCGACAAATCAATCACTAATACGGTACATGGCTGTGCTGGAGTTTCGCTAAGAAATTTCCCCCATACGGTCACCTGACACTCGCCAAACAAGCGCAACAACTCTCGCGAGATTATGACGTTTGCTTGTCGACAATCTTAAAAAGGGGAGTTGGTCTTTAGAGGAAACAGTTTGCTACTGTTTTATTTTTAGATTAATTTAAAGAAAAATCAAAACACACGAGATATTATGAAGCTTGATAAAATAAACTGTGAGACATTTAAAAAAAAATTTAATTTCAAACATTTTCAAACATCATAAACAGAATAGCTTTTTATGTTTTTTCCTTTTGGTTTGATTGAGGACAACAACTTTACACGAGGACAACTCATTCAGTCAACTAAAGATTTTATGCTCATGTAGACTTGAAAAAAGTCATATATGATCACACAAATCAACCAAAGTATGAGGCTGTCAATGTCAGCAGAATGCCTAAAATCTGCCTAAAATAAAAAGGTACCTGAGGAAGGAGGACATCAGTCTCAGCGTCTTCTATTGAACACACCTAAAGTCTTCAAATTCTTTCATCACACAAGCCTAGTCAAAATTTTGGCTTTTTAAGATTTTATTAAATATTATGATATTGTTCTATTATGCAGCACATTTGCTAGTAAATATTGAATTGTTGAGATGATTATGAATGAACAGTGAGACGTGCTTTTGGGTCCCCTGACATCATCCTGTAGGCCAGGTGCACTGGTTCAGTCAGGTTAGCCTTAAATGTGTAGACATGAGTCTTCCCGCTGATCGGGCTGAGGTTGTAGAAGCTCAGCCTGTGGGTCTTGAAGCTCAGCTTGATCTCTAGCCTCGTTGACACTGTGGTCCTCTTCAGTGGGACATTGTGACCCTGCTCAAAGGCTGTCAGGAGGTTGTTGAACCACATCAGACACCAGGAGCCCCGGCTGCTTTCCAAAGCAGAGGGCAGCCCGCTACGAGCTAGCTTCCCACTGTAGCACACTCCAATAATCCAGGGAGCGCCTTCAAGCTCCACCTCCCAGCTATGATCACCTTCTGAGAAGCTCTGGGTGCTGAGGACCTGGAAGAAACTGGTAAACCTCTGAGGCGAGGATGGATAGGGCTGTTTTTTAGCACTGAAAGTCACTGTCTTTAAGTCCTCTGAGAGAATGAGGTTGGGGTGGGCCGTTTCTGGGTCAAAGGTCACCTCTGAGGGGTTGAGGGTGTTCTGAAGGGAGCGCTGAACCTCTCCAAGTCTTTCCCTCAGTTGAACGCTCATGGTTTCCAGCTTGGGACAGACTCGTGCAGGGCTGACTTTGGATTCAACATGGTCTTCCTCTTCTCCTACTGGTTTTGCCATCAACTCAACAATGTGCGGTTGTAGACTTTGGAGCTCGTTGCTGAATGCAGCTTCATCTTCCTCAGTCAACAGGGACTCAGCTCTGAGCATAGCCTGCCTCAGCTGCCCAGTTAGCTCAGAAGCCAGACTGACTCGACTGACTATAGTGGCCTCACCTGGACCTAACTCTTCTTCAATCATTTGCATCACCTGCTCACTATAGCGCTGTGACAAATCCTTTATATGACCTAACAGTCTGGATGCTTTCTCCCTCAGCTGAGCATTAGCAGTGCTCACCTCTAACTCACGTCCCTTCTCTTTCTTCAGGACACCCTCTGCCATCTCCAGCTTGAGGTTCAACTCTGTGACTTGAGATGCCAGTCTGAATTTAGGTTCACCCATTTCCATTTTGCTTTTGCCACTGCTTTGCTCTTGATCCAAATAAATGGGATGATCTATGGACCCAGTTTGTGAACCATCTTTTGCCTTGCATTCAGCCCACTGCTCCTGGCTCCCCCTAGCTGTGGCTAAATCCTGTGTGTATTTTGTGTTTGAGTCACCTGTAACTGAGCTATCATGCCTGTTGTCTGCAACATGTCTGACATCAACAGGGTTTGTGGTGGATCTGATTTTCCCAGCAGTGGCTTTGTAGGTCTCCACCATGCTGCACATTTTGAAGTTTTTCTCAAGGGATGTGGGCCCCTGATATGCTGCCTGACATTGAGGGCAGCTGTGTTGGTCAAGGCCTTCACACATGGTCTCAAGACAGGCCAAACAATACATATGACCACAAGGTAGAGAAACTGGCTCAGAAAAGATCTTCAACCAGATCGGGCAAGTGAGCTCCAAAACCAAAGCTTCTGGATGATTCTTCTTAGAAAGGTTTCCTTCAGTCTCACTCACAGACATGGTGGCAGGTGCTGGAAAAAAACAGACAACTCAGAGTCAGACCAAAAATCTATTCAGGTTTTAAAATGAAAAAAATATTATATTAAATATATACTTTTATATAAATTAGGGTTAGGGTTACGTCCACCAGGTGATGTTTTTTCACTCAAACATACCGAGGACCTCAGAGTCCTAAACGGTAAATACGGCCCTGTATAATATTAGATCACACTGTGAACCTTTTACACCAACAGGCCGATGCGCAGGGACTTGAAGTAACCACACAGAATATGGTGCACGTGTGTTGTCAAAAATGGTGCTAAATCTAGGTATACAGGCTAGACCAGGATTACATGACATGATGTTTATTCGAATAGGCAAACTTTAACTTAATAAAAATCTCTCTCATCGTAGCAAAAGCTAAAGAAAAAAAACATTGTAGGTCAAACTTCAACTGTTGGTTGTGCGCATGTAGTTAGGTTTCGATGTTTCGACCAGGATTTCCACGCTGCCAACAGATTTCACTTCACTGAGCCACACTTACCTTGTCCAAAGAGATCAGCTTCTGAGCACGAATCTAATTTCAATTAATGTGGCTTTCCCTCTTTTTAAAACAAGCACGAACACATTATTATTCCTCAGGACGTGCGCCTTTTTTTTACCCCCACAGCGCGTAAAAACGCGGCCGCTTTTTTTCAGAAAGGACAAAATATAAGAAACAGTGTCCGTCTTTAAGAAAATAGGACAACAACAGCTTCAAATACTTGCCTGGTATCGTTGAGTCGAGTCTTCCTGTTCAGATAGGAGTCAATATAACGCAGTGACGCAGGGATCAGACTCGTCTACGCCTTTTTCTTCATAAACAGCTTCATCTGTCCCACTGAGGCGACCTGCCTCAGCCTGACTTCACTTAAGTCTGTTTTCCAAAGCCCTGACTCACTGTCTAATGCTCCTCAGACCTTTATAATAGACCTATAACACAAAACATTAACAGAACAATCGCTCATTTCAGAGAAAGAAAACAGACATTGTTTTTTAATTGAATTGAATTTATATTTATTTACATCTCGTTTTTAAAAGTAAATATTTCTCCACACAGTTGTATGGTTAAAGATATGCAAAAATAATAAATATAACTGTCATTATCATATAAAAGGCACAGCATCAGGCCAAAACACTCAAAAGTCACCATTAGTGTGCGCATTCATGTAGTGTGCAAAAATTTCTACACTTTGTGGTTCAGTACCTCAGAGGAAGACATGAAATGTGCTTCATGCAACTTCACAATCATTACCCTGTGCTCAAATGGTGTATGTCATTGCAGGTCCCTTGTACATAAACAAAACAATTCTATCACGCTACACAGCCAGCTCTTTATCCACGTTTAGCTTTGACTCGGCTGCTATATCGTGTTGCGTACCATCCAGAGCTCCAAATGGTTTTCAGTCCTTAGGCTGATGTTTGAAAACACTCCATGCTTAATAGTGATCAGGGCAAACTCCAGCAATCTCATACTTAATGGGGTCAAAGTCATATCTAAAGACATTCTGTGCCTGCAAACACACACAAACCTAAAAAAAAAAAAAAAAAATCTCCAACGAACAAGGGATAACAGGTTTGTGTGGTAGCTGTGTGTGCCCAGGTCCGTTACAGTTGGGGACATCATGGCAATTAGATAGAGGCGGTCAGTCACAGAAAGCAGGCAATAGTAGTTACACAGTTTTGGCATTTGCAGGAATATGGGCATCACTTAATATTTTATAATGCAGCTCAATTTCTCTATTTCTGTACAGATATATTTTTGGTCCAATATTTAGAGCTGAAATGTTAGAGCTGTCGTAGATTATGACACTGGTGCGCACAACAAAAAAACCTGAAACAGTCTAAAGGCATATTCATCCATTTGCTCATTGTAATCTGAAGGCTGTCTCTGTAAAGGTACTGAGATGAATATATATATATATATATATATATATATATTTAAAAAATGGTTTATATACGTTTTTTATAGCCTATGCACACTGTGACATCATTTGGCTCTGTCTTTGAAATGTTCCAGTTTATCCAGAGGTTCATAACACAGGGGTTACAGTTGATGTAACCCCTGTGTAAGTAGATGCGCTTTTATGTGCCTGCCTGTATGCGCATTTTACTAGGTGTTAGTGTGTGTCTACAGTAATGCATCGAGGTCCAGTTCTGGCAGAGGTTCCTTCCAGTAGGAGAAACTGCTGTAGTCAGGACAATCAAAAGCAGAGGATGTGCTACCTTCAGCAGAGAGCACAGGGAAAAAATGTTCCACCAATTCACTGAGGTGGCTGTATCTGGAAACACACACACACGCAAACATTCACACATGATCTGAACTTATTCATGCACAATAAATAATTAAATTATTCCTTTTAATATTCTTTCATTTCCACATTCTGTTGCCCACTTACGAGGACTTGTTGCCTTTAGTCTTCTCCTGGATCAGCTCTCCTTTTGGGTTGACAGTAAATATCCTGGTGTCAGGCACTCCGACTTCCTTATAGGCATAAGCGTCCTGAAAAGGCAAAGACAGCATCTTAATACAGTTAGAGAGGACCTTTACCCCTGCAGTGTATATGTACACTAAAAGGATTGTTTGCCTATTACAGCACTAATCCACAGTCATAAATTGTTAGCCAGTGTTTACTTTATATTATTTTTACTTTATTTTATAACCATGCCTCAGACTTCACAATTCTCTCACATCATTTCTCCCTGCTGGGCTGTATTCATGGACATTTACACTGAAGAAAGAAAAATTCATGATCTCACATGATTATACACAAACCCAGGTTTTTTTCCAGCGGCTACAATCAGCAAACCATAATAATTAGTTTCAGAAAAACTATAACTTAATAGACAACTTCCACAGCAGCATTGCTTACATTAGTCCTGTTGCCGAAAGCTGCATAGAAAGGCTGTCGCTGCGGGTTGAACAGGTCCTTGATGTCACTGAGACAGGCAATTTTAAACACCTCAGGCTTCTTCTCAATCACCTCTCTGCAAAGGTTAGGGCAGACAGTTAAAAGTCAAAAGTCTGTTGTCTGTTCAAATGTTATGTTCAAACCTTACATCCTCTTAATTACTGTAAAACAGAACAGTCCATAACATAAACATAACATAATGTAAAATGGATGAGTGGGAGGTATTTGTTACCTGTGTAGTGCTGAAAAAAGGCTGCTGGGAGCCAGTAGTACAGGACCTTTAGGAAGGACAGTGCCTCTATCATTGACCCATTGCAGGTAGTCCTTAGTGATGGCAGCCATACCTATGGCTCGTGCTGAACAATACAGGAACTTATAGCCATTTCTGCAAGGAACACACAACAAACACATTTGCATTTTAGTTCTAAAAAATGTAAGAACATAAATTAGTTTTTCAATTCTCTTGTATTTGAGCAGACCAGCAGAATTAAGCTCAAATTGTTTAACAAGACATACGTGGTGTATCCTGTTCCACCAGATTTTTGTGACAAAAGATTAGCACTTCAAATACAATTCATTCTATTTTCAATTAACTGAACAGCTGGATTCAGTTTAAAAGTGCAAACAGGGAAACGTGGCAATGCAGATTAGACTGTCAGCTGCAGGATGCTAGGATGACATCAGAATAAAATCAGCAGCAGGAGATCTGAGATCAGAGCTGTTTTTGCTTGTTATGGTGTGAGTAATGTGAGTGAAAGTTCAGTAAATGAAATGGTAGAAAGGGAGAATAGAATAGAAAACCTATTAAAGAAGATGTTTTTTGCTCTGTGTTTGCTGACAAAGGAACATCACATACTGGTGGATTTTGTGGTAGAGTCTGGCAATTCCTTTGTGTGTCCAGTCCTTTCCAAACTGAGGTAGAATATGCCCCAGAGCATCAGACCTGCAAGAGACGGAAGTGAAGATTACTCGTACACTGTAATGATGTGAATTCAAACTATGTATCTTTCTTATCAAGCAGGAAGTGTCAGTGAATTGCTGTGTACAGCTGTTTTTACTTTGTGATGGTGCCATCTATGTCTGATATGATTACTCTGTCGTCCCAGTTCCACAGGTAGATGGCAGCCTCACAGCGACAGGTGCCTTGGTATTGTGTGGTCACACTAAACACCACCTTGTTGGCTCCCTCACGCAGGTTTAAGTGCTCCTGGGTGTGGGATAGTTGACAGGTGGTTAACTGCTTTTTGAACCTTTAAATATATTTGATGGCTGAGGAAAAGGTATTGTGTGGTGATGTGTGGAAGTGTGCGTGAATGCATTTTTTACTATCTGTTCAGAGGTCAGGCGTAGTGATTTGCGGTACATCTGGCTGATGCACTGAGTGGCGCTGAGGGTTTCTACTGATTGGCTGGACGGGAGGATGGCTTTTCGGCCAAGCCCTGCTGCCTCATCACTGTCGATGTCATCCAGTGTGGCTCTGTAAATATGTAAATTAAATTATTTAGTGAATTCAGTGAGATCAGGTATCTTAAACTTTAACTTTATCAAATGTTGACAAAGCCACTCATAGTTTATCATTATTACAAATAAGCGACAAATGCAAGTGTCAAGACATTTGTTTTTGAGAATATGATATTTCTTGAGTAATGTACTATGTGGCTAAAGCTCTAGCATACCCTGGAGGCCCAAAGGTAAACTACATGATTATGATGCTAGAATTGATACAATAAATATCTTTTTCAATTAAAAACAAAAAATCTAATGATATTTTTCTCCCATTTTAGTTTTAGTGCCATGGTGACTCATAGACAATCCATCTCAAGATAATATGCACTGCCTCCAAGTGTCTACACTTTCTTTCATCTGGTCATCATCATTTACAATTCTTTCTTACATCTGGCACTGAGCTACTCTTTCCAGCAATGAGACTGAATATACTTCATTACATTTAGACATTAGAGAGCAGTGGAACAGCTGTGGATCAGCAGGACCAGCTGAAACTAGTTCAATTGAAACAGAGCATACAAGGGTTCTGTTTAACTTGTCTTAGATCATTTTTAGTGAGTTGAATTACTTCACTGTGGATGAAACACTGGCCAGTGGCTCCTCTTGCTCCTCCTTTGAGTGTTTCTGAAAAAGAAGTTTCATTATCACCATTTTCAGACCATATCTTATCCCATAATCACTTCCATCTCTACCAGTCTTATTTCTCTCAAGACCGGCCCTAGCAAACAATGCCACCCATGAAAATCCCTGTGAAAAACCCAATGAATAGATTGTTATGTGTAGTTATTTGTGCTTGTGTACCATTATAACTTAATGAATATAGGAGTTCTGAAGTATTTACCTGGTTGTCCATGTCTCTTCTCCTCCAGGAGAACCACCAGCGCCCAGACTTTTTGGGCATCTTGTCCTTCACCAGTCGCTCTATTGTACTCTATATAACACACAAGCAAAATAAAGAGGGTGATGACTGTAGTAATCCTGTCATCATAGTCACCTACTAACTATAATCTCATTTTCCTTATGATGTACAGTAAATCATCAAAAAAGGAACTCAATGAAAACATTATTGTAGTAAGGCTTAGAAAGAATAAAATACCTTGGGTAGGTTTTTCTGGAAAGTTGTCATTGACAAGACCATTGGAGCAGCCACTGCCCAATTATAATAGCTGTGAAAAGTGAAAGACATCTGGACATAAACTCAAAGAGAAGGACAATTTGAGCTACTTTTTGAGACACCGGTGTAAATAGCTATTTTTTCAAATATATTGTAATTATTATTTCATCTTACTTGGAATTGATGCAGATGACAAGACTTGGATCCTCAATGATTCCTGGATTGTTGGCAAAATCTTGGTATGTCACAATGTGCTCCATAAACTTTTCTGAAGTAAGAGCAAAAGCAACATGGTGACCGATTTAACTCTACTGCAAGACTCTGCCCAGTCCCTTGTGTATTAGCACATATTGCAAAAACAAAGAACTCATTTACCCTTGGTAATTTGGCTGGTGTCACCCTCTTGTCCACAGAGGGACATGCTGATGTCCATGCTGTAGGAGGTGGAATCTGACAGGTACTCTGTTCCGCTGTCCATGGCCCCACTGCCCACTGACTGAGGTGACTGACTTCCTGAACATGAGCCCTGCTCTGCCCCATGCTGAGACGCTCCCTCTGTCTCACTACAGGGACACCGCACAACAAAGTTATTTCAATTCAGTTATTCTCTGTTAAAAAATATCAAATAGAAACCACAGCACAAAACTTGCAAGTATTTGTAAGTTTTCAAAAACCACACAAATTTTTGTTTGTCTTGTCACAACATAGTTTCAAAGATCATTAGAAAAAATATGAGTCCCTCGTGGTGTATTTTGGAAAGAATATCCATGTGTCTTCTGACCTCTTTGGGAAGTAGAGTGCAGCCACCTCTGGGTCCAGTGAGGTCAGATCATCCAAATAAATATCTGTAGGTCCCAAATGGTGATTGCGTTTACCTTTGGAAAAATGACACACAAAAATAAACAATTGGTGAACAGTGACATAACCTCACAGATATATATTTTTAAGTATAAAATGAGTCTAGAAACTCTTTGTCAATGAAAAAGCAAACACCTTTTTTCTTGCCCTGCTGCTCCACTTTGGCAGATGCCTCAGAAGAGTTTGCTAACCGCTCTGCAGCTGCCCAGCTGGCCCCACTGTCTCCCACTTCAGCTTTTGGTGCTGTCCTGTTTGTCAAAGAGCCTCTGTTTGGCCCATCGGTTCCAGGTCCAGTGTCTTCTTCCCCTCCCTCAGCACAGGGGTCTATCCCACTGTCCCCCTCACTGACAGGGGCACTACTGCCTAAACCCTGCTCACTTTGCTCAGATAAAGCACCCTGCTGATGTAAAGTTGATGATTCTGTACTACCTTGACTTCTTGTTGTGTCTGTGCAGTCATCACTGTCTTTAAGTTCTTTCTGATTATTGTCAGATTTGCTCACACTTAAAACAGTGGTTGTACTAACTGTGTCAGTCACAGTGTTAATATGCTCAACACTGACTGTGCCTTCTTTGCTATTAAGGGAATCTGTGCCATTGATTAGACTAACGGAATAAGAGGATGGCTCTCTGTTCAGCTCTTCCCTCCATGTGGAGTCACTTGAATTCACATCGGTCTTCACTGATGAGGCACAAGACTTGAAGAGGTCACTCGGGGTAGAATGGGCAACATGAAAGTTTTTCTCATTTGATAAAGGCGTGTTTTGTATGGCATGGCTACCTAGGTCTAGGGATTGAGTTCTAGGTTGTGGTCTGACAACTGTTACACTACCTACTCTGCCACCGCTGATCACAGGCTCCAAGCCCATATCAAATGAGTCCTGCCTCTCAATGGTGCGGAAATGAGAACTCCCAGAAGGGGAGATGTGTTGTAACTCCACCGGTGTCTTCTCTGATTGACACAGCTGTAAGAGGGAGGGCAGAGAGAGCAACTTGAGAGAGTGTGTTAGCATGACAGTCTCAAATCTACAGCATTAATCATAGCACAGGCAGGAAAAGACTAGAACTACATGTGTATACGTGTTTTTCTTGCCATACCGTTGGAAAACCTCCCCAATTCCACTGCATCTGAGGCCCAGAGGATCCTTGGACTCTAACCAGCAGCTCAGAGTCGCTCTTAGGAGAGGATGGCCGACTGTAAAACACGCTGCTGTGAGGGAAAGACAAAAAACTATCAATCGAGTAATATAGAGAGTCTGAGTTTATATCGGTCAACAAACACTGATTTCCAACAGCCTGCAGGTGAAACTGGTCAACACAAACAAACTCATTCATTCATGTAAAAAATTAACCTTCCTCACCTTTCTGAGGGTGACTGCTCTCCATCTGAGTGAGGGTGTGCATCTCTGGTCTGCAAGGCCTCCAATTCCTCATTTGGCTCCTCAGACAGCGAGTAGTACACTGATTTACTTTTAGACAAACAAGAAGATTTTTTAACTGCTGTGCTAACTTTGAAGGTGAGAATCAACATCACAGTATGTAGCTCTATGCAGTTTAAAGCTGCTTTTGCTGATTGTTTTGTTCTGGCAGAAACTGTCAGACAACTTCACAGACTAACATGATAATTAGATGTCTTTACTAAAGTGTAATAGTGTCCGCAATGATTAAAAAACCCTTTTAAAGTTTGCGGCTTTAAACACATCTTTGAATTTGTAATATGTAATATGGTTAGAATTTCTTTTTACAAACAAAGCCTGCAAGGTTTGAGTCATGAGACAGAATACAGGTATTGTACAGATGATGCAAAGAGGTCTGGTGTTAACTGTGATTTTATACCTAAATGTTTCAGTGGTTGCTGATAAGGACATATGATATGATTTCCTCCTTAGCTAAATCCAGTTAGAGGTCTTTAATACATGAACAATTCATGGCCCCATTTCCAGAAGCATTTTAGGGTTAACTGATCAAAAAGTCCATCCAACTGACCGTTTTTTCTACATGGTATTTCCAAAATCAGATTAACAAGAACCTCTTCTCTACTTGATGAAGGATAAGAGCATAATTCAAAAAAAAAAAAAAAAAAGTCACTGACCAGACATGTAATAATGGTGAGATAAGCTCCTCTTGAGCAGGACTCTCTTGTCCCAGCTGACTACTTTCTCCTCTCTCCCACTCCTTCTCTCTTTCTCTCTCATCTGATGAAGAGTTGTTGTCTCTCAGGTGAGTGTCAGAGCGCATGCGTTTGCGGCGGCGCTTCTTCCTCCGGGCCCCGGACCCAGCCACAGATAATCCCTCAAGGTTTTCCTCTATCTCCTCAGGGACTTCAAGAGGAATTGGGGAGGTGCACAGATGTGCTGGGACCTGGGACTGGGGGGGATAAAAAGAAAAAATGTGTACTAATAATTTGAATTTGAAGTTACAAATGAAATCTCAAAAATGATCATTTGCAGATCTTAAACTAATGGTCATTATTGCTGACCATCTCACCTCCATGTTTTCATTTTCTTCCACAAAAAAAGCTTCTCCATTGTCTCCCAGCTTCATGTGCAGGTCAACTGATTCACCATTTATTTCAATGTCCACCTAAAACCACAGCGATTAACGTATGTACCAATGTGCAAACAGTCCTTGGAGCAACATAAAAAGAACCAAAAGACAGAATCAAGACTCACAATTTTCTCCTTGGAGCGCAGTACACCAAGCTTGCCAAAGCGGACATGAAAAGGTGAACACTGGAACGATCCATCAGGCTGTCGAACCACAATGACATCGATCCCTCCGGTGAGAGTGGCAGGGTTCAGGCCACGGTACAGCTCCTTCACCGTCACAAACACTGTCTCCGCTAACTGGCCCACGATATTCATGGTTTGAGACTGGAAACATAAAACAAGAAGTGAGAACAGTGAGGCCCAGTGGTGTGACTTGCATTCAGTATTTTCTGCAGTTCTTCTGATCTTTTATTCTTTTTTTCACAATGTCAACAGCACTCAATAATAAATTAATCCATTTATAATAAATATGCAAGTCTCTATTATAGAGTTACAGTGTCATCTAATTACCAAAAATTACCAGGCATGTACATCATAAAGTAAACATTAAAATGCTTAACATAGCACATTTACAAAACAGAGTTCCTGTTTTAAAAGAATCACATATCACAAGGGTTCAGAGTTTTAGGGTACTTTTCCACTTAACTCTACACAGAAGGTTGCCCAAAAAATGAGTGCAAACCAGGTTACTTTTAATGTTTTGACTAAACAATATTGACCTTTGGAATCTGACCTCGATAATGAAATATTGGCTAAAGAGCTAACAGTCAACAACTGAAGTCATGTAACAAATGATTGCAGCAGGTCAAGAAGTCAAGAAATTTTGACAAAGGCCACAAAAACCATCACATTAGGCCTAGTTTTATCCTGTATCAACATGGCTAAACAAGTATGTTAACTCAGGTGGATTTAAAGCCCCTTGACAGAGCCTCTTTAACAAAGTATTATTATGGCCCAATACCTTGAAATACTATTTTTAATTAGAAAAGAAACCTCCAGAGTGAATATTTTGATTCTGCAACAAGGCAAAGGCACAAAAAGGAGGGCAGGAGAGGTAACTGTCGCTGTCATTGTGCTAGTTAGTTAAATTTCATCCATAAACAAAGCTAATAAAACACCTAACAGTGATGTATCATGTAACACACACCTACAAAATGAATGAGAAATATCTAAAGAGACATCTGTCCACATTACTAATCTCATGTCTTACCCACAGAGAGGGATACAAATGTCCCCTCCCAACCAGGCTGTGTTCCCTTGACCTCCCCTCTGCCATACGCCACCACTATAAAGGCTTTTCCCACCACAGGAACTCAGGAACAGTTTCAAGAAACTACCTCCATTTCCACCACAGGAACCTGTCAGCTCTAATACCCATAATGCTTGGCTGCCTCTCAAGGCTCAAACTACTTAACCTGACGCACACAACTGTCCACAACTGTATGGCTATATTTTGCTATCTTCAGCCAGGAAAACGAGACATAGCCACAAACGCTTGTATAATTGATTATCCTAACTGCTAAGCTACATTAGATCAGTTATTAGAGATGACAACACCCTAGTCCCCTCTGTTCTGAGCTAGGATGTTAAATATAGCAATCTAAGAGAGAGTCCTAGTATATTCAGTCATACACTAATGCTTCCTCTATCTCACACTACACATACACACTCTCCTGTCACACTGAATTCATACTTCCCCACTTGCACTGCACATGACAGCCAGACCAGCAGTTTCTGAAAGGATTGGACAGGCTATTCAAACACGTTTGGCATGAAAACACACACGCGTGCAAACTGATCGACCACACTCTTTCTGGGCTTGACTACAGCTCTCTGGATCATCAAAGATGAAGGGACACTCCAGCAGTCGTGCTTTGCCAGCACTGGAAAATCCTTACTCCTAGCTAACTTGGGAGGAACTCAAGCAAATAACTTGCAGATTTTGATGGATATCACTGCCTGTGCTACCTATGGAAGAGAACACAACAGAAAGGTAGGCCTGAGTGGAAAACCATGTCTAACAAAGATAGAAGTCTTTATGGTTGATGTAGTTAGTCAACTACATTAATAACAAAAAAACACCTATCTGGTCTATTATGTAACTGATCCAACAGTGCAAATGTAAAAAATAAGTGTTTTGCAAAAGGCCTCTGATGTTTATTTCCCCTTTCTGTGCCCATTCGGGCATTTTTAACTGTGTATGATTTAGAGTGATGTCTCACTGAAACTGCCAGGTCAGCTCCATTCAGAAAGCAGGAGAGAAGCTTAGAGTAAACAATAGTAGTATAAATGTAGGGCAGTAAGGGGAAGACAGAAGAAAAAGATGAAGGTGGGGGACATTTAATACTAATGTGCAAGAACTACATCTCTGTTATTTTCATGATGTATTAATCTGCATATGTTTTTTTTTTTTTTTTTGGTTAATGAACAACGTATTTAATAGTTTAAATGGCCATCACAAGTTCAGAAAGCCAAAAGTGACCTTCAGAAAAATACTGTGTTTAATATTATATAAAATCCTTAACGATCTTAATCTGAACAGTGAATAAGAAGCAATTGGTTTTCCTTTGCTTGATCAAATTCCTTAATGCCTCATTAAGAATTGTTCTTCACACTGGGCCACATGTGTATTGTGAACACAATGTTCGGACCCAGCCCAGTGAGTGGGGAAGGTTTCTTGGCTTTCACTGACCTTTGCCTCAGTGGAGACACGGACACAGCGGTTACGTCACATCATCTCCTACTGAGCACTGTCTATTACTTCAGATTTTATGATTACATAACGTCTGTCCCATCACAAAGTCATTACCCCCAGGGTGCAGGAGAACTCATTTACTGAGGGATTTGTTTAGACTTGAAAAAAAGACACTGATTTTTCACAGGATATTTAATTTTTTTAAAAAAGAAAGAAAGAAAGAAAAAAGAACAAGCGAGTAGAGGCTCGAGAGTAAGTCACCTACGTGTTGATACGTCGTTAGTAACATGTACATACTAGATACACACCACAGACTAACAACTTCCGGAACAGTTTCACACCTACTGTTCACTGTAAGTCACAACGCTGCCATTGAAACTATCACATTTAACTAAAACTAACCACCACTCCGGTTTGCTCCACCGCCACTAAAACCACTAAAGCTGGAGCTAATTCCGTTTTCAGGACTTCATTAAGGATTTGTTTAAGATTGGCAGCGTTATGACTTGTCTAAAAACGACGCTTTAAGTTACAGAAAGTAAAAATAAACGTATAAATCTACGTAACCCTGCTAACTCTACTTACTTAACAGGCCAGTGAGTCCTGACCAAGTCTCAGACGGGTTGTTTTTCAGTGTTGTGATGAGTGTGGGGAGCAGCTTCCCTTTCAGCCAGCTTTTCAGACTGGGAAAACAATCGCCATCCTGGACGCTTCCTACTATACTGCGCATGCGCAGAACACACGTCAACCGGCCCAACAGCCAATGAGAAAAGTGGAAAAGAAAACTAGACAGGCCTGTATATTTAATCTGTAAACAAACGAAAACATGCTTAAAGTTTTAACTTTGCCATTGCCACGTTAAAAAAGGAGTAAACAAAATAGTATTTACACTAAAAATAAATAATTAACATAATACAATTTTCTGCCACATGTAGATTTTGGTTGATTCACACTGTCTCTGAGAAAAGTGCATCTCTTTTATACTAAAACTAAAAACTAGCTAACGGATCTGTAATGTTTAACCCCAAGTATCTTTTTCCGGAAACCAAGCACAAAATACACTTGTATGCAAATGCAACCTTTGAATAAGAGATAAGATGATCTAGATAAAGTGATCTGCTATATTGATAAAGAGATTAAATAATACAGGGACATTATTATATTATTATATTTACTTTGACACCCAACTTGTCCTGCTGGAATTAAGTTAAATCCAATGGACAGTGAAATATTTGGGTATGGTTATTGGCAAGGCTGGTGACCACTGAGAGACATTTTATGTGTGAGCATATGATGAACTGCATGACCATATATGTGCCTCAAAGCTTCACGTGTGTACAGCCTGACTGAACACTTTCATAGTCCTCCCACATCATTCTTGTCCTTATCATCATTCTTTGAAGGGTTTTCAGTGTTTTAGAAATTATAACTAGTTAGGCCCAGTGGAGGGCATCACTGCACCTGCACAGAGACACATTAAACAGAGACGCCTCCTTTTAGTGCTTGAATGCTTCCATTCATGCTTTGTATCTATTCTGTTAATAATTTAATCCCAATTACAGAAATAATCCCCTTTTATTATTCAGAATGTTTAATATTAAAAATCTGAAAATGCTGCATTTTAAATATATATTCTTAGAATAGGACACATTGAACATAAATAATAATTTTAAAGACAGAAAAGCAGATATGTAATAAATGTAATCTGCAAATATAGTCTGAATATCAAGTCTTAAATATGCAGAAGGCTGAGAGCTTTTAACAGATAATTTTATCATCATTGCCGCAACACTGAAAATACAAAATGGTCATTTTACAATTAAATACAGATCCACTGACATATCTGATGTATTATACCCTTATAATGGACCAGTGCAAATAGAGGTTGTTGAGGAAGCAAACAAACAACAAATGTATTATTAGCAATTTAAGATATACTACCTAACATATACTACATTAGGCGTTGCCCAAACTGAAGATGTTACATATTTATATATTCAGTCAAAACAGCAGGTATTAAATATCTTGACAGAAAAACTGACTAGATATTTCCCACAACACTTGTAGTGGTAAACAGCTTTGTCAGAATAAGATGCCAGAGCAGCAAACACTTTTTTAATGCCTACTAGGTTCCCTCAGAGTTTTTTTAATAACTCATAATGTTAAAAAGTGTGAGCAACCACAAAACAGATGTTGCTTCAATGACAAAATTAAGGTGTTCCCTCCACCCATAGGCCTCAGTGATGGTCAGACAGACTGCCTATTTAAGGAAACCCATAGTCTTACAAGAGAAACACTGCCACTCAGAACTGCTCTGCATCTGCTCACAACTCTCTCTCCCCCGTGTTTCCAACTCCACCATACAGAGCCTCCTCGCAATGTTTAGGCCCTTTTCTCTAAATAAGGCAGCCTTATCGTAGTTCCTGTCATTTCTGCCGTTTTCCCAAACATCCCAAGCAGCGTCTGTGGCAGTAGCAAGCTGCAGCCTGTGCATTCTTTTGCCTTGTATGGAGAAATGGCCTGGCCTGGGATGTCTTTGTACGGGACAGGCTGGCCTCTCTATTGGCCGGGGCAGAAAGGGGAGGGACCCACTGGGAGTCTGATTCTTTAAACAAACTTTTCAGTTGAACTGCCTGCTTCCCTTCCTCTGCTGTATCGGACCCAGACGAAAGGAGTTTGAAGGACTCCCATAAACTTCTACCTGAAGCTAAGGTGAGAAAGAAAGCAGTTTTTACCATTGCGTTTAATAAATACATTTAAAAGGCTACATTTGAGAACTTTTCAGAGGGCTGAAAGTGCAAAATACAATGATCAACTGTCAGTGAAGGGACTATAGGACTATAGAGGGCTTGTGGAGTGGGTATTTAATTGATGGTACTAGTTAAAGTACAATGGGCCTTTTTCATCTGTTGATCAAGGTGAATAGAGACCTGTGAAAGATCTGCACATTAAACCTCTGCATGAGTTTGTATATACAGCATAGATGTTCTGTATGCTTGTGTGTTTACTTCCATCTCATCACTACAGTACATTAGACAGAGGAATTTCTGAATGCAGCTGACCCATTTAGATCTGGCTCACTCACATTCTCTTAGACACACATATCATCCCTCATACACACCTCCCATGTCTTTTTATAGGCGATGAGAGCTTAACCTCCCCCCCACTTCTGTTTGTTTCTGGAATTCCTGAACCATAGGCCTTTTTAGTCCACACTTCAGTAGTGGTGACCAACATGACCTGAAGCAAGGGTGAGGGATGACAGTCTGACTGTTTGGAGATACCAAAATGTGTGTGTTTTTGTGTGTGTGTGTAAGCTTGCTGGACAGGAACAGAGGAGCTTTGTCATCTCAAAGGGATAAGAAGGGGGCACAGAGGAACTGTAGTGACCAGAGAACAAATACCATTGTCAGTACAAGCCGAGCTGAGGCACGTCAGCCAAATGCTTATGTTGGTGAGATCAAAATAGTTGTTCTCTGCCTCCTCTTAGTGAATCATTGTTGATTCACTCTATGCAGAAAGAAGGAGATTTTAGCTGTTGCTACAGCACCAGATTCAACAGGACTGGGAATCAGTTCTTCTTTTCTTGTACCTTTAAAGGTGTGAGGTCTCAAACAATCAAACCAGTCAAAAAATCTTTTAGAAATGTTGCTTTTTGATTGCTTGAAACACACAACTATTGATGTAGAGTTAAACTCCCATCAGCCTCTCTCAGGAGACAATACCCTATTGTATTGCTGGAGTCAAACAAGAATGTATAATCGAGATAACTAAATTCCAGCGTCTCAAATTGGACTGTTTACATTGAAACCACTTTATTGAAGTCCAGACACATCCTCTTAGACCCTAACAATTGGAAGATAAATCTTTGCATAATGAAAATCTGGTGTGTTGTGTGAAGATTTTGCCGTCTATATGGGAGAGTGGAGCCTTAATCAGATTGAGGAATTTCTCTGTTCCTAAAACCTTGAATTGGAGCTTGACGCTGTTTTGTTTCCAGCTTCCTCTGTAGAGATGGAGAATAGAAAGGCTGGAAGCCAGCAGTGCACACCTTCCAAATTTCTTCATTTTTTGGCACATGGAGGGACAAGCACAGCCAAACAGGAGTCAAAATAACGACAACATGTGTCTTTACTGAGTGAAAGGAAGGCACGAAACCACCGCTGACAAATTGTGTGTGTGTGTGTTTCTGGTAGTCATTGCAAGCATACACCCAGGAAATTAGGGCATGGTACAGGAATTCAATTCCCATAACCTTTTATACCAAGAACCCAAACATACAGATCCATTCGTGGGTTTAAGAGTCTCTTTACACTTATTATACATTAACATTATAAACTCTGGACAGAGCCTCAGCTGGTTACACTGCTTTGCATTGGCCATAAAAATTAAAATGCTGCTTCATTTGTATAGAGATCCCAGGGAGAAACGTCACACTGAACACATAGAGATAAAGAACCAACTAGATAGGCAAACCTGCAGCTTTTCAGTGGGGTCTTTGTGAATCACACAGGCAAGAGAGAGAGAGTAGACTCAGAAATTTAGGACTACTCCACTCCACAGTGTCACACAGACCCTTGGAGTCTCTGGTTTGGTGAATATAGGACAAAGAGAGCTATTTATTAAGTACACCTCTATATAACCAGTACTGTGGTGTGTTTGGGAATGAACAGGTTGTAAAAATGGTGCCAAAATGTAGACATGTATTTCAAATTTGGTCACAAACTGTTACAAAGATATATACTGTGCAATACTGTATATCTTATTTGTACTGGAGTATCACTAGTAAATACAGACATTCATTATTAGTGACAGAAAATATATTCTTTACATTTCTGTTCTTAGTCTTCAAGTGTACCTGAAGGAGCTATGATATATGATGAGCATGTATTTAATTGACTGAGCCTTTCTTTGAATAAAAATGAATGTTTTATCCTTAACAAAGTGTTTTTTATCTGAGTAATTTTCAGTTGGCACAGTCTTTAAATACTAATATTTGAGAGGGAGTGCCTATTCTAGAAATGATTAACACAACAGGATCATTTCAACTCCCCAGCATTGGTAAAACTAAAGAAAACATTAAATTCCTTTGATGTCTAATTATGCTGACAAAATGCAAATTGTGTCTCTTCACAAAAATCCCCAAACACCTGATAAATGGATAGTAGTCTAGTTACAGTTTACCTGAGAAATGATCTAGTTGTGAGCTGGTGCCCTGTACAGTATTCACACCAGTGCATGATGTCATACTTCTATGTGACTCATCAGCCACATTTACCTGCTCCTTCCTGTCCTATCTGCTATTGGCCACTGGGTATAACACAATCATAGGCACACACATACACACACACACCCACGCACATACGTAATCACATGCGCGTCCACACACACACACACACACACACACATGCACACATGGATGACCTGAATGTGAGTGACAGGTCTAATTCTGAAAGGATCCAAAGCAGCTGTAGTGTGGCGACATGTCGTTTTCACACCAATCACTATATGTGATATTTAGGGAGAATGTGATTTTCTCTCTTGAGGAAACAAGAGAAGAAGAGAAGATTCTTCTGCTTGGGGCAAAATAAAAGAGAGAAGAAAAAGACTATAAAAAGAGCTACATGGATTCAACACTCTAGTTTTTATCACCGTAATGCAAAATATGTATTAAATCCACTCCTCTTATCATGTTGAAATCATTTCTCGTTTTAAGGTGTTAGCAAGGAACAAAACCAGGACATGCAATCCTTGGCAGTACAGCAATAGCACAATCAGATCTAACCCATGAATCATGCCTTTTGAATGTGAACAGGCCCAGATCCAGCCGCCACCATGTCGAGCAAGCGTGCCAAGGGAAAGACCACCAAGAAGCGCCCACAGAGGGCCACCTCCAACGTGTTTGCCATGTTCGACCAGTCTCAGATCCAGGAATTCAAAGAGGCATTCAACATGATCGACCAGAACAGGGATGGTTTCATCGACAAGGAGGATCTGCACGACATGCTAGCCTCTCTGGGTAAAAAGCTTTGTTCTCACACTTAGTTTTTATGACAACAAGTGTAGACCAGAAAAGTGCTGCTCTCTTCAAAGGGGCAAAACACCTACACATGAAGTTGAAGGTGGAGTCTAAGATGCTATAGAATTGCATTGTGGGAAATGTAGTATGTGCTGCTTCAAATCTGATCATCTTTTTTAAGAGTCTCGTCTCAGAACCACTTACTGGAAACTTGTAATAGTGGGGTTTGTCTTTAGGTAAGAACCCCTCTGACGAATACCTGGAGGGCATGATGAGTGAAGCACCAGGGCCCATTAACTTCACCATGTTCCTCACCATGTTTGGAGAGAGGCTCAATGGAACAGACCCAGAGGATGTCATCCGCAACGCCTTTGCCTGCTTTGATGAGGAGGGATCTGGTGAGCCAGCATAAACCAAATATTGTGTATACTCAGATCATGGTGCTCCAGGCGTTTGGAGCTTTACCTGTTACTTTTCATTTGTGTCCATAAGGTGTGATTCACGAAGACCACCTGAGAGAGCTGCTGACCACCATGGGTGATCGCTTCACAGACGAAGAAGTGGATGAGTTGTTCCGTGAGGCGCCCATCGACAAGAAGGGCAACTTCAACTACGCAGAGTTCACCCGCATCCTCAAACACGGCGCCAAAGACAAGGATGATGAGTAGTAGGAGGAAAGAACTGCGACAGGCCCCCGCACACAGATTCCACCACAAATCAATCCCTAGTTCCTACCTTTGTCGACCTCTGAGGTTTGAGAGAAATTGAATAGGAAAGCATGTGGGAATACTGTATAACACTATCTTTTATAAATGGACAGAAGTAAATTGTGTTTACCTAAGGTAGAATCTTGGGATTTCAATATTCTGCAATACTCGTCAATTTTTATCATCATTGAAGGTTTATATGGGTGAAGAGAGGTGTATCAGTATCTGCATCTCATAGCCACAAGTCGACTGCAGCTTCATCCTCCTTGACTGCAGTTGTTCTGATCTTTGTAGGGAACCTGGTTGGACTGTTGAGATGCATTTAACTCCAATATGTGAGTGCGGGGGTGTTTGGACTGCCAGATTCAGTGCTACATACAGTACCAGCCATGTTTACCTCTTCCTGCAATTAGCTACCACGCCTGCACAAGCACTGCAACACATCTCCTTCTCTGCCATTTGTGTCCCTGTATGTTGGAAAATTGATAAAGAAATTGATCATTATGTTTGTTTTTATTACTTTTTGACAATCAAAAGTGGTGAGTACTTAGTAGGTAGTCTAAACTCATGTCTTCCTCCCATCAGCTGTCTGTGTGTATTTGTTGAAGGATCAGGTATGTCTGTTGTTGAAGGAATTCAGTCAAATAGAATTCAGGCAAATAAAGTAAGTTTTAATGCCATTGACCGCAAAATGCGTGAATGTGCGTTGTGTGGGGTGTTTTTAAGTCAGTGTGCTATATCTGAAATATCCTGTCTGTCAAACAAGTGTATCTTATTTTGATTCATTGGCTTAAAACACCATCTGTAGATGTTTCAGCCCTTTGTCCTACAAAGCTGGATACAGCTGGATCTCTTCACAATAATTAAACACATTAAATATTAATTACTGCCAGTTTATTTTTATATTTCACTGACATGAACTGAACCTGTGTTTGTTCATTTGAGAAAATAAATGTTTCAGAGTAATGTGGGCACAATTTGTGGTAAATGGGCTAAAACCTGCAAATAGATTGGCAATGTAAACTTATGGTAAATTTAAATCCTCTGAAAACCAGGTTTAAGATCTTCAATATTAAACATCCACAACTTAAAAACAATTATGTTAAAATTTGGAAGATTGTTTATAGTTAGTCAACTTGTGAGTGTGGTTTGGTCAGATTTGATTGTCAGTGGCCACACAACTCAGCAGCTGTCAGCAGACTCAGATACTGAACAATCCTGAGTCATAGTAGGAAAAGCACAGGTGTCACTGAAAACATCAATGACTGCTTTATTGAAGAATCCCAGTAAGCCATGAGTGAGCCAGCGTGCACACCAGGACCCTACTTTGACAAGTCAAAATGTCTCCCATGACAAACAAGCCCACAGTTTAGAAAATGTGTCTGCAAGGCTTTTAACACTCATTGATGGTGCAGTTTGATTATCCTCAGAAAACTTTAGCTTGTATGTGTAGACAAAAAAAAGAGAGTGCAAAATAGAATTTATGAAAAACTGAACTTTTATTCTTTGAAATGCTTATACAAAACACACATTTAAAGTTTAAGGCATATATTGCACGACTATTGAGAAGTTTTTATATAAAAAAGGGACATCATCCCTCAGTCGTAGATTTAAGGCACAGCAGCCACTCACGCTGCCAATGGTCAATCATGGTTCACAAGATGAACTTGAAAAACAGTTTTGAATGCATTTGGCTGTAAAGAAACTACACAGTTTGAGATTAAGTTCATGCCAATACATACAAAAAATGGAAAAGGAAACATGACCTTGAAAATATTTACATGCATCAATACATTGTAGTCTCATTGGAGCATTACATCGCATCTAAAACCCAATATAAACCTTACTTTATAAAACCTGCCTGCCTAATCTTTAGCCAGCCATTTCCAGTATCACAACTGATTAGGTTTTGTCACAGTGGCATGTAGTACGAATGACAGATATTACTTTAATACTTAATATCTTTACCAAGTATTCATAATGTATTACTCATATGATCCAAACCTGATGTGATCTGTGAAAATTGAGGTATAAATGCACATCAGTCTAGTGAGTACCTGTTACACCACACCCCAAAAAATATAAAATAAAATAGCTGGCAGTGAGAAGATGCAAAACAAAAAGGAGTTAGAGCTTCCATATCTGCCATGAAGAAGAAAATGAGGAGAATTGTTGGGGGTGTTGGGGTCAGTGCATTTTTTTGACCTCATATTACAAGTTAGGTCCTAGCACATGCTAAATGTAACAGTTTGAACCAAGAAAAGGCTCAGAGACACTGGTAAACATGATAACTCTGCTACAGTATTATTCACATGGGAACCTAACTTTTCCACTCAATGCTACTGTTTATAGATGTCCAGTTGGCAACCAGCCATATATTGTGGATTATGCTAAGACAGTTTCATAGAAACTACAGCTTTATGAATGATTACAAATTCTATAGAACCCATTTCTAAACAGGTGGAAAGCACTGATGAGGAAAGAAAAAAAAAAAGACTTCATGCTGTTGTATCTTCCTGGAAATAAAAGCAAATCATATCAGCTACATCAGTACATCTGCTACATTTGCTTTACCACTATTAAGACATTCAGGTTTGAAATACATTGACCAAATCCTATAGATCCAAATAGACAGGGAGGCCTGTGTAGTTTCTCTTTCCTCAAATAAGGGTAAATAAATCTAATGTTTAAAGTGTTTTGCACCACAAAAGATGGAGGTACTGTCTCACAGCAAATGTATCATTTCAGGAGCTCTATAGGCTTGATGTCATCAGATCACCCCCTCACTGAAATTGATTTCTGCAAGTGATCCTGTGTGACCTTCTCCCCTTCATCCTACACTCACAGCTCCCCCAACAACAGTCCCTGCAAACTGTACACATCTGAGCAAGGTCAAAAACAATCAACAGATATGTTTTAGACAACTAGATAAAAATACTGGCCGTTTGTGTGAATATACTTTTAGATTGGAGAAAGACAAAGAAATATGTGGTGCTTGAGGGCATGTGCTGAGAGGGTGAGATGAGGGTCAGTGAATCCTAAGTTATAAAAAGACAGGAAGATAGGGAGACAGGGGAGAGCAATGGAGACAGACACATCAAGATGAGTCAGTCAGACTCACTGCAGTACAATCAATTTCCCTTCTGCTCATCGCTGCCACAAAAAAAGAGAGAAAACAACAATGTAGTGGAATAAAGAAAAGAGAAAATCTTTAAAAAAAAAAAAAATAAAACAAAACATCAGAATTGCACAACTATAGAGGGCTATGAAGTTGTTGCTGTACACAGAAAAAACACTGTCTGGATAACACTAATGGGAATGGATGACAGGCAGCCTAGCTATTCATGTCAGTGCCTTTTGTACATTCAACAAAGTCCAGAACTGCTACTGAAGAGGCTAACTCTGCTGGTGATGACAATTAAACCAACTGAAATTTTGTACAATTATGGGATACTTTCCTCCACGTTCAGAAATTGTAATGTGGAAAGGGGTGGAAAAAATTTTCACAATACATTTACTCGGCTCTGAAGAATGTTCTCTTGGCGCCACAGTGTTCTTATAAGCAGCGTCCATCAAGAGCAGCAAATTAACCAGTAAAAGTTGCTACTTCACTTTGTCCCAGTTTACACATCTAAATTCATTGCCCTGTATTCTGCAGGCACGGGCTTTAATGTCAAATGATGACTGGTGATGAAGATACATTCTTCTATATACAGTGATGCCCAGCCTGAAGGAATGTCTGGCCTCTCTCCTCCCCAGATATACATTTATATAAAAATGCCCAGTTCCATTTCCTAGTTAACAGTTTCACTCACTGTGTGCAGGCTGTGCTGTGGACCCCACACTGTGGTGATTGGGGTCTTTACAACTTGAAGAGAACTGGGTTGCCTGGTGTCAGCATGAACCATGCTCCAAACATTGGGCACCACTGCTGAATTCCTCTGGGCACCACTACTACTAATGCTGCTGATGGTGCTGCTGGTGGAAGAGGGCTGAAGAGGTGTGAGGTGGGAGGCAAGGCCTGCAAGAGGTGTGATCATTGGAGTAGAAGAGGATGATGGGACTGAAGCTGGGACAGGAATTGAAGCTTGGGTAGAGGCAAAAACTGTAGGGGGAACAGGGGCTGGAGATGATGCTGATATAGAAACAGGTGGTGGACATGGGACTGTGACGGGGATAAAGGGGGATTTGGGGAATGGCAGATAAAGTGGGACTCCTATTGGGGATGTGAGAGAGGTGATGGCCGAAGAAGGAGCAGCAGGAACAAGCGCTACAGTTGGGGATGAAGCCTGGCTTGAAGTGACAGAGGTGGAGGTTGTAGCTGGTACAAGGACTGGTGATGGCACATGGACTGTACTTGTTGCTGGCACTGTTGCATTGATTGGACATGAAGAGGGCAGTGGAGATGTAGCTGAGCTTGAGACTGGAGCTGATGATGGCGCTGGGGTGATAGTTGGAGCAGCGGCTGGTTTCTGCCCAAAGACTGAAGCCGACGATGGCACCAAGGTTGGCAGATGTGCCGGGATGAGCTGAGACGGGTTTGGGCTGGAGGCTCTGGCTGTGTCCTTCTCCAAGGGGCTCCAGATTACTTTATTCACAGGAACAGGAGAAAGTCTTGGGGTTGAGACCAAGACAGGGCCTGGAACTTGTACAGAGGCTGCTGAGGACTGAGGCACTGGAGCCTTCACTGAAGTTACAGCTGATGCTGGAACTGCCATAGCCTTCTCCATCAGACTCTGTGCCCTGGAGGCATCCATGACTTGTTGGCTGTCTTCTGGCGGCGGTGTGGGCCCCATGTCACTGCTGGGAGCACTGCACTGTGCCTCCTCTTGTTCAGTCTTTACAGCCTCTGCTGGGTTGTTCTGGCTCTCCTGGAGTCTCTTCAGGTTCTCTTGCTCTGCTGCTCTCTGCAGAGCTGCATCGACTAGGAGCCTCAAATCGCTGAAGTCTTGGGTGGGGAACAGCTCAGGAGGAGTTGGGGGAGGTGTGTTGAAGAGACCACTGGTGGGACTGGCTGCCATCATTGTGCTGGTGATACAAGCTGTATTAGCCCCTTGCTCCTCTGCTTCCCTCAGCAAACTTTGAGTATCCAGCCTCATCAGGGCCTGGACTGATCCTTCTTTATCCGGGTAGCCAGCTCCTGTCAGAATAGCTGTCGCCGTGTTCCCAAGGAGACTGAGGTCCAGCGTGGGGGCAGAGCGGATGACGGATGGGCGCTGTTGAGATGAGCCAGAGGAAGAGTTCCTTTCTGGAGAGCTGGCTCCACCCCCATTAGACGAGTGACCTTCATTCCTACCACCAACCTTACGGGAGATGGTGAACTTGGTGGGGTCTTTTCCATCCTTGCGTAGCAGGTCAGGCAGGAGACGGCGACGTGCATTGATGAACCAGTTACATATCTGGGAAAAGGAGGGAAAGTTCTGGCATGAACAGACCTGAACGCAACAACTTGCATGAGTGTTTTACAAAAAAGGACAAAGTTAGATGCACTTTTGCATTTTTTTTCTTTGAGGACCTTACTAGGACATGACTGCAACATTTTGCTGGCAAGTTTCACATCTCACATGACAACTTTAGATGCTCTCAATTAGCCAGCTCCAAAACTCAACTATGGGAACATGTTCAAAGACTAAAAATGATCTGAGGCCTGTGATTTAAAAACCCACCTACACCTTTTCTTCATCTCCATCTTTGCATGAGGCCTTACTTACCCCCTCTAGTGGTGCAGCCTCCCACACAAGGAAGAAAGTGAATGAGACAGACAGATGAGAGCCCTCAGAAAGCTGGCAATAATGAAGGTCTGAGCTCAAATATGCTGAGCCACAGAGGAGGCAGCCAAAGGCATGCCAGTGAACTGACTACATAACAAGAAACTCTGCTGCTGTCTCATGCTGATCTGTAATGTCTTATCTAATGCAGCCTGCCTGTTTGTGTGGGCCTGTGTGCGAAGAAGGAAAGAGGAAATGTATACCAGTGATGCAAAGAAGTGAAAAGGGAAGGCTCAAAGTGTCCTTCTCAGTGCAGTACTGTGTGGTGATACAAGACTATGGCTTTGCTTTCACTTGTCAACCAAAAAGTCAATGAGCAAGCATTAAAATGCAATCAAACTCAAAAAAAAAATTCTATTTCCATGTAGTACCACAAGTGTCATTTTCTGAGGGAAAATACCAGAAATAAATAAATGAAAACCTGCTCCTCACCTGCAGAACAGAGAGGTTGGTCTGACCCGACAGGCTGAGTTTTTCCTGCTCTGATGGGTAGGCGTTGAAGCGGTGCTCATACAGCCAGCTCCGCAGAATCTGCACCGCCTCCTTGGGCAGGTTGCCGCGGCGACGGCGCTTCCCAAATAGGCCTCTTCCTGACAGGTCGAGTGGAGAGCCGTCATCACTGTCTGACACAGCCGAGGAGTGCTCCTGCTCCGGGCGATGCTCTTCTTCCAGAGCTGAGGAAGAAGACGCAGGTTGTCAGTCACATTCAAGACTGCTCTTACTGTCATTTACCCAAATCTACTTAAATCACATCTGCTAGTCATTTGAGCTACAGAGGTAGTCCTCCATGTTGTTTTTATTTATTTATTTATTTTTTGGTGTGTAATATTTTTTGCCATTTATGAAGTGTAGGGACAACAGTTTATGTATAGCTATATGCTAATCTGGGCTTCCACAAATATGGTTCCACCTTAGTGCACAAAACTGAGGTGGATTTTTTTCACAGTAGTGGGAGTCGTGTGAGCACAGACTGGCGAGAGAAATAAACAATGTCTGAACTGATCTGGCACTTGTGAACAAATGCGCAAACCTTGTCAGTTACTTTTAGCTTCCAGTAACAGCCCTGTTTAGAGCAAGTTAGACTAAGGTTTTGTGGCTTGAACATGTTTTAACAACGGCTTTGTGGTTTGAACTTTGTTGTGTGTTTCTTTTCTATCCCTGGTTGGCCACTGGAGGGAATCGCCCTTCAGAATGGAGCATGCCTGATCCCAGGGGTGGGCCACAGAATGCAGTAAATGTCTTTCTCTGGGGCTGGGTGAAACCTGACCCCCAGGGCAGCGCCTGTCTTCACAAAGGAGATTGTGTGCATATCAACATCACAGTAGCCAGTGGCCCAGGAATCTATTGACCATGCAAAGGAGGCCGTTTTCACCTCATGCCAGTTAGGCTCAAGACTGCTAGAGCAGTTTACAAATCTTTTGAATTCGGCATTCCTCCACAATGAGGGACGTACTAGACCAAGTTAAAAAAGTGGGGGGGAACTAAAAACATACATATGCAAATTCTAATCCAATGCATTTCCCCCTAGTTTGTGTAAATGGGCTCAATTCCACCTTAACTTACTATGTTAGACTGGGACTGAGCTTTGCTGTTTACCAGTTATTAGAGACCCTATGCTAGACCAAATTGAAGACTCTTTGCAAACTGAGTAAAAACAAAAAAGAGTCACAGTTTTCATTTGACAACTGTCTTTCCTGGCATTATGCAACAGTAGAGTCTGGCTCATAGCACTGAACAACCATTTGAAATTCTTGAAGTGAGTTTGTGTACATTTACTTATAATGTTCCTTTAAACAACCAGTCTTGATTTCAGTCATTGAACCCAGCTCTTTATATCAAAGTTTAATTACCGGTTCAAAAGTGGCTTAAAGTATAATTAAATGTTTCTGGATTTAATGCACTAGTGCACAAAACCAGTCTTCCATTGATTAGACACATTTCCATCTGTCGGTCTGACACAGGTTATTCCTCACTTCTAACACCAGTCTGTGGGAGAGAAGTGATATAGGCCACAACAAAGCTGCTTTCCCTCAGCCCCGGGGTTAGGGCCGGACTGACATTTAAACAATTGTCAGAAGGCATCAGCACACATTCAACGTGGAATAGATTAACAGGTAAACCAGCCTGTATGTGGACAGCTGTTAGTACAGTGTGTAACAGCAGCAGCATCGCACAGGCTGAGAGACTGGGCAACTTTTTGTTTACAAAATGTCCCCTGCACCAAGACCCAAGCTGCTGAATCTGTGGCCTGTTTGGTTGTAGTGTTTTGTGTAATCTAAAAAAAAAGAAAAAGAAAAAAAGAAAAGAAAGAAAGAAAAGAAAAGCCAAATGCCCCTCCGACTGAAGTTTGAAGGCTCAACAGTTCAAACTTCACAGCTCTCTCTCTCCCTCGGAGGAAAGATTTCAAACATGACCGTTAGTAACACCGCTCCGCTCCACATCAAACAACTTTTCACAGCAGCTCGCTTTGTCCCGGTTGTACGTCGTGTTGCTCTCCCCGCAACGAAACGCTCTCAAAAGCCCCCCCCCCCCCAAAAAAAAAAACCAAAAAACAAAAAAATGTTGCATCCGAGAGCACAAACCCGAGGAGCCTCCCGGTTGAATTAACCATCTGGAGCGCACAAAGGAGGCAGGCAGGAACGCACAGCCTCCCGCATGTCGCTCCGCCAGATGGACACCATGCCTGCCTCCAGAGATAACTAGCTGGCTAGCTGTCCCTCCAAATTTAAACACAAACACACGCTGCATTTGCTCGCAACAAAAAGCCCGCATACCAGGCGAGACCAACTGCAAAAACACAGCGGGCTCTCGGGCAGACACTTTGCGGGGAAACAGCCGTGCACGGCGGTGGTTTAAAAAACACGACGCTCACCTCGTTTGAATGCTTTCATTCTTTGTTGATGGCTTGGTTGAAAACACGCAGCTGTCCAAGTTGCTCTGTACAAAGCGTGCCCGGGAGCCAAACGATGGTTGACACAACGGCACTTTCTTCCAAGACGCCGAAGGTGTTGCGCTTTTTCGCCGACTCAAATACCTCGCTTCAGGGGTTCCGCCGCACAATAAGCCTTAACCGGACTCTCCGTTTCCATCGCACTTCTCGCTTTCAGCCAGGGGGGAAAAAATGTTTTCTGTTTTGTGTCGCTTGTTCCTTTTTACCTGCACGCAGCAGCGCCAGCTCTTTGCCAATCTTGACAGTCTCGGCTGAAATAGTCCCGCCTCATCGGCAGCCGCCGGCCAATCGCCGCTCTCCGTGACGCCTCCTCTGCGGCCGCTGGCCAATCAGCGCGCTGCGTCAGACAGCAGACAGGCTCCATCCCTTTGTGACTGACGGGGAAAACCATTTCATTCAAAATATAGTGCAGTCATTGAAACAATGTTATTTTCTCGACGCGGTTAAAACCTCACGGTTGCATCGGCACGGTGGATTATATGTAGCAGCACGAGGATGTTTTTAAACACAGCGGCCTGCTTTGTTCTCATGTGCGGGAGGCAGATACACACTGTGCAAAGGCTTTACGTAACATTGAGCAAAATGTTCTTGTTACATAAATCATAAACGTCCAAAGCGTCGCTCGACCGGTGACCACATTTGACTTCTTCATATTCCCCCAGATATTTCACCCCACGCTATTTAAAGTCGTCCCCGTTGTGACATTTACCGGCCAATTCTACAGTTTGAAAGAGTCTCGGTTTGTGATACTGACGTTTTTTCAGGAAAAGAAAAAAAGTGGGATGTTTTGAATCCTGAAAGTCTCAGGGAGATTCCCCCGGACGAATGAGCGGGAGTTCAGATTTCAAACTGAGGATAGAGCAAAACTAATCTTCTCTGCTGTGGCCATTTAAATACAGACTTTCAGTGTTCAAATCCGTCCTGTCACTGTGGCTGAAGAGGGGATGACCAGATAAGAGCAAAACATGTGCATGGGACTGACAGTGTTACAGTTCAAAATCTAATCCACCCAAACCAGAATACATTACTGAAAACACCAAGTGAATCACCTCCTTCCTGAAGGTCAGCAAACAGCTTGTACAAAACAGTAAGCAAATACAGCCGTGATGAACTTTTTGCGAAAGTACTGTGAGCATTTTATTGAATGTTACGTCTCTCTGTTATACATCTGGACAACCTTGAAACAGTATAAATAGATCTAGAGCATTGTAAAAGGAGATTTCCAGTCTGATTTTGTTCTTATTTACAACTTAAAGAAGCACATGGGGACAAATGCAAGGTTATTAGTTTCATCTTAATATCAAAGAACCCTTTTACTCAGTATTGCACATATAGTTTAAATGTTACCAGAGTATAGTGACATGGATCTAGGTAAATCTCATTTTATGAACACACACTCAACTTTGTCTCAGACAGTAAAACCCTTTTATACCAAACCCCACAAACCTTGACATACACACAACCTATAGAGTATTATACTGAACAGATCCTACTTGTTAAAATATGTGCTTGCTTCACAAAATATTTGTTCTAGTATTTTTACAGACACTTTTTGCTACATCACATCTCTTTTGGTGAGAGCATAGGTTCATCACCCCTTTCCCAGTTTTAGGCCCAACTCAGTGGAACAAAGCAAAGATGCTAATGTGCTTGTTTTTTTTTTTTTTTGTTTTTTTTTTGCAAGCAGGCCTTTGGACTACAGTATGAGAGTGGATTCACTGGTATCTCAGCTGAGGTAAACTCTCCTCCTGGGATGAACCTGCTTCTCTTTGTCTTGTAGCCTCTACTGAAGTGACTTTTTCTCTGTCCTGGAATGTAGAAAAAGGGACAAATATATAAAGCACTCTTTAAGGGTAGCTAAACTTTATATGGCGTCTTATAAACTGATTTTTTTAGTCAATAATAAATATACATTGCTGTTAGAGAAGATGTGGTTTGAACACAGCCATGTGATAATGACACATTTTCCTCCTCCTGTTGTAACATTTGGACTTTTCTCCCCATTTATGGTTGACAACATGATCCCTCCATTTAATGACAGTTTACTGTGACCGCAAGAGGCACATGGAAAGTGCAGCTCAGTGTTAAGAAGCCAAAATTAAATTTTACCAAAACAAACTTAAGCAAATGCTTTCAGGATGACACTTTTGACTTTAAAAGGGCAAATCCATCAAACCTATATGGGGACCATTATCACCCCCAAATCAATGGCTTTACAGCCCCCCCCCCCCAGTGCAGCTGTTTGGATCATTGATAACCCTACCCAGGAAATAGACCTAGGTGTGTCCCAGTGGCGTGTGTATTGGTGAGAAGCCTTGTTAAAATGTATGGGATGAGCTCTCTTTACTTTAAGTAGTTGATTTAAATCACTGACATGTCCTGGTGTCTTTGTACAGCCCACTTAGGCTAGACAAGCATTGTTTTTCACTTTGTGGTGGTTAGGTCACAGAGCAGCTGTCTCTGAGCTCCAGATGTCACACTATATTTGAGTTGCAGACACAGACGTATGGTTTTGATTGGGGGAAAAACAATCTGCAGTCAATGGGAAAAAAGTTAAATGATATGGTTTGATATTGTGCAATGTATTATAAATATTGGTAACATTTAAACATAACCTTTTTATGGTGGATGCATTTAAATGTAATCAAGGAAATATCTCAGCAACAAGCTAACCTGTTTACTCATACAAGTGACAACTACATTGCCTCCACTTTGCTTATTTGAGGAAAACTATTTGTCAGATGCACACAACCTTTTTCTGGCAGTCAGAAATCAAATCAAACCCACGGCTGACTCACACAAAAGGCCTTCAGGTGCTAACGATGCTGTCCACTTCAGTCAAATGGAAGGGGGCATTGACAGCAAGCAGGGAACAGGCTATTGACACCCCTGGGCCATTTTCCTCACAGAGTCATCCCCAGCAGGCAAACACAACAGGCAAACAAAGGCCCGCCATCAAGAGAAAGCTCTTGCCAAGATAGAGAAAGAATGGTGGCCATCAGGCTTTTTTTACTATTCAAAGCCCCGGGCTGCGTTTTTGAGTCACAGTGGGTGAGAAAGAGGCATTGCACCAGTCAAAGCAATGGAATGACACCACAGTAGTTTAACATAAGTAATTAGGAAGGAGAGGTTTAGTTTTGTTTACTACCAAATCGGAGTGAAAGACTGACAAACTGTGGCATGCCAGGGCTGCTGAGTGTATATAAATATGAAAACCAACAGGCCTCATTTCAGACCTCTTGGTTTTGGGAGATGAAATGAGATGATTCTGTAAATATACGTAATGCACGCAATGTGTCTCCTAAATGAAAAACAGGACAGGAATGTTGACTTAAATGTAAGTACCTTTGCATCGTGTAAAATCAAAACAATGTACCGTTACCTCAAATTAAGAATTAACCACTGTTGCCCTCTAGAGGTAAGAAGGTTTCCAAGCAGAGGTGGAAATGGCAATGCTGACAGAGGCCTGCCTTGAAATTAGTACACTGTTCCCTCCAAACTGTCCTGTTTCTGAACTTTCCAAAACTCTCCAAAGCAAATACTCAGTGTTGTTATAGTTCTGCTCAAGCTTCAGGCCATGTGCATATCTAAATGTTTCACCTGTAATACATATGGTGCTGTGGCTACAGTCCACTCCATTTGTTTTCACAGTAAGCACTAAGCACAGTTATTACTGCTGAGCTCCCTGCTGATGACATTTAAATACATGAGATGAATTTGAAACAGTGAATTCATCTTTGGCTTTTGCAGTATTCCATGAAAAAAGCAATTAGCATTTAATAAAGGATGAAAACACAATGACTAATGTATGTAATGCTTTAATTAAATACTTTTTCTTTGAATAAAAAAGTGCAGATACTTTGGACGATTTCAATGGCGGGAAAGACAATAATGATAACAAAGAACTAAGATTGATTTTGAGTGATGGAGGCAAAATAAATCAAATGCTCTTGGAAACAGTATAAAATAACAGTAAAAGATGTACTAATATGTCCCCACAAACAATAACAATATTATCCTGCATACTTAGCCTGCTGCATTACTTCAGTAAAAGCCCTAGATTCATTTGAGATGTACGAGTTGAATGCCAAGTGAGATTAATAAAAGCACTTAAAGAAGCCTCAGACAGACTGAAATATTCATGTATCTGCAGTTACAGCACAAACATGAAGTTAATGGAACAGACAGAAGCAAAGGGAACTGAAAAGGATGTTTTCCCTACAAACAAAATAATATTTATATATAATATTGCAACCACTGCCATTCTGACTGAAACTGAGATCCTCATGCTCGGTCATTGTGAACATTGGGATGTGCTTTCATTGAAAACTGTTAAGAAACTAAACTTTATAGATTCTCACCAGTGTTTAAAATCTTTTGATATAAAAACATTTCAAAGAACACACACAAGAGTTAATTGTTAGGATGTATATATCCCCTCAAGCCTGACTGTCGATATCATCATACCAAAAATATTCATAATAACTTGATCTAAATGGATTTTCATACAAACCAAAGGGTGAGTAAAGTAAACAAATAAATACAAGGAAGACATACATAGGTGCGAGTTTGTAGAGTGGAAGTGTAGTGGATGTAGTGTGCGCAGTGTGTGTGTGATAGCCACAAGGCGGTGCTCTGAAAAGCTACACGATGGCCAATGATCTGGGAAGAGGACGACAATGGGAGGCAGAAGAGCATAATGCTCGTCTTCTGTCCACTTAATAGATCTTATAGCCAAGATAGAGGAACGTTTAAAACAGTCTTCATATAGATTCTTTAGGATATAATCGTCATAATAACAATACCTTCATTAACAATTCTATGATATCAAGAGTAGTAACAAGAAATGGCAAAGTTCAACTGAGGTTTTCAATGGCAGCCTCAAATGATGAGTCTTCTGCTTCATCGTCTGTCATCCACAAGTTCACTGTTTCATTTCCTTTGTTAATTAAGTGTTTGATGCCACCAGGACCAGCCTTTAACTGCATGAATGTGTCAAAAATGCCCAAATTTAACCCCACCCCCATCTCAGGCAATTTGATCTCTTCTCCCCCACCTCCATCCAAACTCTGAGTAGCTCATTTGCATTGCAAAAGTTCTCCTCTACTTTTTCCAGGTATTTCAGTGACACTTATCTATCCTTTGATCCAGCCCTACATCCTTCTTTGTCACTGTTTGTCTCAGAGGCGAGTCTGGGCCTCGGGGACGTAGATTTCGATGCTGTCTGCGCTCTCTGTGGCAGAGTTCTGGCGAAACGAGGCAGCCTTCTTAGCAGCCAGCAGACGCTTGCGGGCCTCCTGTCTCTGCTTCTCTGCCGAGGCCGAAGAAGAGGTGGACGAAGAGTCTGCACTTTTCTCCCGGCCCAGCAATGGTCGTCCCTTACCGGGCTTCTTTGATGCTGGAGGGGCCACCTTCTCCTCGTCCTGTAATTTTGGAGTAGTGACAATATGACAGGTAGAAGAGGACAGAGGGAGAGAGTATTGTAAAGAGGGAGGAGAAAGGACAAAAGACAGATATAAGACAATGAGAGATGGTAATAAGGAAACTGTTCAACAGGTTCTTTTTGTTTAAGCAGGTTTGGCAGACAAGACTTTGACACAGACAACACTGATACTTTTTGTTAAAGCTTTCATAAAAAGTGACAACGGAAAATGAAAGACGAGTACAGACAACTGGTAAAAATAGGCAAACATTGAGAAGAACAGTCATTTGAATGATAATTTTCAAAGACATGAAATGGCAACATGAAATAATGGCACACTGTATTAAAGTTAAAGCACAGGGAAAGGATCACAAGACAAAGTCAATGCATTTGCATTGCAAAGCAACAAAAAGCAAGAAGAGCACTTCTACCAGGATCCATAAAGACAGACACAGACACACATGGACTCTCTCGTATATAGACACACACACAGACAAAGAGCAACAAACACAAGACACATAAACACAAGCATAAACATTTAAACGGAAGAGGAGCAAAAGCAAGACTGCATTCTGTCACATGAGCCAGTTCATCTTAGCCATGCTCCACTGCGGCACACACATCAGTAACACATGCATGCTCAAAGCAGGGCTTGAGACTTAAAGACACACCAACGACAGCCCTCTTTGAGATGAATATTTCCATGCATGCCTAAAGGGATCTCTCTTGCCCCTTTGTGTTGGACAGGGAGGCCCTGTTAGTGTTCATCCCACGCAGGGACAGGGGGGAAGTTGGAGGGGACGTAAAAAAGAGTGGGAGCAATGGTGGTGGTGGTGGGAGGAGAGAGGCCGGTTTCGGCGGCTTTCCTACCCCAGCCAGGGCACTGGGCAGCAGGGGTGGGAAGTACCTTCCGCTCAGGGGGCGACTGGGCAGCTGCAGATGGCACGGGCTGCCAGTCATTGGACTTGAGATGATAGAGCTCATCGAACTTGAGGCTGATGTCCTCAATGGAGAGCTGCAGCAGGTCCCAGAAACCAGCCAGGTCCTGGGCGGTGGGTCGTGGATTGGCATTCACATTCTGACCAAGAGAGAGATGTAAATGAATGAACAATGTATGAATGATGAGGACACTGAGCATGTTGTACTGCAGTGTATATGGAATATCTTAGAATGTAAAATGCATTAATGCAAACTTCATTCTTGTGATTAAAATTTAAACATCAAAAAGCTCATAGGTTTGATCTCTCCATTTATTGGGCATGTGTAGGTCATTTTGTCATTACAACCAGTTGTGAATCAACTAGTCAGAACTTACTGCACCATTACACAGCTCTCACTTTTTGTAATGGGCTACTGCATGTTTGTTTGTCCACCAGTATAAAGTGTGAAAAAGACATTCCAAACTCCGGAAGTTGGGCTTTGGTTTCTGACAAACCAGCCTTTAAAATGGGTCTTTGGCCTTAATATGGCAAAAAAAAAAAAAAAAAAAGGGGCTTTCAACACATCCATGATAATTAGCAGAGATGGATCAGGTACATGACACGAAACACATCTAAAAATAAAAATAATAAAATCAACCAATATATAACGTAACTTTATTTGAAGGTTTGGCAAGTAAAAACTAGGGTAATCCTTAAAAAAACCTTGTCCTCGACCACAATAATGTGACTCAGGGCAGTGGGTAGGGGATCTGAGTCAGTTGGGGTAGGTGTCTTTTGGGGGTTGTGGTTTGAAAATTGTTATCTTCACATCTACTCTGTTCAGCAGCTGAAGTTGTGTGAAGAAGCTGTGGTATTGTTGGTTCACCTAAGCTGGAGTCATTGCACAGAGAGAATGATTGTTTACAATGATATAATAAACACAGCTCAGTTACAGCAGACAATCTGCAGTGATCTGTCACTGGAACACAATCGACCAAATATCACATAATTGTGGCTCTTGTCCCTGGGACAACCACCAAGAGCACCATGCCCCCCCTCTTATTTGGCTTTAAAGTGACTGAAATACTCAAAGCAAAAACAGAGGACAAACAGAGGTGTAAAAAAACCCAAAACAAACAAATGGTCGTTTTGGTGCAATGTTAATGTCATGCCCTTAAGAAGTGACTCTTACCATAACTGTTACTGTCATTGGCTGGTAATTGTTAACTGTTAAACATAATCCAGTATTGGGCTGGACTTGTCCATTATACACAAATGCGACTCCTTTCGTATGCACCACTAGAGGGAGCCATGTTACAGCACAAATATTTTGTCAAGATGGCCAAGCTTCACCAAAATAAAAAGATCTCAATGCTGTTTTATCCTGTCCATCAACATCAGTTATGAAAATGATACAGTACAAATGATTCATCATTTACCAGAACACGTCAGAAGAACATGTTATCAAAATAAAAAAGAACATAATCACTCAGGTTGAGTTCACATTACAAATAAGAACAGAAATGAGTCCTTGCTCGTTTACAAACAGCTGTCTCTTTGTTAGTTGTCTCTGCAAAACCAGCACAGATTACCAGATAGACATAAAGTAAATCCTGCTCACACATCTTTTCATCTGACACAGCCACTGTTTGTAATGCTCTGGACTTTTGTTTGTACAGGCTCAGCTCTGTTCTTCATATTTAAGCAGCTGCACTCACTGCTGTGATGTATGTGCAGATTTTTGGGGAAAACCGCATGTGTGCAATGTCATCTCATGCTAACTGACTGGTGAGGATCAGAGAACAGGAGAGCAATTTACTGTTTAGGATTACATTCCTAACTGAGTGGATGTACAGCTGAAGATATGCCAAGTAGATTTTCTGGAGAGCTACCCTGTTTGCTTTATGTCCGATATATTAATACAAGATGTTTAGTCACTGCAAAGTAGGGAAAGAAATTACTCACTGAATCTCATAAGATGCTTAGTCAATAGGGAGAGAGGATATGGTACAGTTACATCAATAAATATCAAGTAGTCATTGTTAATTTCCTCAACTAATGAGGCAAAATCATTTTGCCACACTGCGACCTCTGTTGTCTAGAAAGCACAGTAATAATGGTGACTCTTGATGTGCCCATGTGATTGTGTTCAGTATTAGGCTTGAAGTCTGGATTGCACCACTTTGTTATGTAGAACCTAAGGCCGGGGAGGGTTTGGTTACTTAAGTATAATTCATTTGGAAATTTCTCCCTTCCCACAATGAAAGCATCTTAAAAACACATCATTAAATCAACCGTTTCGCCTGTACTTGACTGGATTCGGATTTCTTTTGAAAATTCCAGTTCAGTCAAACTAGAAAAGAGTTTACCAGTCAGCTTCATCTGACTAGAAGTAGACTGAGAAGTTGAAGATCATATCCATCAACAAAGCAGATACTTTTGTTTGGAGAAGCTATAGTGTCATGTGTTGGTAATTGGCTGCAACTTGTATAATGCTCTTTCCAGTAAAAACACGTCACCTGAGAGGAATGACTTAGTGGCTTATTATAAGCTCCCTATATTTTGTGCTGATGTGACGCCATGCTTTATTCAGTGCAGGCTAAATGCTGTGTATCATGGCAGATTAGTCAGCTTTAATTAGTGTGAAAGCCTTTGTGTATCGAGTAAAGAAAACCTTAGCGAAGAGAAGGCTAGGGTTACATTGGGTTTGGTTCAATCCTTAAACTGGATTCAAGTTTCAATTTTATGCCTGTGCAGACCTGTAGAGTGGAAGTGTCACAGAAAGACAATATACACACCAAATTTTGTTCACACAGTCCCCGGAACTGCTGGAACTTCTGGGACATTAGGAGCTGGGCACTTCCTACTGCACTGCGAACCTTTCCCAGCACTGAAGATAAAGCACACAAAAATCAACACATAAACTTGTCACAATATTGTTTATCACTGTTGTGTCCTGCTTTTCCAGCAATAGATGATATATTGACCCAATCTGCTCCTCTTTAAGTAAAGACTCATGGTGATACACACCACGACCTGCCTGTATCAAAAGGTACAACAACTTAAACATAACTCTGTTTTGATCCAAAACAGATGCTCATCTCAAGTGCCTAGACAAAGGTGTACTTTGCAGCATACTGGCCCACTGACTCCACAGGACAGCACGAAAAGGATTACAATGCATTGGACAATGTTATCCTCTTTAAAAGCATATAAGCCTATATAGATACTCCATCCTTCTTCCATCAGTGTTCTCTATGCTAGTCTTTTGCAACTAGGACAAACATCTGCCCTAACAAAATTGGGACTCTATTTGATCGCTGGATTGCAAAGTTATAGCAATGTGATTATAGTGTGGTGAGATTCAGCTGTGGACCACAGCTTTGCAACAGATTTAAAGCTAACTACTCTATTAGCAAAATTGTTCCTTTACAATAAAAACACTCACATATACACATTGATTTTTAAAAACATATGGACTTCCTTGTTCATACATTGATCCAGCACCTCTTATAAAAACTGAACATCCAAAGCCATCCAATTGTTTGTTTATTTGTGTGTGCAGTGTGTATCTGTGTTCACTGCTGTATGCCTTGTTGGGCTGATGTTGAAGCACTAATCTAATCTGGAGGTTTAATCAGTTCCAGAGTAGATTTGTGTAATTCTGGGGATTACAGGGCTGCTTGTGTGTGGTCACCCCAGGTATTATCGCCTCATCCCCTCCATGCTGTGTATGTCTGAGTGATTGTTGGGCCTGAAGCAGAACCCTATAACGGAGCTCTGAGCCACATGCTGAGGTCAGACAGTATCAGACTTCTGGTGGGAGGATCAAGATACAGGCTTCATTCAGAGCATCTCCCCATGTTAGAGTTGCTTGCAATGCTTTGATTGTACATTCAGTTTTACTCTGCTACTTCAAATAACTTATCTTAATTTAGGTGATGGACATTAATTTTACTTACCCAAAGGTAAACCTTTATAAATGTAACTTCCAGCTTGAAACACTTTTGAAATAGGAGAATCTGCTCCCATTACAACTTGCAAGGTCCTTCACTTGGCCTAGAGCTGCAGTGATTACTGTGCTAGCCTTACCCTCCTCTGAGAGCTGGTTGTCTTTGGTCTCCTGCTCCATCTGCTGGCACCAGCCTTCCATGCGTCCTGTTTCTGCCTGAAGCAACTTCAGGAACCAGTGGCCATCTCTCCGACACAGTGTTCCCCCTCCTCCGCTCTGGGGTACACTGCTGTTACTGCCATTCCCACTCTCCAGCCAGGGGTCTGGAGGTGGTAGAGATGAGGGGTCCAGTGCCGGGTCCAGACTTTCTGAGAATGAAGAAGAGCTACTTCTTGTAGTGGAGCGATTGAGGATCTGCCTGGGAGGTGGAGGTGAAGAGGTGTCAACAGTAGTGTCTCCATTGTCTAAAGAGTCCTGTCCAGGAGGGGAGCTCATGGATTGGCTGGCACTATTGACCATGACTTTTTTCTCAGTGGGTTTGGTACTATTGACATGGGAAATGATGGGGAGGTCCTGTGTGTCTGAGTCCATTTCTTGCTTTGAGGCCATGCTACTGGAGCGACTGAGTCTGAAAGACACAGGAGTCACACTTATAAACTGGCTTTTTTAATTCTTCAATTTAACAACTAGTTCAGTCTTTGCCAAATGTATGTTTACAACAGTGAAAAAAAAACAAACAAACAAAAAAAACATTCAAGAATAATGTCAACATTACTGGAACAAGGAAGCACTGCTTAGATTCAAAACTGAGTAATTTCTGCTGGTGTATAAACAAGAGGAGGTCCAAACCTAGTATATAGCTGAAATGTCTCGCAGGCTATTTGCATTATGCCGCTTTCAGCCCTTTATACGTTTTCCTCTCTTCTCTTTCTCCCTGCTTACGCAGGGATTTAAATACAGCAGAATTTCCAATAAATATGTTCTTGGAAAAAGTATGAAATATTAAGACTACACGTAACTTCCATGCCATTTCCACTACCTATTATCACAATGTAATCTAAACAGACAGAATATTAGGGTGTTTCTGCATTATGGTCCACCTCGGTTGTGATGGAGCCTCAGTCCTCTTTCTGTTCACTTTTCTGGAGCTGTCAGTACTTTACTGCTTTGGATTATGGGTGGATATAGGCATCTTTCACTTGGGCACCCTCTGTCACAGTTCAATTAATCCTACCACTGTTTCTTAATGAGCTGAAAATATTTTACCATTTAAATTGGCTAAAATCTTTTCATTGTAGACCAATACACAGCACACAAATTTACTCTACAGCCATCCAAATTAATCAATTTGGGTTTGCTGAGACCACCTCTTGTAAACTTGTGAATTTGGCTGATCAATGGTGGCGTTATGATCACTCACTCAGTCAATTAGTGACATCTGTGATTATTGGGTTGGTCACACTGTTGCACTCTAGCCAATTTATAGGATCGATCACAGATTTGCTTCTTATTTTCATATGGCAAATTAAGGAACACTGAGCACATTTTCCAGTCAGTTATTACTCAAGATGCTTTTAAATAGTGATTTAGTCAGATAATGAAATGTAAGGGCTTGATTAAAGAACCTTGACGTGTGTACAGCATCAATGACTCAGAGAAGCAGCTGCTCCAAATGCAGCATGCAAAAGTAAGAAAATACAGGAGGAAGGCATGAAGCGTCCCAGAACTTCCTGACATTCAAAACATCATGAGCACAGAACGCAAAATACACTGCAACAACAAAGAAATAGGTCTCAAACACACAGCAAGAAGCGTCAAGTTTAAATGGTTAATGCTCATGCTTCAACAACACCAACACAACACACAGTGATGGGTTTATAAACATTTCACATTTCTTTCACATCTTTATAGCGCCTGTAAAGGAAAATAATAGTCAGAGCAGTGTGTATGGCTATAATATAAATTCCTCACGTTGTAACAAGGACAGGAAGAGGACTTACTGCCACCCGTCCTCCACCTGTACTCCGATTGACTGAAATTTGGCTAGTGGGGGGGTCTCCTCCCGTGGAACTTCCTGAATACAGTCGACCTTAGAACAAATAGTAAAAAAAAACATAATCAGTGACCTGGTCATAACACTCAATCAACCTCAACAGTGCAGACGTGCAAGGTCTTTATTTTTCCAAGTGATAAAGCAAAACATCAGAAGAAAATAATCCATATAATTCAGTGCTTTATTTTCAATAAGATGCCATAATTAAGGGTTAACCTTCTGTTAATGTGCTAGCTTTGGAAAAATGGAGAAAGGGACTGTTATTTCAGCACATACAGAGGAGAAAGTTATGGTTGAGGGGAAACACAGAAATGCATTTTTTGCCTTCTATATTTCAGTATATAGCCAGCTCTAATGATAGAGGGAGGATCACCCTAATGAGACCTTTAACTTGCAAGCACATTTTTGGCCTTGAAGTGACAGACTCAGACATGGCTACACACCAGAGGATATCTCCTGAAATTAGCCTCAACTGGTGGAATAAGCTACACTTCAGAAGACTAGTGCACTGCATTGACTGTGTTAGTACCCTTTCATATGTAGCAAGAGCACTGACTCAACTGTACTCGTCCTGAATAGTACGACAGTCCCACCGCCTACCTGTATGCCAATGGAGGACAGTTTCCGCCTGGGTACCGGGGCCACTAGAGGCTCCTCTGCCACTAGATTTCCTTTATTTAATCCTGATTTCAGAGATTCATGTTGGACTACTGAGTCACTTGTCTCAGTGGAAGCATTGGCTGTAGTGGGGGCAATTGGCTCTCTTGGGGTGGCAATAGGAGTGGGGATGATGTGTGGAGGGCGGGGAATACCCCGGGCCAGGCTGTTGGCACGGGTGCTATCGAGGCTGTCAGAGGAGTTGCTGTGAGCGTGGCTAGACTGGCTGTTGACCTCTGACCTCCGGTCTTGTTGATCCAGGTAGTTGTCTTGGGCGGACTCTGTGCTACTCTGTACTGTCACAGAGATGTAGGGCTTGGAGGTTGTACGTGGTGGCACTGGTGGAGGAGCAGCCTTCTTACAGGTGGTTATGCATGTAGAGACTGAGGGAGAAAACGGATAAGGGTGGGGGGGGGGTTGAGAAAGAGAGAGGAAGAATTATAAATTTGTTTTATCATTCTTTGAGGCCTAGTCACATGCAGGCATGAACTTCACATTAAGACTAAACCAAGATATCTACGAAATACTAAAAACTCCTGTGCACAACTATTTATATATTTGCATCAAAGCTGGAACACCAGTGAAATATTGGATTAAAAGCAGAAAATCAAATCAGACCAGCACTGGACAAACATACTGTGCCACACTGGTGACCTAAATGAAATCACTTCAAAGCTTCAAAGGATCATGAGACAGGTGATAAAATCAGTAGGCAATTAGATGCTCATTTGCCTCTTACAACCAAATATGGTAGAGAAGTAGAAAGACATTTACCTGCACCACTCCCTAATGTAAGACCATAGGAGAAAAAAAACCACATTAGTCATGTACAAAGTGCTGTGATTAAATAGTTTCTATTTAAGTGCTTAGTTCCATATGAAAGAAAGAGTCTGACACTAATGATAATTTGACAAACCACCAACAACTGGACTATTGAACATATCAAAAACCAAGTGGACACAAAATAAGCTTTGATGATGCTGGACTATTATATATTGGTCACATGATAGTATATATACAGGGTTAAAAATCTAAAGCTGAGCTCCTCACAGTGGGAGCTTACATGAAATCCACAAAGCATGTGTTCAGCACGTAACATAAAAAAAAAAAGAAAAAAAGAAAAAAAAAAGAGCAGGTTTTACTGCATAAAAAGAGACTCTTTCAAACATTCACACTCATTGCTCTGCCTTTAGCCTGACTGACTGCCAGTGCTACCACTCATTCACTTATCTCATCTATCAACCAAATCAGCACACTCTGATGAGGTCAAAAGATAATTTCCCTTACAGACTGAACTTCAGTGAGAACAGAAATAAATGGCCCGTCTGTGAAGAGGAATTCACCCAGTGACGTAGACCATGTATCAATTCAAATTCATGGGAAAAACTGTCCACAGTAGTGCCAAGTTACAAGTGTGTGTAGTTGAGACACGAATCATAAAATACACAAAAATGCTGATTAAAAGGCAAAAATAACAGAAGTCCCATGTAGATAGATCATATAAAGAGTCAAATGTGCTTCTGTAAGGAATAATAAGGAATTCAAAGGCTACACTCACGCTACAAACACACAGTATAGGCAGAGTGTGATGCTGGGCTGCTAAAGCCTATAATCTAAACATAGAATTTTACTATATTATTATGAACCTTGTGGCTATTTTAAAATAGATGATTTATTTGACACCACACTGGAAAAAACAATGGAAGGCTTGTGAAGAGTTAATACAGCGAGAGAATAACAGGGAAATAAAGTCTGTAAAAAAAGGCAGTTCTGATTGGACACGCTGCTTCCCAAGCCTGATAAGGAGCATGCTAGTTTCAGAACAAATGGCAAAGCTTGTTTTCAGTATTTAGAGAGCCATTATCAAAATAGATTTAATATTGAATTTGTTGCCTTTGACATTTTGCTTACAAAACACCAGTTTGAAAAGGCACAGACCACAGTTTTTGCTAACATAGTCTAATATTAACATCAGCTATAAATCTACCAGATGAGAGGAAACTTCATGACAGCATTTGATACCCTGTGAGGCACAGTATGCATCAAACAATATTTGTGCCTTTGTGTTACTTCACTGAATGTTGTCAGGAATTTCAACAAATCATCAAGGATTTAAAAAAAAAAAAAAAAAGCCTTGCAGCAAACATGTGAGCTGCTGAGGAAACACTTAAACAAAAGGCTTTTTGTTCATTGTAATCCACTTCTTAGCTTTATGTGTGTGCAAACTCACCTAACACGAAACTCATGTGACCTCACCCATATCTTCATGTCAGATTTAACTCTAACTCTTAAACTCTTGAACCATAAATTGAGTTGTCAAATGGTTGTCAGTCAAGCGCTTCAGTGATTTGCTGCAACCCAAACTACTGTACCACAACTACGTACTTCTTTTATACTTTTTCCAGAATAGTGCTATGAAGTCAGACGTGTAAAGTGCTGGCCCAAGTCCCAGCAGTGACAATTATCAGCAAACTGCTCTGATGCATTCAAGGTCACATTCCTATAAAACCAAAACAGTGACATCATCTCTGAACAGTAGGAATGACACCCAAACCACACCCTAACTAGCCCATCTACAAACCTTGGCTGTCATAGACATGAATATCACAAAGAGGAGACTGGACAAACCAACACACACACCCTTTTTGATGTCCAGCCCTAATTGTAAATAATAAGCTGACAATACAAACACTGCTCCAAATGTACTAGGATACATGCTAGCACGTCAGCAGAGGTTTTCTAAGGAAATGCAATACTTTGAACGGTGGAGTGCACCCTCAGCACCATATTTTAAACATAATAACCACAAATCCAGTCTACTAGCTGTCCCTGACATCCACAAGATAGTAAATAGATGTGTCAACCACAGCATCTCTATCGTATCCACAGCTGTCACCACTCTTGGCATTTTGCAAAACAGAAATCCAGTCCAGTCTTATTATATAATTTATCTTAAGAAACCCTGCAGTTAAACATCCATCATTGCTATACAGAACAGCCCACTAGACGTGGATTATCCATCCGCCCCTGACCACCATTCTTGCCTTAGGAAATTCTGCTGAGACAGCTTTTCTCTGTCCATGTTCCCACTCATGACAGAGATGGACATTGGGCAGAATAGAGTCATCACTGTTGTTGCAGTTCTGTGATGCACTGGCACTACTCTTGTTTGTCTGTATACAAGATAACTGTGTACTGTAACTAGGTGTGGGAGGTTATAGGTGCATGTATTTGCATGTGTTTAGTCTCCTGCCCTGCACTTCTCCAAATGTCACATTATGCCCTCACCAGTTTCAACAGAATTCCTTAAGTCTTAATAACTACTTAACTACTGAATCAGCTTTATCCACAAAACCAAGCCCTAAAAATCATATCACTCAGGATAATTTGTCTCTTTTTCTGGCTTTCCAAATACCTCCATCATCAAATAAAAATAGATTTTTTTGCCAATATTGTAGTGTATGACTAATGCATAGTTTAATTCACAACAGAGGTTGAAACATTTTTGACATAAATGATGGATCAGGAAAGTGGCTGTAACTCATAGTCAGCACGGCACACATAATAGCATTTTCAAATCTCATTCATCAATACAACCTATGTAAAGAGTCATTTTGGGAGTTTTATTAATTCAACACAGTTTAAAACCAGTTTCTGTGGATGCTGCCAAGCTAAGTGTGACGCCAGATCATTGCTTCTCTTGCCTTTCTGACTACTGTCATTGTGAGCATGTTAGTATGCTAAAGTTATCACAATGCAAATTGTTAGGCTGAACAGAGTCTCACAGAGCTGGTAGCACGGCTGTAGACAAAAGTCTTAGGCCTCCCTTAGATTTGTTGTTTTATCAACACTATAATGACCATATATAATTACTTCTCTGTCTCTTTATTATAATACAACCAGAAAACACAGGAAATATGTAGCAGTATTAAAAAACCGAAGAAAAAATACACTCGCGCAATAGCAGGAACCTGGCTGTTAAACCTAAATGGGATGAACCCTAATTAATGTCGCTGCTAACACTTGTATTCGTCGACTATTTCGTGTCAAAATGATGCTGTGAAAAAGGTCCATTACACCAGGCTTGTGCAAGACATGCTCGAGCATTACATACACATGTTGTATGAGGTTAACTGCTAAGCTGCTAATATGTATAAGACCAAAAATCACATTATTTCATTTAAAATGCCAAAGATCACAGAATTTGACAAAATCATAATTTTGCATCAGCAAGACCACTCTCAAAGGAAAATCAGCAAACACCCATACAAATAAGAAATAATTATATATGGTCATTGTAGCATTGCTAAAACACATCTATGGGTGGCCTAAGACTTTTGCACAGTACTGTAGCTTAAGTGCACGGGACAACCACATGAGTGATCAGACAGGTTTTAATGTGTCATCTACTGTTCATTATGGCTGTGGCTACTGGTATTGTCACATCCCTGATCACGGCAGTGCTGATTAAACTTAAACATACAAAAACACAGTTGTATGGTGTAGCAAAGAGATTACAGCATAGAAAACCGATTCTGCATGATTTGTGATAAATGCCCATTAAAAGACAGAAAATGCAGACATAACAGAAACTTCACACAGACAGGTGGATTGTAAGTAGCACATGCTGTGATTCAGATGGTGTCCTGTATTTGCTTACTATACAGAACTGAGCCATACAAACATACTCAGCTGTGCAAGCAAGTTTTTCACACACTTGACACACTGACACAAATTAACACGCACACCCCATCTGTTTGAGATACTTTATTACAGAAAGTCTTAACCAAAATAGTCATAAATAGTAAGTAATTGTATTACTTATGGAACTGCTGTCATAATCTATACCTGTTACTGACAATAGCAGCAGTGCTGACAGAGCCTTTTTTGAAAATTTCAACACACCTCAACAGCTATAAAATGAACAAAGCCAAGTACTGTTGCATCTTAATTAAACAGGATCTGTGTACAGGAGCTGTACAGTAGAATGTATTAGTTCCTCTAAGGAATGAATTTTAACAACTGAAACAAGCAGATGCTTTGTGCCACAATGCTTAAGTGGAATCTGGAGTGGGCACTGAGCACTGCTGTTTCCATGCCATCTGGACAGTGGTGTTGTTGTCCACTGCAACGCCTGGTTCAAGATGAGATTTTCAAGAATACAAAACAATTAGCTGTCACAAACTACATCAACATAAAACATTTTCCAGCAACCTAATGACTGCTCTCTGTTCACCCAAAAAAAAAAAAAAAAATCCCAACCTTTTAAAACTGTTCCTGATCATCTCAGCATACCAACAGATTAAATCTCAGCTACATTCTCTGAAACTGAAGAAAAAACAAAACAAAACACGAGAATATGAAACTCTGGTCAGCTTTAATGTGCTGGAACCCATATGGTGGTCTCCTCCATGATAATAGCATTTTACTTTTTACCATGTGGAGACAGCGGAGAGATGATGACCAACCACAGTTCCCACAATGACATCACCGCTGGTAGCACACATCTTTTAGTTCCTTAAACCCAAGATCAGTTTAAAGAAAATATTTTTTCTATTTATTGTACAATTTCTATGTTGAAAAATTCAGCTACATTAACAGAAATAACATCTTGAGACAACAAGCTGTCAAAACAACCAAATTGATTTAGAAGGCACACATAACATATCATAATGCCGTTTATGCATGTCTAATAACATCCTAATATATAGCATATTTGTCATTATAACCTAGTGAGTAGATCAGGGCCTCAAATATTTAATTTACTTAAATTAATTGGGCAAATTACAAAATTAAGCACCTCACTATTAAACCCTAAATCACTCTGCATCCCACTTTGTGTAAAATGAGGTTAAGTGCAGTGATTAGTGTGTGTCAGTGTGGTCAAACAGTCCTGACAACTGTGCGACAGATGATATGATGATGATGATGATGATGATGATATTGTCTGCTGAACTATTTGACCAGTAACAATATACATTTTAATCTAATTCACTGAACTGGTGCTGTACTCTGGCAAGCTGGAGCTGGTCAAGAGGCCAAACAATGAAAGACAAAAGATGGATTGTGATGCTCTATTTAACAGTTTTGAATTGTTTGCCAAGTTGTCTGCTGCCTGCCAGTTGACCCATCTGCACTGTATAATCCAATAACAGCCAAAAGACAAAGACAACCTTTCCTGAAACCATCACCACTCCCTTGTCACCCAAACCATTATCTCAATTATCATATTAACTGTGTTTAACAACAGCACTTCTGCAAAACTGCACATGCTCTTTTTTTTTTTTTTATTGAATGTGACCTAAAAATGGGGTTTAATCCATGTTGCAATAGACAGGCCACCATGTGGGACAAAAGTGGGGCAGCCCACAAATAATCCTTCGTGAAAGCCAATTTTCCATTTCAGCACCCAAAAAGAAGCAGCTTTTATGAGGATGTGCAAATACATTTAACTGTAGGCAGCTAAATGGCCATTTAGACTGGGAGATAAGACTGATTCGCTTACAATTTAACAGCAAGTCCCCTTTTATCCTGACTCCCACAGCAGAGCATCACAGACATGAAATCACACACTGAGGAGACATGCTTTTCTGCTCTTTCAGCACTTTGTACAGTTGAACACTTGATGGGTGATACTCAATCATTAACATAGTCAGTGAGTGCATTACACACCATAACTGAAACCATGAAACCTTTCAGTTATAGGACGAAAAAAGTGTGGAAAAAGCAGAGAGACTCATCAGATATTATCACCAAATTGGGTGTATGTCTGACTCCCCTGAACACTGTTTTAGTCTTCATCTGTTTGCATCTCACTCTTCATTTACTACATTATACATGTTTCGACGCAAGCCAGTTTCTCCATATTAACTTACAATTGAGCAACAACCGTTAAGTCGGAGTTAATGTGGCTTTAGCCAGAGTGAGTGAGAGGCTGAAACTTGTATATCGTGTAGCTAAACGCGTCCTGAGGGTAATGGTCGATGGCACCTGCTCAGGTTTTACAACACATGTTAAATTCAAGGTCGTAAATTAAGGGAAGTAGCTACGTCGGGTGTCAACGGCTAAACAGCTGCACAGAAGCTAGGCTACTAACGTTAGTAACGGGAAAACTAATTCAGCACAGTTACCATTAGTACTAACTTCCAACAACAACGCAGCTGCGGTGTTCCCGAAAAATAAGCGGTCAAATTTAATACTTACCGTGCTGTCAGGCGCAGACAGAGCAAGGCAGAGGCGTGTGTTGAGTTAGGACTTGTTATCGGGGGAGCTGTACCCGGGGTGGACGCTCACCATTGTCCCTGTCACAGCTGTGGAGGAGCGACGCCGGGTTTCGGTGCCTTTTGTTTGGACTGTTTGAGCCCGAGGGAGGCGTGGTGGCATGTCTACTGGTGCCTTCATGGACGCCTCGGACAGTCTAACTCTAGGCTATAGATGACCGTAATGCCATTTCGGTGCACAGCATGGATGGATGGATACTGCAGTAGAAGTTTTTTGGGGTTTTTTTGGGGGGGAGAGGGGAGGTTGCTGCTCGGTGCTGCCACCAAGAAGCCCCAACAATCAATTATCTTTGGCATTTCACGTTGACACCCTTGCACAGTACAAAATAAATGCAGAGGATTTTGAACAAATGGGGCAAAAGTGGGGTTGTCCAAATATTCTAATATAGAAGATCTTCAGCAATAAGAGACAAAAAGTGAAAAATTCCACTTTTGAAGGCAGCATATGCATCTAAGATGTGCCGAGGAAACTGTGGTGAAGAGCGCGACCTTGTGGATGCTCAGTAGTAATAACCCAAAGGGAAGCAATCGCAGTAAATCCGCGCTCTATTTTCTGACCTCTCAGGGCAGTAAGATGTTAACAACCCGTACAAACAAGTGACAACCATAGCTGCAGTATGGTCCACTCTTCATCTCATAAATAGCTGTCTATCATTTCACATGTGTGCACATCGATAGCCAACAGACTCCTTTTGGTTATGCTTATGCTGTCATTCTATTCATTTGTGGTCCATGAAGTGGTAAATTAATCATATTTTTTTAGGGAGGAGGGAGAGCTGGTTTTCAAATTGTTACCTGTGCATGAGGGTAGGATGCGTGGTCTGTCTGTTCCCAAACGCTGTAGAAAAATTGCAAGTTGTTTCTCCTTTGGGGCTTTGTCCAAGCCCCTGGCTATCAGGTGAGAGCCAAACTGTTCTTTCCATGTCTTCCATTGGGTAGAAAGGCCGTCTAGCATGGGTAAAAGAGGCTGCAATTGAGCTAAAATTGCAGGTGTGTGCATGTTGGAGGACTAGTATTCCTCACAGGACCATGGCTATGAAGAGCATTCAAAATAATGTTATGGAAAATACAAAACAATGGAAGAATTTGACCCCCATGTGCCCAGCAATGGGGTCACAACCTAACAAAAAACAATCAAGGTTTAATAACCCAATAGAAAACTAGACTTATGTGTCCGACATATGCATTGTGTATATTATACAGAAAGCATTCAGATGATCGCAGCAATATGTAAGGCTGCACCATGTTAGAAAACTTCTATTTTTCCTCTTTATATGGTTTAGGAGGTCAAATGATTTCATTTGCTTAAAAAATGTATCGTGTTTTGCAGCCTGTGACTCACCAGTACTAGTGCTGTAGGTGCGAACACTGGTGTCAGTTGGAGGTGGTGAGCAGCCTGAGTCTATGGACGCTGTGTCATCATCTTGGGAACATCCAGCCTGGATGGCTCTCAGGTAGCTGTGGCTGCGGGATCGGAAGCATGTTGGCATGGGCAAGTCTGGAGGCTCTGGGTTGTCCTGAGAATGGGAACGGGAATCTCTGTATGTGGACTCGGAGCTGCGGTCCTCATAGTGATGACTCATTTCCAGATCCCGTAGCTGGGGTGAGAACAGGACAAGGTTAATAAAGACACATCATTATACAATAGCATGGGGAACAGAACAATATGTTACAGTTCATTTTGACACAGTAGCTGTTCCCATCACTGGAGGTGACCACTGTCTGGCCAGCTGAGTATGTCTATTAGGGACCCTATCCACCTGTGCGACAGATTTGATGGGATTCAGTAAACTGGCATCAAAAATTTAACTGTGTGGAAAAACTACAATTGGTGCTAAGTAGAGGGGAGTGCAGGGCTGTGCAACCCCAGCGAAACCTCCTTGCTCCTCAGGCTGGGTCTCTGGATGGGATGTCATTTCATCTGTCAAATGTATTTTCATTTTTTGACATTTCTTACATGGCCTACCCTACAAGACCTGTCAACTTACAAAAGAATGAAAGAAATGCCAAGGCAAGAGGCATCACTCTGACAAGTTTTTAGTATTTTTTACACAGCAACTGCATGCTCATAAAATGTGAACCACTTCCAAGCTTTCTTTTGAAGAGGAAGAACCATTCTTGCAGATGATGGGTTTCATATTCTGTTGGTTGACAGAAACAGCCTCAATAAGAGTCAAAAATGTGTAAAAAAAAGTATTTTGATGGTTCAATGACTGGTAACAGTAAGAGGGTAAGTGCAAGAGAGGTAGCAAAAAACGAAAATGAAGCAGAACATCCGGCAGTTACAACTATGCACATTTTGGAGTTTTGGCTATAGAGGATTTTCACTTTTCCATCTTAAAATTAATTTTAGTTTTAAAAAGTTCGCAATTACACAAGATGACCTCAACAGGTTGAAGTTATAATGAATATTAAATTTGTTTGGTATGCTGCAGTGCATGAACATTAAAGCAATAAATTTATACTTTGGACATATTTGTTGTAAAGCAGTGACCTGTCAGAGACTGGGTGCAAATCCTGCACTAATAGCCTGCACTGCCTCATTTGACTAGTTTATTGAAAAAGATCAGAGTTGTTCTGTACAGCTGTTCATCATCTCAGTGACCTTGTCAGTGGGAGGCTAATAGCGCTTATGTAAGTAGATGAAGTAGACTTAAAGCTACCGATGTCATTCATTTGGCTTTTAGGTTCATGACATTAATATGAGATACTGTTGAAAAATATGGATCCTTTGTTCATTGGGAGCTCATTTTATTACTGTCATTCTGTCAGGCTGTATCTGTTAAAATGCTAATTATATGTCAGAAATGAGTGTAGCTCAAGGCAGACAAAGAAGTCTTTGAAAATAACTGGTGATTTGAAAGAGGAGAATTTGCGAGGAGCTAAGTGATGTAAATTATTAGCAAATACAAATGTGCTCATAACTCATTAGAAATATATGCTATGCTAATGAAAAGGAAGGAAACAAATGGAAAGAGAGGAACAGGCCTCTGCCTCTGACAGATCAGAAAAGAGCACTGACCTGCCCCATGCAGCTACGCCTGCCTAAGGTACTGCAGGCCTGGCTGAAATCATCATCATCCCAGCGTGGCAAAGACAAAACTGTACCCTCAATGCAGTCCAGGTTGTCCAGGCTGCGGTTATTGGTGAGCTCTCTGAGAGAAGGAAGACAGCTGGAAAGGGAGGAGCATGAGAGGAGGAACAAGATTAAGATGTGTTAAATGCATGACACATCAGGCAAAATTATAAGAAATGGCAGGATTGCATTAAGGACACATTCAGAGAAAAATTTGATGTTTATATGTTATGACGGAGAGGCAGAAGGGAAAATGGATTCGGGGGAAAAAACGAACATCAGCAAAACCAGAAATTGAAAGAGAGATAAAAGGAGGATAAGGTTGTTCTTCAACTCATCCCTTTCATTTCCACATTTATGAGTCATAATGAATCCAAATCTAGTCTGAATTACAATTTCATTAAATTTTACCATCAAACGCTGGAGCACCCGAGCATGCAAAGCCAGTGAGGTGAGGAGACGCATGTACAGAGCTCTCTGTGCTATCATGGTGCCAAAGCCAAAGAACAGGTGTTGGTTTGGTTGAACATTTGCTCTAAAGTCACGTTTTTACTTATTCTTTGTTGGCACACAGTGATTGTAACATGACAGTAAACTGTCATGCAATGGTCTATGCACAAAGATGTCCCTCCATTCCCCCATTGGATAGTGTGTATAGTGTCACACACAGCTACTTTCCACCTAAAAGCACTGGGCAGATGGTATTTACAAGCTTAAGGGAGATTGGCAGTTGTTGGCAGCAGAGCATGAATTTGGCGTTTGGAGTTGCCACTGACCTTACATACATCTGAGGGGGGCAGTGCAAAGCCAATGATGATATATCATCCAATCTGACATAAGTGTATTGCACCCCCCCCCGCCCCGCTGAGAGGTGGTTTACAGACCTATCACTGACCTGCTCATTGACCTGCCCAGCTGGTGCAGAGAAGACACACTGTGGAGTGGAGACCACAGGGCATCCAGCTCCCCCTGCAACAGGGTGTAATCCAGGGTTCTGCTGCTCACACCAACCAGGGTGGAGCAAACCGGAAGAGAGTGGGGTTGGATGGTCAGGGGATTGGCAGGGGAGTATGGTTAGTCACTCAAACACGTTTTAGGGAAGAATAAATCCTCAAATTTCAAAACACAAACTTGAAAGTGATTTAAAGACTTTGATTCATGTGTATAGCAAGTAGACCTACGGTTGTGTTTCTCAAGATGATACTGTCTTGCTTTGGTTGAATAGAGTTAAGGATTATGCATATAGTGTGACAATGACATTTGACATGGAAGCCTTCAAACTTCAGAGATGCTTTATAAAATTTACTCACTTTTTTGTCACTTAAGGTTTTCAATCTATGGAACAACTTTAGTGAATAGTGTAATCACACATGTAATCAAAAGTTGATTACAGGTGTACCAATAAAACTGCAATTGCAAAAGAGCATATTTACACATTTAAATTTACTTATGATATTTCTTATGAGAGGACAGAGTACATTAAATCTATGGTACTAGACAAAAATAGCTTGAATCATTAAAGCTTTGCACATTTCTGGAGCAGATGTGTGCAGATTTGAGATAGAAACTTTATCACTTTAGAGCATTGTGAATGTCTCTCAACACTTTAAATTATGAAATTGGAATAAATATGACAAAACATGGCAGATCTTTCTTAAGCATTGCCTGAGACACAAATAAAGACAGCAAATCTATTGTCTGTCATTTTATGAAAAAGCACAGTCGACCCAGCTACATGATGTCCTATTGTACCTGCGCCATATATATTTAGCCTCAAAACGCATATAATCTACAGACCAGTGAGGCACAATGCCAGTCAGTGGAAGACATGGGGCTCGATTTTGGTGATTTACTGGCTGAGTGCAAAGAAAACTCAGAGTGTACACATACAGAAGCTAAGTTAGAGTGCCACTTTGTGGGACCAACAGTAAGAAGGTAAATCACAACTGAGGGTTGGTAGTCAGGCTGACACCGTTTCATTCTATGTGTGAGTAGGCACAGCTTGGACAGCTGCATTTGCATTTTCCTGCATCAGTAATTATGACTGCGCATTTGAGTGGTCATTGAAAATCAGACCCAGTGAGAAACTTTTCATCCAAGTACATATACATAGAGAATAAAACTGAGGCCATTATGTTATACATAAAAATGTTGTGATTCTTTCATTGTAGTTTTAACAAACATCATTAGAAGACATTTATCATTTTGTGATCAACAGCAATCACCTTTGGTTAACGTTTGGATCACAAATTGTACCTTTAACATGAGTTTGTTTCCCTTACTGTTGAGAGCTAATGCATGATAAAACACAGCTCTGTGCCTCAGTTTATCCTCTTACTTGCGTGGGGGTAGCTGGTCGCTCAGAGACTGCTGCGTAGCCCTGAGGTAGCTCTGGCGGCGAGCAGCAGTTTTTGGAGAAGGTTTGGGGCTGCCCTCCGAGTCATCGCTGTCTTCCATGTCTCCCATGGCCTTCACGTAGCTACCACTGCGCATCCTCCGACATGGAATTTCATTGGCACCCCCACTGCGGCCTAATGTGCTACTCCAATCGCCCTGTAGGCAGCATTCAGTCAATAAAATTAGTGCTTTTTTTTAAACAATCTAAATCAACCCTATATCACTGTACTAGGAATACTAAGGATACCTGAGTCTGTAAATATACTTAAATAAATGTAACTTTAATTAAGCACACATGCATGCATTTCAGGCCTACTCACCCTCCGTCCAACCTGCAGGTAGTTGCATGTTAGTTCCTGTTGGCAGGATTTGGACTTGAGCATGGACCTATCCAGAGTAGCTGAGCCCTTCTGGATCACTGGTCTTGGCTGGCCCATGGTCAATGTAGACCAGGACCCTCCTTTCATATAATCGTGATCATTAATTACTATACTTCCTGTTCCACCTAGTTCTCCACCCCCTCCACCCCCAGGCCCAGGAAGTCCCTGATATTTCATGTCATTGCTGCTTTTGGAGGAGCTGATAGTGTTGTAGCCACTGTGGATGTATCTGCTCTGTCCCCCCTGGCTCTCATGGCCAGTTGGACGCCCTAGAGTCATCATGGCCATGGTATTATGGTAGCTGCTCAGATCACTGCTGTCCAAATCATCTGAGCTCCAGTAACCTGACATATTGGAGCGTGGCCGTCTCTTCGCAGTCGTTTCTGATTTTGTTACCCGATCTTTACTTTTGGACCGACGAGTCTGCTTCCCACTGTCTTCTGTGCCAGAAGAGCCTCCACCACTGCCAGTAGAACGTCCATTGACATTTCCTTTCATGTTGTGGCTTTCCAGTGACTGGGACTTTGCAAACAGCTTCTGCACTGAGTGCAGCATATAACGAATGCGGCCAGGACTATCGGTGCGCTGCTTGGCAGCAGCAACAGCAGACGTGCGATGGTACTGTAATGTGCTGAATCCGTCATGGCCTCCAGGTAGCTGCTTGTCAAACTCCAGCAGACTAGTTGGTGCCTGGTTCTTGGTCATATGATGTGATATAGTTGCTGAGCCACTTGTAATCATAGGTGTTCGAGCACTCAACCCTGCCATGCCTATTCCTGTTCCCATGCCCATGGACATGGATGTCCCCATAGTCCCCGTACTTATCCCCCCAATACTGTCCCCAGGTGGGGAGAAGTCAGACTGCTCATAGGAGTTGTAGTGAATCCTGGGAAAAGTGCTGCTGTTGGACAGCTGGTTGTTGAGGGGCAGCATGCAGTCTGGTGGAAAGGAGCCTGGGTTTGCTGAAGGGTAGAGGTGGGGGTCCATGGTGCCATAGTGGTCCATTGTGGGGCTCAGCAGGTAAGGGCTGCGTGGCAGGGTGCTGGTCTTCTGAGGATAGAGGGCCTCTGGATGGCCTGAGGAAGGATCACAGGAGTCAGACAGGTGTCTGTTACGGTTGGTCCCCAACCCTTTCATGATGGTGAGGAGGCCTAACCCTCTAGAAGACCTCCAGGCCAAGTAATGTTAACTGATAGTAACTCCTGGAAAACAGAGACAAACAGAAGGACACAACACAAGAAAAAGAGGAAAGAAATTTAGAAATGGTTATTATAGTACTGTAAAACACATCCAGACACAAACTTTCAAACTCAACAGCTCCTATCAGCTCAGCCACACAAATGCAGCCACTTACTTGCCAAACTACACAACAAACTGGCTAGCTGTAGGGCTGTGAGAGAAATACTGTCTAGTGAAAGAGCTAGCTTTCCACTGCCACCCACAGTGAACATCTGTGTTAAAATGCTGGAAATGGATAGAAAAACAACTTGTTGAATAAAGCCAAGTTGTAGCTAGTGGGTCAGGACATCCATTATGGGTAAGAGAACAATTGCCAGCAGTCATCTGTAACTCCAGACACCTCCACAGCTATGTGGGGCTTTACAGCTGCCAGTAATCAAGTATCTCCTCTTTCTCTGTCTAATCATCTGGATCATTCAGAAAAGGGAGATTAGAAGTCAAAGGAGAATTAGTCATTATGCAAACATTTCCATTAATGTGCCTACTAATTAAACTTTATGTTGGTGTAGCATTATACATTGAATTATGTTCCCTTTCATAAGAAAGGGAAAAAAATGTTATCAGTAAAAAAAAACATCGAAATAATATACCTGCCTCTGCCTCGCTCTCTTCATATTTTACAGGTTAGTTGTGATACAGAATGGCCACATTTCTGGGAGAGCCCTTTCTTTCAGCCTGTAGCACTCTTTCTCTGCCCATTATTCCATCTGTTTCTCTTTCTCTCTTCCTCCACTCTTCCTCCTCTCTCCTATTCCCACCTCCAGTGGGTATCCCTGGCACTGGCAACTGAGCTCCTGTCCTATCTTTGCGTGGCGAGCCAAGGATGGTGGGCAGACTGTCATAGTGAAACCAGCAAAGAGGATTTGACCAGTGGGTGGTGGGCGGCAGGAGTTGGCAAATGCACCTCCTTGTCCTCCTAGTCAAGCTGTGCCAATGCCCTAGCTGGCAGGGCAGCAACGATGGTACTTCTTGTTGTAAAAAAGGATAGAAGACAATGGATGAGGAATATTACATAAAGGTTTAGCACAGAGGATACAGGCATTTATGGTATAAAATATGTTTGTATGTAAAAGAAACAAGGGATCCACCATTCAAACAAACAGAAACATATCTGATTACAGCCAGCTATCAGCCTGGTCTGCTCTCTTCCTGAGTAAATGGAGACACATTTTAAACAAAAGAATCCTTTTAGTTTTTCCACGTTCTGGTTTGAGTGGCATATTAAAATAAATAAAATCTGGTTAATATCTATAAAGTATGTGATTGCTTTTTTATTCCTGCTGGACTAAAGGAGCCAGATACCATTGCTGAAAGTCATGTTCAAAACTTAACAGTCTGCACATTGCGTCCTTATCTTTGTTGGTGTTGTTAATGTACTTAAAGAAATTATTCTTCTCCTTTGGGGCTACAGGTTATCGGAAACCCCAGAAGTGAAAATTTCCTTTCCTGCAGCTTGTGGATCTAATTGGGCAGATTTTTGGACTTTTTCATGCTTGTCGTAACTATCGCAAATGTTTCTTGAGTCTATCTGTCATTTATTATTAGTTTTGGCTGCTATTGGAGATGAGCAGAACTAGAATAACACTTTAAATTGGTTTCCATGGTGCTAATGTCTAATATTCACATCACTCCTTTACATATCTTGGCTTTTATTTAATATAGTTATACCACACCTTTCTACTGAATCACTCCCCACAGTTAATAAATAGTAGTTATAGTGTTTAACAGCATGCAGTAAATTAGATTTTGATCGTAATGAAGGAAAATGAGTGCAATCTCATTTTTAAGGCCCCTGTAGATTTAAATCAGATGTGAAAAAAACTAATAAAGTAGGTAATAACCAAGAAAGGAAGTGAAGTGGGAAGGCCAACAACACCTCACTGAAAATTCATACATTTGCAGCTGCTTCACACAACCACTTGTCATGTACTCTTACTACATTAAACTACCAAGAAACCATAGCTACCATAGCCACATCCTGTTTCAAGTAAACAAATGTACATTTATTTTGTAGTCCTGTAAAAGAGCCATTTGAGTTGTTAAAATATAGAATAAAACTCTGTAGGAAAGGACATTTCGTAAAAGTCTCTTCGCTCACAGAGCTAAAAAGCTGGAGAAAAGGAGACAATGAGACAGTTACAACTCACTGCTCAACAGGTAATGATAGGATGTGAGAGCAGAAGCTCACTTCTGTTCTGACTATGTGTCATTTGCAGGCCAGTGTGACTAGACTGTCATTCACTATCTCAGTGACGTATTGAAATGTACAGTATGTTACTTTTCCTTTACATGTTTACATACACGCACATACTTTTATACACTTCTATCACCTAGCTTTTTTCAAAAAAAATAAAAAATCTCCATATGAATTATAAGCCTGGCTTTCATGGCACCATTATTAGCATGCTGCAGGCACAGACTCATTTAGTGTCATTAACAGAGACTCTCTGAGTGCCATCTCCGCTGATAGGGTCAAATCCTCTAAATCCTTTTACACCACATTAGCTAACTGCCTCATATCCCGTCGTGACATGCCACTCAGCTAAGCTTAGCATGCTCTTCTCAATGTGTCAACCAGTACAGCTCGAAATGACAGTGATAGTGGTGTTATTAATGAAAGCAGGATTGTAAACTGTACACTGCCAGTCAAACATTTAGAACATTTTAGCATTTTATGTTAACGCTCTGTAATTATGCTCTAAAATGAGAAAACACAAGTAAGGCAGAGGTGTAGGAAAACATGTTTAATTAAATTTGTTTGTTTTATTGGACATGACCTGGACCCAGGTCTGAATCTCTCCAGTACAGGATTTGTAGCAAAAATAAATAACTGTAAATTTGTCCTTTTCTATAATTTGATCTACAATGAAATTCCGGGATTTCGTATAACATTTAACAAAAATGTAAAAATGTAGGGTGTCCATGGTGACATGGTATATGATAAAAACAAGCTAATGCAAGTTATTGTTAAAGTTCAATGTGTCCACTGGACAGAAAGATAGCAGCTCTGGAAAATTTTAGGATGCAATCTTTTCTCTCTGAATGAAAACATTAAATGATAGGGTGGGTGGTGTGAGAACACCATGGTGACTCAAAATGCCTTGAAGTCCTTGCAGGTCAATATGGTTCATGTTACACATGACAAAAAGAGCTGTGTGAAAAATTAAGCCTAGCAGCTAATGTTGTTCATAATCATCTGATGTCAGTTCTTTTGATACAAAGCTGTTACAGTATCACTGCAGTGTAATGGTAATAGAGGCCAGAGGGTATTTTGACCCTCTGATAAGACAAAGAAAATAATTTAGGTAAAGCTTCTGCCTTCATTAGTTGTGTATATGTGTGTGAATGTGCATCTCTCTGTGTGTGTATAGCACTCATTGACAGTGGTGTGCTCACAAATACATGCACACAACAACGTTAATTTGTCTGTGTTTGTGTGTGTTTTTACACCCTGCTTGGAGCGTCTGGTGGAAGCATCTCCCTGCCTCGTGCACCGGGGAGCTGCCATCTGCTCCTCCAGTGGGGAAAGGGGCGTTTGGCTTCATGTCCAATTCATGACCTTACCCATTTCTCAGTCATCACAACTTCAGAGCTACCGGCAGTTCATGCTACTAACCTGAAGAGGGCGATCACAATCAATACAAGTTGGACTGTGAGTCTGTCAAGTTGCATCATTTTCTCTTGTTCTTGTGCATCAAATGGGGAGGTTATCAGAAAATGTGTTGAGAATTAGCAGACACTTTTAACAGTCCCAGGAAAGGTATGTGTGGACGTCAAACAGTGGTTGTATAATGACTTAAAGCAAAAAGTAACGTGAAACTATTCTATCTATAAGGCGCTGAGTATCTTCTCTGATGAGGTTGATGAATCAGGAAATGACAGTTCAGTCTGAATGGTTATCTGCATTAAAATAGCAAAATAATTCATGGTAATTACAAATTCTTACAATTGCTTAAGATATATTAAAAAAAGCAAAAGCGCTTGCTCCCCTATAACGGATACATCAATCGCATTGTTACATTGTTAATACTGAGGCACCAATGTATAAGCAGCATTTTACTTTTGTGGCAGTTTGAGCTAGATGTAACTATACAGTACTTAGTTATTGAGAGATGAGCCCCCTCCTCAGGCTACAGCCACACTACAATGTTATCATTTTAAAAAACATCTCTTTTGTTGGGTTTTCACCTCCTGTTGATTAGGAGGTGATTTGGTTTTAGTTTGAAAACTCTGAGGTATGACTCATGGGATGATTAATAGGTGAGGAAAGAAAAGGAAAAAAAAACTTGCTACACAGTAGTTGTCATATTTTGATGATTTTGCCTTTGCTTTCTTTGTGAAATCATGACACTTTTGACTTGTTCGGGCTTTGAACAGTTATTTACACGGAACTCCAGCTCGACTTTTTTTAATTAGAGTCACAGGCAAAAAGGTTGGGAAAAAGGTTTTATCATTAACTCCACATTGTATTTTTTGATCATATGTTATTTTATGTAAAATCTTAATCGTAAAAATAATTACCTACTACATACTAGCTGCTGAAATATACTGGAATAAAAACATATTGCAAAAATGAAAATACTCAATACTCAAGAACATGTGTCTCAAAATTGTACTTAAGTACAGAACATGAGTAAATCTTTCCACTTTTTCAACAAATATTGTACAATGCAACATCAGTGGATCACTGGAGGTGAATTCAAATGTGTTAATTAAATAGTTTCTTTCACAGACCAAAGTGCTTCTAATCCTAGAAATAACAAAACTGACTGATGGAGTCTGTAGCAAAACATCTCTGGCTTGTCTATGTTGTAACCCATGAGTAGCCAGATTGTTCAACCAGTGGCCAGTTTCTAGATTGGCAAATCTGTGGGCAGCCAGATTTAGATGAGAGACTGTGCAAAGGACATCATCCCCTCATCTGAGCAACACAGGCGGTTTGTCAGAGCACAGCTCAGTCAGGCAGCCCTGAGCCCATCTGCTCCATAGGCTTACAGCAATGCCCTGGAAGACTTGGGGGAGGCGTGGGGGGGTTGGGGG
>CM076649.1:12915367-12962839 GCA_038496675.1 Rachycentron canadum | reverse complement strand
GGGGGGGGGGGGGTGTGCTGTGTCTGAAGGCGGTGTGTGTTACGTGTGACAAGACAGACAAATTCTTGTGGACTGCTGGTGAGGAGGAAGGGACAGAGAGAAGTGTGGGAAAAGCTGTGGGGAGAAAGGCGTGGGTTTTGACGGCAGTGAAAATGAAAGCAATCTAAAGGGAATGAGAAGGCGTGAAAATGAGTAAATGTAAACTGTGCACTGGGGAGACGGAGGAGAAATATAAAGAAGCAGAGGTAGTTGAGGGAGCAGCAAGTGGGGAGAAAGAATATGTGGAGGAAGAAGAAAGCTAGAGTCTAATTTCTTTTTTGCATATGTAAATGAAACAAACCAAGGTTTTAGATGAGCAGAGATAAACACAGTGTTTGATGCATGTGCTTATCCTGAAAAAAGGTGTGAGCATGTAAATGATTGTGAATATGTGAGGCATGTGTGTGCATAATAATAATTGCCTGTGACTTTTTTTCTTAGCTTTGTTAAGTTATGAGACTTTGCCCCTTCAAGTGAGAAGTAATTGAATAATTTGTCTGTCACTGAATGCCTACATATATACACAAACAGCCACTTATATGTGTGTCACATAATTAATAACACATAGTGTATCGGTGTGTGTATTCATATGTGTGCGGGTGCGTGTGTGAAGCAGGCTGACCTTGCCCTAATTACACTCTATCTATTCCATCAGTGCTGTGCTCTGGCCTATTTTCACAGCTATAAATTTACCGCTCTCCCCTCTGTTGTGATAGATGACCCACTCATTTTAGCCCATCTCAGAAGACTGCCAGCCAGAAAGGAAGTCAGTGAAAGACAGTGGCACCACTTCGCTGATTATTATGCCAATGGAACTTTCCATGTCCTCAAAACTATTCCTGGTTTGAAGCTGGTACATTTAGGGAATATGGTGTGTTATTGTTATTTTCATTTTTTTTTTTTTTGGATTAGGAAAGCCTGGTATAAAAAAATGGTGTAATATTGTTTTACATATGAGGAAGCTGCTCTTTCTTGTTCCTACATAGTTGGTACTCTGACCTCTAATCGGCCTGGAGGTAAGTAATGAAAAAGACAGGAGGTCAATATGTCACATTATTCTACGATTCAAGTCTGTATACACACTGTTGCTGTCAAATAGAAACTTTGTGTTGAAAAACCTGATTTTCAATCATTGCATTTGCTGAACTCAACCGTGTTCACTAATCAATGATATCCCTGTGGTATTCAAACATTCAGTATTTCAGAAAAAGTTCAGTTTTAATATGAATTTGTGCCTTCAAACAAATACTTTGAAAACACTTGTACCCACTTCCCATTTGCAAGCCTGGCAGCACAGCAGTGATAACTAATCATGTTTTGCATATTTATGTAAAAAAGTGTTGATTTTATGTCAAGTTATTTCTCATTAAATGTAATGATCCATACAGTAAATGAACACAGAGGCACTTTCTTAATGTTTGTGCTACAGTTCAGGTCTAAAATCAAGTCTGACTATGAATCATCCCAAACCAGAGCTACTGTGGATTTGAAAACAAGTGAAAACTATTATTAATAAAGCCATATAATGATATAATAGATGTAGTTTTTTCATGTAACTTTAACCTCACATCTATGCAGCAGCAGTTTTCACAAACTGTCTTTATACAATACTCAAATGTCTATGTTCATACACTGATGGGTTATTTTTCTGTGTAATCATTCAACATCTTCAGACTGGCTGTTACATGAGCCCTTCATGGCGTGACTCCACTGTAAGAGAATGGAGACAAAATCTAGCCCTTGTATATGTTGCTTCAGCAGTCTGAGATAGTATAATCAAATGGGTATCTGCCAAAGTTACTCATGAGTTTTTTGAACATGAAATCCCTCTTTGTGTTTTCTTGCTGAGCTGCAGGAGAGAGAGAAACACAATGAGGCAATTTTGTGCTAAACAGACTTTCACTTTGGAAGATACCCAGTTGAGTTGCCTAATTTAGACTGTTGAAACCTCTCAACAGCTTCACTGAATTGGAATGAATTTTTTTACACAAATTGTATTAGGACTCACATGAAATAAATTTAAATTAACGTGAATTTTATTTTTAAATATTAAATCTGCAGGAAGAGCACAGGTAAGAGTGGTGGGTTTGCCTTAAATTGCCATTTACCATGTTAGAAATGATCAAATTTTAAAATATAGTACTAACTATAATATGACCCATTGGAATCCAATTTTAAGATGATGACATGGTGGGCAGACTATGGGGCAGACATGGTCTATTTTTTTTGAGAGTGCATTTTTTATAGTTGTGAATGACCCAGGGATGGGCGTCTTATGCTCGGCACACAGGGAGGAGAGGGTTGTGCGCTACAGCTGTGGCCTCTATCTCTAGATGTGCACATACAGTATGCATGCACACACACACACATGCACACACACACACACACACACACACACACACACACACACACACACACTCACAGACAGACACTTTTTTATTAATGCACATATATTGAGAAGCTTAAATGCAAAGACACAAATCAAACGCCTGTTCTCACACACACACACAGTAAAGATCCACTTCAAAGGCATTATGTATAAAATCAGGTCAGTTCAGTCGGTCTTTCATGTTTTGGAGTACAACTACTGTTCAACCTGAGGATGACCTCCAGAATGTCAGACATGGGTAAATGAAGGGAAAAAGAGAAGGAAAAGCTTTCAGTCTTATTCCTAACCTTCAGCTCAGTGACATCCTGTGCTGTCTGTGCTACGTTGCATGTGTATGAGATATGAACAGCTATGAACAACCACGGCACAGCTATAAATCCCACCAGGATAAGCAGTAAACCTCACCCACTTCTAAATGCCCTTGGCCTGACACACAATAGTCATAGTTCACCCTACCATATCCACAAAGCCTTGAACCCCCACAGAGGAAACAGCAGCGCAATGAGATTTCCTGCTGTGAAAGGAAAGGGTGAAAGGTCACTTCCTGTTGAGATGAGGCATGGTCATGTGACAGGGGAGAGAGGACAGGGGTCCCACGCCAAGTGGGTCAACTCTGTATTCATGCCTCACAATCCCCATGTGACGTCACAATAATAAGACTAATGGCCGTCTATCAACCCATCAACTGCCTGGAGATGAGCTGTTGTCTTGACAACAGTCAGAAAGCCAGCAGGACAGGCAGAGGTGGTATATATGGTTTTATTCCACGCAGAGAAAATAGAGCCATGTGGGCAGAGCATGTTGCTGATAAACTGCATAGTTCATTGAAGGTATTCAACAATTTTTGATACCAACATATTTGCTGAATGTAAGAAAACAGTCGAGTCCTGTTACCTCTTTTTGGGAAACTGAAATGGCTTAATTCATGTAACAGAACTGGTGGAATTGTGAATTTGACAAGTTTCCCAAGGGCTGAAAACTTACAGACTCAGGAAATAGAGGAAAAGACAGAATAACAGGAGCACTAAGTTTAACATCAGACAGTTTAAAAGGGTACCATGCAATGAAAATGAGAGAACTGAGAAGAAAAATTATATTTTATGAAAATAAAAAGCCTCTGGATAACACATTACAAGTCTTTCTGACCTGATTGTCTTTGCTAGCACCTGTTGTTCGTTGTTGTCTGTAGATGTGTTAGTATGGACAGAGACTCTGATACAGAGTTAAAATGCTCGGCTAGGCGGATATCCTTTTGTTTCAAAATGAAAACATATCAGTGTGGACGTAGCCTTAATCAACAGTCTCCCATAAAGTTTCCCTCCCACTGTGGTTTGAATATCACCTCTGGGACTCATTACCTTGTTCAACTGCACTGAAGCAGGTAATGCGGATCTTTGCTGATAGGATTTCTGAGTCAGAGAGGATGTTGACCTCGACATAGTAACACAGAGTGACATTAATTATTTTTTTACATGTTCTCTTCACCGTGTGAGTGGGCTGTGTGTTTGCCAATGACTTTGTCCTCATATATTAGAACATGTCCATTTAACAAATGTTTTCGCTGGTATGACTCATCAAAAAATACAGAGATTTCAGAGGTAGCAGCACATCTGATTTCTTGGGAGAAACCAACAATTCATCTGTGTTTTTTTTTTTTATCCCTCTTTAATCACGAAAGGCATAGAATTAGGGCAGTTTACACCTCATTTTAAATCTGTTCAGCCATAAAAGGGAATTAAATAATTCTGCATTCTTCAGAAGTGATTCCCAGTTTATATTAAATGTGTAGCACTTCTGCACTGTCCTCGTCAGACTAAAAACTGTTTCAGTGCCTACTTCTTTCTGTCTGCACACACAGGAGGCTTTTTAATAGCGCAGGATGAGTACTTCATAATGCTAGTGTGGGGAGAGACAAGACAGGAGGGAAAGAGTGAAGAGACAAAAGAAGTTCTACACTGTGATTCAGGGAAATTGCCACAGTCTCCCTCTCTGTGTGTGCAGACAGCTAGGAGAGAGTAATGCATCAATCTCAGCTGTCCTTGCAACCCCGCTCTCCTCACTACATTCTCATTCACAGAGCGAGCTCAGCTTTGATCATAGTGTTTCAATACTGTGGTTGTATCCTTTTTGCCTTTCCCCTGTGAAGCTATCATTGATCTGAATATCCTCAAGCAAATGCTACGTGTCTCAGTTTGACCTACTAAGCAAAGCATGAATTAATCCACCACAGTGAAGCTTGTATGATTAATTTGTTATCAAGCAACAGTGCACCTTTTGTGCATGGTTAGTGTACAAAAGCTGAAGTCAAATGCAACCTCCAGATCCAATTCTAACACCTCTAGCATAGCCTATTGTGAGTGTGATGTCAGCTACAACCTCTCATCCTCCACCCTCAGGAGACTCCCATCTGGGACCTTATGGGAAGGATTGAAAGGATTGGAGCTTCCTGTTATCTCCTAACCACAGCAACACAGCTGGCCCCTGTTTCTGCAGAAAAGTGGCAATATGTGTGTCTTTATGTGGGTCTGCTGAGGTGTCTGTGTGTGCATGTGAATGTCAAGAACTATATTTGTATGGAAATGCATGTCTCTCTGGGTGCATGTGCGTTCATGTGATATGTGATATAGAATGTGTGGCTGTAAATATTTGAGAAAAACTGTGTGTGCATGTGTGTATGTGTGTGTGTGTGTGTGTGTGTGTGTGTGCGTGTAATGACAATGACTTGACACTATGTGTGAGAAGCGATCATGTTCGTGGATATAATCGTTGAACAGACTCTGGTGCAGTACCATGTACACAGTCTCAAATTTCCATTAAAATGACAGACTGGAGAAAAAAAACACAAAAGCCTTGTGAAGGCTCTCTCCAGAGGCAGATCCACTAAGACCATAACAAAATTCAATCACTGCGCTGCACTACGGCGCAAAATTACACTACTAAACACGACAGAACTCTTGTCCTCTCAAGTCTTTTCTGCCAGTAAGTGAGTCCTGTAATTATAATTTTTGTTCCACATAATAATTATCATTTTCAAAATTTCCTAGACATGGGTATTTACATAAAGGAGGTTTGTTCACCAGAATCAAGAAAAGATTTTGGAAAATACCAAAAACAAGTTGTTTTGGAGACAAACTTTCTTCTCATGACACTGGCAGATCTTTCAATTTGTTTTAAGAAAGTCACTTAATCAATGATTTTATATAATCAATTGATCCAATGAATGAATGTATGTATGACAAAAGGTGACACACCACCAGAAAGTCATTGCTCATCTCTTTTTAGCCTCTTTTAGCTCATTGTTTTTGTTTTTTCTCTCTTCTCAGTGAAAAACCTCAGATAAACTCACTCTATCCTGTTGCACAGTTCAGTGACACGCTGGTAAACAAAGTGGATAATTTAGCTTGACAAAAGAAGTTAGTGGGAACCAAAACAGCAGGACATTAAACATTGGTTTTACATCTGCCCGGTGGCTAGAAATATAACTCTGAATGTTGCCCTGGGTTGACATGTTGTGTAAACACAAACATGTTAACATCAAGTCTGTGGGTGAGAATGTGTCAGTGATATGTTTTCAGTTTATTGAATTGCCCCCATGTGGCCAAAGTGAAGCTTCAATTGCAGAAAAAAATTGATACAAATATTTTTTTTCTTTTTTTGCAATGTTTGTTATCCCCACCAAGTTGGGATTTACTATGAACATTTATCTAATTTAAAGTGAATGTGCTATAACAAAAGTTTTTTATTCCAGACTTCTGTCAGTTTTTTTAGAGTACAAATAATTAAAACTATTGACAGTTGAGAACTTGTTGATGTTTAATTCAGATTAGACTTGTTATTTAGTGTCCGCTGTAAGTTGTGAGTGAGGATGTGAGTGAAGCCCTTTGCACCATCGGTACTTCCACTGACAGCAATTGAAATTCACATGGTGGAAACCTTACCTTTTCTTTCTCTGAACCCAGACTATAGGAGGTGAACTACTAGGTATGTCTGATGAAGAGGTTTACTGAATATACAAACAAGAGAACTGATGATGATGAGGCAGGCTCCAGAGAGGGACACACACACACAAAAAAAAAAAATCAACAAAAAAGGTATAAATAAATAAATAATGTGCTGGTTTGACCAACCCAGAAATTGCCCCCCCGACCCCTCCCCATCCCACTATTTTTCAAACCCTGCCTACAGCCCTGGCTGCAGCTTCTTATCTTGGCTGTAAGCTGTTCTGACTGACTACATTGCCTCGAGAAGTGCTTGAAAGCTACAACCCCAGTTTCCAGGTGTACAGAGAGCCAGTCCTGTCAGGTTTTAAATGCAAGCACTGAAGCTTCTGGAAAAGTCGCTGGAAAGTCTCACATCCTCATCCATTATTAATAGCACCTTAAGCCTTCCTTGTACGAGGGATGACAAACTAAAAAGCAGAAGTGGCAACTCAGTAGCATAATACTGAAGGAAGGGTTGTTTGAAATTTGAATTTCACTAGCTTGTCCTGCAGTGAGTCAACCTTTGATGTCCCATCAGTGTGTTTGAGGGGAATAGCAATTAGCTACTAACAAATAATGTCAGCAGTGAATCCCGTCCATGTTGGTTAGTGAGGAGAAGGCAGTTAAAGGTAACAGGTTCAAGGCTACAGCTCTGTGTGTGCACAATTGTTTGTGCACTTTTTGTTAATTAATGCAAAAGCAACTGTGCTGAGGTGAGGCAGAAGACTTACATTGGCATCTCATTTCTCAGAAGGCTGGATCTGAGAAGGAGGAAGTTTCCTGAAAGAGATAGGAGGAAAACTGTGTCAGCGTTTGTGTCTGCTATGAACACATAAAACCGTGTCATGCTTTCCTTGTTAACCCACAACAAAACCAGAGCATATTTTGCCACAGACACACACCCACACGAACAGACACACAAACATACACACACACAGATGCACACACGTAAGCAAACAGAGCTGAGGATAAGGCTTTGCCATGGCGCATTGCGAATCGGGTTAAAATAATCTGATTAAGAACCAGTGCTTGAGGGCATCTTGTGTGCAGGCTCAGGCCTGAGAAGTATCAGCAAGCAGCTCCACCTTGTTGTCTACTTTGCTCTTTGCTGCCCTACTTTCTCTCTCTCTTCCTCTTCTCCCACACCTTGGAGCGTACTACAAAGGCACCGACTCGCTTTAGTACATTTCAATCACGGCAGTCTCCCACTCATCCATATTCCAGTCGCTTTTATAACACCTGCAGTGTTACAGGAACTATGACAATGTTGGATCAAGGTGCTTTTCACCTTGGGCCTCTGCAAACAGTTGTACACTCTCCATGTATCCTGTCTGATAATATTGGGTGTTTGCCTTTCTGGGCCTTTGGACATCCACGGTATTTTATGTATGCGAGTGCGGGCTTGAGTTTGTTATATTTATTTCCTGTTGTCTGTGTTAAGTGTACATTCAAACATCTTCATTTTCTTTTCTATCGTTTCCATTGTCAGAGAATCAGTTCAAGCTTCTCAGTGCTGACTACAAAAGGCCCATATTCTGACAGGTGCCATCTAAAATCTACAGAAGAACAACTCTCTGAGGCCATACATCAAACTGCATATCAACCATCTTGTTTTGCATCATTGGGCTTCATTTCCTCAAAAATTCAGTTAGGAGATGCTTTTGTTCATCAGTCTCAAAAGTACTCAAAAAGTTACAACCTTGATGTTAATATTCAATTGCTGCTGTGTTCAGTGCATTATGCTGCTGTTTAATTCCCTCACACATATCCAACTGACAGTGTGGAAACTTGGATATTCTCTTTGATATTTTTGGTATTTATCTTGTTGTTCAAGTATTTGATAGTAACATGCATACAAAAAGAGTGGATTGCACAAAAACAACACATTTAATTAATGCAAAAGAACAAAGAACATCCACACAAAACACTGTTTGTGAATATACAGTAGATGACACATGCATTAATGAATATTCACAAGGTATAACAGTTTGGCTCATAGAGATGTTTTACCTGCTGCACAGATCTGTAGCCTTGAACCTGTACAGTTTATCTCAAGACAAACACAACCATTATCCCTCTGCAGAGCCAGAATCAGTAGGCATTTAGAAAATGTAGCGTCACTCAAGGTCACACTCTGGAGCAGCCCATCATTTAAAGATGTTAATCTAGAGCAGAAGTTGTGTATTTGATATTTTGTCCAACCATGATGGAAAACAAAGTTGTTTATAGCTGCGGTGAATGATTACAGCGGAAGGTGGAACAAAATCCTGACCAGAGACGTGAGGGGGCGTGGAGATATTGAATAAGGGAATAACGAGGCACAGTTTTCCTGGAAGGCATTAATTGTGCTGCACATGAAAAGTAGCTCATTAAACCCAAACGCTCTGCTGCTGCACCACTGTCTCAAACCCAAGTGCTCCCAGGACACAACATCAAGTGCTTGTAGTGGAAAATTACTCTGAATCTTAATGACAAAATTGTTTGTCATCCAAAAAGTACTGAAACCATTGTTTGCCAGTGGTTTAAATTTTTTTTTTTTTCATATCACTGTTTTCTAATGTGTCACTTGCGTGGTTAAGTTGTTGTTTGTTTTTGGAAACTAAAACTCAGGGAAATGATCATGGTTCATTGAAACCAATGGAGAGAGAGTGAACAGTGTCTCATGTCAAAATCATGCCCCACCCTCCACCACAAACCTCTTTGCTAAGAGGTTTTTTGGCGCTACAGTGTCATAGTACCTCTGCCTTTGATTCTCAGTGTGAACAGTCATTATTCACACTGTCGAGAGGCCTTTTGCAGGAGAAAGTCAACACTAGTTTGCAACTAATTGACTTAATTCACATCAACGTTCAGGTTGCTGTGGCTCAGGTGGTATGGTGAGCCATTCATTAATCACAGGGGTGGTTGGTGGTTTCACATGTTGAAGTGCCCTTGAGCAAGCTGCTGAACCTAGTGTGTTGGCCAATGCCTTGAAGGGAAACTGTCTCTATGAGTGTAAAAGGGTAAGTGAATTGTAAAGGACTTTGTCTGTTATGCTAGAAAAGTGCTCTATAAGTGCAGGCCATTTACCATTTTAAGTGTTTGAATAATCTACAACCGCTGTCATTTCTTCTGTGTGAAGACAGTATTTAAAATTCAAAATTATGTTTCAAAAGAGGTTTAACATATTATGAAACACCTCATCTGTAATTTATAATGTCTTCAAACATTTTGATGCTACTATAAATGTTTGTATGGCCATAGGATATTAGACCCTTAATATATGGTCAGTTGTCTTTCTCTTAAGTGGCATTTTCAGGTATTAAGGTATTTTAGGATTTGCTAATAAGCATGTTAAAAATGAAAATAAAAATCAAAAATAAGTCTGACCAGACTCACTGTGAAACGCAGGATGAAGTGGACGATGAAATCAAGACTTGGTGCTGGTTTGAAAATGTTAAGCTGTCCCTCTGGTTGGGTTTAATAACACGATACTGCAGGATGACCCTCCTGCCATTCAGACAGCTTTACAGGTGGAGGCAAGACAAAATGTCATGTTCCTTGAGCACCACATTTAGAACGGCCAATAGATGCACTGCTCTGCCCTGAACATCCACAGCCATTGTAAAATTTGCAAAAACTGTTTCACCACTGTGGTTAGTTTTGATTTTTGGGACAGAATCAACAAACACAAAACTCAAAAGTGCTGTGACCTTTTGCAGTAAAATGTCAAGGAAAATTGCACAGACACACAAATACACACACTTCCTAACAGTGCTAAAGGTCATCTTGTATTGGCTTCAAAGTGTTATTCAGAAGAACTTAAATGACAAGAACAAAAACATAATTCAACATCCCCTGTTAATAACCATACGGATCACATTAATTAGACATGTAATAAAGGGGTTTTTAAAGTAAGCAGTGACTTCAATTATATAAAATAAGAATTGCATATTCTAATGGATAAAACTGACTCTACTTCAGTTCTCCCATCTACAACTGAAGCTACATCAAGAAAGCCATAACACTTCCTGGGAGAACAGATTCTCATGCTTTTTTAAGATCATTCATAAAGTACAGATAAACTTAAACAGAAAACAAATGAAAGGCACTTTATGGAGTTTTGAGGATGGGATGCCAAACCACTTTTCCCTTGCTTCATTGCCCACTGCAGATTCGAAGGACTAATGTCAAATTGCACTTCACGGCAGCGGGTTTGTTGGGGCAGAGTAAGATAAATTAGAAATGAGATTGGGAAGCAGATTGAGGTATCAGGCTCCGGGGATCTGCTGATTGGGCTCTTCATTTAGGGAATGCATTATGAATGTCTGTTCACTGTGGAGAATCTCTGCCACTGATGGAATGCATGGACCTTAAATCCTGATGGAAATTGGCCCCCAAGACAAACAATTACATCAGATTAGATGTTACAGATTTTGCTGCTAAATTGAGTGAGCTGATGATTGACAATTACCACAGCAGATGTGTCACAGCAGGAAAAGTGCAGTTTTTAATTAAAAAAAAAAAAAAAATCAAAAATCAAAACAAAAACAAAAACCCTTACTTTGGCAAAGATTTCAGTAAGCTATATTTCATACAAGGGATTTCAAAGGAGATCAAATTGGGATTTTCCCTCCCTCATCTCATCTAACTTTATGTATATGGCAACCTAGTAATAAAAAGTGATGCTGTGAGGTAAGTGATGACAAGTTATGTTTACTGTGTTGTGATGTCTGTTTATCATTTTACAGATTTTCATGGAATTACAATGGGTCAGGATGGCATTGTCATCTGGTCACTGAGTCAGTCCTGTATTTAACTGAAATATCTCAACAACTGTGGGATGGGTCCAGAAGATGAATCCTAATGATTTTGGTGACAACACAACCCTAACCCTTGAACATCACAAGCAGCTTGTGTAGTCAGACCAACTCTGAATGCTGGTTTGAGGTCAGAGCACTGCAATGACACAGTGCTGACAGAGAGCAGGAAAGTCCATTTAGACTGTGTATACGCCCACAGGTTCAACGGTGTATAAATATTGCATAACATACATCATAAGTCTTTTCACCACATACTTTCTTAATCTTACTCAAGCTGTCAAAGTGATGGTCACTTTCCTTCCACTACAATACTTGCAGTGATAAAATAACAGTGCTTTCAATTGCAAAAATGACAGCTATGGGCTTTTTCTATACCCACATACATGTATTACTATAAGATATAACACATTATCATTACACAAGTATATGGTTTATGCTCATTTATTCCGCAGTAAAGCAAGGATGTGAACTAAAGTTATTTCTCAAGCATTAAATCCAATTACTGCATAACCTGGAGGTCAACATGTACAGGTATCAGGCAGACACTGATAATTCAAAGGATGTAACTGCAGGATGTAAATTGTAGACATAGTTACATAGATATTGGAGAAACTATACTGAACTGAAGAGGAAAATACTGGTGAAAAGGCCAACAGATAGGAGAGTCCTTTAGAAAGCTGTTGGGCGATTTCATCAAGAGGACGATAAGAACTTTGCCCACTTATACAATTAGTGGTATTCAGGAAGCAGATGGGAGGCAACTTGAGTGTGACTGAAGATGAATCCCATGAGTGAGACAGTGTGACAACGTTTTTGGAAAGAATCACACGCTCATTCCAAAAAAATTCAGCGCGTTATAATTATGCTAATGACTCAGTAGCTGGCAGCGGATATGGCAACTAGATTAAATGTGGTCACTGCAATAATTAAATTTATGTGTGTATGTGTGTGTGTGGGGTGTGAGTGCAATAAAATGTGCCAACATTATGTTCATTTATTCATGTTAAATTTGAAAATAATCCTCTTGAATCCCTTTGATCTCAAAACAAAGACATTTTTGGTGACATCAATATCATGATTTGGGGATTATCATATTGAGAATAGATGTAATCTGAATTTTCAGAAGAATTTGTCACTTTCCCATATCTTTTGCATTTTTGTGTGCCCCCCCCCACTATTCTATTACATTACATTTTGATGAATGCAGCCAATCAATGAGCAATGTGTAGGATTTTCTATGGGCAAAAATTTTATATAATATTTACTATATCTGTAATAATGAATATAATATGAATATTATGTTTTAGTGTGAAACTACCTGAAACTAAAAATGATTGTTTGCCTTTTTATGTCAGGTTCTCCCACAAGCTTGAAAAGTGAGGGCTGAGGGGAGTGGTTTTCATTTGGTTTCAATCTGCTTTAATCAAGATAGTAAATCTCACTGATGAGCTACATTTAAAATATTAAACACACTCTTTTATGGCTAATTTTCAATACATATGCATTATCATATTTAATGAAGTTCTGTGGGTACAAATTTAGTATTATCCAGTGACAAAATTAAGCAGAAAATTTTTTAACTTATTCACTTATAAAACAATCACAGATTCCCACCCTTTTTTAATGGCTATAATTAAAGAGCTCATTAACTTGAACACAGATACATTTGAATGATCTTCTACTAGCAACTACATCTCAGTGAAAGTACCGAACTCCTCTGCAGTAGATCAGAAGCGGTTTTCATGTTTGTTCCCTCCATGCTCTGAGCCAATGGATGAAGTACAGAGAGCGAGAGAGGGAGAGAAAGAGAAAGAAAAAGAGAAAGAGAAAGTGAAAGTCGTGAAAAACCAGCCAGCTCAGGCCGTCCTCAGGGCTGAGAAGTTATACACAAGAATAAGTTGAATAAGCAGTTGCCAAGTCTCTACTCCTGCTCATCTTAGGAGTTTGTGCTTTTGTTCCAAATAAACCATCACGTCTTCAGGGATGCAGTGTCAGTGCTAGACAAAGATCTATTGGCCTTTCTCTTCCTCTTTTTATTAGAATCAACCCACATGAAACTCACATAATTCCAGTATTTAAGTATTTGACTTTATGAGCTCCAGTACACATTGCTGTGTACTTTTGACAAAAAGCCTTAAAGTTCTCAGTGGAACCATCATCAGAAAAACATCTCAAACACTGATGCCCTCTGACCTCAAAAATAAATCAATTAGATAATGCAATCACTTATAAAGTTATTAAATATTATTATTATATATATATATTTTTTTGACAAAACCAACCCTTTGTCCAGTAACTTTTTACACCATTTTTCTCTGTGGTTCTTTTTAGTACAATATTTTAAAACTGCAAACTTCTCCATAGCTGCAATGAATATGAAAGTTTGTCTTTCTGTTTATTTAAACCTGTTTTTTCATAGTCATGACTTCACAAATGGCCCATTTTGAGATGGTATAGTTTTGCTTTTGGCAGGTTTCTCATTGAACAAGTTCAAAGAAAAAGTTCAGAGAACATTTATTTTTGGGGACATCGTTTCTTGTTCCTCTCTTTCCTGCAGATGTTCTAATGGGATCACTAAAGGTTTTCTTGAGACAGGATTTCATTAAGTGTAATTGCTTTAACCTGATGTTGCGTTTGCCCTCAGCATTTTCTCCCGCTGTTGACGCAGCTCTTAATCACCAGTTGGATTGCAAATCATTTAGAGCTTTCTGACAGCTAACTGAAGACCTAATTTATGTTTTGAGCTGGCCAGTCTTTATGTTCAAAATCATTGTTCTGACTCCTCCAGAGGTGAATCAAGAATCACTTTTTGCATATTCTCAAAATTCAAATAGTCAGCTTCACCATGATACTGTTGTTTTTGCTATTTTGTAAATGTTTTTGGGTAAAACTGATATTAAATGTTTTACAAGATGTAGTTGCAAGGCTTCATGCTTTTTATATATAAAATGAATTGCAATAAATACAGGTCCTCTATTATATATAACTTCTACTTGTCAAATGTTTATTTTTCTTTGCCTCTGTCATTATTGGTTTAGTAGAAAAATTAGTTCTTGAGGAACTGGGAAACTGGTTGTTGATGGACATGTTGGTTCCTTTTATTTCCTAGAATAAAATAGGTACAAGTCAATTAGCTGTCCAAATCAATTAAAGAGACCACTTAATTAGAATAAATTAGTCTTGTAACATCAGTCCCTCACCTTGTGTACTCCACTCAGGCTTACTAAAGTTCACTCTCTCCTAGTTCACTCCCTCTAAATATCTTTTTCACTTATTATTGTTTATGAAAATAGGAATATGATAAAAGACAGAGCCTTGATAGCAAAACACAAACTACATGTAGCTGGTGTTTGTGACTGTTTGTATTGTTTAATGTATTTATTTATTTTACATATTGAACCTTCCTTTTTTATTTAAGAACATTCAAGAAGATATATGACTTAACATAAACCTGTACCTGTTTTAAACCAGAAAACCCATATATGTTTCAGTTGCGGACAGCCAAGTGGGAGACGGTGTAAATGGAGACTGCTGGTAAAATGCAGACTGACTGTGAAGCAGCATGCTAACTCTACATGGCCTGGCTCAAGAGAGAGATGCACTGCCTTCAGCGTACATACACGTGCACGCACACGCACACACACACACATGCACATTGAGCATATTGTACATATGTGTTTGTGCATGGATGCAGCTATTAAACGAAAAACACACTTAAAACATACACACTGACACACAAACACAATCTCCCAAATGCACACAAACAAGCATCCCTGGACACACACACACTCCCACAAGAGACAGGGAAGCAGACACTCGAGGCAGACAGCACCTGTCTCTCTGTGCCTCGCTTGTCTTACTCTCTGGGGCTGCAGCTATAGCACAAAGTGAAAAAGTCAGGGAGATGTGAAGTGGAGCTTTGTTTTCTGTCACCAGCCATAGAGATACATATTCACACTAAACACACACACACGCATGTAAACACAGGTGACCAGAGTCTGACAGATGGGTAGATCGAGCAGTGAGGAAGTAATGGAAGGATGGAAACCTGGACTAAATTACCAAGTCATTTCTTCCCACTGCTTTTAAGTGTCAGTAACAATTTATTTCTACTGTCTCCATGGATAGAGTATGAGGTGGTAAAACTATTATTTAGTACCTACTTGAAATTATGATTGAAGGTGGTGAGATGAAATGGATGGTAATGAAAGCTTACCTTTCTTTCCATTTTATAACTGTGAAATACTCTATCTATCCTTATATCAGTGAGGTAATTTGAGTGTGTGTGTTGTCCATGTGCTTGTGTAGTTGTGTAGTAGTTTGGTGTCTTAATTTGTTTCAGAATTTGTTTATCATCCAGTCTATTATTGAATTATTTAAGTGTCTATAAACAACTTTTTTGTGCTTTAAGTCATGATTCCCATGGCTGTTTCTTACTCAGTATCCAGGACAGTATCCAGGCTGACAGCACTAGCAATAATGATAACACTGCTTGCTATAAGCCAGAAACAAATGATTTACTGTCTGTTTGATAATCTATAAAAATATCACCTGAAACGTACAATTTGCTTCTTTGTGCCAACATTAATACCACAAGGAAATGCTTGGGGGAAATTTACCTAGTCTGGGTGTCCTGGAGATTTCACTCACAGACACAAAAAAGACCATTTCCTAATTAACATTTGCTAATAGTTGACAATACAATCTAATCTAAGTTTGGCTGGAGCTAAAAGAACAGGAGCATTATGAACTCTAAACTATAACAGAATATTGGCTGTTAGAGTCCTATTTCTAACAAAACCTGGAGGCCTGAAAGGTAATAGGTGACAATGACACACCCATTAACTGTGGAAATGATGATAGATTACAACTGTAGGTAGTAAGATAAGCATGTTACAGTGGCAGCAGCTTACATTACAGCAGAGTGTTCAGGTGTTTTTGGTTTTGTGAAGGCTAAAAGAACAATCACTCCTGCCAGTGGAAATCGTTTCAAAATGGTGAAAAACCTTGACTGAACTTGTTGTTGTCCTTGTTATGACTGTTAAACTGGGATAGGGCATTCACTATTTGGGGCTGGTCTTAAATGCACTGCAGATATTTTAATGAACGACATGTATAAATGGATTGGTTATGGTTATTTTTTCGAATAATGAAGAGGCTGCAAATCAGTGTGTTATTATGCAGACAGACAAACATGCTAAAATTCAGTGATAAGGTTAAATGTCTGTGTCATTTGAAACAGTTTTTAAGATGTGTTTAAAAATTGCTTAACAGAGAGGTTTACAATGCTAATATGTCTACTTCATTCATCATTATTGTCATTGTTTATTGTTAAAAGTAAAGCTACAATAGCATTGCAGCAGTGATCAGCAAGGTGGTCTTCATCTTCTAGCCTGACGCAGATTGCTTTTGTCTCCACCCACATGCCTAGGGTAATGAGTTGGAGTATCCAGAGAATGTACTTGCAATATTTAGAGTAAGTAAGAGTATTGTTTTGCAGAATAGGGTTAAGTGTGTGTGAGCGGAGCCTCCACTTATTAACTGAGGTCAACCTGTACCTGCTTCCGCCAATTCACCTGTGCACAAATGTTAATGTGTCTCACACAGTTGTTTATTTTGTAACTTTTATGTTTTGTTAGACTTGCTGAGCTGTAGTTAGATGTTGTTTACCAGAAATGGTAGAGAAAATGAGAATGATGTCTCAAATGAATGCAGAATACCATATAAAACCTATTATGTGGGTGTGTTTGTTATAATGGTGTTACACACAATTAATAATACCTTCGAGTAAATGCTCTTACTGAGAAAATATTATCACTCTTATTATTATTTTTCCTTGTTTCTCATGGGTATATCACTGTCAGCTGAGCTCTGCAACAACACAAAACAAATTCATGTCAGTGAAGCTACCAGAGAACAACGTGATCATTCTGCCTCTGAGCAAGGTTGCTGAATGGTAATGTTGGGTAATGGTTAGTGAGCCTGAGGTTAACGTGTATCCACATCAGGCTGGGTTTTAATGGTAGCATGATTATTTGCCACCTTGTGATGGGACTGTGTAATAAAAGTATCACCAAAGAGGTTCCCAGTGATTTAGTTTTATTTTCCATATCTGAGGTGGGAATACAATTACATCACTGAGCCATGAAAACAAAGACACAATATGACACCTCAAATTTTCAATTACACTGGCAGGAAGCAGCCATTAAGCTGCCATTACTGTTATTAAACTCTCTGCCGTCTTTATTGCAGGATGAAACTCAGGAGACACTTTCCAAGCCCCATTGGGAGACATAGACGTATACGTGTAACTGAATAAGTCACATTCAATTACAGCCCATTGAGACCCACAACATTACCAATGATGCTATTACCGCTGTCTGGAATATGGCCGACGGTACTGCCAACAACCTGGCTATGGCAGCAATTCTCAATTTAACATCCTGTTTATTGGTTTAGAGCAGCTGCTGACGGCAAAAATTCGAAGCTCATTCCATCCCTGCCACTGTGATATTGTTAGCCTTGAACATAGCGTCACCCGGTCCTTTGTGAGTTACAGGCCAGCAGCCTGGCCATTTGAAAAGAGAAGAGAGTACAGATGAGAGTGGGTTGGGGGGATAAAACACTAACTGAAACTAATGATGTGCTTGCAGCACCTGACCATCCAGATTCATGGGAAGCAAAAGATGAATGAGTGTCGCTGAGTATGCTTGCACGAGAGGAGGGAATTGGATTTTACAGAGGCACATGCACAGAAACAAGATGGATAGATGCAGACCAAGTCCCCCCCATGTCTCCAAGGTTAGTAACTCTGCTGTCTGATAGCTTAGAGAGGTCGATGAAGGGAGGGCTCGCACGTCAAATTTAACAGACAACATGGAGGGAGGACAGGCACACTGGAAAGTAGGACAAGAACAGGCTGGCCTACTGTAAAAGCCCACGGGATGTTCATAGATAAAGAAAGACTACTCAGACTGACAGCAGAGTGCTGCATTTACTGAGCTGCAACAATAGCCTGTTAAGACAACGGGAAAGCACCACGTGTAATCAGAAGCTTTTATTGAAGTTGTTAAAGTTGCTATTTATAGTTGCCTCAGGCAACGGATAAGTCACCAACTACTGTATATAACTGGTTTGTGCTAAAGCTAACTATTTACTGTTTTCTTTTTCCCAATAGCAGTGATTTAACATGGCCTGTCAGTCATACGTTACAATGACTAAGGAGGCCTAAGAGACCACTGGAGGAAGGTCACAGTCTTAAAATATCTACAATCAAAAGCTGCATATGTTCACATCTGTTGCAAGAGCTTGATGCGTAACACACTGACATGCCAATAATTTAACAGTCTCAAGGCTATTACAATTTGAAATTCCACAAAAGGTCAGAAATAGATTTTTGTGCTAGTTTTTTTATGCTAGATGGAAAATGTTCACTTCCCTGTTTTAAAAAGTCACTGCAATTAAATAGAATAACTGCCATGCAGATGTATGCCTCCATCCATGTCTGTCCAGATCATGTTCTCTGACTGAGAGAAACAAAAATCAATTCAGTCAAATTTCTTGTATGTACTTAAATGCAGATCTGTACAATCACGGCAGTTTGAAGGCATTAGTGTCAACAATTAAATAGCCAACCAAATGAAGTTAACTGTGGTCACAATTTCCCCTTCTGCTCTTGAGTTACAGCATTGAATCATAGTCAGAAAACTTTTTTTTTTTTTGCAGAACATTATAATGCCACAGTGAAATTGACCTTTGACCCATTGGATATAAAATGCTATCACTTCATCATTTTATAGTCTTCGACATTTGTACATTTTTAAAAATCATAATTAGTGTATGAATTCTTGAGTCAGAAATGTGTTTTTTGAGGCCACAATAGCCTTGACCTTTGAACTTTGACCTCCAGAACCTAATTAGTGCATCCTTGAGACCTAGTGGATGTTCGTGCCAAATTTAAGAAATTCCCTAAAGGGCTTCCTGAGAAGTTGATAAGAATTGGAGGGACGGACTAATGAGTCCAGCCATCGCTGTTCCTGACGCAGATGCATAATAAACAATGCAATCCAATTATATTTATCTGACCATTTCCAGAGAAAGATAACACCAAAGAATAAGCAGCTTCAGTAAACCACTTTAAGTGAAGAAAGAGGGACAGAAGGGCATGGAGAGGAATCTAGGCTAAGCACAGAAATGTCTCAATATGCTTTTCCTCAGCATAATAGTCTGTAAATGGTCCATGCGTGCCGTCTGCTTTGTGTTTTTCCTCCTCATGAAAAACAAGCATGAAGCAGACATCTGGACAGTCTTCGAGCACTGGCACAAACATCTGCTACGGCTCAGCAGCAACAAGATTGTGTGTGGACAACTGCGCAGGTGTTCCTCCAAGAATGTACACGCAGATTTCCTTGTGCTGGAAATTGACATAATCACTTCATTTGTGTCAGCTGTTTTGCTCAAGGGGGGAGGGGAGAGGTGGGATGATCAGTAGCTACCATTACTGAGGATGACTGGCTTCATCAGTTACCATCTGCACCAGATTATTGTTGAACAAATCTGAAAAATTGATTCTAATTCTGGGAAGCAAACAGAAATGTTGATGTCTTAAGGTTAGTTGAGAGTGACACTGTGATTAGAAATGAATCAGTGAAATTTGCATCATATTTGTGGATATGTCTGATGCAGCACTTGTGCAGCTTTGATTACCCTTTGTTGTTCAGTAATCACAGCTAGTGGAGTCTTACTGTATGAAGAAACAGAACTGTTCAGCAGTGTACATATGTACAGATGTGCCTGGTTTAATTATGAACATAACACTTTTCCATTCAATGGATTCACTTTGCTTCTGGTATATGTGGGGCATGTAATCCCACAACGTGTAGCTCCTTCTTAGCGTTTCATAACTATTACATCAGGTACAGCTTTCCACGTGAGATGTTAGGTGAAGATAAAGAAATTTTAGTGGCCCCTTGATACTCAGACACTGATTGGTATCTCACATGATTCAACTTGCATCAAATGATGATTACCACACTGTATGTTAGATGACATTTGAAGCCTAAAATGTCACTCAAGCTCAGAAAGGTTTTGATCCACAGTTTTGGTGTGTACAACAAAATGGGCAATGCATTTGGTTCCTTTGATGGCAGGAAAGAGAATCTGTCTGAAGGCCAGACCAATATGACCTAAATCTATCCTGTAGAGTTTTTCTTTTCACAAACAAAAGTTATGTTTACATCAAAACTGCTTGTAAAATATTGTAAAATCCTGCGTATTGTTTAAATCCACATTTGCTAGTTTGCAGTCTTCTTCTTCCCTGCATGTGCTGGTGCATTGCAGCATATCTTAGCTTGTTGCCACCACCTGTAGATCTGTGGAAAAATATGAAAGTATAAGAACAAGGAATCTGTACCCTGCCAGTTGAGTGCATGTGTATAATGTAGTGCTTTGAGATGTCAAAAACACCACAGGGAACCTTCAGGTTCAAAGGGAATCAATTCCTCTGATGAGGAACGTGTTGTGTTCCAGTAAAATTACATCACTTTAATATTAATATAATTTGTGTCTTTTTTAGGGTTATTGCATGTTGTGCATTTTAGTGATGAATGAACATGAAGTGGTAGCAATGTTGGCCGAGCCACCACTCCAGACTGAAATATTGAAATACTATCGGGTTGATTACTATGAAATTCACTTTCTCCAGAGGATGAATTCTGCTGACTTTGGTGATCTCCATGGTCTAGTTCACTCTCTCCACACCCCTAGTGTTTGCCATGAAAATTGGTGCAGTCACAACTCAGTATACCCAGGAATAACAGCCTTAACTTTTCATCTAGTGGCATATTTGGATCAGCCTTTCACTTTAGTTGACTAAGTTGCATTCATTGACAGATTTCATTTCAATCAGTGTAAGTTACTTTGTGCTTAGTCCTAATCACTAGTTACCTATTTAGAATTGCAAACACAATGGTAAGATGGTGAACATGAAAAACCTTATACTCAGTAAACATTAGCATGTTTGCATTGTCATTGTGAGCATGTTTGCATATTGACAGCATTTAGCCACGTATAGTCACAGAGAGCCACAAACATTGTCATGGAGTCTTATTATGATGATAAGGATGGTTATTATTATATTGATCAGTGTCATACATGTATGGTTCGCAAAAACAAATCATTAGGCACAGAAGAAGCCAGCTGAAACTAAAGCTAGTAGAGCACACTATTTTAAAACAAAATCTTGCAAAAGATTTGAAATGAGGTGGTTGCATTGTTATTTTGTGATAAAATAAAAATAAATCAGACAAATAAAATGTGCATTCTTGGTCAGACAAATCAAAGGAAAATACATAAATCCAGGGCTCCAATGGCTCTGTAGCAGCAGACAATAAGTTAATGTTGCCTAAAACATTTATTATACCATTTTGACTCGCCTACTGTAATATAATATAACCTGACTGGTACACACTACAGTATTTACACCACAGAATATGGCTATCAGGAGATCAAATGTTCATTTGCAACTTTAATTGGCATTTTTGGTGCATATATGTGATTTAAGAATCAATAGCGTTGTGCCGCTGCTGCTGCTTGTTGAGGTTAAATACTGTAGCTGTTTTAATTTCTGCAAACCAGAAAGACATTACAGTGATCAATGCTGTAAAGCTGCTGATCCTTTTTCCAAGCACACAGAAAAAAAGTCCATAAGCATCACATGGCTTTGTCCGCCTATCATTACCCCACTCAACAGCCTTAGAATCACAATTAGGTTATTTTAATGCAGAAAAGAAATATGTGTAGATTCTGCCACTGAAATGTTGCCTGCTACCTCTTATGGATTTATTAGGCATTAAGGACTCTTTACCTTTTGATCACTTTTAAGATAATGTTGTCTGCTTCTTTCTCTAATATGGCTTCAATGGCAAAGTACGCCTAATCCAAAGTAAGAGCCAAAATATGTGTGTCCAATATGGATTTACAGGTGTCACGTCACTTGAGTCGTTGGTTAAGAAATTACGATAGGCTGCTTAAACACAGGACATTTTACACTAATCAAATCTGGGACAATGTGACGTGTCATGAGCTGTTGGCTGATACATTGGATCTGTGAAGTTTCAGGAAATGAAAACTGGCTGCGATTGATTTTCTTTAGCTGAGAATGTGGAGCATTGCATGATGCATTTCTCTGTTCTACCAGGTTTTGTACTTTGAGTCGTCATGAGAATTAACCACACACATACACACACATGCATGCGCACACACACGCACACGCACACAAAACACTTAGGGATTCCTGAAACTTCTGCAGTTGATTTACATATGAGAAGCTCTGTTCGACCTGACACCTGTGCTTGTAAATGATTGACGTTCTTAAGTCTATATTTGACTGAATAGGAACAGTTTGACAGCCTGGAACAAAAACACATTTTCTGTTTCCAAAGGTCAGATTATGAATTCTTCCTTTCCACCTCACTAATATATTTTTTTTAGGAAACCTGTGCTGTTGTTGTGCAGAAAACATGAACATTTTGTACGTGCCCTCTTCACCTCAATGAAATTTGTCTGCTACACCCTTAGACAAGTTAACAATAGAAGGGTTTGTCTCTTAGGTCTGCCTTCTCTGCATCAAAACGTCTGTTGTTTCTCACTCCTTGCATAGTTAAACTACTGCTTAGTTTGTCCTACAGGCTCGTTTAAAAGAGTGGTACTGCACAGTAGTCATTTGTCCAGGAAAAGGCCTGTGGCACAAGTCACGTAACACAGACAACCTCCACGACCAAGCATTATCATTTCACAAGCTAAAATGGACTTTTTCAGTTTGGTCATTGTCTCTGTAGTTGAGAGGGTCTGAATAAGAAGGTGTCCCAGTTCTTTGTTTCCACATCTGTGACTTGGTCCCTGGGGACCCCTCAAAACAGCAATGACGTGCTGCTGTGACGCTAGCTACACCAGTGTTCCTAGTCATCACTACTGACACACTTCCCTCTGCTCCCTGCACCAGTGTGAAGGGGAGCCCCAAACAAAAGCATGATGCAAAGACCAATGTGATGCTATTTGCCACTTTAATAATTCACTGTTGTCAACAGTGCCAGGTCTATATTCTGCTACTGTCTGGTGACAGAAACCTAACCAATGCTACTGCTGCTGTGATGAACTACATTAGACTCTGCCCTGCATACTGTGTGTTTGCCCAAAAACACTCAGTGCAGAGGAAGGTCCTCTTGTGCTCAGGTGCTCTTTGTCCACCATAGAGTCTTAAAAAAACAGTGGACAAATTGTGTTCTCACAACATAAACAGGTCACCCTCTGAACAAGGGCTGGAGAAGCAAAGTCACTGGGGCCTGACGTTAAGTTTTAAAGACTAAAATATTTCCATCAACAATAAAGTAAAACACTTGAGCTGAACTCTGTGAAGAGAATACCTTTTATATAGGATTTAAGGACTATATACATCGATTACTACATATCACTGGTCTTCATAAGGGGCTACAATTGTCCCCTTTTGCTTTCTTTGTTGCCTACAAGTGTGAGCAATTTTGTGCTATCATAAACATAAATGATTATAAACCAAACTCATTGTAATTAATTACATGCTAAATACTGAAAAAAAATGTTTCCCTAAAGCAGTCCCACTCAAAGAAAAGCTCTACACAGTTCAATGTTTTTTGTGTTATGTATTTTTACCACAGATATCACATAATGGATGCATTATGACAGCTTTTCCTCTTTGTAACACATTATGATACACACACATATGATAACCACACTACTTTATACCTGACTATTGTTGATCTGTTACTGTTGGCAGTTCACTGGCTGAAAGACATGTTTATTCTGAGTCCTCCAGCTCTGAAGTAACATCAACTACAGTTGAAGCTACGAACACACTGAGGCACCTGGAGGCTGCACACAATTCAAACAACTCACACAGAGTCCTAATTTTGTTTGGTTCGGCTCTGACTTTGCACTTGTATGTTAGTTTTTTACATGTTGTTCTGAATTGTAAATGCACAAACTGAATTGTACACTTTAGTCTCATATTCCTACAACCATTAGACTGTGCATCCATAATGAAATCTGGAATGATTAATGAGGCGGGCTAATGTTTTTTCACATGAATGAAAAACAGGAAAGCTTACATGGTCAGATGAGGTAGAAAATAATTAAACAAATCTGTGACTCCTCCACTTAAACAGAAAATAATGCAGCATACAGAAAGGAATTAAACCACTTACAAAGCTATATCTTACACTGAGACCAAGAAATAACAAAACTCACAGTGTGAAATCTGATTATCTTGACACAGATATATTGTAGCAGCTATTTAACTTATGGAGCCATAACCTTGAACAAAATTAATTAAATTATGGCATCAAAACAATAGATTTTAGAATTTTCGACATTACTCTGAGGCAAGTCTCATCAGTTTTCTTTTACATACATGTTTCCTTCTGTGAAAAAAAGCATATTCTTTTTCCTGTGATTGAAATAAATAGGACGAGTCCTGCTTGAGGCTCTCCTTTAAATTTTCCACTTCATATCCTGAGTCCGTGTAAATATGACAAACAGGCATATCACTCAGTCACAGAATAATCTGGTGTCACCTGCAGAGAGGAGCGATCAGGACAACTGGTGTTTTCACCTGCACGCTGTCATTCATGGGCAGGAACTCTCACTTAATGACGAGGGTCGGCCTGAATCCCCGTTTTCTTGATGCGATTCAGAGAGCGAGAAATTTATCCGTCAGATGTGAATAGGTGATTCACTGACAGATGCGTTCTCAGGCTTAAGTTTTTGGATGATTTAGCTGATTCACAGAGAGAAGACGAGACGGGGATGAGTTGGCATATTTCTCTGACCTCGGTGGCTGATTAATAACCTGCTATGTACAGCTCCCGGGAGCTTGGCTGAGGCTGAAGATTCACAAGTGAGGAAAATGCAATTAGCACGGATGGGAGAGGCGATCAGTGTGGCAGGAGTAAACACAGCATGAGCACTGCTCTACTTTTACCTACACAACTTTTGCAGGAAAAAAAAAAACTTGGCTCAAGGCCATTTTCAGCTGAACCATGCTAAAGACTGAGCTGTGCCAACCCACTAGCCTTTTCTGTGGTCCAGGCTTTGTGTCAGAGTGAAGCATCTTGAAGTGTACTCCTCCACTAAACAGGCAGTGCTTCAGACTCAACAGTATTGCTCTCTTTCTTTCCGCCTACCGCAACTTAACGCGTCACATCACAAAATGCTAAGTAGAATTGAATATGTCAACCATAACTACAGAGACTCTATTAGTCCTCTTTAATGTAAATCACAGAGACATTTTAAGATTCCTTTGAAGAGGGGGAACATTACTATGTCACTGCCAGAGGCTTTAGAGGTGCTCAGGCATTGGCGAATCCACAGAAATACAGCTTAGTCATCTGTGTTGTGTGTTTGCTGCTGTTTGATATCACTGACTTTCTCTTTTTTCTCTCCATACCATCCGCATTAACTGTCTCCCTTCCTCCTCATTGCTACTGTATGCCACTTAAGCCTAATGAAATGTCTCCTCTCCACCTTTTTCATCTGCGTGTACCAAAAAAGGTCTCTCTCTCCACTCAGAGCCGTTCTCTGGTTCCATTCTTTCCCTCCTCCTCCTCCCTCTCTCCTGTCTTTCTCCCTGTGAGGCTGCTGAAAGCTCTTTAAAGATGCCCTGGGGGCTTAACCACTTTGACATTATTACATGAGCCTGTCTCACTCAAACCAATCCCAAGCCAATTGAGAAGCTTATGTCTTTACCACAGCGGCTTTATGAAGACGAGGGAAGCTCCTTGTCCACTGACATGACCAAACACCGACTGTAGTCATTTAACACACTTGGCTCATTCATGCATTATTACTGTATTTTTACCAGCTGGATGACCAGACTTAAAAATAAGAGAAAATGCTCATTTATATTTCTTGCATCCATTTGTTTTCACCACACAGTGCATTTCTCCTAAAGAGCAGAACTTCTACAGTATAATCCCCAAGTTAAATATTCCATATGTGCTTTATGTTATATACTGTGAGTCACTGTGATGTAATTAGAGTCCTAATCGGCTTATGAAAAAGTAACTATGCTACATCATGTAGCATACTTTCCAAATTTCAAACATCTGCAGAACACATATTTAAGGTGCTCAGGAGGACCACCTTTATTAGTCTGCATGCATTTATTTACATGGTAGCTACTGTATGTGCACTGTATATTGTAAATGAATGTTTTGAATGTGATCTAAATTAGTTTTGATCAATGGTAACACAGTTGAGGGGAACAGTTAATTTAAGTCTTCTTAATAAGTAGTAGTTTTTAAAAGTTTTCCAAGTTCAATCACTTCAATCATGCATACCCCCTACCTGCAGACAATCATCGTTTGAATTTAAAGGCAACGGGAGACAGTCAATCATCATAAGCACAGCAATGAATCACAGAATCTACAGTACATGCATAATTTCAAGGGTGACAGCTTTTATATTGTAACATATTCTTGGCTGATGAAAGATGGCCGACAAACCAAAGGAAAAACATGGAGAAACATAAAAACTGCAGATGCTTCCATACAGGACACAAAGGGTCACTGAATGATTTATCGAGCCTGCTAAGGCTTTAGCACGCAGATATCAATCATCAGGTGGACTGACCTTTTTATTTATTAATTAGAAAACATATCATAAAGTCAAGGCTTAAAATGTCCCTTAGTTTTAATGCAACATCAAAACATCCACACAGTAATACCATATCTCCGTGCATGTTGGCTCATCTATGCCCCACAGCACCAATCCCAAATGTACATTACTCTGTTCATTACTACTGGGATTCTGTCCCTTTTATGGATTTTGATATTAAGTGAATCAACTCAACTATCACTCAAAAAGCGTGCAGCAGCCCCCACTCATTGCAAAAGTTTCTGGACAGTAAACTTGGGGAAAAAAAGCCTCTTACTTTCCTGGAAGTATCCATATTTGTCAAAGTACCCTGGGTTCAGTTGACCTGTCAGCTTGATTTGACTCTGCCTTTTGTTCAGTGGCCTCATGCACTGGAACAAGCAGGAAATAAATGGTAGCAATGGAGAAGGATAAAAGGAAAAAAAATAATACAGACAGATAAATCTTCACTAACAGTGCTATGTATACACATAGATGATACAGTATCAGGAAACACATCTGAAGTTGTGGGAGGGGTTTTTCTGCATGCTAACAGCAAAGTACAACCCTTCAAAAACAGTTAGCTTCATCAGTCAGTTCAAACATCATTTTCTTTGGTTTCTCCTATTTTTACCTTTAGAATGAGAAAAGCAGTCTCTAAAGCTCCTGCTCGACCTTGGTTTAATGACTTTTGCAGAGTTTTTAAAACCTATGTCTGACTCATATTTCCCAGACGACTGGTCCTTCTCTCACATTTAATACGACTGTGTGGCTGTGACACAGAATGTGATAGCACCACATCCTTTGCCAAGTACACAGTGTGTCTCTGGGGTGGGGGGGGGCTGTAGGATGCAGGAAACTGTCTCATCCTGGCACCCACGCAGATAAGGTCCATGTTCATGGTTAATGGGTGTCGCTGAATGAACTCCAAAGATTAAACAGCAATTCAAAACAAAGTCTGAGTGAGCTATCATCCCTAAATAACTCTGACAGTGGACTCAAAATAGCACTTGGTCTGTTGTTGGAATGTGTCAGCTCTTCTCTTTGTTAGCATGGTTATATTAGGACTTCACTGTAGTCGAGGATCAGTGGATACAGTCAAAGCTAAGGTTTGTTTTACAAATTTACACCAAATACAACCATTTTAAAGCATCCACATCTGTTACTTATCCTCAGTAGCCAGTGACAGCTGTAATGAGATGAATAAGCCCATGTGACAGACCAATGACTCATATATTTCAGGCAGGTAACCACTCGCTTTCTGCAGCAAAAGACTATTACATAATGAAAATATACTGTGTCTCCTTCCTTGGAATTCAAGTTTGAGAAGAGTTAAAAGCATTGCTTTGTCACCAGCTCTCATTCTTGCTTATTCAGCTCCTTACGATCTTCAAGAGGCAGGTCAAGTCAAATCAGGTCAAGCTGGGAATACAGAGTTACATTCATCATCACTAGCTTTTCAAATCTCATCATTTTTATTTGTAAGAGTGTCCAGCTAAAGCTCGTTTTACTTAGCCCTGCTTTTTCACTGTTATACCCCATTCTTTCATAGCACATATGCAGTCTGCAGTGATGTTAGGGCAGATTTACTGTCAAATTTCTTTTTTAACAAGCTGATTTCATAAAGAGGAAGACAAAAGCATTCTTCTCTTTTCCAGCCTGGGAATAGCCTGAAACAACGACAATGACAAAAGTTACAGATGCAGATTTTGAGATAACTTTCTATGGAATTAAGCGATGAAAAAGCACATTAAACGTACCATGAAGACTTTGTCCTCATCAAACTGACCAGGGTTTGAATCTGCCCCATGACCCTTTGCTGCATGTTATCCCCCCATCACTCTCTCACTATGACTGTCCAAATAAAGGCTTATTAATGTCAAACCAAGACCCATGTGAAGCAGTCCTAAACATGCACGTAATGGCTACAAACTGTGCTAACAGAAAGAGGCCATTGCTGCGAGTCCCAAACATCTGCATTCGTACAAGCTGATAATCTATGTAGAAGATTTAAAGAAAAAGAAACAACCCTTTTATTGCAGTGTGTAGATCTAATAGTCCTGGTTCTATCATTGTATAATCTATCTATAATAAACTACAGCCGACGTTGAGACGTTGAGAGTAAAGGAAAGGGCCCTGATTTTGTGAGTGGCTATGCAAGAGATAGAGTCAATCTGAATGCAAGTATGCGTCTGAATGCTATTTTTGCTGTTCTTTTCCACAGGGCTGGACACCTGCCTGAGGCCTATATGGTGCATTCAGCAGCATAAGATATGCATGTCATGAGCTATAAGTGCTGTGTTAGTGGATGCTAAGTATGGGTTTAAAAAAAAAAAGGGCTTCATGGTATGTCTAGTCTCCATTTTCCAAATTTTGCTTTATTTACTTTCCTGTGAGGAAAAGTGAGGAGGAGAGACAGATGTCAGTGTCTTCACAGAAATTGCGACACTGCATGCTCCAGGCTTGACTTTTTTTTTTTTGCCTGGCCAGATGGGATGCTCAACTTACACACAATCCAAACAGACGCGCACACACGCATCCAAACACCAGATGTGTTCCTCTGCTCCTTTGCAATATACCTCTGGAGGTCACGGTCAACTGTGGCTCAGAGAGAAAAAAAAGAAAGGAAATAAACAAACATAAATGCCACACTCAAATGAACGTAACCTCTGTCACTCCTCTATCATTCACTGTGTCATTATCGTTGCTATCTGTCCAACCATCAAGCCCAGATATGGAGCAGACAGCAGGTGGTTTAAAATCCAAAGCCAGACAAAGTCACGCGTCACATTTCCGGAAAGGCTCAAGAATGTCATGCTAATGGGTCCAAAACGGCTACTGTAGCTCACTGAAGGGGATGGGACATGATGCTGCAACAGAGGTGAATCACAAATGGGGGAAAGAGCTGCACAGGATTGGACAAGAGGCAAAAAAAGACAGATAGAGGCCAGGGGGATGGTGATATCAGTAGGCTCAACAGGAAAGTGGAAAGTGACCCAATGACCATAGTTTGCTACTGCTGCCAAACTGACTAGACATGTGTAGCTGTGTCACACAAAGAGAAAGACAGGAGCGTTTTAATAAAGCTTTGCACACAGGTTGACATGTTGACATCCTGCAGTGACGTGTTGATGATTCCAAAGCTCAAACTGCAGCCAGTTCATGTGGCCTTAATCTCTTCACAGCCCCCCTCCCCCAGGCGCTATTTACCATTTTAGTGTGTTAGCCTTGTTGAAAACCACAGCCTCAAGACAGAAACAGAAAGACAAGTTTGTAGTAGAAGCCAGTCCTGCATAATAAAAATAAAAAGCATTGTTGAAGTGACAAGTTAATAATGCTAAAGTTAGAACTGCTAGGCAGCTGTGGGGGCTTAATCTAAATCCTTTATTTCTTCTGGAGGATTAATTGTGCATGTTGTCTTAAATGGATTGCTTTGTGCGGTTTGCATTATTCTCAGACCAGGAGCTTCTACTGTGTTGAGTCTCAGAGGCGAGAATGATGTGACAGACACGCATTGTCTCATACAGGTGGAAATGCCAAAAGACATGTTGAGGATGTAAACATGCTGTCGTTGTATGAGAGATACACATTTCAAGCCCCCAAGAAACAATCTGTGAACTTTTACTTTAACAAGTTTGCAGGAGTTCTATCCGGAAGTGAAAACACAATTTTAGCAAAACGTGTTTATTGTTGCTTTTTACAGGTTTCTGAATTATTCTCTTATTTGTGGATAATATAGTTCTTGTTTGCTCCAACAGTTGTTAGACTAAAATATCACAAACATTAGACACGTCTTTAATTGAATAAAAAAAAACAACTCTGAAAACAAGATATACTAATATATTGCTATATATACTATAATAGTGTCGCTGTAGGGACATATGAAATCTTCAAATACACCATAAAGAATCACGTTAAAAATTAACCCAGTGTAATCAATTCTTTCAAGAATTTCTAAGAATTGATTATTTCCACTAGGAGATGTGGTAGTTAGGTTTTTCATCTTTTTCATAATTTTTTTTACAGCTGTTTAGGAGGGTGGGAGTGTGAATACAAATGATGAACCTTACACTTACAATTTGAATTTACCTTCCTAACCTTCTCTAACCTTCAGGCTATTGCCCCACCCCTCTCCAACATAACCACCCACCCATTTGACTTTTAACTGCCATGTCTTAATCTCACTTCCTCCTGGGAGTGCTAATGAGGGCTACACCTGCTAACATCTGGAGCCTGTCACTTCACAGTGCTAATCACTGCTATAGTCCCTATATCCTACTCTTCAGGACGAAAGCATTAATATAGTGCACTATATTCTCCACCTCTCATTTACTGACACAGAACAAAGCCCATTACCTGCACAGTCCCTGTCTCCTCGTTAAAAAGAAGAAAAGCCTGTAAAAAGCTGCTCCCCTGAAGGGCTGAGGAGGTGAGAAGCCTGCTGTTACAGTTTTTCAGGGAACTGTTCAGCAGAGCATTAAAGCTCTGTCATTGTAAAGAGCACACTAAGGTTCCAGTCATACGGTGCCACAGCATAAAAGAATGTAAAATTATATTCATAGATTCACATCTGTTGTTGCATTTCATATTATCAAGTCATTTCTTTTTTGTCCTCAACATCCTTGTCCACAGAAATGTTGCAATTTAAAGCAGCGGCAACACAGACATCTACATCACTGTATGTCATGCATAGCAGGCAACTCAAGGAAATTAACATAATAATGAACTTGAAATACCAAGGAAAAGCCTTCATGGCCTTGAGGCCACAATCGTCTTTCTCATCATTAATGTCTTCTACCAATAATGCCTGCATTTATGAACTTGTGAAATGTACAGTACATGTTTACAGCAAGAAATAATATCTCTTAATATTCTTTCATGAAATAGCACACATTGACCAAATGCTGGATTACCTTAAAAACTTGATGACACACGTAACACACTGATCCATTTTAGTGCAAGTTCACAGATATGATGGTGCTAGTCCATATAATAGGACAGTCTTTTAAAAGGCTTCACCATCATACTCTATATAAGAGATTTGGTAAAAATAGTGTGTGTACTCACTTTTATGCGGGGCAGGATTCCATATAATCATTAACCCTCTGAACGCCAAAGTCGCAAAATTGTGACAAACAACATTACTGAATAAAAAAAGTTAACCTGTGATGAAGTTATGGGTCTCATATTCGCCAATTGTGATTCTGAAAGAGAACATCTATCTTTAGGGGATGTTGACTGGTCATATAATAACAGCGATATACGTCTAGGTCTCTGGCGCGATCGTAATACTGACAATGATTCAAAAGATCGACCACTGCATGGTCATACTCTAACCACTTTCAAGCCACAGCCTTTTGAAATCTTGATTTCAAAATAAACACATGAATATTGTAAGCCCTGAGAACAACAAGTAACCATGTTCATCAAGCCTTTAAGCCTCTCTTGGATTTTTGGTTTTATAGCCCACATATTTACTATACCACTGCTATGACCTGTTTTCAGCAAACACTGATAAACTGACTGTAGCTACCTGCCCAGAAGAGAAACTTAACAGCTAGTTGGTGAAGAAAAATGAAAGGGAAAGAAACTCTTACTTACATTCAGACAGTCACATGTTTACAGCAGATAGACAGAAACACTGAGGAATTGGTGCCATTGCCCACAAGTGATCAAATACAAATAAATAATAAGTAATAAATGGGTTATTTCAGGCTCTATAGTTTAGTGCGAAACCTCTGACAGCTGCTAATTCAAAGTTTGGTAGAGGTGGATAAGAAACATCACAAAAATACATTGTGTTTACATTTTTTTCAGGGTCGTTCCTTTATTTTAAACACTGAACTTACCCATGGAAAGTGGAAGGGAAGACTGTCATGCAGTTTTTTCCCTTCAGAAATAGACCAGACACATTCATCTGGCAAGGAATTCAGTATCACAGAGCATCTTATTAAGAGATGGTGAAGGCAGCAGGCCCAAAAAGACATTAAGAAAAGAAATTATGTCCGTGATGTGTCTCGGTTTGGTTTTTCCATACGGTCCAATTACTACTTTAATTAAGGCCAGCCTCGTTAATTAGCATGCAAGATAAATTGGTTTGCTGGAAAAGGAAAATACAAGAAGAGGATGAGAAGAGGTTAAGAGATGTGTGGGAGAAAATTAAGAAACAGAATGTGTCTGGAGGGGTAGAAACTATAATTGGGCAAGTAAACACCCCCCAAAAAAGCAGTTAAACGTTAACATCATGCATGAATCATCACATCGCTGTGGTGTGTACTTTACCTGGGTGCCAGTCTTAGCCAAAGGGTGTGTGTTATGTCGTTAATGAGTGTGTTTGTGCTGGGTTTGAATGTCAAATCTTCACGTTCCCAGAGGAACATGTGCTGTGAGTGGAACGTAATAAAAGTTTTGGTGATAATTTAAGCTTCATGTTATATTGGATAAAATAAGAGAATAGTGCATCATAGGCTCACAGCTGAAGTACAGAGCAGTGGCAGCCAAACTGATGGTTGGACACAAGGCAAATCCAAGGTGTCACAAGAATAGGAAAAATGTTTTACAATACACTATTTTTTTCTCAGATAAAACTAGAAAAACATAATCAGTATTTGATTGAAATGGTCATAACTAGTGTACATACACAGTACAACCAGTTGTTGCTTCATCTTAGGGGGCCAAAAAGAGTACAGGAGTGAACTTGTAAAGCATGTGGCCAATTACACACCAGGCATGTTTGCAGCACTATATTCCAACTGTGAAGTAGGTTGTTTGATCAAATGAGAACAATTTAAATCAACCTCAGGTCACATTCAACTGATGCAGATGCAGCTCATTATCCTGACTGACTCTCCGAGGCCCAATCAGTGTGTCTGTTATCACTGCATATTTTCAGGGACAAAAATAATCAAGCCAAATTCAGGTCAGCCAGGCAATCATTTGGTCAAACACCCTCATACTAAGTGATGCTTACTCAATACTGGGTTACATAAAGCTTTGCAAATGGCAGTATGATAGAAACATTACAATTATATCTCTTTGTTTTCTGTGCTACAGAAACAGTTTTCTCTCCTGTATTATATATTTGATTTAACTGTGTGATCAGTACATGGTGAAAGCGTCACACTATCTGTGAGGCTTAGACAGCACAGTCAGAACTAACTTAGCCAAGGAGACTCTTCTATTTGCCACTAAGGGCAGGGGGCTGATACTAGAGGTGGAGGTTGTGGGAGCCATGTCTGTTTTTGACATGTGAAGTTGTTGTTTTTTCTTTTTTTCCTCACCAAAGCTGTTGTTTCTAACTCAAGTTTAACTCAGGAAGTTAGGAAGTGTTAAATGATCAATTGCCAACACAACACTAATTAATACAACTTTAGCTACTGTTACATTTACACCACAGCCCCAATTTGAATAGACCATGAATGTCCTCTACACTGAGTTTTTAAGGTACATCTATACAATCTCTTGCAATTCAGTGCAACAACTGTACCATACAAATCAACTTGTTTATAATAAGCCTTTCTTTTCTCTACATGCATAAGAGATGATGATAAATATCTCAGAAGCACTATGAATCAACTCATATAACTGAATATACACCTCCGACAGTGTAAAAAAAAACAACCATAAACAAAAACAAATAAATCTTGAACAGCACCAAAAGGGAACCATAAGCAGCTGTATTGGATTAGATTATACAGTCTACATATTTGATGTTCTTCTAGCTAGTTTTTCCAACATTAATTTGTTAAATCTGCTGCCCAGTGCTTGTTTTTCTCTTTGTTTCCACTTCTTTTGCCTGGAAGTGCCTTTAGTAAGATTTATTTGGTTCTGTTTGACATAAGCTTTTCTAAAAGGCCTAAGGCCTGTAGTTTTTGGGAACTACTGTTCTATTTTTTCTCTACATTTATCCCTACAGCAAAATATTCTCACATATTTTCTGACACACAGATGTAGACTCAGCATCGGACAATATTAGTTGTTATAATTATACTTGACTGTCCACATATTCCTCTCTGACCACATAACATTGCATCTGATCTCAAACCAATCATCTTGATAATCTGACTGCAGTTCAGGGCAGTGAAGTTTATCCTGCCAGCTGGGTGGTTTCAGAGTGTCTGTGACCTAGGCTGACACTGCCTGATAAAAGGGGTCACATTTTATGCTTTATGTCTACATGTTAACTAAAGTCACATCACAGTGATTTTTTTCTCTGAGATAATCTCGTATGTTAAATATGTAATTTGTTTTACCCTGAATCAATGTGATTGGCCAGGTGGGCTGTCAAAGAAAAAAAAAAAAGGCTGCTCATCTGCTCATGCCCAGCGCTGAACTTATCTCCTCCCAACGATCCCTATCAAAATGAGCAGCTTATATCTGTCTGAGGTTCAGTCTATTAATCTTGTCAAATGGATTCAAAGAGCAAAGATACTACAGACAGACACAAGGCGGAGGACAGAGTACCAGATGGCCTCACAGATTGGAGGGAAAAATACAGAGCCATCACTAGACATAAAGACAAGAAGGAGAGGGGCAAGTATTTACTGCACTGAGTAAAGAAGGGGGGCTGTGGAAGTGAGAGTGCAGAACAGGAAGTGTTTGCAGGAGTGAGACGTCATGGAGAGAGATGCTCAGAGGGGAAGCAGTCAGTGAAAATGACAGGATATGGCTCCTGCTGTCATCGGCTCTAAGATGTTAAGTCGTAGTGCTTTCCTCTACAACTTGCTGTCATTATATGCAGCAAAAACGCGGCTCCTTGTTAAATTATGCATTTGGGGGTCTGCTGGGTATCCAGACCACAGCAGTAACACATGTAAATGAAAAAAAAACCCCAAAACAAACAAAAAAAAAACACAGGGGACTTCAGTCATCAATCAGTTGCTGAGGTCATCTTTTAGGCAAATGTAATAAAAGTCGGGGGTGTTTAATGGCTGATGGGACATAAGGTAACTCCTCCAAGCTGAAATTTCAAAGTAAAATATAACTTGCACCACTCAGCTGTACTAAAAATAACAGGTAGAACAGCCATATGGTGGGAATATCAATGAAAAGTCACCAACTGTGACAGATAGGACAGAGCTTATAAATAAATTACTTGAGTTAAAAAAAGACCTTCACTCAAAAACTTTATCTGGGCCCTTGAAATTCTTTGCACCTGGAGTTCACACAGGTGTAAAGTCAACCTCAAAACTTTCCTGTTCTTTCAGGCTTATTGTTAATTATGTGTGTGGATATGTGTAGCTTTATGACAGATTTGTTTCTCATGCACTTTGTTCTATGTTATTGTATGTATTCTCTGTACCTGTAGAACAATTTGCAATTTTTTGAATTACATAACATTGATGATATATAGTGCTGTAGATCTTTGCGTCCAGTCAGATATTTCAGAAGGCTTTTTCTCAAATTCTTTCCAGATACAGTAAATGTTAAAATATACTTTCTTTCTTCAAATATTATCTAGAATGAGATCATACATAAGAAATTAAAGCATCTGTCTCTGTCACATTAATCAGGTTACGTCATGTGATACTGATATTGACGACCTCCAGTAATTGGTAGTGAGGTTATTAAAATAGAGCCCACATGTTAATAATAGGCACATTTACCCTGACATTAATTTTCTCTGAGAAACACTTAAAACCAAATCAGACATTTCTAATAAGGACAAAGGGAGAGGAATAGAGCAGAATTTAATTTTCTCTTTTCACAGGCCAACATACTGTAGTGGAGCTGAAAATAGGCCTTTGCACTGTTAAGTGTATTTCTATTTCTGTTCCAATCCCTTCATAGACAAAGCCATAGATGGATGTGTGTGTGAGAGAGATGAGGGAGTGCTGGTGGTGAGCATTTTCTTATACAGATATACAACTATGCCTGGTGAAAGACAGGCAAATCAGGGATACTGGAGGCACCATGTCTGCAGCTGTCCTCAGTCAACTTAAGTTATTTTGATTTCAGCAAAGGGTCACTAAGACATGCGCAAAGATAAACAGAGTGAGAGAGTAAAGGTGTCAGCTTGTGTCTGTACTTGCCTGTATATGTATCAGGATTGGTGTTTAACCATACTGAATGCAGGAAACAAAGGGAGAGACAGAGATGGTAGGTGGCATCCAACAATCATCCCTGGTCGGACTTGAACTGGGGACATTGTGATTACAAGACCAACATGATGTCCCTCTTGATTGGCATCACTTACCAGTCCATCAGAAATAAAAAAAGAAAAACATAAAGTTGAGCCAAGTTAGATCATGATACACAACGTACAACTGAGGCTTTAGGATTATAAATCTTAGATTATTGCTTTGTTCTGAAGAGAGTGCATCAAAAAGATTGAATCAGTGAGTCTTGTTTTCAACAATGAGTACTTACTAGTGATTAGTGGTGAAGTAGTAAACTCACTGCTTCTAAATTGACTGAGTAAAGCAAACTTTTTTATTTTGTTTCAAGGAGTTTGATCACTTGAATTTTACTATTTTAGTTTAGTTTGGGTATAAACTTCAGCCACATTCATGACGGTCATGAGTATTAGTATTAGCAGGTGAGGTTAGGTTAGCAACATTAGCATTGGCAGTTGTTTACTAGATGAAAATCATTACCAAATAGCAAATGCAATTGAATATCATTTATTAACGTAATCAAAATTGATGTTCATTCATTGGCGCTGTTTAGTCTTGCCATAAAATTCAATCACACAGTCAAACATTTCTTACTTAAGGTAATTGCATTTCTGTGAAATGCCTGTGGAGTATTTTTGGGATTGCACATAAATCAGTCTGTGCCTAGTTTCTTCAACTGCAAGCGCAAAAATAGTATGATGTCAGTAAAATGTCTGTTTGACCAACAGGTAACATTACCTGATCAAACAAGCATCAGATGTAGTGTAAGTATTAAAGTGAAGATGCTTTGATACTGAGAGTCTGATGGAAGGATAGACAGAGAGAGAGAGAGAGAGAGAGAAAGAGAGAAAAAGAGCGCGAGAGAGACAGAGAGCTGGAGAGGGAGAGAAAGAGAGAGAGAGAGAGAGAGAGAGAGAGAGAGAAATGAAAAGGCAGGAGCTTTAAAAGCTTTGGGAGGGATTTGTATCCAATAAGCCATGCAGAGGATTAAACCATGTTAATGCAATGCCTACACAAACTAGATACAGTGCCTACAAACATACACACACACAGACAGACACACACACATGCGTGCACACACATGCACACACACACACACACACACACATACACACATGCACAAACACACAGATGATGGCATGTCAGCAGAATGACAGGAATAAGCTCTTATACTGTTGTATGTTTATATGGTAACACTGTGTGTGATCTGAGGCAGCGTGTACACAACAATACTGTGTCAGTGTGTTTTTAGGTACTTTAACTCCTGCACTGAGTCAAAGTCAGTGATCTCTGTACCAGTGTTACCCTAAAGCAGACTCACTGATGGACCCACTGGTCTGTAGTAACACAGGCAGGAGACGATGTCCCAGCTGGAAGTCTCACAAATGAAGCAAGAGAATGACCCACAGTAAACCTTTTTACTATCTAATGACTCAATGTTCCAGGATAAGGCTCAGTAATGCAGCACTGAATTTTACATCTAATTTATACTTCTAATACACTTCTACTTGCACTAGTGTCAGCACTTTTGTTCTTTTGGCCACAGTAGATTTAGTATGCTAGAAACAAGTGTCATAAAAGCTCCACGCATGAGAAGCCGTGCTGCAACTTCATTAAAGCCAATCCAATGCCTCTATGCAAATGAACAGCACAGAAAGTTTTTTCATGAGGGACGTAAATCCCCTGCAGAGCTGCAGCCTTGGCCTCGGCCTGCTGCATGCAGCAGTGAGACACATCATAAACTAAAGTGTCATCAGTTGAAGTTTAGAATATGGAGGAGATTCATTAGAAAAGTAGAGTATGGATCCAGAGCAGAGATAAGCAAACATGTCTTTTAACACAACATGATGAACATTTATCCGCATACTATTAGCAGACCCTTGTGTAACTGATACTAATACGGCTGAAATGATGAACAACAATAATTTAATCAATCGATTATTCAGTGAAATAATGAATCAAGCAAAAATGCAGAACTCACTGAGCTCACTCATTCTCCTTAATGCCAGTTTTTTTTTACTACACTTACTACACTTTATATATTTTTATGCACATTAATATTCCAGATATGACAATATTTGTAATTTGTTGTGGGTCATGTAAACCACATATTCCATTTGGATATTGAGAATTTTTTTAAGATCAAATTTATTCAGGTTATAGGAACCTGATTTGGACATGGGGATCAGAATATGTGTTTCAGTTAAGGTTTTTATTGCAGTCTGCAACACGCAGCCACTTGCCTGTTACAGTCAGCTCTGTGCAATGTACACAAACCAACAGTTAGCAAGGCTGAGGTACAGATACAAAAGCTCCATTTTCTGAATGGAAGAAGAAATGCACCTATTTTGAAACATTTAGAGGGCAACAGGTTTTTGGATATGTACCAATATCGCAACATTGAACTTTTTATCTGCATTGATCAGATTATGCTACATCTACGTAAATGGAAATATTAGGGGAGTAATAGCCATGTAAACAGATTAGATAGAGACAATATTACCTTTTTTGGTGGTTGGTAAGGGTCAAAAAGCCTTGATAACTTTGGGTTTTTGTGCTGTTCTTCAGAAAAAACAAGTAATCTACCGACACAATCTTGAGCTTTAGACATAATATCAGGAGATTTGGTTCCATGTTTATGATTTTACTGCCAAAATTACTAATTACAACCACAGCGATATCTTTACTATATTAGTGATTAACAATTCAAATAAATTGTTTTTGCTCTGTGCTGGAGATATATTTGTTATATGCTTGCTATATTAAAGCAAAACGTAACAACATCAACAATTCATCACAGATAAAATGTAACACCATGACTCTCAGAACAGACAAGAACAAATTGATTGTGGGCTGAAGGAAGGTAAAGAGATCATAGCTCTGGGGACAGCATGTCTCTCTGGCATTTAGTGATGGATACATTTCAAACTGTGAAGAAATTAGGCAAATGTACTAGAAATGCCATATTGTCAGAGGTGTGGATGCTCTCTCTAGTCACTGCTGTGTAAAGAAGAAGGAAAAAACAAAGAGATAAACCATGCATGTTGACACTCACCTTGGTTTCAAAGCACAAATGCTGGATGTGCTTCTACTATAGTTTCTCCTGCATAATTACTAAAGCTCCTTCAGCTCAGTCCTTTTGGTCTTACATACTGAATTTTTTTACATAAACAGTGGGAGATTAATGTCTACACTTTATCTAAGGCTGGCAGAGACCGCATAATTAGCATGTATATTTTTATGACAACAATAATTTTAATTTCAAATGAAATGTTTTATGCATATGTGATGCACTTAACATTAAACAGTGAATTCAAACGTCGCCAGTGCAACTCAAGTCCATTGTTCACTATCTAGAGCCCGAAAATATGGATGGTTTTTAACATCTAATTATCACCAACATGGATTATGAGGTATGAACAGCGTTTAACAGTATTGCCTGAGAAAACTGAGTCATCAATTAACTGAATCACTGGATCAAATAGTGTGAGAAAACTAAGGATGTACTGGGAGGCACTTAAAGGGTTGTAATATGTAAATGAAAGATGGTCGTGTCATGTTAATTACTGCAACATTATTTATTTGTAAACAAAGTTGAGATGTAGCTTCATGAAGCTGAATATAACAATGCCTTGGTTTTAGTATGATGATGCATATTGTTTGTGTATTTCTTTCTGGTATGAAAAACAATAAAGACTTGACGCTTTTGAATAAGAGTCAGATGTGTGAAAGGATTGTTCAAAAGCGAAACAGTTACTGGAGAAATCAATATTTTTTGTGTTAATCTTAAATTAGTTGTAATTTCTGCTCATGCTCACATCGTCGAACATGAGGTAGTCACCCAGAAAATAAGTTGATTTCCAGTCAACGGGGTGAAACAGCACTTCTCTTTTTCCTTTAGAGGTTCTGGCTCTCTGATGTTTTCTCCTTGTATGATTGCTCCCAACAGTTTAGTTTTTTTTTAGGTAATATTGATCCAATATTGATCCAATCAATATTTGCAGAGGTCAGCATTTGCTCAAAAATGTAATAAATGTGTGCTTTTTTTCCAGAATGCCAGTTTCAGTTTAAGCTTTTAAACTTTTCACCCTGTGAGGTATTGAGTATGCCCTGATGAATGGGTCACCTTTATGTATGGCTATGTACAAGCAGCTCAGCAGAGCAAAAAATCACTAATGCAACAGCTGCAGAAAGGATATTGATTTGGTACAAAAACCAAGGAGGTACTATCAGTGTCACTGGAAATTTAGAAAGGTTCATGGTCTTCCCCAATAATCTTTCTTGTTCTCCTGAAGCACTTTCCACAAGAAATTACCCGAATGTTTTTTTGAATGTTGCCTTATACATTTTCATTTGCTTTTGAAGAGCAACAACTTCAAGGCCTTCTTTAAGTGGAAAGATATGAAAGCAGTGGCCGCACTGTATGTAAAGAAGGCTGAGTTCCTTCACATGCCTGTTTGCTCCACAAAAGGATGGACAGTCTACTCCTATGGATAGTATCGCAGAGAAGAGAATTGTGCTCAGTATGAAATTAATCCAGCATGAAATCAAGAGTCCAGTGTTGTACCTCGGGGAAGCCCACAGAGGACACTCATGATGCTGAGCACCGCGGCTATGTTCCATCAGTGCTCATTGCTCTGCAGGCAACACTGTGCATGTGTCTGCATGACAAAACATGCCCTTTCATAGATGCAACAGCACAACACTGGTACGCTTACTGTACTCATGTTACATTCAAACTCTTTAACATCAGCTACACTGACATTTCTATTCTGATTGGTTTTAGGCCTGAGCCCACAAAAACCCTCAGAGATTTATTAAGCCTGTACAAAGGACAAGTTCTGCCTCCCAGTGATTCATGCTTGTTTTCTATTTGACAGCCACGTTCAGTCTAAATGCCCTGAAGAACCATCGTATAGTTCAGTCCAGACAAGGTCAAGGCATGCTGCCTCTCTGTGGCCTATGAGATAATTCTCCTGGCAGTTAAGACGTTTCAATATATCCAACAACAACATCAAGCAGGCAACTGTCTCATTAGCACTGGCTCTGTAGTCCCATTCTCAACATGCTAATGAAGGCAGTAAATGAAGACAGATTATCGCTGGCCTGAGGGCTGAAGAAAAACAGAGGTCCACATATGCCATACCTTGCTGGTGAGACTGCGTTTTTGGTTGAAGTCAGTGAAGAAAAGGCTCAGAGAGGAAGAAATCCTGTAACACAAAGACAACTCATCAGGTTCAATCTGAGCTGAACACTTTCAATGACAAGCACAACATACATCCAACACAGTGTGTTCAGGCTAAATTACTTTAAATGTAATGTCTACAATGGCATTGTCAGTAGTTTTTTACAGACCAAATTAATTTTGATTTGTGTGTAGGGACATTATTAGAGTACTTTGACAATATGTTTCATTGTCTCCAAAAAACCCTTATTTTCCTGACAACTTTTTCACTTATTTGGAAAATCAATTAGTATTTTGAGATAGGCAAAGTGGTACATCTGGAGAGATAAAGCATTTCAATTAAAAATCATAGATTAGATTAGGAAAATGCTTTCGAAGGCAGTAAAAATCCAGGAAATCACATCCTGAATCAGCAGAAGCACTTTTCTCCATGAAATAAGTTTTCAATATTGTCCATTAACAGTATAAAGGCACAGAACAGTAAAAAAAACTATTCCTTGACCATAGCAAACATACTGATACCTCAGGACCTTAAAATGGCATTTTGGTGATCAGATTGAGATTGCATAATGCTTGAACAAATTAAATTACAGGAGTAAATGCACCCAAGACCTGCTGGGTCCTGTGAGCCAATCCGCCAGACCACCTCCAGAGGTGTTAGGCATACACTGTGACTATACCAAACCAACGAGGTAGCAGCTGGGCAGCAAGCAGCCATTAGCCAGTAAACACATAACGCAGCCTCTCTCAGTCTACTCTGCTTTAGTCTTTGACATTTCAGTTTTCAAAGACAGCTTCTTTCCCCACTTCAAAAAACAAGCAAACAGAATAATGCAGCTTCTCTTCTTCCTCTAACAACTTTTTCTTTGTTTATTTTTTGGTCCCACGCATAGAGTGAGAGAGAGAGCGAGAGCAAGAGAGAGAGAGAGAGAGAGAGAGGGAGGAGAGTGTAATGTGAGCATAGCAGTCTGATCTGACTGTGGACACTGGAGACACATACTAATACATGTGTAAATGTGAATGTGTGAATCAAATGTAAATACAATCTGGATCTGAGACACATGTTAATGCAGGGTGTAAATGAAGAGAAGCTAATGTTTCCACCAACAGATGCTTAAATAAAACCATACAGCAGTGGTCTATAAATGTAGCACAGACAGCACTAAACAGAGCCTAATTTTAGGCCACTTGTGCGCTCTGTCATTAAATATTATAGGCTCCATCCATTCCACAGTAGTGTGACACACACTCAACCTGAGAATGAATCCTGTGAGCAGAAATATTGAACTGATTATTGCCGGTGGTTCAGGTAAACCTGCTACACTGCAAAGGGCATCCTCTGAGATTTAAGTCTATTCTTAGTCTTTTTTTCAGGATGATTGACTGTTGCTGATAACTGAGTCACAATACACACTTTATGAGTTATGAAAGAAAAGGGTGTCAGGGCAGTAGAGGAAATGTCATTGTAACCACTAGCATTTCAAAAGTGAGTCCAAATGTAAAGTGACCCTTATAAAAACCAACCCAGATAAATTCAAATGTCAAAATTTGTATTAAAATGACAAGTAGTTTGTTATTGTCTGATAAAAAAAGACTTTATACATTACATATAATAAACTTCACTCATTCCATGAGGGCAACTGATGTGATTTAGAGAAACCAAGAGATTGTTTATTATCACTGATAATATATATTGAAAAAAATATATAAAAGATTTATGTGAATTTAAACTTTTTTAGTTTAGAACCATTTCATGTGCTCAAGGCTGGTTTGGTAAAGCTGCAGTGCAAGTTCAATAAATGTCCCAGTGAGCTAATCAGCATACATCCCAGCATGCACTTTATCTGGTTTAAATTTCTGAAGAAATCATTTTGCTATGGATACATTATGCAGACCTACCTGCATCTCAGATGACTCGTTTTTTTTTCTGACAAATAAGAAAACACTGCTAGTGTTTAAGCTAAAGTTGACAGATAAGTAAAATAATTTTTTCAGGATATTTTACTGTAGCAATAAGTGAATGTTTATGAAAATGAAAGTTTAACTAAAGTACAAATAATAAAAACATATTCTTAAAAATTAAGTGCCTTCTTTTTTATTGCGTGTGTTGTATTTTATATTCTTTACTGCACTGTGAAGGCTTTGATAGAGTATGTTGAATGAGAGAAAAATAATAAGAGGTTTCTGCTGATCTGCCTGTTTTTTTCCTCATGGTGAGAAACATTGAAGATACCTGGATGACTGTTGGATGCCACAGAGCCTGGACTGATCAGTGGCCTAAACATGCTTTTACCTGACCTGTACTTGGTCAAGGCTCTGATGCAGGCTAAATGTCTATACTCATACACTCCTAGCATCATCTGGGCTTCACCACTGGGTTCATCTTTCATTAGAGGTCTGCTGTGAGGTTCACTATGACAATTTACATAAGAGTGAATGGGTTCATATACCTAAATTATACTAGTGGGATATCTGTGAGTATCTGCTCAGATTCCTTCAATCAATAACTCCCTCTTTCAAAAGAGAAGGGCACCTAGAAATCAAATGGAGAGCCTGTCCACTGGAACACCAAGTGATACCTACAGCATAATGTGCAGCCTGAGGCTATTATCAAATGTGTCTGTGGCATTTAGCTCTACCACACACCACAATATAGACAAGATAAAGGCCTATCAAACTTTTTTCAGTCCTTTGTAAATGTAGTTATTGCTCCATATGTATACATGAGTGTATTAATATAACGTGTGTATCAGAGGGAGTTGTGTCACGTCAGATACTGTATCTATGACGACGTGTTGACTATATTCTAGTACCTAAATCAGATATTAGCAAAGTAACACAAGCTTCGACAGGTGGCTCAGCTACATCTGGCAGTTTGTGTGTCTAAATATTTGGGAACAACTTTCTATGCACAAAGTTAGAGGAAGGTTGTATTCTGCAACTCAATGTAATTTTTTTTTTTTTTTAATTTTGAATTAATTTATATAATTTAGATTTTAGATCAAGCCTGTGCACCTTTACAAATAGGTAAAGGGTTTCAGCTTGATTGTTTGGCCTTGAGGATGTGTACAACATATACTCCATAGACGTACCCGTTTAAACAACATGTTGCAGTATGATTTATTGCTGGCAACTCTGCTAATACCGTATTGATCCTTGAAAGTGTGCATAGCTTTGATCTTTAAGTAAATTCCACATCCCTGCCCTGACCCCTGGTGCAGTCAGGGTCATCTGAGGCAACCCCCCCCCCCAAAAAAAAAAACGAGAGAGAGAGTCAGATTAGCCTTAACACAAAAAAACCCCAAAACATTTCCACTGACTGAGCAAGCGATTAGTGACTGGCATAGATCCTCACAGAGTTTGACTGCAGTCTTCATTGGCCCATGTACGAGCTAAACTCTTCATTCTGGCTCATGCAGTTTTGATTTCTCAGGGCATGACTTGTGCTAGCAGAAATAGAAAGTGCTAAGCGAGAGGCCTGAATGCAGCAGGGGCTCAGTGAAGCAATATTAGCCTGGTGCGTTAGCCTAGCTCTCCTGTTACACACTTTCTGCCTGTCTGAGGCAGCCACTCTGAGCTAACTCACTGCAGGCCATACAGCTTCTCTGCTGTTCATCAGCCACTTGTCCCTGTCATCTCCCATTCATCTCTCCCATCTTTCTGTTAACCTGCCAACATGTTTGTTTTGCCACTCTAACTAATTGCTTTCTCATAAACCCTGTGTACCCATCTCATTTTATCTGTCTATTTTCTCTGTGTCCTTCCGTGTTTTTGCTAAAACTAACTGTTGATCACTCACAAGCCTGCTTTGATGTGATTGACCAAGCTTCTTTGTGAATCAGCATCAAGACCTTCCCCTCCTTAATCCTGCTCCTTTCTTGTCACAAACATATTACAATAGGAGTGCAGTGACTAGTCTACTGAGATATCAATGCAGAGAAGTCTATTTTCAGATGAACAAACATGTTATCATATTCCTGTTTCTCTCCCCTGGTCTCTTTTACCGTACATGCTCAGACACAAATTGCCACACTTCTGTATCAAATATCTGCTCATTGTCGTCATTTCCCATTCCCCAGCAGGACCCTTTATAAAGGTAGTCTGACTCAGGCACAGAGGTAGTGCCAACATAATCCACTTTGGATGAAGGATTTGTCCACTGTCCCTCTCTCCTCTCCTATCTGTGACAGGAGTATAGTATTGCCTCAGTAAGGGTGCTCAAAGGTAACCAGTTGGTGAGAGTCAGAGCGTTGGGTCATGGCTAGGTGAGGCTGCTGATAAAACCACGCAGGCACCAGATGTGATACATTAGGACAGTCACCTCCCAAAGTATTTTGGAAAATGCTGTGGAAGAGGCTTGAGTGGTGAACTATTTGTGTCAGAGTGTGATTAAATTAAGGGATGGTTGAGAAAACAGTTCCAAGGACTTGGTCGATATTTCATATTGCCCCACAGATGTTTTATCAGCTTCTCTATTTACAGAAGTAGTGAAGGCTACTCAACAACCTCACATATTTTCACACATGCACGCACACAGACATATATAAATCATTGAGATGCACATAATGATTGTATGTGTATTCTGAAGAGATGACTGTAATTAAAATGCTTTCATGTCAGCAAAACAAGGCGAAGCATCACTTTGCTTGTGCGGACGTGAATCACAGGTCATAATTCGCTGAGTGTTCACTCATTGTTTCTGTTGTAAGAACCCATAATCATCATGGTCACATATCTTACTGGTCATTGTTACAGTGTGACTGAAGTGGACTCCGGGGGGAATACTGAGAGAGACTTGCTTTATTTTAGCTTTGCTCTGGGAGTGCTACTTTCTTGCTCTACTTCCTGCTCCACTTTGTGTCCCCTATAAGTTATCTTGCTCTGGCATACTTTACTTCTTTAACTGGTCCATCACTGCGGACAAATGCCGCGAAGAGATTAATAGGCAACAAGATATGTTTAGTCATCTCAAAAACTGGGCCAAAAATATTTCAAATGATAATATAACTTTAGGAGAACACTAAGCCATTAATTTTTTTTTTTTTGTTTGTTTGTTTGTTTTAGCTTTTTATTTTAGCTTTTCTAGCAAGGTAGATCAATATCAGTGGATTGTTTTCTTGGTCCACCTCTTTGTTCATTCTGATCTAGTTCAACAACAATTAGCTAGATTGCCATAAAATCTGGCACTAACCAATATATCTTAATAATTTTGGTGCACCTAACATTTCTGGTTTTAAGAAAGAATTTTGTATTTATCCTATTTATTCATATATATATATATATATATATATATATATAT
>CM076649.1:12889514-12914980 GCA_038496675.1 Rachycentron canadum | reverse complement strand
AAAAAAAAAAAAAAAAAAAAAAAAAAAAACTGAACTAAAATGATAACATGGCAAACATGATACCCTCACTATCCTTTAGAGCCTGTTAACATTCTGACAACAGCACTGTCGTCAAATACAGCCTCTGACGTTGGTGTGGACTCTTAGTCTTAGTTATACAATTGAGTGCTATGACAGAACATATTGTATTTTGATAATAATCCATATAGAAACATTGAATTTATATATTTAATAAATAAGATTTATTATCTCATATCTATAATGCCCTTTAGTCAAGGGTGAACCATATACAATGCGGTCTATTACATTAAAGCCAAAGTCTGTGATTTATGTGCAGACCTTCAAGTCATTACAATCTTCTCAATCATTATCCCCACATGTTTTATGGGCTCATAGATCAGTAAAACCACCTTTAATTTCTAATCAACGTAAATATATTATCAGGTCAGAACTCACTTCAATGATCGTTTTCACATTACACCATAAACAACCCGAATATATCGACCATAACTGGAGGTGCAGCATCTCCCCTCTGATCTCTGACGGCCCTTGGGATCATCCATGCTATGGAAACAACCCCTAATGACCACCATTTTGGCAACAGCTGTAATCATAGCAACAGTTGGCCAGTGAAGCTCTTTCACACTGAGACAAAGGACAAGAGGGGAGTAACAAGAGAGGGCAGACAGGATACGCATCTGTGTGTGGTGCACCTCCCCTCAATACGTCCGTCCATCCATCCATCCATCCATCCATCCATCCATCCATCCATCCATCCATCCATCCATCCATCCATCCATCCATCCAACCACTAATCTACCCATTGTTCATTTTTTTCTGTCCTCTTTTCCTAGGTTCATCTGTCTCTTGCCCATTTTCCCCTATGCATTATCATCTAACCCCTGTATGTTACGCTTCGTTTTTAATAGATAATTAAATGCTTAATGTTCTCCTCAAGCAAATGGATTTTCAGAGTCATAAATACATAGATCATTACCATCATCACAATTATTATATCTTTCTCTCACTCTCTCTTTACTCTCCAGTTAATCATGCAACACTGATATAGCTAGATTAAAACCCAGCAGCCATCCATCCAAAAACAGTCGAAAAATTATGCTTTAACCCTCTTCTATCAAGCCCGACAACCCCACCCTCTCTCTTCCATCTTTCTATAATGCACACTATCATTTTCTCCTCGTATCCATTCACCCCACACAATGTTTCTACTGCTCCTTCCCTCACACTATCATTTACTCTTCCACATCATACCCACTCTGTCTCACCTATCAGTCCACAGCTCTATCTGTCTCCCTCTTGCTCAGTCTCTCCATCAGCACCTCTCAGCACCTCCTGGGCTCTGAGTGCCCTGTGTACTCCCATGAGCCGAGAGAACCTGAAATATTGATGTCCCCTGGCGAGGGCCACCTCCAGCACACTCTGCAGGAGGTACAAACCAGGACCACGGACAGGTAGTCAGAAAGAGTGAACTTTAGCATTAAAGACACGTATGCCATGGCAGATGGAGGCAAGATGGAGTGAGACAAATGAGAAGAAACGTTGGTCTATGTTTGTGTGTGTGTTAAGATTGTGTGTAAAAACCATGTTATCCCAGCTGCCAGCTGGCTTCTTCACATGCATCCGGTGATTTGCTTCTAGGTGATCTGGAGCTTCAGCCAACAAAGTGCGTGTGTGTGTGGTGGACTCTTTCATACAGTGTTCGCTAAACATGTTTGTCCCAGATTAGCCTTAACACAAGCCTGAGGTTTGCTTAACAGAGCTGTTGGTTTGTTTATGCACCCCTCCCCCTTTTCTGCTCTCCTTTCCTGTTGTTTCCCACAATCTCCTTCCATCTCTCTTGACATCTCTCTCCCCCACAGCCAAACCCTTCATCTTCCTCCCCCTTCATTTTCTGCTTGTTAGTCACACTCCTTCTCTTTGTGTCAAAATTTCAACATTTTTCTATATTGTATGAAGATGCCTTCCTCTTTTTCTCGGGGTGACTTTCTCTTTCTGGTGAAGGTGACCTTGCCATAAGAATCTCCATGGAGACAACATCCAGTGAGTTGATGCTTATGGAGGAAGAGGGGGAAGGGGGTTTACAAACAGGGAGAGAAGGAATGAGAAAGCAATGGTGTGAAGACAGTGTCACCACAGAGCTTATTTTCTCCAGCTACTGATTCATGGTCCCATCACTCTGCTTTAGATTACTATAATATTGCCCCTCTCTATATTCCTCTCTTTGTCTGCTTCTTTCTTGAACCTTGAGCAAACATAAAAAGCTTTGTTTTTATAAAAGTAATTGAATTAAATTAGATGTGAAAAAATGTGTTATGCATTTTTTCTGTTTTAGAGGTTCTATTAGTGTAATGCAGTGTGATGTGACAGAGTACACTCTTAGTCTATGGGAAGTAGAAATCAAAGTAGTCAAAGTAGAAATCTATTCTCCCTGCAATTTAAGCTAAACTTCCCTGAACACTGGCATCATATAACCGTGTTCAAACATAGCAGCGCTATCATAAATCGTATCTGGCAGATATCTATTTAGTATAATTACAGGGTAAACTATATCAGGTCTACATGTCTATGTATTTGTGCTGTAAGTATTAGATTTGACCAAAATAAAACATTAAAAGGTTATACACTCTCCAACAGCTCAATGTACTTAACTTCAGATTCAATCAGATTTCCTGCCTTTGTTATGAAGCTTTTTTATGGTGGTAGAGATATAGATTTTAACCTTGTTAAGCACTGGGGAATCAGAGGCTGGATAAAAAAAAAACTTATGAAGTGAATTTTGCCTTAGTTTAGGTACGTATGTTTTTCTTTTTTAAAGATAACTTTTGGTACTCCCATGTCTTCTGTATGTAAACATTACCATGGATTACCATGGAGGACATTCAGGTAACAAAAGAGCTCTGTTGAATATTCTTTCAATCAACATTCATCATTATTTAAGATGTTAGTGGTTGTCCATGTCAGGAACAGACAAAGAATTTGAACCAGTTAGAACAAACCTGGCCTTAAATGTCAATAAATACTGTGGTAAATACCCTTGGTTAATACAGCTACATTCGGTAGCCAAAGCCTGAGGCTAGTTCAGGGTGCATCTAGGTTAAACTTTCAAAAACAGCCAATGCTAACAGCTGGCATGATACAGGATGCCCACTCTGGCTTTTGAGTTGACCTGCTTTAGGAGTGAAAGCAAATTTGACGCTGCACTGGACATTATGACTTAAAAATGCAGGAGTGTGTAAAAAAAAAAAAAAAAAAAAGTAAGGCAAAGATTGAAAGGAAAACTTAACTTCCATTCTCATGTTGCAGTCTCAGTGTCAGAACATTGTCCTGTACTTCCATGTGGCAGGAAGTCAAGCAACAAACCATGAAGTTAGCGAAACATTCCCTAGTGGGAGACCATTTGGTTTAGCAGAAAAAGAAAACATGGTTTCTTCACAAGCAAATTCTCTGGCTCTCAGTCGTTGTGTATGTGAGATGCAATCAGGCCTGCAATGCGTCACTCACACAGCCGCAGGGGGAGACATTCACAGCTGCCTGTCAAAATTAGGGCCACCCTACTTTCCCCAAGCACTGATTCTAAATGTAAATGTGGATGTGTAACATTTCAGTATACATAGTTTTATCTCAAATTCAAGAGAACCACAGGTAGGATTTGATCTGTGTCAGGGCTATCAGTGCAGCAAGCCTTGGGGTTTGAGTCGTCTGGATCATCCACATAAGTGTGTACATCTGCATCTTGTGCAAAACATTGTAGTATATAATGTACCATAGGTGGAACAGCACTTACTTACTTCAGCACTAGATAGAACTGGGACATAATGTCTAAGGACTTTTCTGGTGGTTGGGAAACAATATGTATTCTAACCATCTGTTGTGCACATATTGTGTCAAAATGTACAGGCTGGTTATAGTTAAATATATATATAAAGAAAAAATGCAAAAAACCCCAAAACTCAAAGACGGCTTGATTCCCTCTGGTTCAGGAAAACCTGCAAGCTGCTGCGTTTAAGTTTGTATTTTGCAGTAAAGAACAAAGTGTTTTCCTTAGGATCATAGTAGATCAGACTTTCAGACAAGCAAAAGTCACACCATGGAAAGTTGAGCACAATGCAAAGGGAACAGCCCTTGCTGCTTGTTGTGGGGTGAAAGAAGGTGGTTGAGGGAAGGATGCAAGGCTTGGAGCAGAAACTGGAGGCCTGTGGGGGTGTGTGGCCTGGGACTGAGGTTGTGTATCTCCTCCACTAGAGGCTGACCAATTTGGCAAAGAATGGTCATGCCCAGGAGGATGGTTAGGGTGGACTGGAGAGGTGCATTTAGAAGCCTCAGCTGAAGTGGTAGAAATGTAGGTTGTAGGAAATGACTCCGTTGCCTAGCTGGCTGGCTAAAGCTCCAAGCTGAATCATCATTTGACAGAGCTCAGCAATATAATTTTGCATATCTGTAGATATCCCTTGTGTCTGTGGAGCTTCATGAGGTTTACCAGGCCAGGATACCCCACAATTTAAGCCAATATACTGTGGTTGATAGTCACCTAAATTGGAGGGGAGTAAGATTGATTTGCTTGTTGCTCCATCCATGTTAAACATATTTGACACGTATGAAAACACAGTGATTTCCAGTTAATATTTTGAAGACAAACGGCCACCTCTGGGACTGAAAAATCAAGCCAATATGGAAGTTTACATGTTTACAGCCTGGTGCAAAAAATGGTTTTGGTCTCTAATTTCCTCCTTCATGTCAACTTTACAGTGAGTGGAATTTTTATATAACTGCATAACTGAGGGCATAGCCATACTAGTTATTTGTAATCCTACTGTGGTTTAGGCTAATATGTACAGGTGGTAACTGGTCTGAAGGTGGACAACAATTATTGGCTCTTTTTTAAGCCAACAATTCTAAGCATAAAATATAAACCATGTGCTACTTTACCAGTATTCATAACAATTTAACATAACATTAAGAAACACTGCAAACTCATCATTTGCTCTTAGACAAACAATTGCTGCTAGGAAGGAGGCTGGGGTTCTGCTGCAGGCAAAAGATATCACACCCAAACTCAGTCCTCTATATAAGCTGAAGTCATGCCCCTCCTTCTACCTGTGCCCCCCCATGACAACTCCTCCAAACATGCTCCTCACAACAGTACAGTTTATATTATTACTGATACTCTATGTGCATAATTGATTGAGCGTCTCACTTAACCACTTGAGGGTAGCAGAATGAGCCGTAGACACAGCACTGATAAAGTGTCTCCTCATAAAATTGATATGTGCTAGTGAAGCGTTTCCACGTCCAGCAAAAGCAATGTTAACATTCATTTGGAATTGTCTTTCTGTCTGTGTGATAAATGTACAGTTTGTTCATTCTCTCTGGGTTTGTCACTAAAAGTGACCACTGTCACATAAGCACATTACTTTGATCCAAAGTTGAGATAAAAATATTGATTAGTGCAGCTTTAAATAATAAGCTTTACAGTGGAATAATTTATTGTCTGCATAGCTGATTACATGCTTTATTTGTTACAAATATGAATTTGCAGTGCAAAACAAAACTTTCATCTAATCTTTGGCGGCTTGGCGAACAGGTGGCTTTGTATGCCAAGAATAACTTATTGTGTGATCTGTGTGCCTGCGTGTGTGTATACAGTGAACATGTATGAGGGCTTACTGGTGTCTATGGACCACATGTCTGGCCTGTGCCAATGCTAAATGAGAGCAATTTGGCTGAAACAAACGCTGCTTTCCAACAGCTAACTATGAAGGACTAGATGGATGGAGGCAACTTTGTATTTTTGCCCCGTCATTGGTAAAGAGCGTAAGAGGCCACTTGACAGAGAGGGAGTTAGGAAGAAGGACACAGGGTAAGAGGAAGGACTGAGCAAGGTGAGAGGGGAGTGATATCAAGGAGACTTAGAAAGATGAAGCGGGGAGTTTTGAAACGGGGACATGGCAGTTGTTGCCTCTCAGCCAGGAGAATCATCCTTTTCATTTCAACCAAAGTGACCTTGAAAGACTCACAACATGTCAGCAGACTGAGTTTTGTATCACAATCAAGTACATACAACTGCAGCACACTCAACTCGCATGTAAGCACACACAGACTAAAAGAGAATTATTCTTAGACCTTCAGAGCACAACTAGTAATGAAATCTCTTCACAATCCGGTTATTAGAGTAAAATTCTCACAACAAATTCAATTCTTAATGAATCTAATTAAAATTCAGAACAGCAAAGTGTGATTAGTGTGATTGTGCACGGTTATTGACCCCTGACTAATGTGTGTGCTGTAAGGATTTGTTTACCATGAAGGTGGTTTAAACAGCACAAAACAAGGCTAAAACAAATACCAGTAATCATAATGTTATTATCAGTAAACAAAACAGTTAATGAGAAATTAGAGGCAAAATATAGCCAGAAACCTACTGTACATGTTTTTAAAATATGTGGCTGTTGGTCAGAGAACATTTATCATGAAAAAGAAAAACTGAAATTTGTATAGTACACTCAAACTTGTGCACACACAAAGTTTTTAAACCTTGTTCTCAGTTGTTTGTTGTTGTGACAGTTGTGACTCAAGGCGCTTGAATGAATATTTTGCCAGGTTTGTTGTGGAGGTGTATAAACTATGCAAACACAAGCAAATTAGCATGAAAAGCACACAACTGGGCCTTGGGCGCACAAAATTACAATTACATGGAATTAGCTGCACAGACTCTTACTGTTTGAAAGAACTGACCTCAGGATCTTAAAAATTGCAAATCTGTACTGGAAAATACTTCTGTGTGCAAAGTCTCATCTCAGCAATCTTCAGTCTGCTGTCACTTCATATTTCTGCATGTGCTGTGATTATAATATACAACAAAATAATGATAAATAGAGTTGCTGTGAACATGGACAAGAAGATCTGCTAATCTTCGTCTACATGGGTCAGTTTACGGGAATCTGAGCTACAGAGGGAAAATATCGGAAACTAAAACATGATGTCCTGAATGTGGCCCTCATCTCTCATCCCCATTACTCACACAAAACATTGTTCAGGGTGAAAAACCACAAATGTCACTGTCTTGTTTGATCCAAAAAGTTCCTCAGCCACAATTTAACAACAAATTTTCCATAAATACACAACACGTCCTACGTCACCAAATGAGGTCAGTACTCAATGAACTGAATGAAGTTGACTCATGGGCTTACAGCACAGCCCTGTTGCAGTAGTAGCACAGTTTTCTAATGAGCTGAATGAGTGTCAGCCTGACCTCCTGGAGACCTCTGCGCTCAGATAAGGTTCTGGTCAGCCTGAATGCTGTTTTGGTGAGTAAGGGCTACAGCTGGCATGTTGCATTAACACACTTATGAGGAGACAAAGGAGGGTGAATGGGGTCAGGCTTATCAGGCAAATGGATTTTTGGATTGAATTGTGGAGTACACTAAAAGCATCTGAATAAAGCTACCTTTGGTATTTTTAGCAACTTTGAAAATCTGATATGTTTGACATTTCCAATGTTTTAGTGTGACAGATCACAGAAAAAGCTACAAAATATGATATTTATCCAGCAAAGGACAGAGCACCTTACAACACAGCAACTGGAGTCACACACTTTCATATCTGTCAGACTGAGACCTGCCGCAAAGCACTTTGCACATTCATGCTTACTGTAGCTGAGATGCTTTTGTCACTGAGACTAACACTCAACACTCAAGTCTCAAAGGTACCTTTGAAAGGCCAGTAAATTTACAGATCTAATACTCTGGAAAAGCTGTACCTGAAGTGGATTCGACTGTGATAATTAAACAGCTTGTCTCCTCTGAAACTACAAAAAAAAAAAAAAAGTATAAAAAACTTTGTGTGCATGTGCACAACTTCAAATGAGTCATCATTCACTTTTGTCTTTGCACAACTACTACTTTATTTTTTACTTCCGCCACACATCTGCAGGACAGATATCTACCACATGACCATAGTGTCAGTCCTGCAACTGAAGTGAGCTATTATCTCCAAACATGGGCAACCCCTGAGGATTAACTGCCAATCCTTCTTAAATCTGCCCTCCTCGTAAAAACCATGACACAAGCTCTTGCAGGGATACTGTTGGTGCAGCACAAACATCTATAATAATACCAACAGGCACTGTCAGGACCCCATCACTATCAGCTATCAACGGCCTAACTTCACCAGCCAGCTCTACCCTAGGGTTCAAATGTCAGACTGTCACAACGATTTGCTAATCCTGTTGCAGCTGTCCTGCTGAGAAGTTGAGAGCTTCCTCCTCTGTTGTTATGTGAACTTTGCTTTTAGCCTCCTCGAGAGATTATTCTTCCTTTAATCATTTTTAAATTAGAACAAACTGATCTGCTGTGATAGATCTGCTAGACAAGACAAAAAGGGACTAAATAGTAGATGAGCCTTAGTCAAGAAAAATCTCACAGTGCTTTTCTTTCCTCTAATATTTAACATTTATCCCCAGGTATGGCAGCTTATGCCAGTTGGGATTGTTCTGTGGTGTTCATGCAAACTAGTGCATGAAATCCTGCAGGAGAAAAGCAGGTTTTGGTGACATGAGTCACATCAGTGTTAACAGTTTATATATTCCTTAAGCAACTGTCACTGCTATGATAACACTCCGATTGCCAATTTCAAATGCTTGAGCAATATACTGAAAGAACTCGAAGATGACAGATCAATCATTTCCTTTGCTTTTGAGTTTTTGGATGAAGAATTGACACGAATCAAGTCCATGTAAAAATTGGCAATTTGCTTATAAAACATATCGGAGTGTTGGCCTTGCAATGAATCAACAATGATGATATTCAGTCTTTTTAAACCATACAACTCCCACATGTTGCAATGTGGTGCTGATGGCTGGGTAGAGCTAAAGCTGGTGTAAACACAAAATCTGATGGTTCTTTGTGTTGTCAGGACATGGGCCAGGTCATTGTATAGGCCACAAACATGGACAGTGGCAGCTGCAGTAGGGGTGGTGTGCAGAGAGGGGAGAGAGGTGCAGTGGGAACAAAGGAAGAATAAAAAAGTACCATTAAAAGAGACAGAAGCTGACCTCAGAGCACACTGGTATTAGCTTCCTCAGAAGAGAGCATAGTTTGAATAAATCAAAATGTCTCACTTGAAAATTATCCACATTGAAAATTATCTTCATCACAGCAGTGAAAAGCTCATCAGACAGACTCTGTGAATCAAGGCAAGGACACATGTAAATATACAAACACACACACACACAAACACACACACACACACACACACACACACACACACACACACACACACACACACACACACACACACACACACACACACACACACCAGTCATGCTTTCACATCTTTTCTATTTTCTGCTTAACAAAACCTTCCGTTCTGTCAGTGCTGCAGATTAACTGAGTTAGTGTCAAAATAGCTAGTCTATTTTTGCCCTCCGAGTGTGTGTATGCATGAGTGCACATACGTATGTGTGAATGCAGTGACCATGTGTGGCAATTTCCACAGTCAAGGCAACCTAGAAAGCCACCTACTGCATACCACACTCCATCTCCATATCATTCTTCATTTGTGGAGCACTTCATTACTTTTCTTCATCCATTACTTGTCTTCTTCACCCTCAAGCATCATTTATATTTCCTCTCCTCTCCTCTCCTCTCTTCTCCTCTCCTCTCCTCTCCTCTCCTCTCCTCTCCTCATCGGAGCACCAGTCCTATTTCCACTGACAGCAGTGCTGGCAATTAGGTCAACATTTGGCCTATTTAAAGCATGAAGAACTCAGGGCCTAGATTTGCCCTGTCACTCAAAACCATCAAACATGTCAATAAATCACACATAACTGCAAAAGAGACAAAAGCATCAGAACATACCTTATTTGAGAAGTTAGGTCACAAAGAGCACTTTCTGTTGTTCTTTTGAACAGGTCAAGTGAGGTTGTGCATCAAATATGCATGGGCTCATGTGGTCGGCAAACAGCCGTGGACAACTGCAAAGTGCACTGCTGTTGTGAAGGTCAAACTTCTCTTACAGCATCTTTGACACACTCAGTGAGTGTCCAGATGGCTCAGCAGACCAAGTTGCATGTATTTACTTGCAGTATCACGTACTGTGAATTCTGCTCATGACCTTGGTCACACGACAACGGTGACCGGTGAGATGTTAAATAAGTAAGTGGATTGACTGAAGCACTAGAGAGCTGATTACCACTTGGGTCATTGATCTTCAAACAGTAGAGAGACCTAATATTTCAAGACATGTCCAGAGCATTACCACGTCATGCCCTTCAAGATTAATTTACACACAAACAGCTGTTGCATGTCGATGTTTTGTTGCAAGACTTTGTGAGCCCTACACAAACATTCATAACTGCTTTAAAAACACTATAATGTTGTTAGATATAAGGACCTATAAAGTGATAATCAATGTACAATATTTATCAACAATTATAATTTCTACTATGAACAAAAACATTTAACACTTACACTCACTAACCACTATAGTATTACCAGGTAGAGCCTCCCTTTGCTCTCAGAGCAGCCCCAGTTCTCTGTGGCCTGGATTAAACAAGATGTTGGAAACATTCCTTTCAGATCCTGCTCCATGTTGACATGATTTCTACAGATTTGTGAGCTGCACATTCAAGCTGCCAATCTCCTAATACCATCGCTCTACTGCATCCCAAAGGTTTTCTACTGGACTTTTCTACAGATCTGCTGACTGGAGTAGCTTCTACCGGACTAATTGTCATGTTCGTGAAACCAGTTTTAGACATTTGCTTTGTGACGTGGTGCATTATCACTAATCTTCCAGTGCATTAATGATATTAAAATATCTTAAAATTCATCTGCACCATACTGCAACTCCATGCCTTAGTATGTGATGCACTAACCCTGGGGACTTCATGTGATGAATATATTGATTATTGTTGTTGAACACTTACAATGATGATCTTTATTCCTACATTATTACAACATTTTGTTTTGCATCCACTTACTTACACTGACTGTACAGTTTCTGTAGGAGAAGGTACATGAGAATCACTGCCAGGGAACTCACTTCAAGATAAACTCTTATCACTGCAGGAGGAGGATACATGTCTGCCAGTAAAACAGCCTTCAGGCAACAATAACCGCCTTGTTACAGGCAGTAGCTACTATCTTACAACAGTGCTCCATGTAGTGTTATGTAGAGAAATTGTTTCTCTTTGCTACTTTATCTGCCAACGAACAAAGAATAAACACCATTGACAGTTACTTTTCTTATTTATTCTGCTCTTATTTAGACATTTCAGTGCTCAGTGTGTGGACTAACAATTCTCACGGGAGCTTCTTGATCTTAACAAAAGCATTGAGTGTGACCTCCATTGCTTCCAGTGTCAGTCTCCTAGGGCCCGACAGACCAGCACAACACACGTCCCCCTCCAGTGCTTTGTTACTGTGAGACACTGACAAACAAACCTGATCTGCCTGACATAGGTTGATTGCACCACAAGGTAACACTACTGCTGGCTGTCGGACAATCCCTTTGTCTGTCATTTTTGGTGACAGAAATATCTAAACAGCTGTTGGATAGATCGCCATGAAATTCGTCTCACTTTGAATGAATTTACTCTGACTTCATCTGGTTTATGACTAGATAAGCAGTGACCTTTCTGCCAGCCTAGTCTGTGTTTACTGCTAATTACCAAATGTTAGCATGCTAATAAACAGGACTAAGATTGTGAACACAGTAAATATTACACAGTTAACATTGTTAACATAGTCAGTGTGAGCATGTTAGCATGCTGTCATTTAGTTCAAAGCACAGCTGCACCTAAAAACAGCTTTGCAGAGCCACAAGCATAGCTATAGACTTAGTCTTGTTTGAGAGGAAAGAAAAACAACACATGCACTATTGAAACATAAAACTGACACATAAAGTCAAATCAATGTATACACACATATACACAAGGGCTACCCCCAAAGGCAAGGAGCTCAGTCATTTCGAGCCGTTATTCCCACTAAGTGCTGTACTACATTCAGTGGTGCTCTCCCTCTGAATTCAATTGATTTGTCACACTAGTGATTTAGCATCATTCCCTCAACCAATTTCTCACTCTTTTTTTTTTTTTTTTGTTAGTCTGTCACAGTCAGCAAACAATGTTAGGCACCACTGAAGAAACATGGGTAATGACTGCTGGCGAGACAGACAGAAACCACCAGCCATGCAGAATACGGTCACATGCACAAATACCACATCATTGTATTATTCCTGCCCCATTTTAAATGTATTCACATGTGAATTCAGTATGGTGGCAGCGATGAGTGAATGTAGAATGATTCAGCTTAAGCCCAGTCATTTATAAAGATTACAGTTCTTTGCCCTAAAAGCCATTTGTCTGTTATTTCATTGCATAAACCAGTGCTTATGTTCAAACGTGATTTCATTATAATCTGCTCTGTAATGGCAATAACATATATAGGCCAGATTCAAACTGGCTGTATACAGCTGGTATGCCTGCAAAGCCTTCACATACAATGAGTAAAGAAAAAAAACAGGTCATGGGCACTTAAAATGAATATGGATGTTACATGATTCATCTGATAGTAGCAAGGAATAATCTGACATAACTAAAAATATTGAAATGCCTCACAGTCCCACATATAAAGAATGAATACATTTTTATTAGGGTGATTCATTCATCTTAAATGGGCATCAGTATTACAATGGAGCCCATTTAAAATCACATCACCAGAGTGCATTGTTATTATCACCTTAAAACATAAAGCATGGATCATGCAGCACTTCAAAGGTTAATGATATGCTCAGTAGTAATACTCTCTCCCACCACATATATAACATGCTATTTAGTGTGCAGTACATTGCATTACATAGTACATTCAATGGAAGGGATTTCTTAAGGAGAGTCATATTTTGGATTATTTCTGTTGAAAAAATTTACAAAGGTGACATGAATGACAATTCTGACAGCAGCTCCCCAAGGAAAGAAAAAAAAATTGGACAAAAAAAACACAAATAAAGGTTAACATTGAAAAAGTTGCCAGTGAAATGCAGGCACTTCAAGGAGGTGACACCTGCTTCCACCAACGGCTTTTGTGAATTTGTATGTTTCTGTCATTCACTGGCTGCTGATACAGGTGGGGGGCAGGTAATGCGTTCATACCCAACAATTATACTGACTATTCAAAAAACAACTATAAATCCTGTGTGTGTAAGAGAGCAGGACCTTTCAGTGCAGTTTTGTTCAATGTGTGCAAACATAAATTGTTATCGATATAGATTAATTCTGAGTGTAGGATAAATCCTCATAGTGTGACGTTTAATAGAGGAGTTTGAGAAATCATACCAGCTGCACTTGTCTATAAAAGGTTTTCACTGTTTATAGTGCAGCAGTTCTTTTGATTACCAGCGTGTACCTTCTGTGATTCGTGATAAAAGTATAATAATCTCCACCATAGTTGCATCAGTTGGAGCCTCAACTCTAATAAAGTCGCTCTGAGATCAAACAGAGCACAAGATACTCACCTCAAAATGCTATAGAAAGAAGAAGAAACCAAACCTAAAGGGCATGAATTTCTAAATCTTTCTCACTTAGAGTTGTGGCCAAGTACTCATTATTGTGGAGAATGTTACATGAATCATTTTCTCTCCTGCTACAGTGTAGTGCAATGCAGCAGGAAGATTTCCAACCATCACAGAGCTCCATCTCTGGCATCTGGCTAGTTATCGATTTTTAGAATTCACTGTAAGGTCTGGATGGTCTTGGTGACACTATTTATTCTCCAGGTATATGTCTGGCCTCTTACACTAGTGTGGCAGCAAGGCTATGTCACATCATCATCATCATATGCAATGTATTCATGAATAGGTACCTGTACACTGTGACTTTGTTTAATACATTGTTAAATCAAAACATAACTTATAGTACATATGTCTCGATTGATCCAGTAAAACAAACAACAATCTATACATTATTATCACAACAGAAAATGGCCAGTAGAACAAAGACTAATGATCCAGACAAAGATGGCTCAGATCAAAGAAGTATTTTATAGCTTCTCGACAGAAATCTGAAAATATTGTATTGAGCTATTTTCTCTTTATTGCTCACATCTGTCATTCGTGCAATAAAAAGCTGGTGTAACTTGGTAAGTGCTCAAGTGCCAAGAGGGCTTATACCTTCCTTCACAACTTCTCAAATGCACTGACAAGTTGTCAGTGACTCAGCCTGATGGGAGTGAGGGGGAAGGTTAGCATGAATTAGCTCTCCAGTGCTAAGCTACTGTGAGCCAGCAAAAGACTGAATGATATAATTAGCTGTACACTCCTCAGATAACACAAGATCCACATATGAGTTGATTGGCATAGATAACCTTGCTCATCATCTATGACTGGATAAGCAGTCAGTGATGCAAGGATAAGGTTACTAACTAAGCTTTCAGCTTTTAATGGATGCTTTTTAGATTTATTGAGAAGTGTGTTCATTAAATTTCTTATATAAGTGATCATATTTCTTTATAAAGTTATCATTTTATAGACCACGCTAGAAAGCTTAATAATAAAGTCAATGGAGTCTTACTGAGTCTTAAATAACCTATATGTTAGCATAAACAGTTGTTTACTCACCGGTCTTGGCAAGAGATTCAGCCATCATTGTGTTTACAACACCAGTGACGAGAGTGTGCCCCCTGGGAAGCACTACTTCTACAAGGCAGACGAGATGATACAACTCGCTATCAGAAAGGGATGAGCTAGCTAGCACGCTAACTATAGAAGAAAAGAAATGATAGAAATAGAAGCCAAGCAAGAGGGTTGTTTTCCACCGATGGAGACAGCTTTTGATGAGTAACTCATGCTAACATTAACAAAATTGGCAAACAGCTCCTTTAAAAATGCTAATGAATGGTACTTTGCAGGTTGGTTAAAGAGGAGCATGTGATTTTGATGATTTTGTGAAAATGTATTTTCCAAAGAAATCACGGCACTTTTTTACACTTTGCTTACTGACACATCATCATCATTACACATAATGATGCATAATGGTATATTTTAGGTTAAATCTTGCACAATGGCATGCTGACACACAAAATACACGCAATAATATGAACAGCCCTACACAGTTTGTGATGAACCTTGTTTTAGGGATTTTGCAGAGCTGAACTGAGCACAAATTTAAAGGGGCATCAACTTCTAATCTTGTCAAGACAGCACTTTGATTGACAGGCAAACAAAAGTCACTATATAAAAAAAGAAACCCAACAAAGCCATGATTGACACTGAGAGAGAACAATATGCGGAACAGGCTGTTTTTATAGTTACTGATCAAAAGCAATTCATTGATATACAGATTTATTTATACAACACACATATGTCCACTGTGCTTAATCAATAGTCATTGCTAATTTGTTTTCTGGAGCTGGCATCGGGCAATTTCCCTGTCTATCTATTTATCTGTACAAGCCTCACTTTCCCTAGCTCCTGTTTTTCCTCTATCTCTGTGATATCCTTTATGAGTCACCTGCAGGTCTGTGCTGCTGAGGACTCCAGTAATTACTCCAAAACAACTCATATTGAAAAGCATGACAGGTTTATTTATATTTCAAACACAGGGCATATCAAAGTGCTTCACAAACGCTAAGCAGAATTCAAAAATTTAAATAGAATAGAAGAAGACACTAAATCAGCATAAAAACAATAAATAAAAAATAAAAGCACATGGTTTCAATCTAAAAATAAAGCAGTGGATATAAAAGCTGTTAAGGGAATGTAAAACTATGTGTAGCAATCATACAAATCACACCAGACCCTTAAAAATCATCAAGCTTACCATCTCCAGCTTTCATTGGGGACAACTGCACTTGGTTCAAATCAGAAATGAGACAATAAAGCCTTCTCACTGCTGCACAAACTAATGAAATCCCAAACAAAGATCCATGTCTGAGAAAACTGGTGCAATATTTATGTGGAATCTCGTACGTTATCTATTAGTCCTAGCTTAATCAGCATCATTTCAGGCAGTTAGTAAGAGGAGCCAAACTCGTTGTATTCTCTTACTTATTAGTGCCAGTAATGTGTGTCACTCTTATTTCTCCTGAGGCTCATGCTGTATTTGTTAATATACAATTAGTGTCAAAAATCAGCCCTCTGCAACAGTGGAGTTATGCATTATGTCTTACCACAGTATGCCCTGTATATCACCATTTAGTAATAATCTATGACATTTCATATAAATGCTCCCCTGGTTTACCACTTGCTAAAATTATACACAATATGTCTTAGTTATTCTAAACACCAGTGAACAGGAGTCTTAAACTGGTAGTCAGGAAGTGATGACCTCTCTTTTCAGCAGACGGTGAAAGCCACCATGCAGAATCCACTGCTGTCGACTCAAACTTCAACATGAAGAGTGAGAAAGACAAATGAAGTGCTCAGTAAAGAGAAAAAAGAGAAGGAATCATCCACCGCCTTGTGCAGATGAAAGCACTCAGACGTGATAAAGCAGCTGAGGAGAAATGCATGCCGCTCTTGAATTGCAGCTTGTGAATTCTGCAACTGCTAATGAGCAGCAGTGTACTTCTTACTATATTGGACCAAACTGCATATTTTTAGATCTGCAGTGAATTTTCACACATGCTCATCTTTTGTCAATACAAAATCAATTTTCATTTAGTGCATCTTGTAGCTGTAAGCTTTAATAGATATGGAGTAACAGTGCAACTCAAGAGTCATTTCATGTAGACACACTATTACTATTTCTGGTGACATGTTAATACACACACACACACACACACACACACACACACACACACACACACACACACACACACACTGTGAAAGAGAGAAATGAAGAGGACCAGTGGTTTGTGGGACCTGAAGATCAATAGGAGAACTAAAAGTCTTTTAAATCATTTATCAATCACTGGGGGGTGTTGAGGTCAAGCCCTGATTAATCTGAGCAATGGCAGATTTGGTCAGACTTTCTTACTAGCATATTTACTATGTATGTGTATATGTTAAAGGTTATGTTAATAATGAGTTGAATGTTTTCTGCTTGAGCAAGTATGTGATTGAAACAGAACTCATACAGGTACAGTAAAGGTAGGATTTTCTAATTGCAAACAAATACGGGTAAAGGTATATACGGTTATACTAAAAAATCACACTGATATGAAAACCCTATGTCCTTTCTTAATTCATGTTCATCCTTCTGCTACACTTCAGTACTTTAACTTTGTGAGGAGTCAACATTTTTATTCAGGAACAGTGAGGAGACTACAAACATACCACTGGTTCATTCTCTCAGTGCGCAGCCGTACATATCAAACTCGACAACTCAATACTTTCCACAACACACCTCTAACAGATACAAACAGCAGGCCACTGATGGAATACTGTGAGTTAACACACAAAGAGGAAACATGAACTCAAATACTCAAAATAACACATTTCATGCAGACCTGCAGCCCAACTTTCTTCTTAGAGTGAAATTAAACAACACAGAATGAAAATGCCAAAATTACAACAACAAAAACACAAGATGCTAAAGATAAATAAAAGCCAGAGAAAGTGATCCATCTGATTTAAAAATCTGACAGTAAAAGATGAGGCACTTCAGGTTAAAGCCGGGCTAAAAAGAGAAGTCCTGAGATTTCTTTCTAAAATGTCAACAGAGGTGGACAACACCAAATCATGAATCGTAAGCCCTTTTCCACCCACTTTTTGCAATTTAGAGAAAATATTTTATTCGTCTCGATTAAGATCTCTCTGAGAGTGTGTGAAAATGTTCTTACACGTTGATTTTTTGGCTAACAACTGTAATAAACTGTGAAAACTGAAACTAAATGTTACAAGCTGACAATGTGCAATTTATCAGTCAGGTGAGTTCTCCACTTGCACTGTACAGACAATACAGATTACATTATTATGCAGTGTTCCCAGACAGTATCTAAGTGAATCCATTCATCGCAACACAATGTGTGTGGGTGCGTGTGCGTGTGTGTGAAAGAGAGAGGGGGAGATGTTTACCGGGGCATTGTGAATACATTTAACGAGTAAATTGAACACAGAGGTGGGCCCCCTCTCAGCTTGTTCTTGGGTCCTCTAATTTCATTTTTCCACCTGGCTCTCCAGTGGGTGCCTTGCATCTCAATGAGGCTCCGTCCGGCTGGGAAGTGGCCTCGCTTCTAATAAAGAACAATTCTCTCATGCTATTATAGGGGGAGGAGGGAGGTATGTGGGGTGATGTTTTTTTTTAAAAAGATGAAGTGCTGGTTTACCTAAGTTTACTGTCTCCTGGCTGTAGCTTCATAAAGAGACAATGAGACAAAGATATGACATCGATCTTTTCACCTCTCATCATGAAAACAAATAAGATTATTTCCCAAATTATTAAAATGTGTTCTAATAAACTTCACTTTCATGCAGTTAATTATTTTGTATTGTTTTCAAATAATTTAATTATTTACCTTGAAGCTGCTGCATATATGTCTTCTTGAATTAGGTTAATTTCCACATTATGATTTATCATCTCATTAGCAGTTAGTACACAACAGTAGTTGTGACACTTGACAGTAGTGCACATCTGAAAGTTTTAAACAAAGCTTCTTCATTCAATAAAACATATGGGGGTGATCTGGTGAAGATCAAGATCAGGTTATGGCAGAATTACAACAGAGCCATCCAGTCCTCCACAGTTTCTGATGTGCTCCTAACAGGGACCTTTTCACTCTGTTGGGTTTCCAGGTCTCTGCTTGCACCCTTATCAATGAGCAGCTGATTACTTAACGTCTCCTCACCGACACACATCTTTTGACTGCGGCCATTTTCTCACCATTATGTTTAGCAATGGGCCTGTGCCTGGCAGAGGCAGGGGACTAGTTGCTGAGGCTATCATTCATAGCAGAGAGGAGGAAAGGATTAAGGCCATTGAGAAAGAGCAGGAGAGATGGGGGTCTGCATCCTAATGCAGGCCTGAGTGTGGAAAAGCCTTGTTATTAGGTGGCTCGGTGGAGAGGCTGGGCGGGTTGGTGGGTGACTAGTGGTGGGAGGCAGGATTGGGGTGGGGGGGGCAGATGCGGAAATAAATCAAGAAAAAAGGATAATATAAGAAAAGAGAAATTAATGACCAGCTCTTCTTAAAACTGTGAGTACTACAGTTATTGAGTTCAAAACAAGGATCTATTGTTCCATTAAATTTTATTGTCCCATCTCTTTCTTTCAATTTCAAAACGATTTCATGTTTAAAAGACTTTTCCATTGCAGTTGAAGAACAAAACAATCATTGCAAGTCCTCATAATCATTTATTTGTCTTCCATTCCATCTACTCTAATGTGATATGAGGCAGACAAAACAAGGACAGAGATGGGGTACAGCATGCATCAAAGCTGCACAGACACACTTCAGTAGTTTAAGCAAATGTGTCTTAAGTTAAACAGCATCAAACTGGTAAAAGTTCCTCAAATTTTTCAGCCAAGGAAAGCTAAAACAATACTAGACAAGGCCAGACCTACCTCCACAGTGATGTGTCAGTGCTAGAGAATAGTCTGGCTGCAGCCATCATCATTTTGCTATTGGTAGAGAAAACACTTTGTGATTGCACAATCCAAATCTCAATCAAAACTTTCAGCTTGTAGGTTTCTAGCTCTGAGGTTGTTGTTGTTTCCAGTCGTGAAAGGGATTTTGGAAATGGTAAGAGGCAGTGGAAGGAGAAAGGGAGGAGAATACTGCCTGAAATAACGTCAGCCTTATACCAACATCCCACATCTGGTGAGTCAGACTAAGGCAATACAAACTAAAATGCTTCACCAGTGACAGAAAATGTGCCTGAATAGATGAGTTTGGTTTTTAGTCTTTCTTCAACATTTGGTTGAGGGGACTAAAGTGAAATTAGTTCACTAAGAATAAGAAAAAATATTCTTACAACGCTTTAAAGGGCCTCTGTATTACAGTCAGCCATGATTCACACACTCTCACAGATACACAGTATATAATAAAATACACAGACACAAAACATGATGGCATCCTTCAGTCATTGCTGTTGGCTCTCAAACTTTGCTAGTTTACAGCCACATCACCTCAAAGAAAACAGATGCCCTTTCGGCCAAAACAGCTGAAAAGTAGAAGGTCTCCAGGACATGACTGAAAACGCACACAGGAATACAATCCAGGCAACTCCACAACTAAAACTTGTTACATTCTCACAGGTCTGGTCTGTCTTTAACAAGTGCCATCAGATGGCTGGCACTTGTTTACACAAATAATGTAAGCACCCGACACACACACCATAATCACTTTTCCATTTGATGAGTCTGGATCTATGCTTCCATACAGTTACAGTTCCAAGAAGAGACTCAATTGAGATGTAGTAAGCAGAGGTCTCCTGCTGCAAAATCAAGACAAAAAACAAAATGCAAACAGACACACTCTTGTACTGTAGCTGGAATTGAAATGAAATGAAACCCTGAGAATGATTTTAATTTCTCTCAGGCATACCCTTATTGACCTTAGGTGGGTGTTTTGCTCAACTTTATGCGGTCATTAGCAAAGCTTTGAAAAGTGCATAATTATCCTTGGGGTTCCACTCAGTTAAAGCTTTGCAGAATAGAAAATATGCAGAGGCACCATGTGAAGAATTTTCTGTGGGTGCTTATTTGGATCCATGACGTGCATTTTAAAGAGGTAGGAGATAAACATTTGGCAAATTAGTATTTAAACTTTGCACATAGTGCCTTACCATGTCTGACCAGTACACTCATATAGCACTGATTAGCATTTGTGCTATTCAAACCAAATATTATCATGGCCACCATTCAGGCTCAAGTTCACTGCAGTTGCTGAAGCCAAGTGGCCATGTGAGCCAGTCTAGTATTAAGTAAGAGGGATGTATTTAGCTTTGACAGAGGCTCAGGTTAGCGCGCAGTTGACTATAGTTGACTATCAGGTTAGCGCGCAGTTGACTATAGTTGACTATCGTTATCTAAGTGTTTTAGTTGTCTAAACACTTAAAATGAATGGAAAAACAGTGACAGTTTGCAGAATCCTTCATTTTGACAAGTGGGTCATGATTTCTCCCTAATTTCTTGACATACAAGTGTAAAAACAGATTCTTTATGCACTGTTAATGAGCACTTCCTAATGTCATACCAACCATAGTAGCACATCATGTTGTGTGCAGAATTACAACAACTCGGTGGTAAAGCTCCCCCTTGCCAGCCTGAACCTCTGCCAGCCCGAGTATCCCAGCACAGTACAGTTAGCGTAGCTATTAGCTTAAGGGCAGGTGAAAAGACGATTTGGCACCTATTCCCCAGCCTGCAGCCTCTGGAGAAGTGAGACGTAAGCTTTAATTAGAGTGGATATTCTCAGGTTTTGGGAGAAGTCGAGGAGGCTTTAATTGATGTCAAAAGTGTCTTATGTCATGTCAGCGATACGCACACCACACTGCTTTGATTTCAGGGGGAAAAGTGGGAGGTAGTGGAAGGTAAGTGTTTGGTTTTAAGCAAAGACAGAATCAGCAAATTTCATGACAAGTGAAATGTGAATGTCTGACATCAGAGCAAGTGGGGGAAAAGCAAGCAAAACAAAGAAGAAGAAGTGCAACACTGTCACTGACATTTTCTTGAATCACACACCGTTTTGTGACTGTTAGTGTCATACTCCGTAATCAGCAGATGGGTGAGAATTGTGCCAGGACATAATTTGAATCACAAACGTTGCTTTCATTCAGTTCAATTATCTTTCATGGCAATCACCGCAGTTTCCTAAGCAAATTACTGATGGTGACTTTGAGCCTGTTCTTAGCATAATCCGGTTTACTGACAGTATTCTTGTTGATTTCCTTGCATGTCAAATATCTTATAATAAGCAACGTTTTCTTATTATTGAATATCCCACAGGCATTTCTACAACTGAAAATAACTCCTTGGCAAACAGGTGATTGAAATTGAAAATTGAAATTCTCACAGAGTCAATTATTCAGTTTTGACATTGCTGATTGTACCTGCCAACTGCTATGAAAGATAAATAAACAAATGTGATGTCTTTTTTTTGTGCTCTCCCATCAAAACAGACACACACTCTTCATCCAAAACAGCATGTAACAATATTGTAAATAGATTTGAAGCTGTGATCAATTTCTAAAACGCTTTACTGAGAACAAGTACAAAAGGACAAAGTAATATGAAAGAGTTCCTTCTGCAGGCACAATTTCCGACTGGGGGAATAACAACATCTTATCTCTCTGGTGAGGCCATTTAAATATAGACTTCTGCTTTATCCGTTTCTGCAGCTTCTGAGTCTGTTGATACACGATCATAGACTTCCTTTTATGTTTTCATCCTTGAACTTCAGCGACATCAAAATTTTGTCTTTAACCTTTTGTATAAGAAATCAGTTCTGTAACTCATATTTACTGCAGTAACATTAAAGCATTCAGTTAAATATTAATTAGTATTAAGCCCACACACTCCAAACAGTCACAACACCCTGGCAAATTTTCTGCAGAAACACAAGCACAAAAAGATTTTTCCTATTTTCCCATATTGCCTTCATCTCTCCATTGATGCAATATGGTGTAATCTAGCCCTCCTGACTGAGCAGTGGGATACACACCTCCGACTCTGCAGATATTTAATACAGGACGGCCCTATACATTATAAATGGCCCTTTGCAATATACTAAACCAATGCGCAAACAGAGAAAATAGAAATGACCTGCCCTTGAAATACCGCTGGGGTTTAGAAGTTCTATTTCTTTCTATACATACAACATGAGACGCAAAATACAGGCATTAATTACAGACAAACCCCCCCCCCAAAAAAAACAGATAACCTTGTTCTGTGTTTAAAGAGGTCACAACGTACAGTAGGCAACAACAATTCAAGAAGTGCAGAATTTCGACAAACAAACCAAATACAAGAGACACAAAAAATGAAATTGCAGCACAAGAGTATGTATGTGAGAGTTAAGTGCAAAGATCACAGGTTTTATCAAATAATACCCAACATGGCTGTGGGCTGGTATGCTTCTTTGAGTGTGTGCATGTGCGTGTATATGTGCATGTGCATGTGTGACAAGCAGAGAGGGCAGAGTGCTGCTGAGAGTGATGAGATGCGATGAGACACAGTTTGAGTGAGTGCATACTAGCAGGAGGGAAAGAGAGGTAGAGTGTGTGACAGTGCATAGGAGAGCTTTTTTTGCAGTTGAAGCAAATTGAGGCCACTAACGCAGCAGTTAGGCCGCTTTTCAGGTCACTCAAAAGCTGTGCTAAAAGGGTAGCTAGACCTAAATCCATTGTTAATTTGATGGAATGAAAGACACTGCAACCTACTAAAGGATCCAAGTATGCTGTTGTACATCAAGTGACTAGAACTTGTCTCATGCCATCTAGTGGGTCAGCACTAGGGTTAACTTGATTAAACTGTTGGGAAAAACACTATTGATTTATCTTGACTGTTATCCCTGTCTGAGCACAGCAGGATCTGGAAATACAGCTTCCTTTAAAGTGCCAAACATTGTCTTCTGATTATTTATGACACTCAGTTCACAGTTTGCCTCAATGTTTGGTCAACATTTTTGCAGACAACATCTTATCATATCCTCAGTATTCAGAGCTGGCCCCGCTCATCCACGCTGTGGGACAGTGACTTCTGAGTGGACAGAGCTGGGTGGGTGATTCATTTGAGTTTGTGGAGTAATTGACCTTGTAAATATGGGACTGCGAGTCTGAACCAAATCATCATCTCTGGAAGCAAACTAAATGTTAGGATGTTCCAGGGAACACTTGAAAGCCATTTCTGCTTTTTTTTTTTTTTTTTTTTTTTTTAACTGCAACTCTACCAAATGTATCATTATTCACAGAAAACAGATTTATCACATGATAGGGTTAGTTGTGTTAGTTGGTAGTTGTGGTTGTGTCAATGCTCAGCGTAACAAACGGGGTGAAAACAACCCCACTTCATTCATGATTGTGAAGAGTGTCTGGGCTGAAGTGTTTTTACCCAATCAAATGATGCCTCTTGATGTTTAGCAGTGAACAGACACACAGATATAACAGGTCTCTCAGCTTCCTCAGGGTCACCTGACAGTGTGGTGGTGAGCAAGCTCCTATAATATCCGCAGACTTCACTTTAACAGGCAATGTTTAGCAAACTGTATGGCTTTAAATATACATTAAACTTTGAGGGTGGCCTTTTAATGATTCAACAAATTACAGCTCCATGAAAAGAAAGAACCTAATCCTGCAGGAAAATTTAGAAAATAAAATACATGAATACGCTGTGTGTAATGTGTCTGCAAAACTCACTAGATTGTAAACTGTAGACACAGTATCATCTGTGTGAGTGCAAATATGAATGCTTTTTAAAAAACTACTGTGGCACAGTAGCTTTTAAACTCATATTTACTGCTACTTTCTCCTCCTGTCTTTCATTTATAAACACACACAGGGAACTAATCCTCTAGACTGTGATTAGCATGTCATTAACCAAATGTGACAAGCCTCAAATGTCAGCCGGCCAGTAGCCTTTACCACCCAAGACTCCAAACCTCCATTACGCATTTCTTTACCTGTCAAAAATAATATTGCTGAGAAAACCGCGGAGGAGGAGCTGCATCATTTCAGACACACAGCACAACATCACACAGACAGATCGCCCACTGTTGTTTTGTTCAGCCACAGAGACAGCAGACCCACATCCTACCGGAGCTGAGAGCTGTTCAAGAAATAGCCCAGTGGAAATAGCCTGCATTATCTTTAAAACCCGCAAAGGCGCAGCGTAAATACTGAGTCCAAAACAGCCTCTGGATCAGCATGAGTCACCTCCCCACCCACTTTAACCAAATGTTCACTCCTGTCTGACAGATTTGACTTAATATGTAAAACATACATAGCTGCATTCAGTGGGCGACGCGTAGGCACAAGACAAACACCAAGCAGCAATTCAACAGTTTCGGTCTGTGTGTGTCTTTCTATACCTTCGGGTGAGCGTCCCCCTCTTGGACACCGGAGGAGACGACTTGGAGGATTTATCCGTGTTTTGTCCGTAACTTCCCGAGCATCTGTTTTTGAAGAGGTGTTGATAGAGGATGAGAAGAAGAAGAAGAGGAAACGTCACTGTAACGTGCGGCGGCGTTTCTCCGTTGATAACCGGTGTCTGTCCTTTGATGCCTTATTTGTCCGGTGAGTTTGTGTGTCTCCGGTGGAAGGGGAAGCAAAAGCCCCGGTGCACGGTGGTCTCCATCACCGAGCCCGATTAGAGACGACAGGCAGATACATGAGACAGGCTGACGGAGAGGCAGACAGGCAGACAGGCAGACAGGTAGAGAGCGAGAGGAGCACTGCCTCTGTCCGTCAGGCTGCCAGGAGAGCCGGGATAGATACTGAGACACTGCTGCAACAGCAACCCACCGACAAACTCCAGAGAGAGGGGGAGACAGAGAGGGGGGAGAGAGCGAGAGGGGG
>CM076649.1:12818889-12889151 GCA_038496675.1 Rachycentron canadum | reverse complement strand
GTGCACAGGGAGGGAGAGAGGGGGGAGAGAGAGAGAGAGAGAGGGAGAGAGGGAGGGAGGAGAGTGAGGGGGGAGGGAGAGAGAGAAGGAGAGAGAGAGAGAGAGAAGAGTTGGCAGAAGAGGAGGAGAGTTGGCAAATCACAAGTGAAAGGATTCAGTGTATTCAGGCTACCAGTCATTTACTTTTAGATATTTGTGTTCGTTTGTACTCAGACAAGTTCATTTTGAGTTTTAAGCCACTGTAAGAAACTACACAGCTGTGAACTGTGTGACTGTGTTTTTGAATTTGAATGTATTTTATCTGGCACCCACTGACTTCCATCACCTTCTAATCAGCCAGTTCAGTGATTCATCTAAACTTATACATTTCACAGACGTGTGTCACAAAGTGCTTTACAGAGCTCAGATCACCAAGATCAGTCAAAAACACACAACATAGGGATACGGGAACATATCACATTGGAAAACATCGACCTGTTAATCTCCCTTTTAGGCACAGGGACTAAGATTTTTTTAAATAAAGTGATCAAAATGAAAGCAACAGAGTCCCAGTTAATCTGACTTGTCATCTCATGTATGGGTCAAGCTTTGAAAAGACTGGGTCCCCCAATTCCTATAATGCATCCAAAAGCCTAAGATCATCTCACTGTAGCCTCCTTGCCTTGTGAATGACTATGGCTGTGTCAAAATAAGTCCCTCATTCACTACTCCTTATCTAAGAAATGCACAGTGTTTTAGGCAATAAATTGAGATTTAATTACTGATCATCACCATTAACACTCAAATAATATATCATATAACATATAGCAGTGTAAACTGACTTTTATTGCCCCTTTGATTTTGATCAAATTTGCATTGTCATTAAGAATCTGCTTATAAAACTCATTATCACACATTATATGGTAATGTGACAAAATATAATAATAATATGTAAAAATTTACATGTATTAAAAATAAGCAATTTGTGAATGATTTTTAGTTAAGGATGTAAAAGTAACAAAATGATGAAAGGCTACTGAGATGAGTTTATTTTTTTTTCAGACTTTCAACACTTAGTGGGCTTTGCTTTGGCAACCTTAAGCTTATTTCCTGTAAAACAAATATGTCATATATGGGATAAACTCAACCAAGAGAGAGAGAAAGAGAGGAAAATATGTACTGAGTCCAGATTTTTTTTTTCTACAAGATGTGTTGATTGTTGTCTCACATTAAGGGAGACAGCCAACCATAATGAATACAAAATAACACTGCAGATCTGCCCATCTGTTCTTATCAGACTGCTCTTTCTGTGTGGGAAACGTAATTCATTTTGTCATCCAGGGCTTTAGTGCTGTATGGAGTCTGCATGTCATGTCAATAAATGTCAGACTTAGGGGAAGTGAAAAAGTCAACGACTGAGATATGAAATGGATTCAGGACCATGGACAGCTCACTGTGTAGCCTAACTAGGCCAAACACTGCGCTTGTTCCTGCCACCACCTCTTTTATCATGTAAGTCAATCTAAATTCAGCTCGAAACCAACTAAAGATATGATGAGATTAGCGTCACCACACTGTAACATGATTATTAACATCCACAAACCACTAAGACAGAACACACATGAAGCATGCATCATTGTCTGAAAAAGACAGGGAGGCGTACAAAGTGTTGTGAGACATCAAACAAGATTTAGTCAAGCTAATGCAGCTGGAGGACCACAGGGTTATTACTTTATTATAGGTCTGCTTCCACCTGTCACATTTGATTGCTCTTGTCGCTGCACGGTGGAGGCCCGGGAGAAAATACAGTATTCCTTAAAATGTCAACATTTACCTTGATGTACTACAAAGCTGCATCTAACACGAGAGCCATTTCTCTCTCACACACATTGGAAGAAAGACTAACACCGTTCATAATTCTCAGTGGTACTGCAACTGCAAAATACTGTTGTTACAGATTTCACAGTTTGCTCAGCGCTGAGGTACAAAAGTTGGTCCTTTAAAATTTTATTTGATGGGAACAAATTTAACCTAAGACTAAATCAGACCAAATAAGCATAAGTAAGCTCTACACTAAAATAGCCAGTATTGGGTTAGAACTGCAGATGTAGATTGTGGATCTATTCAAAAGAATTGTCTCTCTCTTTCAGTCAATTTCTGCAGACTGCTGTTATCACTTATTCTCCAAAGCAGGGCAGAGTTGTTGCTCATTGATCACTCTTACATCAGACCTCTCTTCAAGTACTTTAAGGGAAAATTTTTGAGCTGAGCTGGTAATGAAGTGAGTCCTCTGCAACTGTTCAACACTTTCTCCAGAAGAGAGGGAAGGATCTGCACACTGAGGGTAAGTTGCAAGAAGTGACTATGACTTAGCCTTTCATATTAATTTTTCCTGAATCTCTGTCGCCAAAAACATTAATGAAGGAAAGGCACTAAAGGAGGCAGCCTGATGGTAAAAGCCTCCAAGATCCACACTTGAACCCACAATGCATGACAGGCACCTCAGCGTGTATTCTGATCATGTCTGTTGCAACATGAACCCTGCAGATAAGCCCGACTTGTGCATTTGAATCAAAGCGGCTCTCGTCTGCTCTCTCCCTCTTTGAGCATGTCTTTCAGCAGCATCTGTGCTGTGTGAGAAGGGAATATGAGAGAGGATTACCTGCTCAATTAGAAGGGGAGGTGAGTTTTGTGTGTGTGTGTTTGTATGTGAGACAGAGCATTGTGTAATCAAACACCTTAATAGGCATCTATTTGAGCTTTCCCACAGCATTTGCCTTACAAGATAGTGAGTAATTGTGGCGCCTATTACACCTTCTAACCACATATGTTAAAAAAAAGTATTTATATTTGACCTAAATTATCTTAATGTCTCACAGCAGCCTTGAATTCGTTCAATATTCCAAATCCATACCTGAAGTAAATGTGTATTTATTTGCAATTCATTAATGGATTAAAATTAGGAACAGAGAATGACTGTCACAGAGCAGTAAGACATGTGACGGTCCAGCTGATAAACAGATGGTCTCTCTCTCTCTCACTCTCTCTCTCACTCTCTCCATCTCACACACACACACACACGCACGCAAACACACACACACACACACACACACACACACACACACACACACACACACACACACACACACACAAAGCTGTCTAGCTAACCGCTTCCTCTTAGGAGAAGAACATAAAGTTTCTTGCAATCGGGACCTTGTCAATGAAAACTGCATGTAAGAATTAGTCAGGGCATGAACACTGTTATGACTCTGGCCTGGACTAATTAAAGGTATATTACTGCTTATGTATTATGTCTGCATCTGCTCATCAGCATCCCTGACAACACTGATTAACTGAATGTGATGTAAGAACAGACTTGGCAGCTCATTAACTAGAGAAACAAAGGTTGAAGGGTAGTTGTTATTTTATGAGCTTTGTGTCACTGTGTGCTGAGCTTTGACTCCTGAGGAAAAACAGAGAGGGCTCCTTAATTTACACCACACTTCCTCTTAACAAGTTTACAAGTTTTGGTTTATTTGTTGGACATTGGCTGACAAAGAAGAAGCTGTACACGAAGGAGGGTTAGCCAAAATTATATCGAGGTAGTTGTTAAAACTTTGTGATGTCTAGAAATGTTTTGCTTTGTCCAACTAAGAAAAACCACCCCAAAGAAATTCAATTTAGTATCAAAGGAGAAAAAAATGGAAAAATAGAAAATATTCACACTAATGTAAACAAACCCAAACCCTAACCCAATTAAACAAGAGCTTCAGCTCCACCTGATTTAAATTAAGTCCAGCAGCCACTCATTCAGACTGTTTTTCCCCAGAATACAATCACCTTAATGAAACAAAAAGATTTCCAAATGCTCTAAAAAGGAGTAATTATGCAATCATGGTTATTTTCTGCTTTCCACTGCAGTTTTCTATGGGGTACCACAGACCCAGAATAGACTTATTTGCTATCTTTTAGAAATGCACCACTCAAGGTGATAATACACCAAATGAGCAGAGAGAAATTCATAGAACTCCATTTCTAAATTTGCCCTTCCCGTCTGAACGCTGATGATGTTATGACCATCCACATTCAAGCGTCTCTCCCTGCCAAACACCCGTCCTCCTGTCAGATCACTCATTTCAAAGCTGACATGGCTGAATGCTTAATAAAAGTCAACAGAAAGAGAGTGCTGCCAATTTACAAGTCAAACACACCCCTGTGCGCACATATGTGCAACCACACATGCACACACACTGATGCACCTGCCTGCTTCTGCTAAATGTTACCATCTGAGTATATACTTTCAGTTGGTTTGTTTTGCTTGTTGGGTAATTGGATTTCAAAATTAGAGCAGCCTGCATTGTGGAGAGGATGTGGTCAAGTAATCAACACACACTCAGGCCAATTTAGCAGGTGGGATTGAAACCACCTTATAATTGTGTTTGTTATGGGTGAGGACATCAGAGCTAATTCTACACATGCTATGGAATATGTTTGTTCATTAAAGAGTGTATGTTTTGTTGCCTTGTGCAATTTGTTGATTTGCTGTAAAACCATCAGTTCAATTGCACAATCTTTATTCTGTAATCACGCAACATGGGACTCAGTCAGCAATGCAAAGCACACAAGAGACATCAAAAGTGCTCTCCTACCGAGTGGCTACAAAATAAGAAAAGCTACCATGTTGGAATATTTCTCAGTGCATACAATAAGTAGTCTGCCTGTAATAACAAATAATGCATTTTCACAATGTATATGGGTTTCAGTGCTATATATTGCCCTGTCAACACCTCTCAAATGTGATACCAACAAGTTCTAAAAATTTCTCTGCTTATTTATTATCACCTCGAGTTCTGCACTTTTATAAGATGCTGTATAAGTCTATTCTGGGTGTGTGGTCCATAGTGGGAGGTAGAAAATACCCAGGATAGTGTATGTACTACTTGTTTGTGTTCAGTCTTCACTTAATTTAGAATGAAACATAGTTTCGCTAAGGCTATTATTTCTATTCTCTATTAAGACTCTTTGTAAATGTACTTTGATTGTGTCTTGCCATATAATGATACTAATGCTGACTTAAGACACCCAGATAGGTGCATATCACCTAATATAACACTGATTATTATAAACTGCCTTTATTACGTCCTCTGGGACTCACAGCCTCATACAGAAGGTACTGACTCCCACACAAAGGCACTGTAGAACATCTTCAGATTTAGGGCTTATGAAAATAAAACATAGCTGTGTCCACAACAGTCTTTTTTACACTTGTAAATCCCTAATGTGGCAACTTCAAGGCTGTGACACAAATTAAACAGCTGTAATCTTATGTGTGATCAGGTACTTCATTCAGCTTATTGCAAACAAATTACTAATCAGCATTTTACAATATTATTTATGTAAATATATTCTTCTGTTTTTTGCAGAATCTATCCATGAAATTTTTAGAAATCTTTAGTATAAGATCAGCATGCTAAGTGTTTACATGACAGTGATGTTGATGTTTAGCAGCATGTGTGATGGACCTGTGTAATGTACAGCTGAGGCTGGTGAGAATATGTGATTGCAAACCAAATTATTAGGCAAATCAAACTCATTCTGTGAAACACATGAATGTCAGTATCATTTTTTTTTAAAATCCATGTGATAATTGAAATATTCCAGTGGCAGCCTGACCCACTGTCAGACAGAACAACTGTCAGACCAGCATTGTATCGGTCCGCAGAGCCATGCTGTGGCTGAAAACATCCTGTTCTTGGCATCCTGAGAACAGATTGTTGAATGCATTTCTGAACACATAAAGGGACAAACTGTTGACTAAACAGGGACAAGAGAAACCTGCAAGGAGATGAAATGTCTTTCTGATCATTCAGGTGACGAGTTCTGTGCCTACAGTGATTTAACCTTCTGTTCCAACAATCAAGCCTGTTCACACTGCGCTGTTCAAATCTTGCCAGTCACATGTAGGGCAATTTTGACACAAGCACATGAAAAACAACAGAGACGATACATTCAGTCTTAATTATACAGAAAAGATTCAGATTGTCCAAAGCGCTCAGTGGATACAATGGCCGAGCTTTTTAGAGCTCAGGATCTGACAGAATGGTCACAGCAGGACTGTGCAGACATTGATTCTGGTTTTAGCCAGGCATCTTCCCATGACTCTGGTCCCTGGACTGAATGATGACAAATGAAGCTTGAAGCCAGTGACAGGAACACAGGGGACTTCATGGGCCACTGGGAGAATCCATTGGCTGATGATGTCCGGTGGAGGTTGCTGCATCAAAAACCAGGCCTTGGCTTTTAGCAATCAGAACTGCATTGTAGTGCAGGAATTTCTCATGTCAGGGAAACGAGAACTTGTATCTATCTGCAATCAGATGAAAGTGCTCTGGGAATTATTATATAACATTACTTATAAATAACCTGCAGGATTTGCTCTAAATATAATAGTGTAAGTAATGATATGGTATATTATAATGAATTGTGATTTGTATTCTCTATCCCATACAGATTAAAATTAAATGAATTAAATCTATCAGCCTCTATAGAGCGGTCTTGTAAAGCCATTTCTTTTTTAAAACACAGCAAACGGAAACAAACAGCAGATCAGTTGATAAATATATATTTTTCACACTCTAAACCATTTGTATTCCAGCCAACATGAAAAATGAAAAAAAAAGAAAAATCTTTAATGTAGCTGATTCTTGCTTGTGTTGAGATGTCACTTCTAACTTGTTGTTCTATTTCTTCCAGCAACATATTGCACAATTCATCTTCCAGCTGTATCTGTGCATCTTTAAATTACTTTCCATGCCACTACAATCAGCACATTTCCTATTCCTTTCAAAATGAAAACCCTTGTTACTATTACCTACTGCTCAGAAATACCACCTATCCTATACTACACCAACGAATGGCTTCTACCTGTACAATCAGCTGCTTCTCTGACCTTTGCCTCAGCTGGGGTGCAACCAGACAGCCCTGACACAAAAACAATGTTAATTGATCTGTGCTAGACTCCCAGAGGTCACACCAATTATTTCCTGCAAAAGCCGAGCAAAGGAAGACCAACTAGCAAAGCCCATCATGAGATGTGGAGCTGAAATGCTGCATTGTTTTGTTTATACATTTCTTTCTTTCTGCATTTGCTTTTCTCTCAGTCAGACTGGAAATGTCATCAGAAGAAATGTCAGAAAAATGCCCCACCTCTCACTCAACCCAATGCAAACTGGTTTCTTTCCTGCTGTCCTCAAGCTTGTGTCTCTCTTTCTATTGTCACTGTCACTGACTAGAGATGTCAACAGCTGCCCAGTCACATGACCTGTGACTCAAAGCCCAGAGAGATGCTTACACACACATGCATTGGATTATCTGTATACTGGACACACGCATATATATACTGTAGAGCAACAAATGATCTGAAACACACGCACACACACACGCACACACACACACGCACACACACGCGCACACACACACACACACACACACACACACACACACACACACACACACACACACACACACACAAACTCACAAACATAAACAAGGAGTTAAACGTGTGAGAGAAAGAAGTAGTTACACTTAACTTAACTAGCACCGATAAAGCTGTATTTAAAGGGAAAAGGCAGACAAATCATATCAGGAGCATGTTATGTGGTAAGAGGTGTGTGTTGTGGTTGAGTTTTGACCTCAATCTCCTTTCTCTCCCCTTGTCCTTGAGTTCTTCCTCCCACACATCATTCTTCATACTTCACATCCTCAGTTGTTTCTGTATCACTCTCTCTCTCACACAAACACACACACACACACAGACACACAGCAGTCAATTCTTAGTTCATTAAAGCTTTTACAGTCACTGCTGCAGCACTGAGGATATCTCTCTATCCTGAAGGAAAGCATCACAGAATTGCTACACTACACATCAGGGCTATGGCAGCAGTCAGCATGTGCTGATTGTGTTTTCCCCAACAAGTTTTTGATGGTGGTAGAGACTGCTGATGAAGACATACAGGAAGATGAAGAAGGGCTTGGTTATCTTCTCCTTTGATCATAACCAGGTGCTCTCCATTGCAAAACTTTTGGTCTCCACCAGCTGCACTCAATTGTAAGAATGTGAATACAGCCACTGCATGTCAGTAGTCTCCTTTTCAGTAAATTAGACAAGGTGAAATAGAAGTTATCTGATTGTAATTCCAGTTCTGTAAGTATGTATGTAGCCCACCTTCCCATAATAAAGTCACAAAAATACAGAATGTAAATACTGTTACCGTACTGTTACTGCGAGTTGTGCAGTTGAAGCATGATGTCTTTTTTCTGACATTTTGCAGTAGGAGATATCTGTGTCGACTTGTGTATTGAAAGGTTGTGGAGGTAATAGAGCTGTAGCTGGTCACAGAGTGTGAGAGTGAAGCTTTCTGTTTTTTTAGTGCATATCTATGGAAATGTTTCCAAAGCCTGACCAGGCTCCTTTTGGGTCTCACGCGTCCATCGCTTCTATTTAAAAACCAAAGCCTTGAGCCAGTGGCCAATGAAACACAGCCACAGATGGTTCCTTAATGCTAGCATGGACATTAAGAGTTGGGGGTTGGGGTGGGTGGGTGGTGGGGAGTGAATCAGCCAAATGGGAACAAAAGCAGCTTTGCGACAAACATTGAGACTGATGGATTAGCATGGCTATTAAAGTGCAACACTGACTGAATGTTTTTTTGAATGCCCCTGTGCAGAAAGTGGCAAGTTCTCTCCTTTGACACTTTTGTCATCATGGTTTATAGATGTTGGATAGACAAATGCAGATGATTAGTAGATTAGTGATAGGATTTTGGAGCAGAGGAGAACAATTCTGTTCAGTATGGTGGTCATTAAATTACCTGTGGCAATAGCATGAAAATCATATATAAAAAGCATATCCAGTGCCAAAGTGGAGCCTTTGCAGTCATGTGTTTGTGTTATGTGTTCTGGTCCAAACAGTGACTGACCTTTTCCTGAGGATCTGACAAATACAATGGGAAAACTAGATCTAGAAAACTTTCTACTGCACACAAACTGAGAAAGCCTTACTGATAATTTATAATAAAATACCCAAGATAACTGATCGTCTTTGGGTTAAAACTGGAGAAAGTGGAATTGCCAAAACATGATTCTGTTGGGAAAACCAGCACCAGCTGCCAGCTCATTCTCTGAGCGGTTTGTTATGTATTATAAATACATAGGCTACAATGCATCTGCTCTGCACTAGTGCATTTATATATTATTCAGGCCTCCAAGGCATTAGAACAAGTTGGCACATTCATGCAAAGTGTTTCTATGCCTTTGTGGAAATACTACAGAATGTGTAGATGAAAGTGTGAGATTACAATAATTTTGATTTAGGTAATTCTCTGCAATGATGAATGATTTATTAAAAGTTAAAAAAAAAAAAATTAATAGCAAAAGTGCTGCTAGATTATCCGATGGATGTAAAACAAAAGAAACATCATGTCATGTCATACATTAACACACTGATAAGGTGTGACAGGACACAACCTTGTATGTGTCAATAAGCTTGGACATATGCCATGTTCAGTGTATCTTAATCACCCACACACACAATCTTATACTAATCTACTTCTGAGGACGTTGTGTTGACTTACTCTCAGGCATTGTAGGATGTAGGTGAGGTGTTTGTTAAAGCGTAGGAGCATATTTCTACCCTCAGTGGAAAGGACTTCTTTAACAACAATTCATATAACACTTAGTATAAAACATTTGGTTCTGGCTGCATTTGCAGGTGCAATATATGGACTGCAAATATATGAACTAGTAATGAAAGTATTTCTATGACTTGCATGTGATTCAAAAGGAAAAATGAAAATTATACAAGAAGTTTTGCTTTACTAATAATAGACATAATTATGACCAGAATTCAACATTAGTGAAGGGAATACTGCCATGTGATGGTATAGTATTATTGATATTAAGCTTGGTGGGACGGTGTCTTTGAGCCTGTGAGGTCTCCTAACAGAAGTTTTAAATATACTTATTACATAACACGTCTGTACTGGATTAGCTTCAGAGGTTTGTGCTTTTCATGTTTGTGCCAATTTGGTATCCTTTAATGTTAGTGCACAGCAGAGTCTGTCTTGTGTGCATATGTGTGTATTGCTCTCTGTCTTTATCTTCTTATCTCTCCTCAGGCATCCTTCATCCTCTGTTACAAAAATGTTGAAAGCTGCTGTATCCCTAAGGGTCTCCCAACTGTGCATCTAATGCAAATGAGCCAAATCCAGTTAAAGTGAAATAACCACATTAACAGTAAACATAAAATTTACTTTTGTTGCTTTATGTTCATAACAGCTTTAACGTTTAAAATGATAAAACTTCTTCAATACTAAAATCTCCATCCTGATTTGCAGTGTTATGTATTTTTTGTTTTTGTGTAGCTCTATCTGATTGTTACTAGCATAAGAAGAGTAAGTAATTATCACTAAGGTGTGAACTGTGGACTTTCTGTCTCACACATACACACACACGCGCAAACTAGTGTTTCCCCTTCTTTCTCTGTCCTTCTCTAGCCAACCAAATCACACACAGCAAGCCATATTCCAGCCTTGACTAGAAACAAGCACTTTCTTTCTCAGACACATATCTGAAAAATATTAAATTATTTGCTATATATCCTCTAGAATGATTAAAATGTATATGGACTTTAGGACAATATGCTCCATATGGCTACCAGCACATGATGGTGTCATTATTACTGCACAAATTCAGTTTTAGTGCGTGTCCTTTTTCCTTCATGATTGTGATAATTTTGTACAACACAACAGTAATGTATGGAAATGGAAAAGAAATAAGGACATAACACTACAAAAACTGCCAATGTCAATTTTACATTGGTTCACATTTTTCAGATTAAGAACGAAACTTGGTTAAAATAATTGTCATTGTATGGTGGTAGCAATACTTTTTTTTTAATTCAAGATAAATTGTGGGAATATATCAAAAGAGTGTGTTTTTTGTATTGTTACCTAATAAAGTTGTACAGAATTTTGTTCTAAAACCCAGAAATAAATTTGCACTTCTGCACCTAGTTAGTTAATGTTTTTTTTTTTTTTTTGGTTAGATGCCTATGACCACAGATAAAACAAAAACCCCCCAAAAATGTACAGCCAAGTCATTAACCACAACATATTCTGTGTGTACTCACCGTCATGTTAAGCCAAGTGAAACCCATGGACAGACAATCACAGCACAAAGTGAGTCTCTCCTGCCTTGATGTGCATAATGAGGGTTTTACTCTGTCACCTAGCATCAGCAAGAGGACAGGAAATTTACAAGCGTCTAAGAATACCTCGAAACACTGAGAAGTGTTTGATTAATCCTGGGTGCTTGAGTGTGTTGGGGGAACTTTGATGTGAGTCTGAATAAATAGGTTACTGTAAAAGTAAGAAAACAGTTGATGATGCACAATTAATACAGGGTGGTTTGACAAACTTATTTGCATAATAAGAAACATAAGAGCTTTCGTTATAGGAGCGTTTTTCATCAAATGGTGTCTTGAGATGCAGGTAGGTGGATGTCACTCTCTGTGAAGCTCATTTCCGACAATTAGCTTGTGATCACGTCTGGTAGTGTCTAATTAACAGGCCTAGATATTGATGACTTGGTGTCTGTATTTAGTCCCTCGCTACCAGGGGATTCAATTATTTATGTTATTCTGTTCCTGTCTTCTCATTAGGTCAGTTTTTCATTTTAAAATGACATATTGTTTTTATATTCAAAAGGTTTGAAAGTCAAGTTACGTACTCCATCCTATCAGAGAAAAAAAAATACATTTGTTAAGACTTTCAGTGGGTCTGATCTTAGAATATAATTTTTTGCCTTATTTGACTACAACCAAATTACATGATTTATGTTTTTCTTTGCTTGGGCTATAAATAGCTTTGCTGCCACAGCGCTTGCAACACTGTTCAGCAATGTTACAACCCTGTGCTCACTTACGAAATCAAGTGTAAATGAACATGAATCTCCACATTCCCCTTTTCTATTGTAAACTAGGCATGTTAACAATATTTCTTCTGAATAACATCTGCTTGTTTGTTACCCAGCTCAGATCTTTTCTCAGCATACATGTATCTGAGATGGAGACTGACCCCTTAAAATAAGGCAATATCTCTGTGACCCTAATCAAATTTTATAGCCTGGCTTTGGACATTGGTTGTAAGCAGTTTGATTAAAAATGAATTTTTTTCCATGCATTTTTCTTACATTGTTTTTCTGCCTAACCTTCAAAACCATGTCTCCAAAGATCGTTCCTATAAGTGTCTCTGTTATATATACTGCATGTGGTGGGTGAGTTTTTTTTTTTATCATTCTCTTTAGACATTACAGATACTCCACTGTCTCTGCTGCAGTAGTGTGATGATCAAACACAGACACGTACATGACATACAGCACATTAACACATTAACACATTGGAGAATATTAGCATCCAGTGAAATTTGACATCTTCATATGTAAATGCCAGGGACAGTAATTAACACTAAATCTTCTGAGAAGACATCAAAAAGCCAATCCCAGCTCTCACATCTGAAACATCTGAAAGATTTTGTATTCAGATATTTGGGAGGATTTTGACAGCACCACTTCTCTGGGATACTACAGTGTGGCACTTTGCTACCACCGTGCATCATTGGCATCCTCTTCTTGAAGACTGTAAATGGAAATCAAATGCATTCAAATTTTATTCAGAAACACAGCAAGACAAACTCAATACCCCCACCCCGAGCCCACACACTCACAAACATGCACACACAAAGTGTCTTTGCTTGCAGACACATTTCTGTTTTTAACAACTTTTTGAGCTCTGGAGGCACACAACCCACATTTTTACAGTATCAAAAATAAAATTGATGTCTGAACACCCACATACTCTCACTCTCTTTTCCCTCTCACTCACTCACTCACTCACTCACTCACTTACACACACAGAGACTTCAACAATCTCCCCATCACAGTGTTTCCAGAAAGTGGCTGCCTGCCCACCCAGACCTTGTGATCCACTAGAGGTTGCTATTGCTCATGTATTATATACCTTTGTGGTGTCCTAGATTTCTCTGTCATTTAGAACCTACTTTTTCTTTTCACAGCCCACCTCCCTCCTTTGCAATTACACCAGAGTGATATCTCTAAAAACAACATTCAACACTTTATCACTTTCATTTTGTGTTTTCCACACAACTGGAACAGAACAGGTTATTGTAGGCAACTTAACTGAGGCAGCCTGGCAGTTGCTGAAAATAAAAACAAGTTTCCATTTCAAATTCCATGTTATTGTTCAGGTAGTGGATATGAAGTGGTATAAATGCAGTACATACAGACAGGGTGATTCAGTGCTGCAGAATGTGTGTCGGAAGAGTAGGGTGTATGTGCTGGAAGTGCTGTGTGTTTGTATTATTTCACATTTTAGAAGCTTAGGATCAACTGTTTCAATTTGCAGAAGGAGTGCTGATGTGAAACTGAGTACTGAAGTTTTCTCAACTCATATTGCAAAAGCCAAATCAGCTTTTCAAATTGCACATCTTACGCAACTGATGTAACGTCATTGAGAATGAAGAGTTTCATTTTGGAATATAAAACAACCTCAGAAAAATTCAGAAAGTAGGAAATCAAATATTTAAGGGCTCAGTAATTAGTTTTATTTACCAGCACACAATATGTGTGTGTGTGTTTTTTTTTTTTAAAGGTTTATAGTTTTAGATAAATCCCTTCAACGTCATCTTTAATCACCTTTTGTTCCTGGAGGACTGTTGTGGGCTTTTTCTTTATCCAACTGGAGGAACTAAAGGAGGTCATGTTATACGGATTGTGAGATATAATCTGTTTTTGTGGTTATGTCTTATATAAATAAATTCAACTTGACATGTAGAGAGCTGTTCCCCGTCTGGATGCATTATTTTCCATGAGTACCTCATTTTGGAACGAAATGGCACATCAAATTTTTATGCTTGCCATTTAGGTGTGAATATTTGTGCCACTGAAAGGAGAGACCTCTATGAGCGCTGCATGGATGGTATGGTAAGTCCAATATAATATAAGTCTCATAGAAGTTCTTTCAGTTTGGCTGATTGACTACAAGTTACTGTTGCTAATGTGAATGACTACTGAAGAGGACATTGAAATCGTATAAAGAAGTTTACTATACTAGAATACAGATTTAATCTCCTTTTTAATTATACATATAAATCTGGTTCTCGTTTTGTCGGTGTTGTATCTGGGTTCATCTATGGTTGAAGATGCTACATTTCTACATTATTGGTAAGTTGTTGACAATGTCAAGACAGACATGTTAGAACTGCTTAGCCATCTAATGTCTTCACTTGGGTATTGTATATGTATTTGTATCTGTTGGGCATCAGTGAGATGACTGATGTTATTGATTCCCCTGCTCTCCATATGCACCAGTTATTTTCCTCAACAGTGGCACAAAGCACAGCAGGACTGTCTCCATTGATTGGGCTTGTGGTGAGGCTTTTAAAAACATTTAAGACACTGGTTGAACTCCTTGGAAACACAAATATTTCTCATGAGATGCTGTTCAAAGGTTAAGCTGAGGGTTTTCAGACAAATTTGAAAAACTGACGTGATTCACTTTTAACCATCAACTGTAATGTTTTGCTTTAAAGCTGCAAATTTTAACAAATATAAAATATTAGTATGATTTTATTGGATGGAAAACTATAAATATTACTTGGTTTTCCTCTGAAAGGCCCAGGATTAATTTTTCATTCACATAACGAACAAAAGTATTTCTGCCTCAAACAACATGCCTGTTTGAATTTACTGTATGCCCCTGAGTTGACAGGAGGAAATGAGTCATATTTGCTAAAAATACACATCTTTGAAATCAGACTTAGCCTTAGGAAGAGTCGTATTCCTACAGAGGAGAGCAGTCGTGTGTGGGTAAGCGCACACAGCATATCTCATCAATAAGATCTGAAAGGCAACACAAAGAAATGCTAAATTTTAATATTTCACTTGGGCCTCAGATAACTTCAGCTCCTATAGCAGATCAAGACCCAACTCATTATGGTTTATGTTTGTGCTACATGCAGAGCTGAATCAGCATCCTTATTTTCAGTACTTCTAATCTACTGCTTTCAATAGGCGTTTTGCTAGAAATCTCCAAATGCCTGGAGCAAGTTCTTCCATATCTGGGCGGAAAAAGTAACAAGAGTAAATTTAGTAAACAGTGAACTGTCAGACAGACTGTGATCACCACCAGCTGCTTGTCACCACATTTTACACTGTGAAACATGCTATAAATAAAATGGAAACAAAGGAACTCAAAACGCAGGAAAAACAGGTGATATGGTATTTACCCAGCAAACAAAATGTTGTCATAGATCAAATTATAAAGACAATTCTCAGACCCATCTCAACAAAACATCTCATTATCTCAAACCATAATTATCTTGTTACAATGAGGGGAAAAAAAAAACCTTGAAAAATGTAAATGTATGGAATTTTACAACTGCCTTTTCAGTTTACTCTGGTTACTTTACACCTGGGGCCTGATGAATAAATGATGCGTACATACAAAAACCATGCATATGCCAAATCCCGCACATTCATTAGTATCTGGAAGCACAGGGTGTGTGGTGAGACTGTGCATTGCAAGCATTCCTTTGACCATTATATGTATGAAGCTGAATATAAATCTGCTACACAAAGCTGTCTAGCCATATTCAAGATGTTTCTCTGTGTGGTTCACCATCATTTATCCAACAATTAAAGTAATATTACGATGGAAATTCAGATTTCTCATTACAGTACAACAAGCACAAGTCTCACCATGGTGGCACATATTATCTAGTTATAACAAAAACTTCACATCAGTTCTATGGCCTGCCTCTGAACCACTGTCAATAATTAAAAACTTAAAGAGTGGCAGATTAGTGCTCAGACTTCACTGGCCTACATCTCTGCATGAACCACACAGCAGGGAGCTGGTGATAACATCTTCTCCATAGGAGGAGGCACAGTCATGCTGAGACAGACTTGAAAGTGGAAGGCACTGCATGCAGTGTACATGCAGTCAGTATAGTGTAGGTAGTAAACTGTATGGTTGAGCACATGAAGCAGCAGTTAAGAAATCCAAATCTCTCATTGTCTACAAATGTTCCATCTGTTTCTGAGACCACAGTGTTTTCACTGGATGGAGATGAGATAGATGTGAAAGTCTATTTCTGCCAGGAATGAAATTAGGAGAAGTGAGGATTTTCCATCCATTCATCCATTATCTATACCGCTTATCTGACAGAGTCGTGTGGCAACTGGAACCAATCCCAGCTGACATCGGGTGAGGATGGGGTATATCCTGGACTGGTTGCCAGTCTATTGAGAATTTTTGCCAAGTCCAAATGTAAGAGATTTTAAACTAAAAAGTCAGACATTATTATAACAAGGAGAAATACATAGAGGTTTAGGTGAATATGTGGACAGTGTCTAGAACCAGTAAGTTAATAGACAAAGAACAGAAAGCACAATGATTAGGTCAGATCTGCAAATTAAACACTGGAGACTAGCTATGTGTCGTCATGTATCAATGAATTCTTCTCAACTGCCTTCCAGTAATTGACCAGGATTTGACTGTTTCATGCTTTACAAAGTTTTTAACTATGGCAAATGAAACTAATTCCAGTTCAGTTAAAGACAACATGTTGCTGTGTGAGTGTTTGGGGAAAAAAACACAGCTTCCAATGTGAAAAATGAAAATGAACTAATATTCCAGACATTATGATATATGTGGAAGCAAAGTGTCACAGGTGTTATGACAGCCATGTTTGTATGGATAAATGCGCTTCAGTTGTTAATATGATTCCATGTCAGGAGCAGGTCTCTGCTTGTATGTACTCTCTCAACTTCACCACTCCACAGTCTGTCTCAAACAGTCGCAGTTTTGATCTAAGTAATGTTGCTATTAAAACATGTGAGCACAGTGGAAAAGAGAAACCTGTGATCATGAGAAACATTGCAGAACACATAGTATAATCCATGTAATGATGATGCAGTCTGAACAAGACAGCCTTGTAACTCCTGGGGCTGCTTGACCCAAATTCAGAGCTCCATTTTGTGTGACGGGTGGAAGGCAGGCACACTGGGCACAGCGAGAACAGGGTCGGGCTGTGCATGAGATAGTACACAGCTATATTTATTCAAAAGAGGTGACCTTAAGCAACCTCTATCACCAGCTGATCTCTTATGAAGGCCAGTGGGCTCTCTGTGGAGTCTTCAATGAGGGCAGTTACTTGTTTCTGGCATTGCACAGATTGTAGTTTGTTTTAATATTTGTCTTTATCATTCTAAAGCAGTCTTTATAAATTCTTTCTCAGTATAATGTAGGACTTTAAAGCAGGACTTTAAAGTAGGACTTTAAAGCAAAAGATATTAATATGGAGTTTCATCATCATCAGAGCAACATCAAATGCTGTCATCCTCACCTACAGTATCTGCCTCGTAAATAATTGCTCCATTTTTTAAATTAGGACATACAGTAGTTTTTGGGACAATGGCCTTTATGCTGCTCTAGTGACAACAACTGTTAATTTACACAAACATAATAAAAAAGGGACACATAGAGGACAAAAGGATCATGAAAACCAGGCTTTCTGTAGTATGACCCCTGGTTCTCGCAAGAACAGGTCTATGCATTGTCTCCGCCCCAAAATACACATCCAGCCCTCCCTCTTTCTTTTCTTCCACCCCTCCTCCGAGGCTACACCTGTTGCACAGAACATGGTATGTTGTTGCAGCTTGTCCTCCAATGTCCTGTCTGAAAATGAACAGATTTCACACAGCACAGGGATGATTCTCCCTCAGTAGCTGGACATGCAAATGGAAAACTGTATCAAGTGACAACTGAAGGTATGTTTAAACCACGTTTTCTTTTTCTTCTCCTTTTTTCTGCTTCTTCTTCTACCTTGTGAGATAAATTATTATAATTCAGACTTTATGACATAGGCTGCAATGAATGAGTGGTAATTTGGGGTTTGGTGAACCAGTTAAGATCAGCTTGGCCTCCAGATGTGTAGAGCCACAATATGGGAGTGTATGAAACACTCTGCCTCCAGGCCTGTCTGCATGGATGAGGCTCACACCTTACTGTACTTTGTGCCTCGAGGGGTTGTGTTAATATTTGATGCACATTTCAGTTGTGAGGCTCTGCTATGGTCACAAGAAATTTGCGGTTTTGTTAACTGGGAACACATGAGCACTTTCCAAGAGCCTCAACCCTTTATAGTGGCTATTCAAAGCAATGAACTGTAACATCATTCAGCTCAGTAACTTTGAGGGGAGTGCGAGGTGATGGACGTGTAAGGACTGAAATTTGTTTAAATGAATAGAAACAGTTGCTACTGCATTCGTAACTTTTCCCCAAAACTGGGGGTATTGTTGTAAAAATGGCCCACAAGACAGCATGTTCCTTTAAGATAATTGAACATGATGAGTGACTTTTTAAAGTATGAATTATTCATTGTTTAAATGCCAGTGAAAACATGTCATATTGTCACTGAGGGCCAAATAAAAGGTTTTCATTTCTAAACCCAGAATTATATAAATGGGAATCTTGAAATATTGGATTTTACTTTTTAATTCATCTACAGCAGCAGCAAAGGATGGTGGGTGAAGCTAATTGGGACATAACTTTTAACGAAGGCTTCGCTTTGAAGCTTGTCTCTGCTTCGTTGTCTGTGTGCAGGTTTTAGATCTTTTCAGAATCCTGCGGAGGAATCACGGCTCTGTGTTTTTTCTTTATTTCTTTTATGTTTTCTTTCTTTTTTTGTGTGTATGGATCCTTGAAGGCCATAAAAAAGATTTGCAACATCTAACACATACACAAAAACATTCAAAAATATTGTGTGAGCTAGAAATGTGATACAAGTGATCATTTTAGAGACCTAGCCGTAAGATACGTCATAGAGCTGTTTCTGCTGGATTTTTAGACAAAAGGCAGTTGGGCAAAGTAGGTTGATGTATTTGTCAAGCTGGTAAAATCCATTCATATGATCCTGGAGGTCACATTTCCTACCTGTGGGCCTGTCAGCCAAGACAAAGACAAACTAGTTTCACTGGCTTTCCTGTTTGGGAATATTTCCTCCATCAAGGAATCCCACCTGTTGGCTACTGACATTGATGTGTGTGTGGGTGTGTGTATCTGTTTTCTTTCCAGACCTGTGGGGTATGTTGAGTCATTGAGACTAAAGGTCATGACCTCTTAATAGCTTTATGTGGCCATTGGGGGGGGTCAGCTGCCTCAGCCGAGCATGAAGATGAGTCTTCATTTTGGTACTTTGGCAGTGAGCTGTTGTTTTGAAACTAACCTGCTTTCAACAACAATTTCCAAAATGCTTCATGGAGCAGAAAAATATATTGACATAAAAATCAGATCTGAAACCAAACAACAAAAATCAAAATTTTAAAAAGCTAGACCTTTGCCTCCCCCAGGATAAATATAACCCCTTGGAGTGAACAGTTGCCTAATTTTTAAAAACACTGACTATATTAATCCTGGATTTTCTATTATTAGTTTATTTTTATTCTTGTCCAACAGATGCACAGTCACATTTCCCACATAAAAGCTTTTTGAACGGAAAGCCTAACAATCCTGTGCAAACACAGGCACAGACAGACAGGTGTGTCAGTAAACCCATAAACAAGTGAACACTCACACACACACATGCAGTTGTTTGAAACTACTCGTGCATTGTCTTTTTTTAAAACACAGACTTCAGACTTTCAGACGTGTACAGTCAAGAAAATTTTTTTAAACTAAACTTTCTTTCAAATGTAGAGGCACAAAGGGACACAAATAGATAGATTAGGCAATAATACAATAATTCAGTGAGAAATTGTTTGTTTATTTTTACTTTCTTCCTTTTCTTGTTGTTATTTTCACCTTGAGCATATGCCAGGATTCCAGTAGGTGGTTGTTCTTGACTTTCTGACATTTTGAGAATTGGCTTTCAATCAGTATGTTAAAGGTTATGAGCTATGCTGCATCATGTTTTGACTGCAGTCTTTAAGCTAGCTTGCATGAATGCTATGTATCTTGTGTGCCCCCTTAAGAGCACATCCATTTCTTTGTGTGTGTGTATTTGTGTGTGTGTTTGTATTGTGTGTCTGGATGTTGAAGTTGGCAGCTGTGTAAGCAATCGGCCTGACAGGGACATTAGTAGAAAAGAGTCTAGTCTTTAGTTGTCATATTTACATACATACACCTACATAGACACAAACACAACTCACTCAGTGCGTCTGTGTGTGTGTGTGATGTTTTTATATCCGCAGAACTTAATCTATTTGATCTTCACTTTACCACTCTAGCTTGTGTGTATCACTTGTCTTTGCAGCAATTTACCAAATGACACACTGAGTTCTGCTTTTGTCCACTACCACCAGAGAAGTTGAAACAAATAAAGATCTTATCAAACTTAGAAAATCTTTTTGTAAGGACAATTGTGATAAGCTTGAAGTCAAGCAGATGTTTTCTGGTCTTGTGATGAGAACCTTAAATGGAAGCAGGTGAGGTGAGGGTTATAAGCCTGTTCGAGCTGAGTCCTTGTGCCATCTGGATCAATTTATCCTGCCAGGGGAAATAACTGCCTTCACCTGGCAGCAGGGGGTAAACACTTATAATTAGTCCTTGCTTGGTTCAGTCTTGTTTCACTGAATCATTTTGGCCTTTTTAGGACAGGTTTTCCTGTCAGTTATTTTTCATTTTGGATACTTTGAAGTCAAGATATGATATGTAGATGCAAAACAGAGTGGCTGTGAGCATATGCAGCTTTCTCTTTCTGTGATCTTGCTAAGGAGCAGAGACTTTACATCTGGGCTTCTCAAATTACCGCACAATTTAGACAGTTGATGAAAGCTGACACCTAGTGGCCATATGTTCACACTGCAATTTAATACAGTTAGTTCAGAAAGTATTCAGACCCCTTCACTTTCTCACATTTTGTTATATTGGAAATATTATGCTCAAGTTGTTGTAATTAATCTTTTCCCTCATCAATGGCCAATCAATACCTCATAAAGCAACCAAATTTTCAATTTTTTTTGCTAATCCATTGAAAAGGAAAAATCTAAATATGTGCCACCAGTTGTCTTTGGTGTGATGTGAAAAACTGTGCATTTCTCTCTGGTTGGTTGGAGACCTTTGGTAGACAGTCACTTTCAGGTGTCACCAGAGATGAATTGTCTCAAAGTCACTTGTACATTGTCTTTGCTGTAAGCTTCAAGTCATTGTCATGGTGGAAGTTGAACCCACGGCTCAGTCTGACATCCTGAGTGCTCTGGATCAAGTTTTCATTAAGGATTTTTCCCCCTTTGCTCTGCTCACTCTTCCCTCAACCCTGACCAGTCTCAGTGAAGAACACCATGATGCCGCCACCACCATGCTTCATGCTTGCATTATGATGGTATAGGGCAGTGATGAGCAGTGTCTGATTACTTCTAGACATGATGATTAGAAATTAGGCCAAACATTTCAATCATGTTTTCATCAGACCAGCAAACCTTGTTTCTCAAACTCAGAAAGTTCTTCAAGAAATGGTCTGAATACCAGTTTCTCAGTTTTACTTTTTTAATGCTCTCTATAGTGAAAGGACACAGACACATTAATAGGCTATTTGTTTTGTAAGTGTGTTGGTATATTTTTTCAGAATTTCCTGTATCAAAAATGTAGCTAGATTAAATACACATCACAGTAAACGTGTTTTTTCCCTAGTCCCTCTTTAGGGATGTCTGAAAGTTATTTGAGTGGTGAAGGGGTTGAACCTCATGAATCACTTTGTTTTTAAAAAATACTGGATTTTGACATCAAGATTTCAAAAGGCTGTGGCTTCAAAGTGCTTAGAGATAAAGGCCAACTAAAAATGAGAAAAAAATTTAGTATGACCACCACCATGTGCACCAGATGCACTGGATGCACCATCACTATCATTATTATTACACGACCGATCGTCATCTCCTAAAGGCAGATATTCTCTTTCACAATCAAAATCAGTGAATAACAGACCCATAACTTCATCACAAGTCTTTTTTTCTGCTTCAATTTAATTGAACACAATGGACAGAATTGCTTCTGTGTCAATGCATGCAAGCTTGCAACTTTCAGAGCACTGAGAGCTTTTCTCCGCTATCTCCTTGAAAACTTTGATTTTAGCCCAAAATGATGTAATGTTCCTATTCAAAGTGGTGCATGTCTGCTAACTAGTGTAGTGTAGTACAACTATCATCTGTTTCATTCAGTATTGTTGTCACAATTTTGCAACTTTGGTGCTCAAAGGGTAAAAAAAAAATGAGGCTCTTTACATAGAAAAAAAGAAGGCTGCAACATGCCACAACATGCCAAAATGGTAAAACAGTGTTTATTTTCTGCAACTTTATTAATAGCTTACAGCCATCTAAACCTTGTTTATGTTTTGTTTTATTTATTTTAAAGTCCTATGTACATGATCAGTGTAGACATGAATAAAATCCTGATATGGATTTATGGCAGGGTGCAACTTTATGAACTATTGTGCAAGTGAAGTCTGTCTGTTGATGTAGCTAAGTATCAGCTTTCTTACAAAGAAAGAATTTTTACTGTCTCTCCCCTTCTAATAATTTTCGAACAGTCCCTTACCACTGGCCTTTGTTCCTTGATCTTTATCACAGGAAGAGTAAATCATCTTGCTGTAGTGCACTTGGCTGGTCTTTTAGACTGTTACCCCATCTCTATGTGCACTTTATGGTTAGCCAAAACATCTGCTGCACCACAGCCACAACCCAAAGAAAGCAGGGGAAGCAGGCGCAGCTGAGAGAAAACACAACTACTGTAAACACAGTTTTATTTAAGTGGACATGCCTCAACAATGTTGAAATGGTATCAAAGAAGACAAGAGGAAAGAACTGTTGAAATTTAACATTTGGAGCTTTTAAATAAAATAAAAATGTGCTTTTGGAGAACAGTGAAGAAATGACAGGAAAGAGGCTGAAAAAAAAATTTTTTTTTCATGCTCAGTGTCTCAGTCCACATCCAGTAACCAAATGATAAATCAGACAGATTATCTCCACTCAGATGCAGCCCCCTCCCAACAGCTGCTTCTGGAAAAAAGAAAACTGCAAGAGGGAGAAGAGGAGGGAGAGAAGAGGAGGGACAACAGAGATAAAAACAGTGAGTGCATCTGGGATAGGAAATAAGCAAAGAGTGAAGAACAGGGCAGAGAGTGGCAGGAGGAGTTAGTAAAAGAAGACAAGAAACATTTAGGGGAAATTTGAGAGAAAGAGGAAATAGCCAATTGAGAAGAGTGCTGAGAGATCGGTGTCAGAGAAGGTAAAGCAGTTAGAGGAAGTCAGAGAGAAATGATCCCAAGAGACACTGAGGAGACATTTGATGAGACAGATACTGGGAAAGAGAGGGGAAAAGAGGGGTGGGGATAGCTGACAGATCAGATTTACACAGACTTCTGGTGACTCAGAGGTATTTAATAAAGCTCGAATGTAATAGCCCTATTGTCTCAGGCTTTTCCAACAGAATTAACACTCCTGTTTACGCACACCAGGCTATGTTAATCACACCACAAATCTGTTGTTGATACTGGTCACTGTTTCCTTTCCATATAAAGCTTTTTGTTGTCTCCTACTACTCAGATCCTACTGCTTATTAATGGATGTATTTAGAACCAAAGCATCTCAGTAATCTCAGTATACTAAACCATAATTTCAACAGGACATACTTTACTAGTCAAAGAAGAAAGAAGCATGAGGATATCTCCTCCAAGCTCCGCTTTTCCCACACACACACCTGTTGTCCTCCACTTCACCTGAAACAACACTGCCTGTGTGCAGTGTGTCTATCTCTGACTCAGCTGCATGTTTGGATCTCCCTGTTTCTCATGGCTCAACAGCAGGCGTTGTTTTCATATACCACTCTCCCAAAACACCGCTGTGTCGACAGCTTTGCTTACACAAGCAAGTAGAGTTGAGAGTTAACCATTAAATACTGTCTTGGTGCAGTCTTGGGCAGGATGGGCATCCTAATGACTACTTCAGTCCAGTCACTTCCCAGAAAAGCTTTAATGTGTCAGAGAGAAAGACTTGGAAGTGAATATGATTATTATACTAGAATGAGGGGGGTGGTTTGAAGACATACACAAGACAGTAGCCTTGTGTATGTCTGGTTACTTTCTATGAAATACATCTATTTTAGCCATGGCCAGTCTGGTGGCATGGATGGCAATGTTAGTTGGTCTCCAACACATTGGTCCAGCATGAAATATGACAATAGGTTGCCATGAATTCACGGCCCACTCAGAAACAACTGAAATTACTTTACTTAGACACAGGAGTCAGGTAAAATAAAAAATAAGTAAGGACTGACTGACTAGCTTCAGTAGTACTTTTGGATTTACTGCTAATATTACATGCTGACACATTAAACCTTTACGTATTACAAAACAGACTAACTAACAGCAAAACATGCATCCAAGTAAGGTATAGCTACTTTATACATAGGTAGATGTAAAAGTGGTAGCAAAATAATGACTTGAGCATAAGGTATACTTAAAGATATTAAGGTATACTGGACTAATAAGCAAGTAAAAGGTTGATGTTAACAGCCTTGTGATTAACATGATAACTAAAGACTAACATGCTAATTCCAACCTGACAAAGCATGTCATAAGTAAGTCATAATGTTCATAGTAAGTAGGACATATCTTTTTTAAATAGTATGAAGACAAAGCTAGCAGTGGAGGTAAGCATCTTGTAAATAACTGGAGCTTTTGCTTTGCTTCAAGTTCTTCTGGACTGATGAATTTGAGTATAACAGTGAGAGCTGGGATTGACAAGACATCCTGATTTATTCATTTGTTTGTCTGATTTAGGTAACAACTTGGCTTTCCTTTTGGCAATACCCTCTGGTGCAATCACAATATTTGCTCAACTGTTGGAAAGGATCTAAGAGCAATATGTTTTTCATTTAAAGTATTTCTATTCTATTTTTGGGTGTGTACTTAGCATTACATCCAGACAAGCCCACTAGTGAGTTGGCTATTCTTGTTTCTGAATAATTTTTTTAGGAAAAAGTAAAAAAAAAAAAAAAAAAAAAAAAAAGAAGAAGAAGAAGAAGAAGAAACTCTCTCATGCTTCCCACATTCTAGTTTCACAGCTTGCAGTTGTTTTTTCTCTGGCTTGTCTGCTGTTGTGAATTTAACACCTGCTTCCTACACAGGATCAGCACCCAGCAGTGGCCAGCTGAGGTTAAAGCCTCTCAGTGCTGAGGATCTCAGGAAAAGCATCAGGACAGAAAGGAACCAACCAAAACATGTGGAACTGCTCAGTGGGTCGACCATAGGTGTTGCACAGTTTGATAATAATCAAACCTGCATCTAATGCTTACTTCTTTATATTTACCCAGAGCTGGAAAAGTCTTTAAAATTGTCTTTTAAATTGACTAAACTGTCAGAGGAGAAACAATTACTCTTTAGAGTATCATGGAACAGGCCTTAATTACAATATCATAAATTGATGTGATATAAGTAAATCACTGAATTGCCTGCTTGACGTCCAGTTAAAGCCCACAGAAAAAAATATGAATCATATATTCTTTCTAGAAACAAAGATGTTTCCAGTTTGTGAAGTCTTTAATGTATCATTCCTCTGCTACAGTGCATACATGGTCCATTTCTCTGAGCATTTGATCTACTAGGCATAGTAGATACATAGATACATTCAAGCTATATCCTAGATTGCAACTGACTGGGATTTATTTGACAAAGCAGGTTTTTTTTTCCAAAAAGGATTGAAGTTCATATTGTGGATTGACTATGTATGAACAGGATTTTGTGATATAATAACATGATGTGAGAGTATTATCTGAGATGTGGAGAGCATCACCAAGGGGATATCTGAGAATTATAATGAATCTTTAATATACTGAACATATAAATCACTGGTCACTGACAGTTTGCTCTATTATCATTTAACCATAATTTTAAGATTTTCTGTACTGTATGTTCTTTTTTTTTTAACCATTTGTGTCTTTTGTGAGAAATAATTTTTTTTAGTCTTTTGTGAAAAGCATTGATGCCAGTAAAAATGAGAGCTGGCTACACTGACAAAAGGACGTGTTTGTGTCCCAGCGAGACCTTCTCACTATTAAACTGTGATGTCTCATTATAAAATCTCAGTGGGAACAAAGCTGTTAAATTGGGACAGATGGAAAGCAATTTCAGGTGTTAGTGGTGTCTTTGTCCTGTCTTTTATTAGCCGTAAAAATGGAGCGTGATATGTAGAACTTGATAGACTGATGGATTTACAATTACAAGGGAAATGGGCATTTGGGAAAATCACTATGTGTCACTCAACAGCACCTGAATGAACAATCAAAGACAAGTACACACATGCAAAGAGACCCACTGTCCCTGCTGGAAGGCTCTTATATGTAACATAGTTTCTCCACAAGACCCTTATTTTCTCTCTTATTTTCAAGCACCACACATAGAATGACATGCTACTCAAAACATGCTTTCAATCCTCCCTTTAAAGAGACCCAGAAATACCTGACACACAAAAACACATCTGTGGTGAAGACAGATATCAGCGAGGAAAGAGCCTGGACTTCTATCCCTTTCTGTTTGTTGAAAGAACAAGCAAAGGTCTAAATCACAAGCCTGAGGGCCCCTGATCTTGACAGGCTGGGGTCAGGCAGGAAATGATGTCACAGTCACAGCAGCAGATCTCTACTGACAAGGTTGCTCTCCTTGGGAAAGAGAAAGAAGGGAGAGACAGATAAGCCCTTTGTTTTCTCCTTGCTCCCTTCATCTCGTCCTATTAAGACAGAAGTGACTGCAGCTGGAAGCTATTCAGACAGTACACTTCATAGTAATATCTCCAAGACATGTAGGAAGTGTTTGGGTCTGATCCAAGAAGCGGACAACTCTTGATGCATCATCAGTGCTGAGACTGCTCTTTTCTTGCTCGTATTAAATAAAAACAACCTGCGCCACATAAAGCTAATGAATATGGGCTTGGAGAGCAAATGGAGCTAGATAATTGATCCAAGAAGTGATGCAGGAGGTAGATTGCCCCAAGGAGAGTTGGTGCTTTCCAATTCTTTAATGACAATTAGTGTGTACACTCACTGTGAGTCATGTTTTATAGACTGTAGGCTGCTGTGTCTGAGTCTACATAGGAGGTTATGTGGGCAAATGTTGGTTTGAAAGGGGTCCCGCTCACTCACCTCAAGAGTTTCCCACTCACTATAAAGAAATCAGACAGGGGCGTGTTGGTGGGATTTTGTTATGTATTGTGTGTGAGTTTGTGTCTATGTCCACATTGGAGAAATAGCAGTGCATGTCCATGTTTATTCGGCTGCTTAATGAACCGATGTGGGTGTGTGCTCCAAACTTCCTGGCTTTGGCAGCATCTCCAGAACCCTCGCTCTCTATCTCTGTGTACATTTCCCCGTCTAGGGTTGTCTGGTTCACCGTCTGTGTTCCTATGAGTGTTTATGTCTGCATTCTCAAGAGCACCCTATCAAATCTCTGCATTTTCTGACTCACAGAGCAAACCTGCCCTCCACCACCACCACCACCACCACCACTGCCACTACCACCCACTTCCAACATCCCTCTGTTGGTTTAGATGGACAGCCCATCTGTTTTTCATGAAGGAGGGATCAAAACTCAGTGTCAGCCTGCTGTGGCCCACTTTCATCCTGCCTAACCTCGGCTTCACTGTCACGTTTCTGTTGGGGAGACAGCCTGGACTGGTCTAGACCTTGAAAATCAGTGAAAAAAAAGAAAGAAAAAACAAAAGTAGAAAAAAAGTCTTTCCCATAAATCAGCTGGAGTCTGAGAGAGAATGCAAATTAAAAAACTGGTTGATTTTATTTTTTAACATTGTTTTACTAAATACATGGCCTGGCACTGCTAAAAGGAGAGTGACAATAGACGCTTTAAAATAAAGCTAATGTTGCTCCACATTTGCTGGATGTTTGTGATAACAGGATAAAATGTCAAAATCTTGTTTACACTGCCCCCTGAAATCAGTTAATACAAGTTAAACCACATATCTCTCTTAAGGAGGCTGTTGAGTTAATAGGAACTTCATAACATGAGCTTCCTGAAGTACCTGTTGTTTTTCTAACTGCTGTTTTAATCCCTTCTGAAAACAAATTGGGGATCCAAGTTGTGATCCTTTGGTTAGAAACTAAGACAGAAGGAAAAGAAGGTAAAGGATGTGGAAGGCGAGAATGAGACAAAGAGGAGAAACAAGGAGATGCAATATTGTTCCACATGTGAAGAATGTCACCTACATATTTTTGTGGTTTAGGGTGAAAGACAAATTAGCATGGCTGTCTTGCCGTGAAAGAAAAACATGTGAGGAATGTTCAAGAGACTGCAGTTTCTGCAGAGTGGGAAACCACAGATACTGAGAGCATTAGAGGCTTACAGTTCATATTTCCAACTGCAACTTCACCTGCTGAGTAGAGAGAAACTTCAGTTTAAAAGAAATATATTCTGTGCTTTGTGTTAATGAACAGATGAACTCTCATGTAGTTTCTGGAATTTGAATGAAGAAACAGACAGAGACTGAGACCAACTTTAAGCCGCTTGTCTAAACCACCTCGCTCACGTTCATTCTTTGGCCTTCAGCCGACAGAAATAAACGCTGGCCTGTCAATCATTTTCCTATAGGAATTTCTCAGTGATGAACCTCCCTTCTTGCTGTAGCGGGTCTTGGGTTTTCATACTCTATTGATCTTCCAACTCCAGATGTAAAATGTAGTCCAGAGGGTGTAACCCTACATTCCTCTGGCCTAATGTGGAGGTATAGCAGCACTTTTCTCATGCCTGCTGCTTGGCTTGGACCTCTGCAGGGAAGCCCTTCCGCTTTGATATGAGTGAAAGACTGGGCAGTCTGCTGGAAGACAATTGCTGAAGAAAGGAAATGAGAAAGCTTGGAGCAGACAGTGGAAGTCTATCAGGGACAGCAGAGAGGAGAAAGACTGACTTAGCTTTCCAAAAGCTCCCAGTGATTAAAATAGAAAGAAAGGGGCCACAAACGAGGGGCTGGATTTCTGCAGCTCTCTGATGCCGGGCCAAAGGAGTGTGTATACAGCCGTGTACATATGTGTGTGTTTATGTGCATAACAAAGTAGGATGTGAAAATGTTTGGAGTCTTGACTTACACAGGGTAACACACATTCAGTGAGTGTGTCTGCACAGGTTGTCATGCTTTTGTGTATTCATTTGTGGAATAGTGTGACTGTGGGTGTGGTTGGGTGTGTGATAAAGCCCATGTGTTTGAGAGAGAGCAAAGAAACTCTGAAAAGCCTTGAGGGGGATTTCCTCTGAAAGGGAAAGCTTTTCTCCTCCCCCTCTCAGACACTCTTGTCCCCCCCCCAACACTCACTCAGAGTAGCCAGAGGAGCAAAAGAGAAGTGAAAGAGGAGGATCAACAGGCAGCTTGACAATTTGCTGCATTCTGTGCCTTACACTCAGACTTGTAGGAAGTCCATGAGGAATGGAAATGACTTTGGTTACTTTTCGATCAGCACAACTCACTGCCATGTGGATGTACTTCAGCCGACTTATGTTGTTGATGCACTAAACATGGCAAGTCCATCAGGACAGAGTCCGGGGAGGCTGTCTGCAGAGGATTATCAGGAACAAATATGAAAAAGCTTTCTGCCTAATAGAGGAGAAACTCCTGAAAAGATGGTAAAGTAGCATGATGTTTTACTCCTTGTTGTCGTTCTTGTCTTTCTGACTTTATTTGTCTCGGTGGCTTTGGCAGTCATGTGTCACTAAAGTTTAGGGAGCCTGTTGCATTGTAAACCGAGTTTATACAAAGAGAACACAAAAAAGAAATGTATTTAATTTTACTTTTAGAGTCACATGGCAGTGATGCATATTCTTTGCTCTCTTTTTATTAAACCTTGTCTTTGTCACATACAAAAGCAACACAAAGCTAATGTCACTGCACTCTCCAAACCTTTTTGTTACCCCGAGCACAGTTGGGGGGACTGTTTCACATTCGCAGCCCTCAGCATCTCAAGCTTTTTAAGTGTGTGCACGCTGACAAAAGAGAGTGACGGAGAGAGGCACATTGTCTTTTGTTTTGCTTCTTGAAGCCCTTTGATTAGGACTTAATTGATGCGGATGGCAGACATACTTCAGTGAGTGGAGAGTGTTGTGGTGTATAAATTATTTGACTACTTTGCATGTGCAAATAAAGGAATTCTCCAGTTCAGTGTTGCGGCTCTTTAAAAAGTTCAAACTGCAGGGCTTTAATGACTGGAGAGGAACTGGTCTAATCCTAGTCACAACAGAAACTAATTAATGACAGTGAGTGAGCCACAAGATGGGAATTAGTTGAACTCTGAGGTCAGATTCGTGGGAGGATGCAGCATCTTTGAACTTTTATTTATTGGTTGTTGCTGCTGTGGAAATTGTCAAACGTGCAAATAAAGATCATATTGATGCATGTTTAGCTTATATTACTAAAAGGCTAGAGGCACAATGTTCTGGTATACTGAAATCTGTTCACTCAATCTTTATTGTTCACTTTACCATTTGTTCATTGTACCTTTCTTCTTTATATGGAAAGCAGTCAGACCCATAATATCTGGCCAAACGCGCCACATAAATGATAGCTTTACAGAGAGCAGGAAGGAAGGATGTTTAAAGAAGTCCAAACTTGGCTGCTCATTGTGGCCACCACTGCACTTTGTCCTCCCTTCACATCCACTGTTGCACTTGTTTGACCAGCTTTTACAGCTCCAACTGTTTGTTTTACTTATTGCATGACTGATGCTGTCCTCCGTTACTACCCTCCAACTTAGTGTCATGTGCCCGCACAGTCTAAATCATTAGATTACCGTGCTGTGCGTGACCAGGATTTTCTATCTTGGGTAAACACTTAATAATAATACAAAACCCAGAGCACTAGCATGCTGGTGTGCACTGTATTTGCATTTAGTTACTGTGTGACAAGGACAACCAAGAGTCATTCATTCACCAGCAAGGTCAAGCACTTTCTTCTTGAGACTTCACAGCAGCATGTGCTTTTTTCTCATTCAGTGTACAGTAAACATGGTGCCCTGCTGCAGGGTCGATATGCTCAGAATTCAGAGTCTGTTGCAGGACTCAAAGTTTATGCAAAGTTCATGCAAAGTCTGTGTCAGAGTAGCTGTTGTGTTTTGTGCTCCTTTCTTGCCAAATATGTGTAGCATGAGCTTTGCAAGTCTTTCATTGATTCACCCAAATGGTTAAAATGACCTCTGTCATTAGCAAAGTTTATTTCTTAGATTGTTCTTTTCAGACGCATAATATCATCGAGAGTCACTGTCATCAGTGTATGGAACTTGGCTCTTGTTTTTCTTATGTTGAGATACTACTTATTTTCCCAATGTATGTTACCTCCACAATCTGCCAATAAGTTGTGTTTATGTTAGTGTCCACCTGACAAATGTAAATGCATGTCCACTTCTAAAAACTAACTGCTGGCAGCATTATTCTGCATCATTGTTGGAAATGAGAGCGATGAACTAAAACCAAATCGTTGAGCCGAAAGATGCTAAAACGTCCCATAGAGTAAACTCCAGAATCAGGTGATAATTCTCTGTCTGTTTTTCATTATAAGCAACCCCATTTCACATGCACATAGTCATTTGGTCCATTGTCATAAAAAATAGAAAATATTGCCTGTATCACCTTTAAACTCTGGAGGTAACTGACAGCAACAGTCACAGTTTGTCACAGAATATAACATACCTGCTTCATACATTACACGGTCACAGCTGTCTCTCTCTCTCTCTGTCTCTCTCTCTCTGTCTCTCGCTCTCTCTGTCTCTCTCTCCCTCTGTCTCTCTCTCTCTCTCTCTCTGTCTCTCTCTCTCTCTGTCTCTGTCTCTCTCTCTCTCTCTGTGTCGGGATAGTCACCGGTAGCTCCCTCACCTGCCTGAAACAAGCCACAACATCTTTACAATGCTATCTGGCAGACGAGCACTTCATGCCCTTACATTGTTTTACTTGCTCTGATTTTGCCAAATCCCCACAGAGGCACAGGGGAAATCTAAACAATAAACGGATGTGATTTATGGAGAAAATATGAATAATTGCAGACATCTGCCTTGTGCATCTGTATGAGCTGAATTATTTCTAATTAGCCACTGAGTCAAGGTTCTGAGAGTTGTCATGGAGCTGTGAACTGTATTTTCAGTGTGTTTATTATCTATGTATCACAAAAGTGGGTCAAACTCAACAGAGGCTATGCAGCGAATTTTCAAAACAGATGCATTGCCAAATGTTCAGGGGAAATGTGTGTGCCACTATAGCCTGTGTGTGAGTCTGTTTTTAGAGTGCATTGTCCCTAGAAACTGAGTTACTCTCACTGTCATTTCCTTCTCAGACTGTTTGAATGTTGCTGTTGTTGTGGCCTCCTCTGGTGCCTTACTTTGGGAGGAGAGCAGTTGTATTTTGGTTACTTCAGTGGTCATGACACACCACTCTGCAGTCATAAGAATAGGTCTCTGCTTGCCTACATTTAAAACCAGCTGAACAACTTCAATCAAATCTCTGAATCAGAGCATTGAGGTGCCACCCAGGGTGAGACTCCAACATCGACGACCAGGGTGCACAGTGATTAATGTCATATTTTTAAAACCAGTTTGTTTGTGCTATGGGCTAAAAAAAAAAAAATTTCTCCATCTTGCAAACATTGTGATCAAATGTTTGCTGTCATACACTTATTTAGACTACTAGAAAATGTTACACGGTGAAAGAATGAAGAGTCACACATGTCAGTATTTAGTGCGCCTATTATAAACACACTTGCAATATGACCAACTAACAAATCCCTTCTGTTAGGATTTCACAATGCATTCCTTGTGTATTTAATGTCCTACAATTTCTTGGGTACAATTGGCTACAATTTCATTTTAACATTATAAGTTGAACAATGGGAGCTATTATGACATGTAGTGCTTTTCAAAAACAAAGGATTTAGAGCTGTATTTCTGATATTTTGCCAGAGTTTAAGCTTTGAGAATGAACTTTGTTTTGTTATGTTAAATGTGAGCAGGTTGTTGTGAGTCAGTCATTGTCAGACATTGCAGAAATGAAAGTCTACATATAAACTTTTGAAATGTTGAGTACTTTTTATGTGCATTGGGACATTTCAACCTTCATTCAAGTGTTTTCATGGCATACCTGCATTGAGCCCTGTACAAACACTGCTGTACTTCATTGCCAATCACCTCATCAGGCATTGGGTATTTCCTTCATCTTGACACCTGTCTGATCCTGTAGTGAATTAAAAAATGTGCTGAACCGGCATATGAGGAAAGAGGGAAAATAATTTTCTGGTTTAGTGTTTCACGGCATCCAAACAGCATCTTTAGATCAGAGAACAATGCAGACATCTTTTTTAAAGCACTATGTTTATATGTTACATTTCATAACATGTGGTTGCCATGAGTGGCAGCTGTGAGTCAGCGTCTGTGATCTCAAAAGAGATGAGAGCAGAGATTTAAATTGGATTTGCACACACTTGCTTCATTGTTTTACATAGGCAAATATTTCCAGGATGACTCTCCACAGCAGTGTGGTTCTGAGACTCTCAGGTTAGATGACAGATTATTACAAAATAGACGTTCATTGTTCGTTATTCATTATTCACAGATTCACATGACCAAACCAGAAACCTGACACAGGCTTCATGCCCTCTTCACTTTATAAACATGGATTTAGTTCTTCTGAACAACAAAGTGAATGAATAAGAGGAACCCTGCCAGATTAAAGGTCTGTTAGCAAGAACACACCATGTTTACTCCTGGCAGAAGTGACTTTAAGCAATGATGTGGGAGTTTTGTCTCATAGGGGCCTTTTTTTTTTGTTAGTTAAAAGGATTTTGAATGCTTTAGCTGAATGGAGTGCCCCTCTGCTGTGTTTAACAAGAGTGGATCTCACACAAAGACAGTACTGTCTCAGCGCCAAACAGGAGATACAGAATGTTTAAGGATGAAAGAGGGGAGAAAATGGGGAGGAGGTACTGAGAAATACTGGTTGCACAGTTTTGATTGTGATATTACTAACACTATGATCATGGTTATGAGAATATTGTGTGAAACCAGAAATAATAAATCATGCAGTGCAAATGCATTTATTCTGGCATTTTAAAACCACAAATAAGAGGATGAAAGATGGATCCAACTTACAATCTGTTCCTTTTTTGCAGACATGATAATATTTCTTGTGGTTGGGTCTCATATCTCATCTGCACTGTGTGTCCACACTGCGATTGTCTTTTGTTATGGCTGAGTTGGTGGTGTGCTGTCTTCAGTGCACGGACACATCTGCGTGTCTGTACCCGCAGAGTTGAGTCAGTTTTCAGGATTTACTGGCAGGTCTTAATGCAACTGTCACTTCTGCTTATAGTTTTTGTTTCGGGCACGATGTGAGAGTGACAGTTCACTTGGATTTCGAGAGTGTGATGGCCAGTTGAAAAACATACATAAGGAAGTTCTTTCAGCATGTCAGGCCAAAAGTTGTGCCCATTTAGCTGAGGTTAATCTTCTTTACCGTTGCTAATCTTTTGACTCATTGTGGCTGATGACAGAGATACACATTGTGCTTTACAACCCTGACAGTTCATTTATACTGTGGCTCGGATCTGACTTTCTTTAGCCAAAGCCCAAGGCAATACAGAAAAACCTGTAATTACCTGCTTAATGCACTACACTGCAAAACCTCCCAGTCCTTGCTAAATGGTAGACCAGACAAAGAAAGAACAAACCTTTTTAACAGATGCCGTTTGTCCACACCAGCAATTCATGTCAAACAATGATCTGAAGCTCTCTCTGGACTGGACAATAGAGAGGGAATCCCCCTGTCCTTAAGGCAGCAGTGGAATTAAATCATCAGCTGGACATTGATCAAGCCTCATAATCTCTGCAAGCCAAGATAAAGGCTCAGGATTTAAGTTTGATTGAACGCACCTCTCTGGCTTATAGTGTGGGTAATGTACATTTTAAAAAAAAGAAGAAGTAGCAAGTCTGCGTCTGTCATACATACGACATGAATACGACAACAAAAGGAAAATGATAGCTGGATTCCATACCCATATATACAGTAAAAATCTGTTGTTATCAAAGTGTTTGGAAGTGATTGTCTCTGGGTGGTCACATGGGACTGAACAAATTGCTTTTGACCAGCAGTTCATTGTTGTGGTGGGAAGCTGACGCACTGCACTGCAGACATATGATATGGACCGTGTAACACATTTGAAATTGGTCAGGCCCATGAACAACAGGTCTAATGCCAGATCTGAACAGGCCAGGGGAACCGGTCACAGTCTATCTCAGTAGAGGAACACAGTTATTACATATAAACATGAAGTGCTGCTGTACCAAGGACACCATTTTGCTTTGTCTCAGAAAAATTAATGTTGAACCTCACACAGTTCAGGCCTGTTTGGCATGTTGTCTGGCAGTTTGTCAGATGTAATGAGATACAGAAGAACTCGCAACACCAGCAGCCACCCTCCCTGCCCTCAATTCATTTGGCTGGCTAGCCAGTCTGAGCTGGGTCCAGCTGAGCTATGCTTAGTGAAGTCTCAAGAGTGAGTCTCACTCACATGAATATATCTAGCCAAACCACCCACAGAGAGGACCTCCTGTCTCAGGGTTTTAAACTCCTTTGTTTTGAGAGTTTATCCAGGCATTCAGCCTTTGTCAATTTCACCCAGAGTCTTAAAAAAAAGAGACTTCAATCTCAAATGATTCTGGAGTAATGTTATGATAATAACTGAAATTTTAGTTGAAAGTTGAATTGCAGTGAAGGATTGATTTAAAGTTACAGGAGAGTAGACATGCTCAAATAAATGCACGGAATCAGCAATGAAATTTACAAGTCTGAGTCACAGCCACATGCCAAGCTCTGCTGATTTAGATAAAACTCGGAAATTTGATTTTTTTTTTCAGGTCAGTACAGTAACTTCACAGCACACTGCTTGATCAGATATGACCTCAGGTTTAGTTAGCTATGAGAAATTCAGTAGAACTGAAAGCTGAATGGCTGCAGTCAGACCAGAACAGCTGTGATGCATTACCATTCAAGAGCAGCCTCAAAGGTATTCTGTCGTCCATTTCCTAATCTATTGTGACAGATGTGCACAATCAGAAAAAGGAAGCATTCTTCTCCGCTGAGGACATGCAATGTCTACAAGTGATATAGAGTACAGAGAATGATACTCAGAATATTGTGGTCAAATATTGACTTTTATTTATATCTAACACCCCACAACAGTTGATTAACAGCTGAATAATGATATTTCGCAGCTTATTTCACAGACATCTCAGACAACTTAGACAATATATACAGTAGGCTATGAAAGATATCGCTAACTGTAAACACAAAGACTGAAAGGTTTACTGAAATATTCAATGAATCATGATCAACAGTTGGAGTTTTATGACCTTTGCTCCCAATGTTTGATGTCCAAATTGGTCACATATGTATCTGCTAGCCAAACGCTTAGTACTGTGCTAACCAGTGTGAGTTCTTTGAAGCTGCTGCACTTATGTTTACCCTGGGCCAGTCTCTGGTCTTGGTCAGGCCATCAAGCTAAATGAGGAAGGGGATAAAAACAGTCCTTTGTAGGGCTGGGAGATTTACACAGCAGGGTACTGTCAATTGATTGTATGAATAGCATGCCTGCTGTGTTTAACTTCTAAGACCTGTCTAAATCCAAAATATGTAAGTGTCGAGTCCTGATCCATGAAAATTATTCTTTAGTTTTCATTGCAAAGACACATTTATTTGACCATATGTGCTAAATGAGACCGACCAAAAAAAGCATGATGTAGAAAAAACACACCACTATCCTACATAAGATAAGGTTGTGATATTAATGCAATACTGTATATTAGATATATTATATGTGCCACAAATCCTGTTTGGAAAGATTTGAAAATTTTGAAAGATAGAGTAGGTACGGTCTTTAGCCATACCCCAGCACATTAATGCAAAGTAATTTCATATGACACTTTATGATAAAGCCCTAAATTCATTTTACTGAAGCAGCCATATTATACTATCAAATCAAAAGTACAGTGTTTGCAATGCTCAGCACTGGGTATTTTACTAATCAGTGTTGACAACCCTCACATCATCACCACTTCAGCCTTACTTACTGCTGGGTTGGTTCACCAAAAAGATGCCCTCTTTTCATCTGTATAGTATTTAGCTGTATTAGGCTTAATTTAACTTAATCCATAGCTGGTCTTATTCGATGCAGATATTATGATGGTTACTAAAAGTACAAGTTTGTACATGCAGTAAACACTAGCACCAAGTGTGAAAGAAAATGGTGTCATTTTACACAGTTGCATCTCTATGGGCATTTGGGATGAAACCATATACTTCTCTATGTGCTTTCTTCCTCATGTCACTTTGAATAAGCTCAACTGCTGACCTTGGTCTGCTACAAATATACCACCTTAAATGAAGTGTATCGTGGCTAGACATGAAACAAGCTACACATACTCATGCAGAACAGACTTAATCATCTCCAGATACAGTTGAAAGGCTTTTGATTAGGCTCAAAAATACACTCTTGAAATATGACAGTTTTTGATTTACCTCAAAGTCCTATGTTGAGTTGAGAGACTTCCTTTCTGTGATTTTGATAAATATGATGTTTTGCTGCAGGTTTCAGTTTGGTCAAGATGATATTGCTGTGTAAGAATTTGTTGATCCAAAATTGTAGTCAAACAGAAAAAACATAGCACTATTTCCTAATGCTCCTGATTCTAAAACCAAAAATTCTTTGAGGGAGGCCAAACCGCACAGTGAGGTGCAAAGGTCCAAGAAAAATATCTGTCCAGCCATTTTGAAATTACAGGGAATTTGTTCTGCACAAATGTCCGTGTGGACTTTCTTCAAATAAATTAAATATGACCACTGACAGGTGAGGTGAATAACAATGATTATCTTGTTGGAGTGGGACGGATATTTTATGCAGCACAAGTGAAGTGTACATTGCGATTTGTTGCGTACGGGGCTGTGTAGCCACAGACTCGGCAGGGTACAACTGCTGACCACTGTCCACCACCAAAAGCACCAAAAGCAATGGGCACGTGAGCATCAGAACTAGACCACAAAGTAATGGTAGAAGGGACGTTTTCTGATGAATCATGTTTTCTTTTAACATCATGCGGATGCCTCGGTTTGTGTGTTACTTACCTGGTGAAGATGTGGCACTAAGATGCACTATGGGAAGAATGCAAGATGGTGAGTGTGATGCTGGAAAAAAAAAAAAAACGATACCGCCCACCTAAACATTGTAGCAGACTAAGTACATGACATAGAACAGTATTGCCTAATGGCAGTGGCCTCTTTCAGCTGGATAATGCTCCCTGCCACCCTGCAGTTGGTCATAATGTTATAGCTGAAGTGTAAAACTTCTGCTATAGCACAGTGCAGATCAAAATTAAAAGCCATAGCTGAACAGAGCTGAAATGCAAAGACAATCACATTGCATATTGTCTTAACTTGCATTAACCACAATTTAATAAAAGCATGAGTTTAAAAAGGTGACATACACTTATGAAGCAGGCATTGACCGGGCCTCTTTTGGGAGAGTCGATGTTATTCCATAATCACTAAGAAATTCAGTGAAACAATTTACAGGGAATTTTCAGTTTTGTTTTTTTTTTTCAAACTTGCAGTCCTCCAACTATGACCAAATGAGTTTTGCAGTCATAATAGATTGCTGCCAGGTTCTTTCACTTTTTCATATGCATATTTCCAGTCAAATGAAAAAATGAATGAGGCTGCAAATGATAATTGCAGATGTCCATCAAGTCACAAGATGAAAAGAGCTAAAATCCAGGATTTGAGTTTGAGGGCAGTTGTATTAATTACATGGCACAATGTAATCTCTAATAAAATTTTATTTTATTTATTTTGCCTAAACCAAATATTTTGTCATTTTTGCACTCTTGTTTACACAGTTTGACAGAGTTCCTGTGGCTGTTGCACACATGCACTTGGTAAAATTAGGTCCAACATTAATTAAGTGAAATATGCATCATCATCAAGCCCTGGCAAGTCTCACTATCCATATCATATTATCCATCAACTGCACAAAACTCATCTCACTGACCTCCATTTCTTTTTGTCCTGTAGAACCCAGAATCTCTGGACTCATCCATCCAGAGCGCCCTCTCGGCTCTCTTCCCACCTTTTGAGGCCACAGCACCCATTGTCCTCAGTCAGCTGTTTCGCACCATTGAGGAGCGTTACCACGGCGATGCATTGCAGTGCCTGCTAGATTTCCTCATCCCCTCCAAACACCTGTTGGAAAGTGTCCAACAGGCAGCTTGTGTGAGCATCATACATCTGCACCAACACTCTTCCTTTCTCTTAGAGTATACTGCATTGCCACACGTACTTTACCAATACAAACAGCAGCTTCTTAATGTGTAAAATAGAAATTAGAAACAGGTAGAAACAGTGACATTTGTCAGATTTATAATATTTTTGTAAATATTGCTTGTTGAAAAGATATAGATCAGATCATTTATAGGTTTTCAAATTGTCAGGCACAGTTTCCCTGTGCTCTGAAGATGTGGGCTAAAGACACTGCCTGAGGTGGACTGTTGCATTTTTCATCAAAAATCATTCTCCTTGTCAGAGTCAAAACACAGTCATATCGTAACACATCAACATGATACATGTATAGTTACAATATCATGTCTATTGCAAATAAACATACAAATAATCCACTGATAAATCACAGAAAAAAGATACTCCTCATCATTACAGAACTTAACTGTGAATCATCATATTTAAAATTTTTATCCAGTATATGGGAAATCCAGTAATACATATCTGTACAGGCAATAGTTTTGCTTTCAATTTGCCAAACAAAATGAAACAAAATTTAGGCAAAAATCTTGTTTACAACCCTCTACTTGCCCCAAGATGAAGGATAGAAACACATCATTCAAACTAAGAGTGTCCCATCATCCTTGAACACTGACACTTCCTCCATCCTTTCATAAACTGCACAGTTTGGAAATCTATCAATCTATGCATCCATACATGTTTATATAAAGCCATAGTGTACTCTGTTAGGCCAGTCTTTGTACATACAGTATGTTCAAACACAGAAATGTGTGTGAGATAACTTGGATCTTAATATCCTATGTGCATTAAAATCATAAATATTTCATATTATACTGGTAATATACACTGACGTGCACTGACAAACAATTTACTGCAGGATTAGAAGGCAGGAAAACAAGACACCAATAAGACAGAGAAAATTGAGTAGGGCAAATTAAAACAAAGTTCCACTTTGATGATGCTCAATATTTATTTTTGTCTAGGCTGGATACTCTGATGTGGTTTTCCGCTGTGAGGGCTGGCCTCTATGTCTCCATGACAAAACTGTCATCCAGCTGGCACCTGTAAACCCTTTGCTTCTGCGTCCTGGAGACTTCTATCTTCAGGTGGAACCTTTTGGGGACCAGGCGGCTCGCATTGTCCTCAAAAGTCTTCTGGAGGGCTGTCGAGAGGTGGAGGAGACCCCGGTGCCTGAAACTTCATACCCCTGCATCTTCACAGAAGACTGGCTGCAGGATGTCAATGAAGGACGCCATGGAACCCCTCTGTCACGTTGCTTGCTTTGCACAGATCAGGGAGTAATCACATTGCCCTGGGCCAAAATAGCTATCCCAGAATTTTTGGACAAGCCTAAGGTCATGCCCACTTATCGAGAGGCTCCTCCTGAACCAAAGCAGATCCCAGCTCCCTCCCTTTTTAACTCCTCCACCCTCCCGATGGAAGCTGGGATTCTTCCTACAAAAGACAGGATGTCAGCATCTTTGAGACCTGCAGACTGTTCTTCCAAACATATCCAAATGGATCGTGAAAGAAGAACACCAAAATCATACTCCAAACCTCTAATCAAACCTGTGGGTTGGGTTTCTCCTAATACCTGGGACAGTCGTAACTATCGAGAGATTGAGGGTGATTATGTAGACCTGGTGGATATCACCAAAGGGAAGGACTTTGTGGATAAACAGAGAGACAGCCGTCCAAATCCACCCAATTCAGCTTTGTTCAAACCTGTCACACCACCTACTGCTGAGCATAGTGTTCCCTGTGGACGCACCCTTCAGTATGCAGAGGAACCTTGTACACCATGCAGCCAGAGGAAGCTGGGGCAGGAGCTTACTGATCACGATTTGAAGTGTCGGTACAGAGACTCTTACCTGGCAGCACTGAAAAACCCAGTCACTTTTGAGAGGGGGAGTGTAGACCTCCTATCTGCTCTGGAGGAGGTTGGCCTATGTGAGGATGGGGAGTTAAGATCCATGGGTATGTTTGAAGCTCCAAGAGATGAACATGGAAGTGTTAGCAATCACTCTAAAGAAGCTGTGATTCGACATGAGCTCTGCCAATACAAACATTGCTGTGAACCAACACAGGAAAACTTTGTGTCTCTCCTGACAGACCATCCCACAAGTTCTGAAACTGAAAACCTTATGAAGGATTCACCAATGATCTTGAAATCATGCCCTGGATTGAGCCATAGTCAGAGAGTTCAGACAAAACTTCTTTCCCACCCATTAGGAGATAATGCTAGTGTGCATTCAGGATCAGATGTGTTGTTGGGGACCCATGATGGCAACATGAAATCACAGCAGAAGAAAGAGATTGTAAAACCATCGGGGAAACAGAAAGTTAAGATGAGGTCTCTGTCTACTGTCTCAGAGACACCCAAGGCGAGTCCACTTCTCTATAAACTCACCACCAGGAGCCACAGTGATATTTGCCCTGAAACAATCTCCAGCTTAATCCAGTGTAAAAAAGGTGAACTGTTGGATCAGGTGACTCCAAAGCTGGAAAGACTGTCGGGAAAGTGTTTGAAAAAAGGCAAGTAGAGTTAGCAAAGTAACTCTTCTGATTTCCTTTTAATCGCACAGTTTGTACATTGTTATTATTGCACATAAAGCCATTTTGAAATAATCTGTTGCTCAATGCTCAAAAGGACTTCCACCAACATTCCCACCAAACAGATTGAAACTTGTCTGTGACCCTGTGTGCTCCAGGGAACGTGCTCCACTGAGGTTCATGGTTCATAGAGGCTCTTTAGAAAAAGGGTTCAAAGGTCAAAGGTCAAGCTTTAATATGATCTTCCTCCAGGGATTCTCACTGCTGTCTGGGTTCTTTGGTCGTACGGCTTCACTCACGTCATTCCCATTACTGAGAGAGTGAACGGAAATAGCATGCAGTACCCCAGTGAAAGAGAGGGCCTGATACCACTGTGTAGATAGAGGGAGCAAAGCATTCTTCTTATGTAGAGAGACAGCATAAGATGTAAGAGGGGGGTTTCTATGTGCCCTGCACCCACTGGCATGCGCCATCGTGCCCTCAGAGGGGCATGATGAGCTCTTTACTGGAGACATGCTTGTCATGGACTATTAAAGCAGCGAAGAGAGAGAGAGAGCACAGGCGAGATTTTGTTGGCTCCAAGGAAAGTTCAGTTAGTATATCTCAAATCAAAGCCAGACTTAAGCCAGCCACTGCAGTGTTTTGTTACAGAATCACCATGTCAAATGTTTAAATTGTGTCTGCACGCAGCTGTGTTGGGTAGGTCCGTGTTGATAAAGAGCTATTAAGAACTATAGCTGAAGAAACTAGTAAATGTTATTTGGCCAAAGGTCACCGCACAGAATAAGTAATAGTGGTTTTTGGAAAATCTTAGCATTGCCTTCAAATAACTGTCTAATGGTTTAAACTAAATCAAATTATGAAAATGCATACATTTTTTCTTGCAATGCTGTAATGAGACTCCCACTCAAGCAGGTGTGAAACTTCTTCCACCACAGATGGAGCTGACTCAAGACTCCACAACTCAAAGACCGAGAAGCCATCATCTTTGCAAGTTAAGCTTCCTGCAATTTCTGACACGCCTCAGTCTCTACGAACAGAAGAGTCCAGCTTCAGAAGCATCAGTCATCTGCTTGAATTAGGCATTATTTGTTTGCCAGGTACTTTGCACTGATGTGTACTGACTTGAGCAATCCTATATTTAAATGTGGTTGGTTATGGAGAGGTTTTTTTAACATGATTTTGTATATTTTTGTATGAAGGACTAATTGTTATTTTCTGAGCATTCACCCAAACAATCCTCAAGAGACTTCTGTTTCCTCAACATCTCACTCTTATCTCACTGCATGAACATCGTATACTGTGATGATGGCGATGATGATGATGATGATGATGATGATGATGATGATGATGATGATGATGATGATGATGATGATGATGATGATGATGACGATGTTAAAATGACTGGGAGTCAAAACCAGTCACTAAAACTCATGACAGCTCCAGAACAAAAATCAAATGATATAAATATTCTAGCAGATTTACTGTACAACTTTTGCAATTTTATTTCCTCTCGATACACATCACTAACTTTCCTCTGTCCTACTTGTTCCTAGGCAGCAGGGACAGGACAGGTAGAGCAGTTTTGGAGGTTCATGGTGACAGAAAGGAGTGGAAATCCCCACTTGTATCAGCTCAGAATGTGTGTGAATTGCTGCTATACCTACACTCCATACCAAGGTATTAGAATCAATTATGAATGTACTAAAAAAACAATATACTTGTAAGTTATAGGCCTTTGTTTAGTCTGAATCATATTTGAACTAGAGCTTGACCGATGCCCATTATGGGATAGTGATGTCCTCACTTGCCAAACAGAAATTTGTCATTGTAGGCTCACTTGGTGGACACAGTGTGGTAGTATGTAATAAGAGGTCTGACCACCAGAGGGGAGTATATCATTGTTTAAAAATTCATTTTCTGTTGCTGAAGCACACTTTGAATAAGGTGCATGCTCTCACATGCAAACTAAGAGAATCTCGAGGACTCACTCTTTGAATGTATTACAACTAATAAAACAAAAAATATCTAACTTTAAGACTAAATCTGCATCATCAAGTAGTGCCTTTAGATCAATCAGCTCAATGCGCTGACCCTTTGACAAAACTGTATCCCCCATCACCACCATCTTCTAGTGAGCACTTGAACAGTGTTATTTGTTATTCTATAACTGTTTCTGTGAACTTCAAAAAGCCATTCTACATGTTGAGTTCCCAGTAAAGAGCAGTGTTCCAGTCTTATCCAGGCCGCCTGCCAACTGTCTGGTATGCAGCGCCTCACTAGAATTAGCAGCCATGTCTCATGTGGGTTAACACAACAGTAACCTGAGAAAAAGGCATTAAGAGGGGTGTATGTGAAGGTATTAAAGAAGTGGCATAGGATATGTGAAGAAGTGTGAGTGAAAGCCTAACTCTGTGTGGATGTCAGAGAGTAATAAAAAGATGAGATTTGAGAGGTTAAATAAATGAAGCAGGAAAGTTTTAGAATAATGCATCTATCACATAAAGACCACTGTGATTAAATGAGTGTGTCCTCATATGCCCTGATCTGAATGATTGTTTTTATAGGAAAGATGTTCAAGAGCTGGGAATGACTTTGGTTATCAATGCAAGGAAAAAAAAACCCCCACTTCAACTCTACAAGGCTCTGCTGATGGCACAGGTTGAAACACAACATATACACATGCCAAACACAGTGCTCACCCAGAAAACACATTATCAGCAAATTGCTGAAGTTAAATCAAAACACATAATAGTCTTACCTGATTTTTGTCTTTAATTTATTGACTAACTGCTGCAGGAGCAAGCTCTTCATGCTGTGCACAGTATTGTGATGCTCATGGACAAAGACACTTGTCCACGCCCTGAAAAACAGCCTGGGCTTCAGGTCAGGAGTCCTCCATTCCTGTTCTATTTTCTGACACAACAGATGAGTGCCACTTTTCCTCCATTCCTTCTTCACCAAACATCTCTTTGTCTATCAGATGGACATGGTGACTTCCATGAAAGCTCTGAACAAGACAGTTGAATCTCCCCAGCTGACATCTGACCTGGGAGGTACCTTTACTTACAGCCATGCAGACTGGCTGCAATTTCACCAGGTACTGAATATTCACTTATCTCTACTGAATGGCTACAGCTGTGGTATCACATCCCACGCTCCCCATCACTTTAAGAAACTGTGGAGTTTCCTGTAGATGTAGAGGAGTTTGTTGTTTAGCCACTGTGGTCGACTTGTTATCCAAATGACTCATGTCAAAATATTGTGCAAATGTTATCTTTACTACTCGATCAGACATTCATATTTGTCATATGTACTTTGCTTTACACACACACAATCAAACATTCAAATTGATAAATGCCATTTGTACCCTTTGAGTGGAGGGCAAATATGTTCACAAGTGCAAAGTGTACAATCTTTTGCACATCAGGGCATTGAACTGCAAGTCAGAGTGAAGCAGCTTAGGTTTGATGAATAAATTCATCATTTTACATCTTTAAGCCTCCAAATAAAGCTGAGAGGGAAAAGATTTATTTGGTTTAACAACTCGTAGGCATATGTATGCAAACTGTGACATTAGAAAAAAGTAGATAAAATGTCGTAAAGGGTCTCAATCTAAAAAGTCCCGAAAGCAAAACTACTGATGCAAAAGATGCATTAGAAGAACGGCTTTATGCAGCAGCTGTGCTGTCTACAAAGCAGAAGGGCAAATATGAACACGTGCAGGAAATTAAAGGAGTTAAATATTCCAGGAAATTTCTGTGACATCTTATCACAGTTATTTTCTGCCTTAGCTAGCAGCACCCTGAGGACAGTCTCCTATGTTTGAATAGAGCTTCGACTTAACAAGCAGACCCCCATACATCTGTATGTGGCCTCATGATGTCTGTCTTGCTCTCTGTAGGCAGCTGATGGCAGATATGGGAAAAAACTGTTTTCATTACAATGCAACATATGTCTGTTAACCTCCAATAAGTTCTGAACTTATTTTATTTCAGAGACTGGTTTCCTTCATGACTGACCTGCAAGGGGCAGACAGCTTGTTGCAGAAGGCCATCAGGAAAGTGGATGGCAGCAAAAAGATAGACACTGCCCAGGTAAAACTAACACGCTCATACTATGCTGTAATGATTTATTTTGGATGGGTGCAATTGTTGACTTTGCATGTACCACAGGAGGTACAACAATGCATTCAAGAACAGAAGGCTTCAATGAAAGCGGTGCTAGAAGACGCTCAACTGGTCAGTCTTCAGAGAGAGGGAGGGGCTGTGTTGGCCAGGATGAGGAGAGAGGAGTTCAGATTTCCACAGTCTGAAGACTACAGGTATCAGACACCATTTAAGTTTTTTTTTTACATATTTACATAATCCTCTTTCTGCTGGGTAGTACATAAGGCCAACATGTGTACATTGCGACAACATTTCTCAAATCTCTTTTGTTCTACATTGTCTACACTGATCAAATGTTTATTTCTTACTCAAGTTTTGTACTTTAGTACAATTTTGTGGAATTTGTACTTCACTTGAGTAGTGATAGCTTCATGTTATGGAGCCCTTTACTCCACTTTACAAACATATTTTCCACGTGCTGCACACCCACAGAGGTGTTCTTCGTTATTTTGGCAGATTAGATCTCTAGTCAGCTGTAAATTTGGTTGAGCTATGCTGGGAATAATACTAAATGCCATCAAATATTAACTAAAGTGGAAATAAGATTGATGCTGGTACTGTCTTGCTCTTACAGGCACAACAAAACCAACAGATGGATGAGGGAGATATAAATCAAGGCCACTTCACATTTATACTCACCCACTCTGGGCTGAGTACAGACAATTAAGCTACATTAGTGAAAACACCTGTGTGGGTGCAATATGTGCATGAACATTATAAAATGTGACACATTATTATTGATTTTACTACCAAACACTACGATAAGTAGTAATTTGCTCTAACTCAACTGGTCACAATGTTAAAGTAAAACCTGAAGACATATTTGAATGCAGGTGTACAGTGTAATGTAATCTGAATGCTTCCTCCACCACTGTTTAAAACACGTTTCTGTTTCACAGCTGTGTTTTCAGTCACACTTAAAGCTTTGTTTAAGTAAATGCGCAGCTGAAAACGGATAATAATTCATTTAAATGCATGTGCCACCTGATAGTATAGCCATATGTTAAGGTTGAAAAATTATTTTTTATCTTTAATAATTAATTTGTTAAAATAATAATAATAATAATAATAATAATAATAATAATAATAATAATAATAATAATAATAATAAATACATACATAATTTCAACTTTTTTCAATAAGTTTATCCAGGCAGTAAGAGTCAGAGAATTATTCACTCCAACCAATGGCCTGAATTACCCTTTTGCTTAAATACCATATTCATTTGCGTGTATGTCCTCATAAGACCCTTAAAATGACAAATGATACCTCACAATGCACTTGGAGTCAGGTGTTATTGCTATTAGAGTTTGTTGTTGGTAATATTTCTTCTTCCTTCACTGCAGAGATGCTCTGGAATCAGTAACAAGTCTGTATAACCAGGTGGAGGAGAAGCTCCATATGCTGGTGATGAGATCAAATGAATCACTGCAGCACCTGGAGTTCCTCTTCAGGCTCAGAGAGATGGAGACCAAAATCAGTGTGGTACAGTCACCTCTTTCAGTTTGTTCACACTAATAAAAAACTTCCAAATGTACTGAAGCATCTAAAATTCATTAACATGGTGTGGTGGGCAGAGATATGAAAGTTGGTTACCTTTTGTCCAAATTTTCATTCATGTGACTGATGAAATGAGAAATGTAATATGAGCCTCATGGTTTGACAAACTATATACTTCTACATTATGTCTTGCAGACGGGGACCTGGTTCAATACACAAGGTGAACAGAGATTGATGGACTCTTACACAACAGATAATACCCTGGAGGGCACTGAAAAGGCTATGCAGCACTTTGAACAGTTTCTCAGCGAGTGCAAGGTATTACACTAACATATCAAAGGGATATAAAAACGTATCCTTATTTGGCTGTTGGTTTTCTGTTCACATACCAACATTTTTCTCTCATTTTCCCATAGCTGAATTATTTAAATGATTCCAGCAATAACAGTGAATAGTAGATTACAGTTCCAGTTGACATCTCATGGTTTTCCTTAGGAGAAACAACAGTATGCTTTGACCCTGGTGACAGAAGCAGGGGGACTTGTTGACACCAGTGACTCCAGTCCTGCAACAGATATTTTTCATACTCTGGTCAGCACTTTCAAATCCAACATGGATGGTTTTATGTTGCGGGCAGAAAAGAGGTACAAAGAACTGGACACGCTGGTGCATGTGTACCGTTTTTGCTATGAGGTTTGTGGGTCTTTTTTTATTGCTCCTTGTTTTTCCTTCCATTTGACTTTTGTAATTTAAGTCTCTTCTCCTTTTGTCTCCACGTGCCCTTTGTCTGCATATTTCTAACTGATTTGTGTTAGGCTTTAAATCTAAAATGCTGGATTTATTTTTCTTACTCTCTACACAGGCATCTGCCCTGGCCAAGGAATGCAGTCATTTTTTGGAGCAGGTAGAGCCAGGGTGTTACTCAGCTCAGACCCTAAGCACACTCCAGATGTATGAAGAGAGATTAGGTGGCGAATTCTCCACCCCGCACTTTGGGGCTCTGAAAGTTAGGGTCTGTGGTGTGGGATCAGGGGCCTCTGGGGTTATGAAGGTGTGGAATGCAACCTGGGTCCAGTGCCAAGAAGTCAAGCAGTGTCTTGAGGAGATGCAGAAGAAGAAAGGAGTAGATCAGAACCAGATCCAGCTGAGAACAGCTGCAAACTCTCAAAGCGAAAATGGAGCAAGAAAGAAGGAGGGAAAGAGTGAGGTTGGCGAGGACGACTACTCCCCAACACATCTGCCGACCTCTCCTAAAGAGGTGGTCAGTAGCTCAGAAAATGCAAAAGAAAGCATGGCTGCTGCATGTACCAACCAACTGGACTTAGAAGGATGTAAGAAAGGAGAACATCAAACACAAAAATTATCTGATGCAATAGTTAAAAATGAGAACATGACTATTTCTTCACAAAATAGTGACTGTCATCCAGAAACCAAATGGAGGCTCAGAGAGCACCACAGTGAGGCAGATCTGAGAAACACAGACTCTCCTGGGGTGGGCAATGATTTTCCATTGCACAAAGCACTGGGGCGGTCCCTAAGTGAGGGATCATGTGTTAGCTCTCATTTGACAAGCATCTCTGCCTTTTCACCTTTGAATATAAGACACAAACACAGTCTGAGCAGGAGGCAGCCACTGGGACAAAATCTGCAGCCTGTCCAAAATTTGCCCATTTCCCATAACGAGAGTTTACACCAAGGAAAGTTGAGCTGCAGTAATGAAGAGGAGGGAGAAGCATCCACCCAGAGCCCTAAAGATTTAAGGACCCCAGAGACATTACTCACACCAGCAGAAAACAATGGCAGCAATGTATTGTGAGTAATGCATCCCTCCCTCAGCTGTGACCTAAAGCTCAATGAGATTCTATTGAGTACACTAGAAATTATATCCATACATTCATGAATGACACAATTGTTCACCACTTAAAGCATAATGTAATGGAAATGATTTTCTTTTCAAGGTCATTTAAAAGTGTGCAAGATCACCTGGGTTTATATATGAGCTTTAGTAAAATCAGCAATTTTACATTTTTTATTTCCTACGTGTGGAACAGGAAGCTGTGGAAGATAATGGATGAGCTGCTGTCCACAGAGAGGGAGTACGTGAAGGCTCTGGGCTATGTCCGAGAACACTACTTCCCTGAGCTGGAGAGGGCAGATGTCCCTCAGGACCTCAGGGGCCAGAGGGGGAGCATCTTTGGTAACCTAGAAAAACTCCATGACTTCCACCGACATCATTTCCTCAATGAGTTGGAGAGTTGTGTGAATGAACCCTTCAGAGTGGGACGTTGCTTCCTACGACATGTAGGTGCCATGAGTTTTATTTTGATAGTATATAAAATAGTTTGCTCTGAGAGCGTAAAGCACCTTCTTGAGGAAAAATTCTAATCCTGAATTTGATTAAGATCATATTTTGACAATTATTTTAAGTCTTTTTGAGAATAGATTATATATACTAAAATTGTCTCTAAAAGCTTAGTGATTGTTATGAATGGCACATGGTTTCCTGTTTTTATCCATAATCACAATAATTCAGCATACTTGATAGCTCTTCCAGATGTGTCCTGCCTGTGAATTGATGGCTTGCCTGTAGGGTCCAGGAACCTTTTCTTCCAGCTGCTAAGATGTTTATATCACTGAAGCATTCACTGGAAATAGAGAGGATGTGTTATGCAATCCTCCGGGGGCTAACTTCACCTAAATTTCAGTGTAACACATACTTTTACTGTTGCTGATAATTATAAATAACAATGATTTCTATTTTTATTTTAGAGAGAGAGCTTTGCTTTGTATGCCCTTTACAGCAAGAACAAACCACAATCTGATAGTTTGCTCATCAACCATGGACAGGTTTTCTTTAAGGTGAGAACCACTGCATTTGTTCTTCTTTCTCTCTTTTTCTGTACTACTACTACAGCAGGAATTTCCTTAAACAATAAGAGAGAGAAAATAGTGTTTTATGGCAAGATTAAGTCAACTATGTTGGCAGCTATAATTAAGCATAACTGTGCTTTGAGCTAAATGTTAACATCAGCATGCTAAAATTCCCACATTTACAGTCAAACATTTACCAGGTAATGCACAGGATGTTCGCCATCTTAGTTCACTGCATTAGCATGATAACTCTTTCCTAATAAAAATGTATTGGGGTGTTGTGATACACTGGTATTGACGATAACAGTCCCACTCAATTAACATTAGGCTGTCCTCCACCTTAGTTTTAGTATAATTCTGGTGCTGTAGTTTCACCAGAATATCTTGAGCGCTGCTGTAGGTTCACTGACTCTTGTCACCTCTCCCTCACCAGCAAAAGCAGCTAAGGCTGGGGGATAAAATGGACCTGTGGTCGTATCTGCTGAAGCCTGTGCAGCGTATCAGTAAGTACAGCCTGCTGCTGCAGGACATGATGAGAGAGTGTGGTCCGGGACAAACCAGAGAGATGGCTGAGGTCAAAGCTGCCCTGGAGGTCATACACTTCCAGCTCCGCCATGGCAACAATCTGCTGGCCATGGATGCCATCCACAACTGTGATGTAAGTTTGTACTATCACAAAAATGGTGGCACAAAGATAACTGAACCCAAAAAATGGACACCTAGGAACAGGGGCTGGATGTGATACTTACAATATTTACAACACAGGTATTCTGTAAATAAATGTACTGCAATAAGAATGCCTTATACATCGGTAATTCATCATTGAGCAATATCTTGGAGAAGGCTGAAACAGCAGAAACAGGCACAGGCAAGACAATGACATACATCCATGTAGTAGGCATGTCGGGACGTTTTCTCAGAAATGTTTGGTCTTTTACAATACCAGTAAGTATTTAGAATTATATTGGATGGATTGAGCTGAGCAGTGAAAAGTGTTTGTGTGAAAGTCTTATCATCATCTTCATGGAATTTAAAGGGAGATGATATGTGTGAGAATTGATGGCCTGGAGCTATATTATCTGCAGTAGAAACAGAGGGAATTCTTAGTAATTTTGTTACTTTATAGACTTTTTCTTTCTTGCACTCCTACGAATGATAAGGACATTCATAAAATGTTGTGTTAAGGTTCCCTGTACTGGAATAAGCAAAATGCATACATCGATTCACTGTTCCTTTTCTCGTTTCATTTATTTTTTTACTTTTTTTGAAGAACTGCAAATACATTATTGCTGACTAGAGTACATGGCCACGTTTATCAGCCTCAATGTGTTTTCCTTTATTATACTGCAGGTTAATCTGAAGGAGCAGGGGCATCTGATACGCCAAGATGAGTTTGTAGTGACATTCAGAAAGAAGAAGTGTTTTCGCCACATTTTCCTTTTTCAAGAACTCATCCTGTTTAGCAAGACTCGTAAGACAGATGTAGGAAATGACACTTATATCTACAAACAGTCATTCAAGGTAAACATAGTGTATGCATGCACACACACACTCACACACACACACAAACACACACACACACACACACACACACACACACACACACACACACACATACACACCTTGTTTTACTACACTCATAATTGATATAATACATTCCCAAGTCCCTCACCCTTAACCATTACAACTGTAAATTTAATCCAGGAGGTATTAAACCTGTGGTCCAGCATTTGCTCTCCCACAAAGCCTTTAGACCCCAAAAGTGCAGTGAAATAACTATAACTTCAGCAACATAAGGCCTTCATGACGTCAGTCATTTTTTTCTCTTTTAGTTGAAGGACATGATGCTACCTTTTTGTTGGAATAGGTTTACTCATCATTGACAGAGAAAATTTAAACTGTTTTATTATACCATTGCAAAACTTTCAAAATCGCAGAGAAAGGCTGGACATGAAAATTGGAGTTTTGTAAGTATTAATATTTGAAATTATATTTTAATATCATAAAAATATAGTTAATGGAAAATATAATTATTAAATTTAATGTAATGAATCAGTAATAATTTTGTCAAATTTGATTTTAAGATTTTAAGTTACTTGTACTGAGTACAGTACAGTACACACATATATATATATATATATATATATATATATATATATATGTGTGTGTGTGTATAGACTATCACATCTGAAAGTGAAACACATTAGGAACCTAATGCAGAAGGTCTGATCCTCCCCGTAATTCTCTCCCCACTTCTTCATTCAACATTTAACACTTTTTCCAGTTGATTTGCTCTCTGACACACTTCACATCTCAATTTTTTCACAGCCCAATTTTTGCCAACTTGCAAAACTGCTTGCCATATTTGAAACCATTTTACACAGTTTGTCTTTGTTTGTATTCAGACATCAGACATAGGCATGACCCAAAACAGTGGTGAAAGCGGCCTATGTTTTGAGATCTGGTTCAGGAAGAGGAAAACCCAGGACACGTACATACTCCAAGCAGTTAGCAGGGAGGTGAAGGAGGCTTGGACCAAGGACCTGGAGCGGATCCTCTGGGAGCAGGCTGTACACAACAGAGGTACCAACAAGCAACAGTAACAGTGAGGTTAATTTCTTAAATTTGAAAAGACTTTTAAAAGAAATTATTAAATTTCACATGTTTGTTAGAGGTCCGTATGCAGGAGCGAGTGTTCATGGGTATTGGAAACAAACCTTTCATGGACATCCAACCCAGTGAAGCAGCGATCAATGACAGAGCCGTCAACTATGTGCTGATGGGAAGAGGTGGGCAAATGCTGCCAGTAACACAGATTGACTGCGTTATTGTGATAGTGTTCTACCCCTCTTTGGATTTTTACATCTTCTCAAGCTTCCTCTGATAATATTTATTCTCACCTAGTCTTTGCAGAAAACAAGATGCTATCTATAGGGTCATGTGGAGCACAGGACAGGCTCCCAGGGGGGCGGCCAAAATCTGTTGGTTCAGGAAGCAGTTCATCCTCATCCTCTTCCTCTGGAGGGGGTTCACTATCCACTGTGGGATATGGGTGTGGGCCAAAGCGGAGGGTGGTTATGGGGGTACTTGCAAGATATGCAACACCCCCTGGAGCTCTGGAGGAGGATGACCTGGACCATGAAAGTGGGAATCAGAACTTACTATGTAAGTTGGCCATTTGAACAATGTACAGCATTGCATACAATACAGTAGTTACATTAGTAGGTTATTTATCTATCTATCTATCTATCTATCTATCTATCTATCTATCTATCTATCTACCTGTTCACATACTGTATACGATTGCCACGTGTATAATCAAGTCTTCTCCATGTTCCAGTGGACAGCTCTGAATCATCAGGAGAGAGTGTAAGTGGACTCAGCAGTTGTAGTCACAGCTACCACTCTGCTATTGGAGGAGAGGTGGATGACAGCTCCTCTGTCTGTGCCTCTATAACCACTGTTAAGGAAGCTGTGGCTGTTCATCGAGCTGAACTTTCTTCAGCTTTCCAGAAACCAAATACTCTGGCCGTATCCCCAGAGAAAACCCAACCACCAATTGCACCAAAGCCCAAACCAAAACCACAGCACCAGACCAAAGATCTCCCCTGCAGCAAGGTGCAGTACAAATATCATAACCAGTAGCTGAGTAACCATTCATATGGTTAAAAGATTTAGAAATGCAAATCACCTATTCATCACTCACTAAATAAACTATCTCTATCTATCCTTCATTATTTTTTTTCTTTGCTTGGTGTATTTCTTCATGTCAATTATTTATCTAATGTTGTTTTTAATATTAAATTGATAATATATATATGTGAATCCCTCAGGTTCAGGACACCTGTGTAGGAAAATCCACAGAGGTTTAACCTGTGAGAGACAGTAGAGGTGAGTATAATATCATTATATGTATACTACTTATAAACTGTGCTGCTGTGAAAAGGAAAATCTCATTAAATATTTGATTTTTTTTTTTCTGCAGATCTTAAGCAAACCAAGAAAAGCCGAGACAGGTCTGATAATATCTGTGTGAAAGAGGAAACTATTTAAACCAACACCCTTTAGAGGTTTAGAGTTGTTACTCTAATCCATTACCATCTTGTAAATACATCTGTTTAATCTCACCACTAAAATGAAGGGTCAGAGAAAATGTCTATGAATGTACTGTATTCTGAGCATGATCATTGATACATATTGCAGCTGATATAGTTTTGCAGATTGTATTGTAAATCAGTCTAGTTTGATAGCTCATTTGCAGGATCATAGAGTTTCTACAGTCTCTATCTGTGTCATAAAGTTTAATACTATACTGCAGTATGAAAACATGGCTAATTTCATTGTGGTGAAGGAAACACTAAGTAATTTTCTACAGTAAATGTAATGCCTTTTGTACATATTTATAAAACTTCTTTACTTGTGTTCACTGAAAAAAAAATACACATTCACTCTGTCTTTTCTTTTCGTTAACAGTTTTGTATAAACTCACGTTACTGCGATCCATGTAACAGTTGTATGGCTTTTCCATTTGAAATACAGAATATTTGCAGTAATGATATATGTCTGACTTTAATTGTGTTTTATTTTCACCTCAGTATTTTCTTTACTTAACTGTTTACAAATCTAAACTGCCAGGTTTAGATTTGTAAACAATATTTGTGTATATTTTGCATCAGCACTAATCTCAACCATAGCTTACACATATAACACCTATAATGAACATAGTTCATAGGGTTAAGAATGCATACAGTATCATGTTTTCATGAAGGTTGTATTTAACTCTCTGCACAGAATGAAGAGAGTCACTTGTTCTGACCATAATACAAACCATGTAAAAAGTGTAGAAAAAAAGAACATCCTTAGTCATTAAGTTGCTGACACAGACATCACAGACATTGTAATGAGAAAAGTCACAATTCAAGGGAAATCTCTTTTTTTTTTTTTTGCTGCAGTTCAGGAGAAACAAATCACAATTTCTGGTAAACATTTGAAATCACTCACTTCCCTGTTTCAGAAAAAAAAAACCAGACACTTTTGAAAGTGGAAATGAGTGCAGAGTAAAGGTGATAGATAGACAGCACATTTACTCTGAAGCTGGCAAAACACAAATACTTGGCACACACATGTATTCATTTCCATCGTGCAGGTTTGGACACAGCTCTGGCTTTGTTTTCAAGTCTGTTAATCACATAATTTACTTCCCTGACGTAATACCCAGTTCTGGAGCCAAGATTCATGTTTGTAGTTAGAACTGGTCTGCAGGGAATGCTTCAAACCATATGACTGGCTTCATCCTCTACTTTTACTGACATAGTTACAATTACAAATTCTATATTGACTTTAGCATTTAGGTGCTTATTGTCAACTTTTATAGAGGGGAAGGTTCAGCACAGGACAAATACTATAGTAACTTTTTCCAAAGAAAAAAACAGAGAAGAACCTCAAAACATGTGCCTTAACTTGAAATATTGCTTGTACAATTTATGCACTTGCTTCTGCAAATGTCCCTTCCTGACCTCATTGTGTACCAAGACAAATTTTCTTTGCGATGCTCTGTATAAGATTTAAACAAGGCTTGAACTGTAGTTTATACAGGACACGTTGGGTAATGCAGCAACCCTCAGTGGTACTGTAGACATGACTTTCAGATTTACGAGACCTATGTAAACGAAAAGGCGTATTCAGTATCATAAACAACAAACACCTTGTTCCACCACATTTTCCTCTAAAGTGTCGGGACATTTCTTCAGTCTGTGGCATTCAGCAGTAAAATCATCGGTTCCTGCTTATTTAAAATAGCAGAGAAATGTAATTCAAAACAAATTCAAAATAAACTACAGTGACCTTTTCTCATAATTAAAGGACATGTCACCAAGTGCAAAACTGTGGCTCACTGGTTTGGTTTAAATTTGTTGAACAATGGCACATATGTGGCTACAGCACTAGTGCTGCTTCAAAAAAACAATGTCTTTATCTGTAATTTTGAACTTTGAAATTATTAGAATTATTTGCTTAAGTGAACTATTACTGTATTTAAATGAAATAAATACCACGGCAATCAAACTCATCAAGATTATCAGTTTAATATAGTATTTTGATAAGTTTTACTTATGAAAATAAACCCTCAGCAGCATCAGGGAGGTTTAATAAGAACTTTTATTTAATTTACGATATTATTTTATTTAACATCCATATCACATCCATTCAAAATTGGTTCCGCAAGAAAAAATGAAAGATTATTCTGGTAAGATCTCCATAGATGTTTTTATTATGGCACAGAGTGAAATTGCAGTGCTTTTCCTTTCTGGGTGCAGGGGCCCCATTAAGACTGCGTATGCTCACTGGCCAGATTTTTAGTGGTACGCCCCTGAACATACCGGCTTGTTGGTTCTGCTCTTTTGTTGAGAAAAAGTCGACATGTCTCATAAGTGAGTATTAGTTAACTTCATAGGTTAACTGACACATTTGAATCCAACATTAAACGAGACTATTTTATGCCATCACTCTCCTGCTACTGCTGCTGTTTTACCTTGTCTCATCATTCAAACATTGAAAATTTTGAAAATCTGATTGCTCGGCTGATCTAGAGTCAAGAGGTCAAGAGGTAACTTGCTTATGATTTTGTAATCACGCATTAGCTGTAGATTAATAATCTGTACAGATGACACATGCGACCTACGTGGGAACAAGCCTAGACGCACGCCGCCCTCCTATGTAGGGGAGGGTCGCGTCACGCCCACCGACTTTCTCACTGGCACGAGGAGGACTATATTAGTTGGACCGAGATAAAGACGACGACGTGAGACACGAGATTCTCGTCTGAGCTCGAGATTTACTGAAGGCACAGTTACGTTCAAGAAAACAGCAGCAGTCATGGCTCAAGGTAAGTTATGTACAGACTTATGAACAGACCATAAATTACCTGTGTGTGTGTGTGTGTGTGTGTGTGTGTGTGTTTAATAATGAGTGTAAACACTTTGCTGTTCATTAGGCTCATCAGGTGACAGTTTAAAACCAGTTAAATTATTAAAAATTCACAAATGTTGATTCAAAGTGACATAAGACTGTGAATTTTGCTTTAAAGTTTTTTTCAAAGTGTTTCCTAATATGATTGTTTGTGTTGATATTTATTTTTAAAGGTTGCTCACTCTCAATGTATTTTAATGATGTATGCAGTTTCTTCAGTGACTGAGAAGTGAGGAAAGCTCTGACTTTCACCTCAGTATATTGTTGTCAATAGCTGAGAATATACTGAGAATAACAAAGGTGGCAAATGCACAGTTGTCACAGCCGTCTCATATCATCACCTTGTGCTGCTGGATTGACTACGCTTTCAAGCAGACATTTCATCAGACATCTGAAGTCCAGTGCATTTGAAAAATGTTACACCCTCGTGTTTGACCAGATTATAGTTGCCCTGGGACCTGAGTTTTTATCATAACTACTGAGAGCAGCTGGAGCTTCCACCATTTAACTGTTGCTATCTTTATAGGCGCACTCACTACCCTACAAATAACTTGCTTTAAGCACTTGTAAAGGCATTCAAAACCTCCCAGACAAGAAACTGGCCAAACTTTCAAGTTTGCTCTGAAACACCTCTAAAAGTTTAAATTGTTGTTGACTTATGAGTGAAGCATACCACAGATATCTAATGGAGGAATGTTAGCTACCCCCCAAAAACTGCCTACAGCTTCTATTTAGGCTGAATTGATTTCTGTGTGTGTGCAAATGATAATTCGGAACTATCTTGTCTGAATCCTAAAATAAATGCACAATTTTTGCCAGTTTGTTTTAATCTTCTTACTCACAGGACAAGTCAACTAAATATAAATATGAACCAAAGCCTTTTGAAAATCCTGGCTTCTAGAATAAGCAGCACATTGATGAATCAATGTCACCTGTTTTCCTTCTGGTAGACATGCACAGAGCAATCACTCTACATTGAAAGTTCCTGTGATGGATTTCTTAATTCAGTATGGGTGTTACCCTCAAGACTGAAAAGTTCTTGTTCTTCACATGGGAGTTTGCATATTTACTTTTCCACAGTTAAAAGAGTCAACCCAGTGACACCAGTGACATTTTGCTTTAATTTCCTTATTAGGCTCAGTGCTGCCACAGAGACGGTCTCTCTGCAATGTGGGTCATGGTTGATAGAGTGGGAGCGAAGCATGGGTGTATACAGTATGTAAAGCTTAGTTAAGAAGGCAGGGTCAAGGCTGAGATATGTCTGCCCCCTCCATTCATATCAGTGCATTGTGGAAATTATGAGATACTATAGAATAAACTTTAAAACAATGAAATGTATTCAGGTTGGCTTGACATCACACATGCATACCATCTGGCACTGTGGGTTGGGAGCAAATAAAAAGGAATTTTCTTTTAAACCTATTACGTAGCTGCAAGACCCCAATACTCAACAGAAGGAATTACATCAGTGTCCTGCACCATTACTCTGTTATTTCTGGAGATTTTAATTTGCAGACTTAAATTGTTTTCACATTTTCTAAGCTGAGGAGCAGTTTTATAGGACTCTCTTGCCTCATACGGGTGTGATTTAAGAAAAACTTTCAAAAGAAAAAGAAGAAAAATCTTTTAAACTTCTTGGAAACATGCAAGGTATTTGTTTTCCTGATATTCTTCAATAAACTGTTAAATAGCATCTAGGCTCGTGCTTGTTACTTGATAATTGCACAGATCAAATGTGAATTAAAAAGAGAGAGAATGCTGTCCAGCTCTCCAGCTGTCCCAGAATAGCATTGTCATCTTAAAGGTATTTAGCCAAATTAGATACACGAGCATGTTTTCAATTCGGAACTGAGCAAAGGTCAAGATCAGTAAAACATCGGAGGCCTGAAAAGTACTGAAGAATGATCCCTTGTGGGCTTTATATGAAACTGCAGGAAGTCCTTGCAGCTTAGTCTTTGTTTACTTAAATCCTGCCCAGCCTTGACACCATCATTTCATGCTTGTTTCTTTACATCAAGGCACAATAAAGGCTATTAGGAGATGTTAACCTCCAGACATGTCATGGAGAAGTCCAACCAGTGGTTAGTCAGCAGCAGGAGGACCTTGGAGGCATTATGTAGGAGGACCCCAGGATTTCCTGCAAAACGGAAATCAAAGGGTGGGATTGTGTTTGTCCCAACACTCACTGGGGAAAGAACACATTTTTTTGTTAGCGCTCTTCCCAGGGAGGGACTGTTGGTCTGTGTTTACCTCTCATACAGAAAACTAAATTCATACAGAAAGCTCTGTTTAAACAAAATGATCTTACCATAAATGACTAAGTGTCTTGCAGTCTACAGTTTTATTCCAAAGTCCACATGTGTGGTGGCTCTGAAGATAAAATAATGAGCCTTTTATAAACATTTAACCAAATTCCTTTTAAATCAATCCAGAAAGTAAAGTCATTATAAAACCAAAGTTGTAGGAATTAAATAAGTTAACTTTTTTAGAAAATATAAAAAACACATTCACAGCTACAGCATGAGGAAATCTATAATTTAACTCTGGTTCCCAGGATAATTCACCACAAGTTTTAAACACATTTGTAATTGTTAGACCTTGTAAATTCTATTTAATATCCCTCATCTTACAGCAGCTATACATTTTATAACTTGCACTTAATCATGGCTCTTGTGAGTGACCAGCTTTTTTATGTATCTTTCCAATTTGTTAATATTATGTTGTTTTTGGGCAACCAGCCAATTGTGGCCTTTGGCTTTCTTTCAAAGAAAACTATAAATTTCCCCCTGGTCTTTTGTCTGAGGAGATTCTCCCTTTGGTTTTAAGGTTTTACTTGTATGCAATATACTTTTTTTCCTCAACCATCAGTGGTTTGTGTGTTTATTTCTGGGTTTGTTTCTCTAAAGAGATCGACTTTTTTTTACAACATAGTCACAACAATTGTCAATTCTTTAAAAATTCCCTATCTACCATGTAAAACTACTGTAACACTTAATAATAGCAGAAATATTTATCTTGTTACAATCATGGCAGTAACTCAAATATCTCATCACTAAGATTGATACATGATCTACATATACTGTATGCTCATCATCAGCCACTTTTATTGGGCTATATTTTTTTTTATCGTTCTCTCTTTTTAAGGTCTGGACATCGATCACTTCAACCTGGAGTGTGAGTTCAACAACACCGAGCATCGTACTGATCTTAACGGTGTAGATCGTCTGATCGTGCGGAGAGGCCAGCCGTTCACAATCAGCCTGTACCTTCGCTCTGCAAACTATCAACCAGGAGTCAGCTCTCTTGACTGTGTTGCAGAAACAGGTGCTTCTCCTTCTTTGTCTCTTCATCTTTTTTAAATGTCACTTGATAGTTGAATGCATATTGTAGGGATTCTTAATAGAGATGTTCATTTTTTCCTCATCGATACAGATTTCGATACCTGAACATGGTTGATAGCAAGTACTGATCTGATAGCAATGTGTTAATGGCTTTATAGTACTAACTCTACGGATGTGATATGATTGCTGTCATTTTTGTTTTTTTTTTCGCTTTTGGCAAAACCCCTTAAAGGGGAAGTGTTGCCAACAGTAAAACGTGTGTAATCATAGATAATATCAGCCTTTCAAAGTCAAGTACATATGGTTTGACTGGACGATGACCCTTCATCCCACCAAGTTTACAAGTTATTTAGTTAACTTAGCAGTATTTGAATATCAACAGAGGTCACAGACTGGGACTTGAATCTCAGCCAGCTCTGGTCTTAATTAGGTGCCATTACACACTTACAGCAACCATGCATAATAAGGTTCCTTGGATCTTTGAACTAAATGTAGCGTAGTTTGGGAAAGCAGTGAAAATGGGTTTTCCATTTCCTAGACACAAATATTTCTTTGAATATCTTCGCTTCTTCCCACATGCACATCTAACCATATTTCCTGTCACATACAGGCCCTCAACCTTCTGAGCAGTATGGCACCAGGGCCTCCTTTGGTCTGTCTGCCAACATTGACACTTCCTGCTGGAGTGCTGCCGTCATCAGTTCCCATGGGGACATGGTGGCCCTGCGCATCTGCTCCGCCCCTGATGCACCTATAGGCCGCTACACCATGGCTCTAGGGCGATCAGCACGGATTGAGTTTATCCTGCTCTTTAACCCCTGGTGTCCAGGTGGGTAAACAGTCCATATGTCAAGCTGTCATGCAGCTGATCCCGTGTTGGAATCCGAGGCTACAAAGTGCTTTGATGATTATATTTCACGCCAGAGTACGATTATGAGCTATTCAGGAGCAGGAGTGGGGTTAGTTGAAACTGTTAAATGTAAGGCTGAACAGGCACCTGGTTAGCTCAGCATAGCAGTGAGGCTGGGAACAGATGGCAAAAGTTAGCCTGGCTCTGCTAACCAGCATAAAGCTCACTATTAAGCTAATTTTACATGAAAATACTTATCATATTCATCGTTTGCTAAGCCTAACCCCTCTGAAGTCTTGTTCAAATTTTATTGAATTGCTGTGAGTAAACTGTATCAACCACAGGCTGAGAATATGGTTTTTTTTTTTGGTTTTTTTTTGGTTTCCAAGGAATGAAGACCAATACTATAACAAGACATGTATTAGAGCAATAATTGTATTTGTATCTTATGTCTCTTGGCTACAGGTGATGCAGTTTACATGGAAAATGAGAAGAGTTTGGAAGAATATGTCTTGTGTCAGGATGGCATTATCTTTCGTGGCACCCCCAAATATCCCAGTTCCACTCCCTGGAACTTTGGCCAGGTACCAAGACAAACACTGATGCTGTCAGCTTCAATTTATCACACATACATAGTTAACTAGACCAGCCAATGTTATGACAGAGTTTATCCTGATAACAGAAAAAATAACCAGTTGTCAAGTGACTTATGATGTGTTATATAACTTTAAACTTAGAGTAATTTCTGGACATTTACTATTGAAATTAACTGACGCTTTTATCTGAGAAATGACCAGTCTCCTTCTGATATATGAGAGGAGTGTTATCTTTTTCAGTCTTTTCTTCAATATCTGTTACAATTTGATTAGCTTGGCATTAGCAGTGCTCTATTTTTGAAGAATTACACATATAATTTGCAGTGCATTTACACCTGTTTTAATTAATAGGTTTTTAAAAAGGACATGTTTAAAAACTGATTACAAACAACTTTTTTTCCAGTTTGAAAGTGGAATTCTTGATATTTGTCTAAGGGTTCTGGATATGAATCCTAAATATCTGAATAATCCTGGCAAGGACTGCTCAGGGAGGAGAAATCCCATCTATGTGTCCCGAGTGCTAAGTGCTATGGTAAACCAAATATTCATTTCTGATTTTATGTACTTTTCTGTTTAGAAAGAGAAGATGAGAATGCTACTGCAGTTTATTTACTTGCATAGATATGTTTATGTTTATGTTTATTTATGTTTAAGACAAAACTTGTATTACATGTATGTTTACATGTATGTTTTATACTCCTTTCCATTGCCTGTTAGGTAAATTGTAATGACGACAAAGGGGTGTTGTTGGGAAAATGGAACGGTGATTATGAAGGAGGCATTAGCCCCATGTTCTGGAGGGGCAGTGTGGAGATTCTGCGCAACTGGGACACACAAGCCTGTCAGCCTGTATGCTATGGACAGTGCTGGGTGTTCGCTGCAGTGGCCTGCTCAAGTAAGATAAGACGGTAGCTCAGTAACCTATCACTGAAAAACATGCTTTTCTTTGTCTCAGACAGTCACAACCTAACACCATATACACACACACACACACACACACACACACACACACACACACACACACTTATGATGTAGATTTTTGCTCCTCCTCTGACTCACGTTGAGTATCACAGTACATGTGTAAGTTGTTTTTTTTTTATCTGTGCAATTATAACTAGTTTCCAGAGCTCTTGGTATACCCTGCCGAGTCATCACCAACTATGTGTCAGCACATGACTCCAACGGCGACCTGCTGATTAAACGCTTCGTCAATGAAAATGGAGAACCACTGCGGTCCGGCGAAATGATCTGGTAGGTATTCATACATTTTCGTAGGTAATACTACAATAGAAGGCAGTGCTGTGTAGCATCAAAGTGCTCGGAATGTATTGTCTTTATATACTGTGAATAATTTCTCAGGGAATAACCAGAACACTATTTAACAGGATGTACTTCCTTCTAATTTGATTATTAATGTATTGGATATTATTTTAATACAAATCCTGAGAGTAGAGAGTCACACAGCAGAGTTTTTGTTCTGACTTAACTCGAGTCAGTGTGTGTCAAGTGTCAAGCTGATGGTGTGTTTTATCTGTAGGAATTATCACTGCTGGGTGGAGAGCTGGATGACCAGGCCTGACCTTAAATCAGAGTTCAATGGCTGGCAAGCCAGTGACCCTACACCTCAGGAGAAAAGTGAAGGTAATCACCACTCTGCTCCAGTGGATGCATGATGATTTTCTGTCCAAGGGAAAGCCTCACCAAGGTGAATCTATCATTTTCCATCAGGAGTATACTGCTGTGGCCCCATCCCTCTCAGGGCCATCAAGGAGGGCGAGCTCATGGTGAAGTATGATGCCCCATTTGTCTTTGCTGAGGTCAATGCTGATGCCGTCACCTTCATGAAGAGAAGCGATGGCAGCACATCAGAAGTCGTAAACAAAACATGGATAGGCCAAAAAATCAGCACAAAGAGTGTGGGCAGTGATGCCAGAGAGGACATCACTCATCTCTACAAGTATCCTGAAGGTAGAGAAAACCACAATGTACTATACTGTATAGTTTACATGTAGACAATCCTAACTTAACATCTCTTTTTCAAAATGTCAAACTGTTTTTTTAACTACAGTATATGCAAATTCTGCATACTGTCAGATCACACCAAGGTCACTTGCTGTTTAAGTTCCTACATTGCTTATCATTGTCTATGTTGATCTTAATGCATATTGACTCTTACAGTCTTAATCATCTTTGTTTAAAAAGGTGGGGTTTCTGCTTCTTTACTCACACAAACCATTTTGTTCTGTTGAGTATACTATGGACGTTGACTGCTCTTAATGGCAAAACTTATATTTGGAAAACTGAAGACTCCTGTTAGTCAGTGTGTGATTTTGTTGCTCCCACATTGCTAGGTTCTGATGAGGAGCGTGAGACGTTCAAGAAGGCCAACCATCAAAGCAAGCTGCTTCAGCAGCAGCCTGATCAAGGCCTACACATCACCATCAAGGTATCATCAGACATGAGGAAGGGCTGTGACTTTGACGTGTTTGCTGTGGTTACGAACAACACACAAAGCAACAAGAAGTGCCGGCTGTTGTTTGGATCCTGCGCTGTGTCCTACAATGGGATTCTGGGAGGAAACTGTGGCTTTAAAGATCTGCTAAATGTAGAACTCTCACCAGGAGCAGGTAAGACATACATTGGGTGGTGTCACATCACTGGGTGGTGTTCACATGTGGACGCTTTGTACATTTGATCTTTAAATATATTGTCTATGTTCCTCTAGAGAGGCGCGTTCCACTGAGGTTGAACTACTCTAAGTACGGTGGCCTAGTCACTGAGGACAACTTAATCCGCCTGGCAGCTCTGTTGTTGGACTACACCACGAGAGAGACAATAATGTCAGTGAGAAACATTGTGCTGGAGAATCCTGAAATCAAAGTCAGAGTGAGTACAGTAGCCTACAACAACAGATATGGATATTAAAATCATTCAAATTCAAAACAAGTCTTGAAAATGGATTACACATTTTAAAAATATATCAGCCATCAGGACCACTGCTTCTTCCTGTGTATTAAAAGACCATGGCCTAAGCAAAGCTGTACTGTACCTATGTTGAGACTTTCATTCCCTAATACCTCTCACTGCCTTTGCTCTGCAGATCCTGGGTGAACCAAAGGAGAACCGTAAACTGGCTGCCGAGATCACCCTTCAGAACTCACTGCCAGAGCCGCTGGAGAACTGCTGCTTCAGCATCGAGGGGGCCAACCTCACTGGGGGACGTGTCATCAATGAGAGGTACAGGTGTCTCGTGATCCAGCATGAGTTGGCTTTTTGTCTCTCACGCAACCGACCAGGCATAAATCAGAAACTGTAACACATTTTTTTCTTCAGTAGACCCAAGGGTGAACAAGGATGATGATACTCAGTTTGTTCTTGATCAATCATAAAGTTTTTTTTTCTTTAAGACAAAGAAACAGGAAACAAACAAAATGCATATAAGGACATTTTGGCCTCCATCATTTCTGTATGATGGAAACATATCTTCACTATTTGAATTACTGACTCTGAGATATGTTATTTAGTTTTATGATTTCTTGGTCTCAGTCCTAGTCAGATGTCTGGCTGGATGAGCTGCTGATTAGTCAGGGCAGGAGCCTGTTAAATACAAATGTAGTACAGGAGTTAACTGGAGTAAGCAGTAGATTTAGACAGAAGGAAGTAGATAAACTACCAGTGAGTTGACTTTACTCAACAATTATGTCTCCATAAATTCATTTGTATATTTTGATCTCATTTAGTAAGTAAGGTAAGGAGACATTATATAAATGCTACTTTGGATGTTTGACTGTATGAATGTGATGTATTTTCATGACCAGGGTTGATCAAAAGGTTACAGTTATTAAGACATATTTTAACCTTCGCCTATTTGTCCCGGCATCATCACCATAAATAGTCATAACTGTCTACAGTAGTAATTCATTTTACAAATATTTATGCTCAGAGGACTGTGATAAAAAGTAATGCTTAAATATTTATTCCTAAGGCTGGCCTCCACAGTGGGACCTGGAGAAGATGCCAAGGTGAAAATCTACTTCACTCCCACTCGTTCTGGGCTGAGAAAGCTGGTGGTCAACTTTGACAGCAACAAGCTATGTCACGTCAAAGGCTACAGAAATGTCATTATTGGAAAATAGAGCTTTCCTGCTTTCCTGCTTTTACTGTCCAGACAGCACTATTTTCACTCGTATCTCACTCGTTTCTTTGTCAGGCATTTTCCAAGGCACCCTCTTTTGCACAATTTTTAAAAAAATAAAATGATTTTCTTTTGAAATTATTTAGAATCTGATTGTCTATATCTGATTGCTACATCTAAATCTGTTTTTACTCTGAGCTAAATGTGACCTGAGGACATTTTGTACTCATTGAGGCTAATTAAAAATGTGCAAATCTGAAATGTGTAATTTTAATACCATCTACTAGTTTTATACTAAGTGCTACAAGTAAAAAAGCTGTTACATGTCTCATTATTTTATAATAGCATTCCAATCAGGCACACTGCCTTCACATGATCTTTGATCCTGGTCGATAAATCCAATGTTGATATTTTTTTATTTGCAACAATCTGTATTTTTTGCACTGTCTATCTACAGCGGGAATAAACACATCTCTGGACACACATCAGATCATTTAATAAGCCTGTAGTGACATTGCAATGCATCATACTTTTTTCAAGAGCTTAGTAAACCCCTCTCCTAAACAGTATAAATCCTTCACCAATGATTAAACTCAGAAGGAACCTCATCTAGTCTATGTCACATATTTTCATTCATTCTGCCAAGTGGATCAATAAATCTTTCCTCATTTTGCTCTTTATTTCATTTAATTATTATTATTATTTTTTTGGCTCTAGTTCTTTGCCCAAGGTACCTTTCACGCTTCTTTATCTCAAACTTCCTGTCTACTCTGACCTCTGTTGTCCTTGCACCAGCCCTTACCAGGACTCTACACCTGGAGTGTCTGTGTCTGTCTATGCTTCTAAATGACCAGAGGGGATGTCCATCTTGTCCATGACAAGATGTGATGCTTCTCTACACAAGTTGTGTGGGTCCTGTGGCCTAAAACAAATCACTATCTAAAATGCATGTTTTCCCGTGACTCCAAGTACCTACTGTATGTGTATATGCAAGTATTTGTGTATGAGTGTGACTTGGTTTTAAAACTAGAGGAAATGCTGCACTCTGCTGGTCAGAAACAGAATCTCCACGTGCTAAACAGGAAGTCGGCAAACCTCTGCAGAATGTATCGTTTGTGTTGTACAGGAGTTGACAGCAAACGCAATACTCTTGATATCAAAGAGAATTACGATCATCCTATACTTGATGAAATGTTTGCCTTTAGCCTGCTTTTGGCAGCTGTATTAGTTTATACAACATAAAATGTGATTTTTATTGCATATTTTCACCTAAGGACACACAAAGGTCTACAAACCAATTAGTTACACTTTCATTAATTTGTCAAGTTTTTCGAAAGAAATAAAGCATGGATCAAATGAAAAAATAGATCCAACTAAGAGTCAGTTATCTAATATAAGTTACTCCAATGTAACAGGTTATGACTGTTTTGTTTTGCTTCAAGCTGAACTGTTGTCATTATGTAATCCTCTCTGTCCTTATTAAAGTATTAAACCTTTCATTCAACAATCAGTTCCTGTCTTCCTAAACAAAAAAAAGAACAAAAAAACATCTCACATTATCCCTCATGTTCTTGCTTGTATGCCCTTTCATCAAGAATCAGCTTGCACATCTTTAATTTATTAGGCCAAAGGAAAACAAAAGTAGAAACTTGGGAGAAAAAAAACACCAAACTCATTTCAAATTAATGTATTTAACAGAACAGATACCAACAGCATCACTTAGAACAAACACAGCGAAGAGGAAAACATGTAAAGAGGAAACATGTAAAAGCTTAAGACAAAAATGTATAATTGTTGTTGAGAAAATTATGAAAAAATTGGAGTGGGTAACATAGAATAGTTGTGTGTATTGAGTCATTTGGTTAAGTAGCACAGAGTAAACTTTATTTTAGCAACAACAGTAAAAGTCTACAGTGCCAAGTGTGAATATAGACAAGGATTTATATATATTATCTTGGTGTGATGAAGGCATACATTTGTGTTTTAACAAACATTCTAGTTGTGGTTAGGAAAGCTTAATACATTTAAGTTTCTCTCAAAGTGTTTGAACAAAGATTACAGAAATGCACTTTGAAAAGATTTTGAATAAACAATAATAATAATAAAAAAAGAATTTATTCTTTTATTCCTTGAAAAGCAATTACACTGAAATACTGCAGCTTGGCATTTTCATAAAAGAAAATGAAAAAGAAAAATGGCACAGGGTCTGTTCTGTCTGCATCAGTGAACCCCAACTTTGCTCTGTTTATTATTTATGTAAGATATAATAATTCTCTACTGTTGTTTACTGTTTGTTTGTAAAGTTTGTGAGTCTTGCTCAAACAAAAATAACAAAATTAAAGCGCCTCTTTGCTATTTTAGCCTTGCTGTCACATTAAAATAAACTGGATGCAAATGGAAAAAGCACAGAGAAAAAAGAAACAAAGCAACAAAAAGAACATAATCTTATATACTTTCAATAAAATTGTACCCTTTATTGGCATTCAACAGCATTGGCATCCAAACAACAATATTAAAGATAGACAAATGAAACCATGAAACACAAAGGGCCCATTTACGATTGACACCATGGCTCTGTGGTGACATGTATTGATGACTGTCCCTTGACTGAGATAAGTCATGACCATGCAGACAGACAGACAGACTGCCCACTCTAAAGCACACAGCTCTCATTACAGTCAGTGGTGCTGCCAGCTGATCTCCTCTTTAGTTCCCTACCCTCTGTCTCGTGGTGGGGGTGTTGTCCCTGCGGCCGGTTTTCTGGCTCCTGCAGCCGGACATTATCCAGCTCCCGACTCCTCTCTGGCTCCACATGGAGGTAGGCGGAAACCCGGTGGTGCTGTGCCACAGTGCCACTGTAGTCAATGACACGACACTCATATGTGCCTTCGTCTGATGGCTTGACACTAGAGAGACGGAGCTTGTGAGCGATGTTGCTGCCGGCCACTTTTACCACCTGATGGGGAAAAAGGACGGTGTACACTTATTTAAAGCCAAATGGTAAATCTTGCATAAAAAGAACACATCCTAAAGGTCTCTTTTTCTAAGCTTAATTGTGTTCAAGAGTTACTATTGCATCCATTCAGTTTTCTTTGATATTGACTTTGTTTTATGTTCAGTGACAGTTGATGCCTGATCAAACTCACGCTAATTTTGGTGGCATCTTTAGACGTCTCCTCCACGGGTACAACCTGCACAGAAATACAGGTGAAAGCAGGGAAATATTACAGTGGATGAACATGTTTGATGCTTTCAGGAGCATTTTGGCAAAACCTCCTTGGATTGCTAATCTTTCGTTTTCTTTAGTAGTTGAACTTTATCTGTGTTTGTGTGTGCTTATGTAGGCATGCGTACATGTGCATGCCTAAATATGTGTGTATGAGCGCATACTCTACAGCTCCAAGCACGTAGCAGCAGGCGTGTGTCTGTGAATGCCTATGCAGAGGCACAGAGGTATTCTTTTGGGCATAGGTATGAATTATGCATGGAGCAGACAGAATTTGAAAATCTATTTCTTTCTCAGTGCCAATTATAGGGTCTAGAGGCACAACATGGGAGTCTGAGTTCCCCCATGATGGGAGCGAGTCAACCTGTTCCCCAGCGCTGGCAAATGCTAATCAGCAATTATCCCTTCGTTTTCCATGCTAGAGGATTTCTGCCCTGGATATTATTGCATTTCCCCCTGCCTCGTATACAATGAGCTTGAGGTTCAGTTGTGTCCAAATAAACTTAATTGCAAAAAGTAAAAATAGGAAAAAGATGTAACAATGGGATTTGTAAGTCTACTTACAAACAGTTAAAAAAGAAAGTTTTTACCTTGAAGAAATATATATATATATATATATATATATATATATAT